>BSBM01001329.1:7075000-7785000 GCA_027924585.1 Larix kaempferi
CATATTTACCATCCTTACAATATCCCCTTACCTTTAATAATGATTTTTTTTCCAAAAACCAAGACTTTCCCACTTCATGCTCTATTCAACATGATCATTGTTGGTATAGTCCCTAGTTCCCCACTCTCCAACACCTCCCCACCCTAGATATTGCACATTGAAAGGTCAAATTATATCCCTTCTAATCACCCTTCCCAAGACCATGATCATTGTTAGGAACCTTTTCATCCTCCTTAAGGTTTTGCACAATAAAAGGTATACATTCATTCTATTGTGATGCATTGTTGAATTCAACCATGGGTATTTTAAACTCAAAATCACATTCTATCATCTCAAGGTTTATAGATAAAGAAATAGTTTGTTGTTGTTTCTTCAACTCCTTAAGGTGTTATATAACCTAGTAATTTATGATGGTAAAGGACATTGCCTCAAATGGAAAGATATACCATTCCACTATGAAGACAAAGCAATCAAACTAGGTGCAAAATTTAGAATTGATAACATTAAGGGAGAAAGCAAAAAATGCAACTAATTAAGGTTACCTTATTTGATGTAGAAAAACTATCAAACTATTCCCAAGGCATCTCTAGCCATCTCTGTTGTAGGGTGTTAGTACCATAATTTTTATGAATTCATGGCTAGGAAAGACACTAGTTTCTCCTCTATACACTTGACCAACCATCATCTATATTTATTGGAATTGTAAGGGATAATAATGTTTATTCGAACAAAAATAAACCAACATGGTCTGTAGTTGTATATGTTAATTTGTAAAGTGGTAAGTTATGTTGGAATGTGTCAGGTTCATTGTATAATGGCACCAATATCTTATTTGTTGTTTCTTTTTTCAGGGGTAGGCCTGATAGTTGTGTTAAAGAGACTTTTGGAGATGGGAAACCCATGAAACGCAAAAAAAAAATAGAAGGAATCTTCCCATTGAAAAGGTCAATGGCTTAAGAGAAAAGGCTAGGTTGGGAATGGAAACATTGAGACATGGTCATATCATTGCCCCGGATCCTACCACTGATCCTAACACAGTTGTTGAAACGACAACCTCTTGTTCAAAACCACGAGTAAAGCGGTTGCGTCCAATGGACCCAACTCAAATTCCAACATCAACACAATCTCACCAACAATCCATCAACGAGTCATGCTGAAGTTCCTCATGACACAAGAATTTTGGGAGATGCTACATGTGTAGAGATGGACATACAAGCCTTGCTTAATTTGCAATCTCCCTAAGAAGGCCACAACCATGTCTACCACACTCCTATTATGGCCCAATCTATGAACGAAGCACCGCAACAAACAAGCTCTGGTATTCATGTCTCATGTACACCCTCCCTACCTCGATTGTCCAGTGCAATAAGAAGAACTCCTAGATGTATTCATGTGGATGAGAGTGCTATGTCAGGGCTTGAAGGCAAGTTGCCAAAATGCACTATCGAATGGCAATGCAACAAAATTGTCAAAGAATATTTTGAATCCAAAGGTGATGCAAGTAAATGTCAATTATTGCTATGTTTGTTAAAGTCATGTTCTTTAGTTGTTGTTAGGATAAATTTGGGCATAAAGAGGGTTAAAGGTTCAGAGGCCAGCAGTCATATTGTTAGAAATCTCCAATCTGCATTTAATGCGATTGGGAAGACGTCTCATACAAAAGATCTTTGTGCGGCTTGTCGTGTTTTAGCGGAATCAGTTGTAAGAAAGTCCACAAGGCAAAGTCGCCTGCTATCACACACTTCTCACATACTCAAATTAAATAGAAAAACTATTAAAAAGTACTCTTTTATAAGAGAAAATCTTGACACTCCCGGTGGAAACGACTGTTGGGATTTTGTTGGTAGGTTGCCTCATGTAGATAGGAAGCTAATTGATGTTGTTAAGGAGTTATTACAAAATTTTTGGCATGATCATACTAGACTTCATCAAACCAAAGAGACGTGCTAAAACTGAGAAAAGGTTCTACTGAACGTGAACCCCATGTTAAAAAATTCCTTGACACCACACAGACTAAAATATATGAGAAATTCAGGAACGAGCACACACAATTGAACCTGGGCCAAGGTCCTTTGAGAAATGCAAACCATGGTACGTTCGTATATGCATTGATCGGAACACTTGTTGTTGTAGATACCACATAGAATATGAATATTATTATGACACATATAAACATATATTTTGTGATTTGCATACTAACATTGTGCAGGGCTGCAATGAATCCATACTACCACCGAATGCATCAAGAGACTTTATCCACAACATCATGTGTCCAAGGCCCGAAGAAAAAAAATATTATGAAAAATCATGTCTAGATGGAACATGTTCTAGGTGCAGTGGGTTTTGTCTTCTGAACCATTGCATTCATGAAAGCAAGGAGCATGAATTTGGCATGATGGGCGTGGAGACGCAAAGCTTCAAGTACATGACCTATCAATTAGACAGTGTTAGAGAAAGTAAAAAGATTGCATTGGTGAAGTCACAGGTACAAATGAATATTGCATATTTTTCATATTACATGTTCAATTTATGACATATACATTTTTTCAAAGGCCACATTGTAATATTTCCCTTGTTTCCATGGTAACAGGTACTGGTATGTGACTTCTTGACAGAGTTCTACGAGAAAACAAAGCAGTATGTTCAACATGTGCATATAGCGCGATGGCTAGATGAGCAGTACATAAAAGGAAGGGACACATTTCCCGTTGGAACCATAGTGTCAATTGTGGATTTTGCAGAAAATTACACCCTTCAGCCACAAAATGAAATCCAGAGTCAATACTACCATTCATACCAAGTCAACATCATGGTACATATTATGTATAGGCATGGGCCAGAGAGAAGCAATGACAAGAGGATAATATTGAAGGAGAATTTTTTTTACATAAGTGATGATAGAACCCATGATCTGCATTATGTGCAACATTGTTTTCAAATTTTCTATGATCAGTTGAAGGAGAGAGATATACAGATGGATAGCATTCGATATGGTCGGATGGTTGTGCAGGCCAGTTCAAAAATGACCAAGTATTCCAGTGGATGAGTACTTTGCATAAGATTTATAATGTGTCGCATATATGGAACTATTTTGAGATCGAGCACAGCAAAGGAGAGCATGATGGGGCTGGTGCATGCATCAAGACTGCACTACGAAGGGAAGAGATGAGGTTTGACAAGGAACCTCATATTCGAGATGCAGAATCCACATTTCAATGGTGCTCTGCAACATTTTCAGACTGAGCAAGAGATCAACAAACATCATCAGCGACAGGACGTGTGGTAAGAAATTTTTGGTGGGTGGTTGACATAGACTGATCGCGTTCCTATAGTTGCGGCATAGTACAAGGAACACATGGATTTCATTCAGTTCGAAGCTCAAACAACCCATTATTTGAAATATGGACACGAAAGCTTGCATGCTTTTGCATCCCTTGCAGCAGTGGCGAATGGGATGAATGTGAATGCATGGACTGGGTTGATGAATGGGATCGTGTGTCACTTGTAGTAAACTAACGTGCAGTTGTTGAAACAACCTAGTTAGAGGAGATTCAGTCAGTGATTTCGACAGACTATGACCATATCTCATATCTTGTACAACCAATACACATATACATTTTTGTTCTCCCGAAAGGAAATGAATGGGGCACAGATTATTGGTTGGTACGGTGCATCCAAGGTAAGCAAACCATATACGCATCATTGATTGACGATGAAGGAATTGAATTTCCTATTGGCTCGATGGTGGTTAAGGGGGAATATCTTACACTAGATGGGAAATAAAGAAAGACTAGTGGGAATGTATTCATGGATTACAGACCAGGTTCAGTGGTGTATCACTCCGTAAACTTGATCGTTGGCACAAACATCCATCTTCTGACAATGTCAAGCAAGAGCTCAACCAAGGTACGCTACTACCTACCTCATTTAGAGCACGAGAGATTCATGGAGACAATTAGCAATAGAGAGGATCCAGATGGATTTATTGAATGAGGCCAGTCAACTTTACATAAGAGAAAGAATTGCATCAAAGAATGTTATGTTCTACATCGAGGTATGTGTAGTTTTATGTTATTTCGTTGGTACATGCATTTTTTGTTGATACATACATACATAAATGTCTTTGCTATACATACATGCATACATACATACAGATACATACATACAGATACATAAATACATACAGATACATAAATACATATAGATACATACATACATAGAGATACATCCATTTGCCATGTCATCATTTCACCATTTGTCATTAATGCTTAGAAACCTAATCTATCCCTAGAAACGTAGTCTATCCCTAGCAGCACTAATATAACCCTACAAACCTAATCTATCTCTAGAAATCCTAGAAAGCTAAACTAACCCTAGAAACACTAATTTAACACTATAAAACTAAGCTAGAATACTATAAACCTAATCTAGTCCTAGAAACCTAAACTAGCCCTAGAAACACTAATCTAACCTAAACTAGCGTTACCACTTCTCTCATTTGGTATGAGAGAAGTTTCTTTAGACCTACCTCACTCATGTCAATGCTTGAGTTTTTGGAGGCTGACCTCCCACCCCACACGTCCTCTTCAACATTTTTTGTTCTCTTGGTTTTGTGCCCACCCAAACTTTTTTCATGCTTTGGGTACCTTATAGTATATCCCCAACCCAAAAAACTCTTATATTATGATGATTATGTTGGTTATTGGCTTCATCCAACAAAATGATATTTAACAATACACATATTCATAGATTTGGTTCCCCATGCTCAATGCTCACCCAGATCTAGCTAGATTTTGGTCTTTTTCCCTTATCCGAGCATCATGTCATCAACCTAGGGTTTCCACTAATATATTCTAACTAGATACTAGAATATCCTTGACCAAATTTGATGGAAAAATGCATATAGATCTTCGAGACTCTTAGATATGTATCTTAGGAATTTATTTTAAAACATGCTCATTTATGGTTGGAGATTGATGCTTGATTCCTATAGATAACCACTTAGAGGGACTTTTCATCATCATCATCATCAACATCATCATCACCATCACCATCATCATCAATGTCTTCATCATCATCACCATCTTCATCATCGTCGCCATCTTCATCAACGTCTTCATCATCATCACCATCTTCATCATCATCACCATCTTCATCATCATTGTCATCTCTAGGCTCCTCATCAACATCCCCATCATCAACATCTTCTTCGTCATCATCATCATCATATTCATCACCATGACCATTATCATCAACGTCTTCATCATCATCACCTTCTTCATCATCATTGTTGTCTCTAGGATCCTCATCAACATCTCCATCATCATCATCTTCTTCATTGTCATCATCATCATCTTCATCACCATGACCATCATCATCAACGTCTTCATCATCATCACCATTTTCATCATCATCGTCATTTCTAGGCTCCTCATCAACATCTCCATCATCATCATCTTCTTCATCATCATCATCTTCATTGCCATCACCATCACCATCACCATCACCACCACCATCATCATCAACGTCTTCATCATGTTGGCAGGCAGTTTGGTAAGGAGGAATCGCAGCATCGCCGATGCTGCGACACGTCAGACGCGGTCGCGGAAGGAAGAAGGCTCTATTATTTTACATATATTTTGAGTCGTTTGTACCGCAATAGGTGGGTTTTTGGGTCATTGGAGCATATAAGATGTAATTTCGAGTTAAATATACCGCAGTAGGCAGGTTTTCGGGTCATTTGGACTGTGCCAATTTGATTTTGGGTCATTTGTCCAGGAGTCAATTAGGAAGTTGTTAGTAAGTGGACAAACATTGTAAAGGCGGAAGCCTATATATAGGGGGATATAGAGTAGAGAGAGACAGAGAGAGAGATAGAAGAAGTAGAGAAAGATCAAGCAGAGAGCTTTTGGTATGTTTTTGGGTGCGAATGTTCTGAGAACAAGAGATTTTGTTGAAGTCTGCAATCTACAGAGGCATTATATTGGGTTTTTGCAGTAATAATATGATATGATGGAACTGTTCTTGTGCAATCCTGATGTGTCTTCTGTCTTTTGATGGTAATGCAATGTTTCTTTGATGCAATAGTCACTTTACTGTTATAATCTGCTGTAACGATGAATGTTTCCATTAATTGATGCTATGAGTACAATAATGTCGAAGTGAATGCATAGATTTATCATTGAATGTTGCAATAAGATTAACTAGCTGATGCCGCAACATCCTCCTTCATTCGACGGAAACATGGTTCTGTCCACTCTCCCTTGATCGCCTCGGGTGAGATCTCATCTGCTCTGCATGTGTTGCTGGGCAAGGTAAAACCTGTCTGGGCTAGTGCTCAGGGAGATCGCGGTGGGTTGGTGTCGACAATGATGGGAACCCCTATCGACTGGATTTGAGTCAACAAATGATTCCGTCCCCGGGAACGTGTGCAAAGTGAAAGGAGGATATGTTGTGGCACCCGACAAAATCGAAGATCCAAGAATGGTTTGATCAAAAGTTGTAGGAATTCGCTGAAGAAGAAAGCCAGAACACTCGACTGAAAGTAGGTCAGTGGGTAGATAGATATATTCACGACGGTCCGCACGAATGGTTCTTCTGTGAGTTCCTAGTCCTGTTGTTCGAATGGTTGGCGAAGTTGACCTTTCAGAAGAGGAACTTCCAAGGTGGTGAACCGACGACTTGGGCCCCCGAGTTCATTCAGGAGCTGCAAGAAGTTGATGATAAAGCATTGCAGGCTATCAAAGTGTGGTTTGATAGAATCCTAGAGGGCTATATCACAGAGTTTGTGGTTGATACTCAGAAATCCTATAGCGAAGCTGAAAGATATTTTTTCCACTAACCTCAGGGCAGGTTTCTGCTGTCGCTTCAATTGTTGATTAAGATGCTTGTTTGTGAAAAGGGTATATTGAAGATGTATCTTGATCAGTAGACAGCGTGGTGGGTGGAGGCCGTGGGTACCACGACAGCTAGGGGGCGGTGCATGGAATGATAAGGGGGATATGGGTGTAGGCCATGATGAGACTATGAGTGAAGCTGAGGAAGAAAGTGGTCTTACGAGGGCAGGAGCGAGGTTCCGATAGGAAAAGAGGCAGAGGACAAGAGAAGGTCCTGCTGCGGTCGAACCGCAAGGCCGTGAAGGAAGACCACACAGGACAAAGCAACCTCACAGTCCTGACAAGGAAAAACAGGCTATGCCTAGGATAGGGTCAGGACCAAACCCCAGCACCAACGTACCCACACCTCCGCTCACTATCTCTCAGATAGCAAGAAATACAGCTTCGACACCGCCAAGTTCATCAATACCGCAGAAGTTAATCGGTAGTAGTACAACAAAAGGAGGAAGGAAGCCCAGAATGGTGGGCGATGATGCTAAGTTACCGTTGTTCCACGGGAGTGGGACATATAACCCATAATAGTATTGGTTTTTGTGTGAAGTAGTCTGGACCATAAAACAGATCATCGATGATGCCACTAATAAAGGACAGTTAGTGACAAACCTGCGAGGTCGTGCATTGGATTGGTTTATGAAGTTTGTTCTAGTTCCTACAGGAGTCCCAAAAAAGTCACTAGATGAGATTTGGGATTGGTTGATTGCAGAATTCAGAAAGCCCAAATCTAAGGCTCAATATATTATGGAATTGAAATAAATTAAGCAGTATCCCAATGAGACAGTGTGGGATTTCGACCATCGATTCAAGATGCTGATGGCAAGGGTTAGTTTCGATATGAGCACCTTCCAACATAAAGAATGGTTCATCGTGACACTGCTACCACATATTTGTCTACCATTGATGCAACAAAACATCTCGACGCCCAACGAATCTTTGGAGATTTCAATGCGATTGGAGGCATCGCCGATTGGAGAAAATGCAGCCAGGATGTCGCAAATAAAAACACAGCTTGCTAACTTGACTATACAACTGTAAGATTTGAAGAAAGGCAAGGCGCAGCGTGAAGAAGTATGGTGTACGCGATGCCGAGGAGAGGGGCATACGAAGGACAATTTCCTGGACTTCCACAATTATTTGGTTTCAGGAGTGCCAAATCCGTTGAATGGTGGTAGCATGCCGTGGTGTCGCGTTTTCCATGTATATGGGCACAACCATGACAGTTTCCCATATATGCAGAAAATGGTCACAATCCCAAGGAATCTTTATTGTACATTTTGCAAATCGGTGGGTCATGATGACAAGGATTTCCGTGCTTATGGGTAGCTACAAGAGAGAATGTATGATGCATTCTATGTAAAGGATGACTAGCGTGCCGTACAACAATCGCAACCGCAGCCGCAGGTAGCCCAGCCGCTACCTCAACCGTAGATGTAGTTTGTACCACAGTAGTAGCAACCGCCGCAGTTGATGCCACAATATGCTCTGATGTAGATGGCTCCATAGCAGCCACAGTATGTACAACAACCGCAGTATGCACAGCAAGGGCAAGGAATGCAACTGGCACGAATGTAGCAACAATTCAACCAACCACAGAACCAACAGCAGGGAGGATTTTGGGGAGGATATCGGGGAGGACGTGGCAAAGGATTTGGTCGTGGAGGAGGATGAGGTGGTTGCGGACCTGTTCAATGCTATCACTGTGTGGTATGGGGACACTACCAACGAGACTGTCCACTACTGCAAAACCACTATACGTTCTATTTTGTTAATGATCACACGGTTGATAACTGTCCACAATTGATTGCGCGATGGCAAGCAGGAAATACTCCCCAGTTGTAGAACCAGCCCCAGGCACAACAACCTGCCCAAAATCAAGTACAACAACCATTGCAGAACCAGAATATGTGGCCTAATCAGAATCAAAACATGAACCCACCCGGGAATCCACCGCTGAACCAGGCCCAGGGTGTGAATATCGCGACAATTTCTATAGAGCCAAGACCGCAAGATGCTTCTGTTGCTGTGGTCACTCGTGGAGGAAAGACAACTGGAGAAGACAACTCACTGATCCGATTAGCTGGACAAAAGAAGGTATCATGTGACATTAATGCAGAATGGGAAGAATTTCTTCAAGCGCGTCGTGCACTAGAAAACGACCGAGGTAAAGCTGTTGTGTACGACATGCCCCTACTTTTGATACTACTTCAGAGGCTAGCCCGTCGCAGCAGTCCAGCACACTCAGAGCATTTTTGGAACATTGTTTATGCCTGGCAAGAGATCCCGATTCTCTTGCTGCGATTGAAGCTTTGTTGCGACGATCGACCCAGGATCGACAAGAGCTCACGGTTAATTCAATACAATGACAGAAGACGGGTAAGGAGATGTGGATGAATATTCAAATCGAAGACTACGATGTTGATTCGGTTATTCTGGACCTTGGTTCGGATGTCAACATCTTGGCCAAGTAGTCTTGGAAGAAGATGGGGAGTCCCCCATTGAGCTGGTCTCCTTTACAGCTCCGGTTAGCTAATCACGCTAAGGTAACACCGATTGGGAGAGTTCCACGAATGGTGGTGGACATTGAGAGAATGAAAACATATGCCGACTTTGATGTAATAGAATTAGTCGAGGGAGGAAGCTCTTATCCAGCACTACTGGGGATTGGATGGGCTAATGATAGTGGAGCTGTAATCAACTTTAAGCGACAGATGATGACTTTTGAAAATCATGATCTCATAGTTATCGCCCCATTGGATCCGGCTGAAGGACGTCGCTACATAAATTCCATGAAGGATGATGATCCTAGCATATGGGACCATGCATTCAATATCTCTGAAGATTATATCCATATGATTTCCCACAGTGAGCTAGGCTGGCGCAGTGACAGCTCTGCGTCTTCCGACTCTGATGATGCGCTAGAATATCGGCAGAACCGTTTGCACGAGGTGTCGCTCTATAAGTGTGGGTTGATCACATAGTCATTATGCCATGTTGCAACTAAAACGGTTACGCTACCAATATATGAAGGACTTGCTACTCTAGCACGCTAGTCATCATCTACTCTAGCACGCTGGTGGGCGACACACAAGGAATCAATTGATGGCTAGTCGAAATGCAAAATATTGATGATGGTACGCTTCAGTGATACCAAGGTTTACCACACTGGGAAGTATGATGGTCGAA
The DNA here is from genome assembly GCA_027924585.1 of Larix kaempferi. NCBI lineage: Eukaryota > Viridiplantae > Streptophyta > Pinopsida > Pinales > Pinaceae > Larix > Larix kaempferi. The sequence continues at coordinate 7,085,077 of BSBM01001329.1, forward strand.
ACGATTTTGGTGGTCACTTGATGGAGTGTCAGGGTTATGGGTATCACGACCAAGAGACGAATGGGTCCATGATTTTATCCATACATTGGATGAGATGCCACGATCATGGTATATTGTCTCCGAGTTGCGAGGAGAAATTTCTACTTGGCTGGAGCTCACAGTGTGTTTTACCCATACATTCAGTTTTGCGGACGCCGATCCAGAGGTCAATAATGAATTACAACTCATTCGTGATGTAATTCTGCAGGCTGTCCTGGTGGCATATCCTACGGATCCGCATACGCACTGTCGGATGCAGTCTCTCATGGAATGCTTCAATATCAGTGGTGGTCCAGAAGATGGTGATGATCTACGAAATGTGAATATCCTGGAATCAGAAGGAAGTCGTGCTGTGGTACCACATGATGCGCCAAGTGATCCGATCAGTCAGCCGCTGAAGATCTGCAAGATAAACATTGGGGTATAGGACAATCCAAAGTTCACAAATGTCAGGGATTACTGGGACGATGAGTTGATAAGCAAGGTCACTGATTTGCTCCATGAGTTTCAGGATGTATTTCCCATAAATTTTTCTGACATGAAGGGGATTCTAGGCGACTTAGGGGAGATGAAGATTCCGCTAAAACCAGATGCTAAGCCGATCCGGTAGCAACCCTATCGATTAAATCCGCGACATAAGGAGAGGGTCAAGGTAGAATTGGATCACATGTTGGATGCCGGTATCATTGAACAAGTCAAGGAGTTAGAATGGATTAGTCCTATGGTGGTATAGGATAAGAAGACTAGCGAGGTGCACATTTGTGTTGACCTCAGGAAGCTAAATGATGCATGTTTCCACGATCCATTCCCAACCCCGTTTACTAACGAAGTGCTCGAAGGTGTGGGTGGCCAGGAGATGTACTCTTTCACAGACGGGTTCTTTGGCTACCATTAGATCCGCATTGCAAAAGAAGACCGCCATAAGACAACTTTTGTTACCGAATGGGGCTGCTTTCAGTACACCGTGATGCCGTTCGGCTCGAAGAATGCGCCAGCTATATTTTCACGGGTTGTCGTTGCTACATTCAATGATTTCATTTAGTAGTTTTAATAGGTATACATGGACGATTGGACGATCTATGGTTTTGTCCGCAATCATCTGGCGAATCTGCGGTTGATGTTGGAGCGATGTCGGCAGCACCAGATTTCATTGAACCTAAAGAAGTGTATCTTATGTGCACCATTTGGCATATTGTTGGGTCATATTGTGTGTAAGCAAGGATTGTTGGTCGACCCAACAAAGATTGCGCTTATTCTGATTTTGACACCGCCGACTACTGTTAAGCAGTTACGGGCGACGCTGGGACACACGGGGTATTATTGCAAGTTCATCAGGGGTTATGCTGCGATTACTGCCCCTGTGGAGAAGTTGTTGAAGAAGGATGCGGTATTCCAGTGGAGCCATGAATGTAAGGATAGATTTGTGACGCTAAAGATGAAGATGGCTTCAGCGTCGATATTAGTATTTCCTGACTAGAGTAAGGAGTTCCATGTTCATGTTGATGCCTCATCGATCGCGTTGGGAGTAGTGTTGGCCCAGCCCGAAGAGGGGGATATTGATCACCCGATTGCTTTTGCTAGCCAAAAGTTGTCATCTACAGAAAGAAACTACACTACTACGGAGAGGGAAGGTCTAGAAATGGTTTACGCGTTGCAAAAGTTTCACCGTTACTTACTAGGAGGCCATTTCAAGATGTTCACAGATCATTCTGCCTTAAAATACCTGGTCAATAAGCCTGTGTTAGGGGGGAATATTTGTTGATGGCTACTTCTGTTTTAGGAGTTTGATTTTGAAGTAATTGTAAAGCCAGGGTGGTTAAATGCTGGCTCGGATCATCTCTTCTGGATTGAAACAGGGGAGGAGCCAACTAACATTGAAGATGGGTTGCCTGATGCGCAATTATTTAAAGTTAGAATTGCTAATGGCTATTTTGACGAAATCATTCAGTTTCCGGTGATAGGTACTGCACCAGAAGAATTCACCACTAGTCAGAAGAATTAGTTGGTAGTCAAGGCTGCGGACTTCCAGCTAATCGCAGGAGCGCTATACAAGAGGGGTGCTGATGAGATATTGCGATGATGTGTCTTGCGACATGAGCAAGAGCAGATCCTTTCCAAAGCACACGCAGGAGTGGCTGGAGGGAACTATGGTTGTCATGCGACGACAAGGAAGGTGCTTCGAGCGGGGCTCTGGTGGCCTTCGCTGCACAGTGATGCGATAGATTATGCACAATCCTGCGATGTTTGTCAGCGAATCGGGAAGCCATCCAGACGGGATGAGATGTCGTTGATGCCTTAGTTGACGTTGCAGCCATTCAAAAAATGGGCAGTAGACTTTGTGGGACCTATCCATCCCCGGGTAAGTGCATTGGTGCTAGGTATATCATCACGACGACAGATTACTTGACGCGATGGGAAAAAGCTGCACTAGTCATTGATTGTTCTACGGCCACAGCAGCGCGGTTTCTCTTTGACCACATCATCACTCTCTTTGGCTGCCCCAAGATATTGTTGAGCGATCAAGGTAGCCACTTTCTCAATCGCACCATTAGCGTATTGACGGAGGAGTTGCAGATACAGCATAAGAAGAGTACACCCTATCATCCGCAAGTGAATGGCACGGTGGAAGCTTTCAATCAGATATTGGAGCATGTGCTGACAACGATGTGCAATGTGAACCATGATGATTGGGATCTAAAAATCCCATCAATATTGTGGGCCTATCGCACCACATCTAAACGGCTGACAGGGCATACACCCTTCAAGCTAGTGTATGGGAAAGAGGCGGTTGTGCCCATGGAGTATATTATTCCGAGTCTCCGCATAGCGGCAGCAACTGGCATGGATGATGCAGCAGCATTAGAGGAATTCCTTGCACAGTTAATACAGTTGGAGGAAGATCGCTTCATTGTCATTTTCCATCAGGGTGTGGATAAAGATCGCCAGAAGGCTTGGCATGATCGCCATATCAAGAACAAACAGTTTCAACAGGGTGATTTGGTATTGTTGTATGATAGCAAGTTTATGAAACATCTAGGAAAATTGCAGATGTATTGGCTTGGTCCATATCGCATTAGTAGCACTACTTTAAGAGGAGCGGTCCAGTTGCAGCAGTTGGATGGGGTGATGCTCCCCAAGTTGATTAATGGTAGCAGGTTGAAGCCCTATCAGTTGGGCTTGGAATAGTGCAATGCCTGAGTCGCATCAGGAAAAAAAAAAAACAAGTGTAGATTGACTGGTGGTAGGATGGCGCACCAACAGGGACAGAATGCAGAAGCAGGGAGGCTTCTACCACAAGTTTGGAGCGGTCTGCGACAAGTGGCAACGTCGCGATTGGGTCACATCAGAAATCATTATGCAGCTGGCCCTTTTTCCTTTCAGGGTAGATATGATCATTAATCAAATCAGATTGTGTCAGAAGAATGCACGTTTTGAATAAGGAATACACCGAGGCAGCATGGTCGACGGCACCTGGAGAGATGGTTTGCAGGGTTGGCACGCGGAATCCACCATGGCAGCATGGCCGAAAGACTTCTTCACACATTTTTGCACATAGGGCGATAGGCGGGGGTATCATTGCTCTGTCCACCTCCGCCATCCGAGCAGTGGAATCTTATGATTACCTTAGAGCGTGAGTAGGTGGTGCATAGGATTGCCAAGGCAGACAAACGGTTGAATGCGATGGATAAATATAGGACCCAAGAAGAGTAGGAGCATAGAGGTTGTTTCAGTTAAGAGGGGTTATGTTACGAGACGCTCGGGCATTTAGCTAAGTTACGAATTCCAAGGAGGTTGTGGAAATGATCCATTTTATTTCCTGTGGGAGCACACCAGGTGCGCTGACGGCCCGAACCATGAGTGTACATGAGCGGTTAGAGCAAGCTACGCTTCGGGCACTCAGGGGTTACAAGCATGAGGTCTTTTCCAATATGTCTAGGTAGTTGGTGATGGTTCGAAGTCTCGTGGTCCCTGCAACCACACAAAAGAGGGTGATCGTCGCCCCCGGGTCCCTGCAATGTATGCCTACTAGTGTGAAACAGATGTGCCAGACCTACTGGCATGTTTTACACCTTGGCATTGCTTACAAAATTCCTCTACATCTGCAATTGGTCTCTCGAGACTGGAGGATGAGTTTGCAAGGTCTACGACAATAAGCTAGGAAGAGTCCACTTTTGGGAAAGAAGTACATGAAAGCGAGCAGATGATCAGTGTAGCCGAAGGAGCAGGACAACACTGCGCGATCCAGACAGTAAGAACAGTTGCAGAACTATAGTTTAGCCCTAGTCGAACAAAGACCATAGAGTTCACCATGTCCAGTTGACATGGCTCAAGAGCGAGCCACAAGATTGTGTTGGGGGCCTGTTGGTAGGCGGTTTGGTAAGGAGGAATCGTAGCATCACCGATGCTGCGACACGTCAGACACGGTCACAGAAGGAAGAAGGCTCTATTATTTTACGTATTTTTTGAGTCATTTGTACCACAATAGGCGGGTTTTTGGGTCATTGGACCATATAATATGTAACTGCGAGTTAAATATACCGCAGTAGGCAGGTTTTCGAGTCATTTGGACCGTGTTAGTTTGATTTTGGGTCATTTGTCCAGGAGTCAGTTAGGAAGTTGTTAGTAAGTGGACAAACATTGTAAAGGTGGAAGCCTATATATAGGGGGATATAGAGCAGAGAGAGAGAGAGAGAGAGAAGAAGTAGAGAAAGATCAAGCAGAGAGATTTTGGTATGTTTTTGGGTGTGAATGTTCTGAGAACAAGAGATTTTGCTGAAGTCTGCAATCTGCAGAGGCAATGTATTGGGTTTTTGCAGTAATAATATGATATGATGGAACTGTTCCTGTGCAATCCTGATGTGTCTTCTATCTTTTGATGGTAATGCAATGTTTCTTTGATGCAATAGTCGCTTTACTATTATAATCTACTGTAACGATGAATGTTTCCATTAAATGATGCCATGAGTACAATAATGTCGAAGCGAATGCATAGATTTATCGTTGAATGTTGCAATAAGATTAACTAGTTGATGCCACAACATCCTCCTTCATTCGGTGGAAACATGGTTCCATCCATTCTCCCGCGATCGCCTCGGGTGAGACCTCATTTAATCTGCAGGTGTTGTTGGGCAGAGTAAAACCTGTCAGGGCCGGTGCTCAGGGAGATCGTGGTGGTTTGGTGTCGACAGTGATGGGAACCCTTGTCGACTCGCTTTGAGTCAACACATCATCATCACCATCTTCATCATCATTGTCATCTCTAGCACTACAAGAAAAAAGGTCATTGGTGAGGGTCATGCCTGTGATGTACCTTTAAGGGTTGTCACCAATGTCGTATATGATGACGGTCCTTAAAACATCGTCATTATAAGTTCCTTTTGAGATGGTCCTTTAAGGTACGTCACCAAATCCCTTTTCAGGGACAGTTTTGGTGAGGGTTGTTAAAGGACCGTTATTGATTCTCTCTTTGGTGACACTTCTGGTGACAATATTTTAGTAGCCCTCACTAATACATGTTTATTTTACTTTTGGTGAGTGCAGTAAATGTTTGTCACCAATTATCATTATAATTGGTTTTTGGTGACACTATGTGAGCGTTGCTATATTTTTCGACAAAAGAATATAATGGTTTAAGACAGCTAGTATTGATATGGATTCTTTGTAATTAATATGTTTCCAAGGTCATACTAGTCACAATACCCACTCATAAGGTCTATAAGCAATCTCTAGTGGTTTTCCATAAGAAACCACTAGCAATTTATAAGTACCATTCCAAAATGGATCCATAAGCAATATGATCTTTTGGGTATTCGACATCAACAAAATTGATTCATATATCTTATTAGATTGTACTTCCAAGCTTTGAAAGCCATTGGAATTAATGGAGGGATGTCTACTCATCCATGTTCTACTCCAACACCTTAATTCACATGGTTTGGATTGCATGACAAAGGGTTTGGTTGAAGAATTTGCATCTCAAGATGTTTTAGCAGACAATTACAGGCTTGACTCAAGCCTATAGAATCTCCAATTTCTATGTTTTTAAAATATTTTAGTAAAATATTGAAGATGAACAGATTGTTGGTAAAATGGAATGTCTCGTGTATGGGGAAGGGAATCCTGAAAATGAACAGAACCTTGATACTCTCTTGGATTTATCCCTCCTAGTACAAGCAAACTTTCAGTTCTATTTGGAATTATTCTTTTCAAGTTGCAGATATAATGATTTCTTCCAACAGAGTTATATCTTTAAAATCCATGGAGGATCTGTATTTGCATGATTGGAAGGGTTGAATCTCAGTTTTATCCCCTGCCTATGTGGTATGCTATTCAAAGTCTTCTCTTAATTACGGACAAGTATTGTTCCTGTAGGGTTAAATTCAATATATTTTTCCTAATAATGTGTATAAATTCTAGCATATAAGAATGATTTTTATACATTTCAATTAGCTTTTCAAGGTCATTTCATGGCTTATAATATATCGTGACATGTGAGACCAAGTATTTTTGTTCAAATAATTTCCATAAATGGAGTGACGATTAACTCATTGCTTTTTGGATGAATGGGTATATGCTGATTTGACCCCATCAATTGTCGTAATTAGCTCTATCCTTTTGTCCCTGCATGTCTGAACAATTATATGTACACCCGATTTGAAAGTTGGATTTATTTTTTATGCATATGCCAAGCCTGTAAATACCAATTTGGGTTAAAGGATACCTGTTTGATCACCTAACTTCCTTTCAGCAGAGAAAGTTTCAGTTGGCATGGCTAGTGCTGCATGTAGGGAGGAGCCATATTCCATTGAACTGTTAGATGAAGATCCCTCTAGTAAGAGGATTTTTCAACAAATTGGATTGTATGCGTTTTTTATTAAATTCAGAGGGCACAATGAAGATGTGACCAAGGAATTTGCTCTCAATTTCGATGGAGCTTGTTCTAACATTCCGGGGTTTCTGCTTCCAGTTTCAGAAACGTCCATTGCTCTCGCTGCAGGCTTACCACAAACAGGGGAAAGATGGCTTAAAGCTGGTCGTTTGAAAAACCCTGATTCTTGGAAACAGTTTGTGAAGGTGGCTAATTCTAGTATTCATTGGAAGAAGGGAGCTGAACACAACTGTTTCACTGCTGAATGGGGTAATGTCATTTTCTTTTTGCAGAAATATTTGACTTGTGAAGGACGATATAGCCTTGTCTTTCTTTATCATATTTGGCTTCTCCTTCACATTAAAGGAGAAGAATTGATGAACATTCCATACTTTTTGTGGAAGAACCTGTCTAAAATGGCTTCAGCTACCCAAAAGCGGCCTGATCAGTTACTTGGTAATAGCTTGTATCATCATGGTTTAATTAAGTTGTTGATTGTGGAGGAATTACAGAAGAGCAACCTAACGTGGGAACAATTTTTAGTGGAAAAAGGTTTTCAGGAACATGTTAATGATGATCCACAAGATTCTATATCGCCCCCTCCAATAGTTTAGACAGAATTTGATCCAGCACCAACATTTTCTGAACCAATTCAATCCCAACCATCTCCAAAGAGGCATAGAGATGATGAAGAGGTTAATAAAATTTCAGTTACGGTGAGAAGAAGATCTGGAAGGCTAGAAGGCATTTCTGAAGAAGTTATTGAAAAAGTTAGAACATCTGAAGATATGTTTTCAACAATACCCAAACATACAAGAACCCGTTACACATAGAGTCAGAATTTAGAGTCAACACCCCTGCTAGAATTGGAATCTACTCAGTTTCAAGATCAAGCTCAAAGGGAAGAAGACGAATCTAATCAAGTGGTAAGGCCTGATTCTCCTAGTTTAATTTCAAGTAAGTTACAGAAGAGGATTAAGAAACTTCAGAAGCAAGTTCGTGAATTTCAAGTTTTGGATAGACATGTTAAGAATGAAAATGAAAGTTAAAACAGAGGAGTAGACAGTTACAGAGAAAGAATGGTGTTCTTGAGAAAAGACAGAAAATTTTGAGAAATAAGGCTCACCGATGGAGTTTGCAAAACAAAAGGTTTAGGAAACAAAATAAATTTCTTAGAGATAAATCAGTACGAAAGGAATCAATACCACTGGCTGAGGATAATACAAGTTTGGAATTATTGGCTACAGCAGCTGCAAAAAACATTCTTCCTAGTACCTCTAAAAGTTTTGAAGATAAAGAAAAAGTCACAGATGTTCTCTATGAATTTTTTAATCAAATTCTTGATGATGTCTGGACTACTACCCTAGCTTTAGCATTAGCTGAAGTAAATACTGTTAAATGGATTGGAAGAAATGATGAATTATATGACTTGGGCCTTATTTATCAACAACGATATAAATTTGAAGTACAACATATGCAGGAAACTTGGTTTTCTGCTTACTTGGTTCAAGAACAAAAGTGGAAGTCCAAGATACAGTCTTTACAGCAGCATTTAATGATTAAAGAAGAAGAAAAGAGACAAATGTTTAAATTTGCTGAGCAAGCCATTTCTTGTAGAAGTCCTGCTAGAGTTTATTCAATGTACCTACATGAACAATGGGTAGGCCTTCAGATGATTAGATTGAATAATAACAAAAAGTTCACGATGGGAAATGTTGATGACTTTGTGGATATCTATAATGACTCATCTACAAGGGAAAAAAAATTGTTGTGTGAACTTTATCAGTTTAAATTCTTTCTAGAAAATGAATTGGAATGGAATCCCAATCCTGTAGTAGGAGATATTCAGTTACGAGCCTTTTCATCTTTTATTCAGAATCAAATTAAGTGGGAAATAGGGATGAAATTCTTTTATAAGTTGGAATTCCAGTTTGAACTTCACGTCAGAGGAGAGCATCTAGATGCTGAAGTGGCCTTTTCTAGTCACAGTCAATTCCTCAGGGATCCTATGAGGGTGAAACAATTTAGAATGAATCAGAGATCAACGTTACAGAGTTTTGAAGAACTTATATCTTGTGGGACTTTGGCCTCTTTGCAGGCCTCAGAGACTCGTTGGAATTTGCTTCCTCCAGTACTCCAACAACGGGACCCCATGGGATACCCATTTTTCCAGGTTGCCTTTTCAAGAACAAGTTTGTATGTGATTTCTCTATGAAGAAATGGCACTCAATGGCTTGGGTTAAGGTTCCATTTCCTTTTGCTCTGGTGCAGCAAAACTGAGTATAGTGTGGTTGGGTAGTGGTATGATTTTGCAGAGAACTCTTCATGGATGGAAGTGGATCATCATTTAGGATTTCGGGAAAGAAATGGAGTAAGTCACCCATCTTACAGTTGGACTGAGCTACATCAGAATTTACTACGGGGGGAATAAGTTGCATAGGGACATGCAACAAAATTCCTTCTAGGGCAGATGCTTGGTGCTTGAATTTATACCCAAAGGGTAGGTTTTCACTTGGATCTCCATCGTGTTGTTACTTGATAATATACCCGAGGATGTTAAAAACCTGTAATTGTTTTTCCAAGATTTCATGTTTATTCAATGCACAATAGTGGAAATATCCTTCTTGTTTATCTAGAATCTAAAGTATGATATTTCAAATCTAATGATTCACCCTGCTATTTCTTTTTATGTTTATGTGAATTTGAACTTGTTCAAAAGAAGTGTATAAATTTTTCCTTGGAAACTTACTAAATCCCATAATCTGATATTTTATAGTGATTTTAGGAAAAACTTCGACCTGTTATTTCATGTAAATGATCCAACTGAACTATACTTGTTTTGTTACAAGTAGTTATAGAAGGGCCATGTTCACATGAAACTATTAGCATTGATTGCGAGGTAATCAGTCCTGCAACCTCTTACAAATCCATTTTTTTCCATAAACCTGAAATAATGTTGAAAATGTTATAGTTGCAGTCACTTCCCTTTTTAATTTCGATATGATTGGCATACAATTAGTATGATTATCCTTTTGATCAATGTGTTGCATCTTCCTCTTGCCTCCTGGGAGATTGTACAATGTATTTAAGGCATAGCCATATTCATTATCATGTGGACTATCCTATAGCCATCTCTGGAGGTGTTTTCACATCTAGGAATTTTGTTTGTGTATTTTGACTACGTTTCATGTTAGTCTAGTTCTCTTTGGTGTTTAGGGATGTATCCACACCATGGTTCCATACCCTATTGTATTCCATGGCTTTATTTTGATATTTTTATGTCCCTATGGGAAATATAACGATTGCAGGGACACAATTATATGTTTGTTCAAGATTTCTCTTAAGGTGCACCCAATGTTCGACATTAGAAATAAAATTTTGGTTTTTTTCCATTATTTAAATAATTATTTTTTCGTGTTTTCATTGGATTTGCACTGATGATTTATTCAATAAATATAAGCTCAGGGGACTCTTCTGATAGGTGTCCAAGTAGACATCAATGACCATTGAATTCTAATGCACTGATAACCACTGGCACCCAGAGATCTGTAACTTTCATTGATCTTATATTTTATGGGTTTTGGGAACCCTCATTTGTTTTCATTTCACATTTTTTCTAAGGCATGATAGGGTTCATCAGTACTGCATCTGTATTTCCATGAATATGGCTTGGTTTAAACACAGGTAACAATATAAAAAATCAGTAAGTTACATTGTGTTTTGTTGATTTAGTTCATCGAATCATGTTTTAAGCAGAATCTATACATGTTTTTTAAGCAGAATCTATACATGTTTGTGGATATCATTATTGTTTTTAGTTGCTTTCCCGTGGGATTTGATGACTGTCTTGTTTAGTGTTTTTAGACAGTTTAATAACGTATATCTACAGGCTTGTCCTAAGCCTGTAAGTTGAGTTGTTGTTTATAATTACATATGCACAAATGGAAATCGGACACATGGGTCTTATTTGGAATCGTGTCACCTAGCCCATCCTCCTGTTGGTTGCTCCAAGTTCATTTTGATGTAGATTTTTCTTGAGCAAGCTTGAACTCAAGCAACCTATTGTCAATACTTTTGTATATACACATGTAGCTAATTCTTCACTATTTATGGAATTACTAGAACATTCCCAATTAGCTTCAAAGCCTTCAAACCTGCCTTTGAACAGTTCTCAAATGCATTCACAAATTATTGTGCCAAAAAAAATGCTTCAGACAATTCTTCAATTCTGCTCTTAGGTTTGTAGAGTTCTTATAGAGATCATCCTCCTGTTCTCATAACTCTCTAGACTACTTACTTTCATCAGTTGTAGGTTATGTGTTTATCTAGGACCCTGCCTAGTCTTTCTTAGACCCAACCAAGAAAATTGGATACAAGACCCTACTTGTATTATATGTACATATGCATATCTTATCAAATTTCATCATCTCTGTCATGTCACACTTTATCAACCTATCACAACCATGTCTTCAGTCTGTCCTCAGTAATATCATCAGCCTAACAGTTCAGTCATATTAATAAAGTTTGCTCATCAACTAAATGTGCTCATATCTTCAAGGTCTTCCCATATCTTCAAGGTTTGATTATGTCTTCAACTTATGCTTATCATCATTTCCTCAACCAACCAACTAATGCTCATCATGTTGTTACTTTCATCATTGTCATGTTAATTATCATATTGAACTATCACATCATCCACAGTGATGTCCAATATTGTTACTGTTAATCCAAGGCTTGCATTGCTATATAAGTCTGTCATGTCAAATTAGTCCATATACTGCTCATACTCAATGGTCAAGCTGGTCATGTATGTCACAGTCACTGCTACTCAGACCAAGGTCGTTGTGCATGTATATCACTGAGATATCATCATATTAATACACCATTACCAGTATATACATCACTGTATCTATTGTGTAATTCTATGCATCATCATTATCAACATCAGTGTAGGCAACATAAACATCAAGTGTTCATCAAATCATGGCATGGTAGATCATCATCAAGGTCTGTATACATCAAGGTTTGAGCATGCATATTGCATCATCTCATTGTTATTCAATTGTGTGTACATCACTGTTCATACTTCACCTATCTCCATACTGTATTATGCAGCATCATCATAAGGTAGCATACATCCTGGGCTTTCATCATTCAGATTGTTGAAGGCGTGAAGAAGGTCAGCAGACTTGTTAGGGCATCATTCTGCTGCTGTAAACAAATTCTGGACAGTCCCAAAAGCTCTCAGAAGTTATATACCCAAAATCAGAAATAATAGACAAGAAAATTAGACTCCTATCATGCTCCTGCGATTTTCTACTTGTCCACCCTTTGCTGCTGCTATATATCAGTCTGAAATTCCTTAGTCACACCAAAAATTAGAGTTAAAAAAAAAACAGTTTACTGTAGCTGCTATCATCAAGTGGTATACTAGACTAACTTCACAATTAAGAACTTCATCCATCAAATTTTAAGAGCTTCATATCATCTAGCTATGACATGTCATCATCCAAGTGCCATCATGCCACCATATATGTGGGTGCCAAACCTTTACATGCACCATGACCATCTTCAATGGTTTCATGACCCTATCAACCCACAAATGACCACAGAATGGGTCATTTGCCCACTTTGGTGTTCCAAAGCCCAATCACGCCATGTCATTAATATTTATCACTTCTTTGTCATGTCATGGTTTGTTTGCCCAAGCTGTAATGTCCACGTATGTCATCCAATGCCCATATTCCTTTTGCCATGTCATTCATGCTTATCATGCATGCTTGTCAATGTTATCTAGCTGGTTTATCTTCATGTCATGTACACCTTTTTCATTAATGTTGTCATCAATGACAATCATAGACAACCATATTCATCAGTACCTAAGGTCTTTTAGAGACCTTAAATGCAAGGGGCTTCAAATGCCCGCATTGGATGGTGTACTGTATCCTATTAGTATCAACTAGGCAAGAGCTAGGTACAAGAGACATCCATAGTGCCATTCTCTTAAACCACAATATCATAGTGTTTGGGGGAACAAACGGGTCTAATAAGATAAATGATATGCACACTTTAGACTTGTAGACCAATGAATGGAGGCATGCTTGCATTCGAGGAACTCCACCATCCCCATGAGAGAGGGGGAGGAAATTACTTGATTGATGTTCATATTCTGGACCTGAAGCTAATGAAATGGATTTCCCTTGATGTGAATGGGATCTTATTGCTCCCAGATATATCCACACTACAATTGCTATTGAAAACATGCTTGTGGTATAAGGTGGATATTCTGGATACCATTACTTAGGAGAAGTTGATGTTTTGGATCTTGAAACCTTAACTTGGGGATGACCAAATAGATGAAAAGCTACAACAACTAATTGTCTATGGGCCTACCTTTCACTTGGAGTACATTGGCAGGTTCCTTGCAAACAATACCACATGTCCACTTTGTCTCATTATTTCTATTCCCTTGAACACAAAAAATTATCTCATTGCAAGTAACATGGAACTAACTCCTACATTTATGGAACTAACTCCTAAATCCTAAAGTTCTTACGTAACATGGATGCACAACAGAGTGGAATTCCTTCTATTTAGGTTCTTGGTCTAGTTCTTGCACTTATCCTTACGCCTTTGAAAGTAATGGCATACAAGTAGGGAATACCAACATGAGAAGGGAACCCATGATTTAACCTTGCATCCACCTCACTATTACAGTGAACCAACTGGATAAGAAAACTATGTATTGAAGAAATATAGTGAACCATGGCTTTATATCTGATATTTTTATGTCCCTATGGGAAATATAGTGATTGCAAGGACACAATTATATGTTTGTTCAAGATTTATGGTAAGGCACACCCAATGTTCGACATTAGAAATAAAATTTTGTATTTTTTCCATTGTTTTCATTGGCTTTGCACTGATGATGTATTCAATAAATATAAGCTCAGGGGACTCTTTTGATAGGTGTCCAAATAGACATCAGTGGCCATTGAATTCTAATGCATTGATATCCACCGCCACCCAGATATCCACCACTTTCATTGATCTTATATTTTATGGGTTTTGGGAACCCTCATTTTGTTTCATTTCACATTTTTTCTAAGGCATGATAGGGTTCATCACTACATCTATATTGCCATGAATATGGCTTAGTTTAAACACAGGTAACAATAGAAAAAATTAGTAAGTTACATTGTGTTTCGTTGATTTAGTTCATTGAATCATGTTTTAAGAAGAATCTATACATGTTTGTGGATATCATGATTGTTTTTAGTTGCTTTCCTATGGGATCCGATGATTGTCTTGTTTAGTGTTTTTAGACCAACATTTATATGTAAATGGATAAGCCCAAGAGATATTTTGATGCATATAGGATTTCGTATGTGGGATGTGGGTATCTTCATGATAAGTTTTCAATTTTTTTTGTTTGGTTTTGAAGGTGTATTCGTTGGGATAAAAATTACAAATGTGTGAATGCAATTTTGATGTTTTCATATTTGAGTTTTAAATTTATTTATAATTTTTAGATATTATTATGGGTTTAACAAGATGACCATCTAGTTGTGGGGATTATAGGGGTGTTGTGGAGGATTTTTATGGTGATTTTAGGAAAAACTTCGACCTTTTATTTCATGTAAATGCACGAACTGAACTATACTTGTTTTGTTACAACTAACTATAGAAGGGTCATGTTCACTAGGACTATGTGCTGGACATGAAACTATTAGCATTGATTGCAAGGTAATTAGTCCTGCAACCTCTTATAGATCCATTTTTTTCCATAAACCTGAAATAATGCTGAAAAGGTTATAGTTGCAGTCACTGCCCTTTTTAATCTATCTCTGTGAAGATAGTTATTTGTATCAAACACGACTTTTGCAAGAGGGAGATATACCAGTACTTGTGGAATTATCAGAATCAGACACTGCTTGGGCTTCTCCAAAAGTGAATTCTCTGTCATCAATCCTCCATGTCACCTTTGCCATGTCTTTGTCCTCCAGCTTGCTTGCCATGCTTGTCCATGCTTGTCTACAGGTTTGGCCTAAGCCTGTAAGTTGAGTTGTTGTTTATAATTACATATGCACAAATGGAAATCGGACACATGGGTCTTATTTGGAATCCTATCACCTAGCCCATCCTCCTGTTGTTTACTCCGAGTTCACATTCTTCTCAATCTTTGATCAATTCAATGTCATTGCTTTTCCAAGGTATAAAATTGTTAATTGCATTCGCTAAATACTTGCATTGATTACTTCTGTGCTTAAGCTTGATTTCATAATCAGGATCAACCAGAATTGATTGTGGGCACACAAGATAATATCCATCACCTAATTTTTCCCCATTAGGCATGACAAAGTTTGGCTCAATTCTTTTGATGTAACCCTTTGCAACCTTCAATTGACCATTAAAATATGTCAGTAAACATTTTTTTCCATTCAATCCCGCATTTGAAGATGGTAATTGCAGTTGAACCTGCCAATAAACAAATTCCTGTGAGATTCCTCGGAATAAGAATGGAATATTAAACATAGAAATAAAGAGGCCTAGAACTTACCTGTTGTATTGATTTTCCAATTGGTTCACGATTATGTTCTCCCAAAGTCAAAGGAGTTTGTTTTGGAAATGCATGATGAGGACTCAGAGAAGCCTGTTAGTAAATAAATACTTGTAAGATATAGTGAAATAACGATTATAACATTGCAGTAAATATTAAATAGTTTCAAAACTCACCATCGACTTTGGAGTATGAAATGTATTAGACTTTGAAGTATCAAATGTATTAGATGGTCTAGGAGCCATTGTATTTTTTTCCAATAAACCTTGACTAGGATTATTTTGGAGACTCCCCTAAAACATAAATACTTGTGAGCGATTTTCAAATAATGGAAAATAAAAATGGAAAAAATAAGAGTTGGTTTTAAAAACTACATGGATTGGGGTGACTGGATTACGAGGTGATAGTTGTGGAGGTCGTCGATTTGATTCAACATCTGACATGGAAATATTACTCTGCCAATATAATAGTTTGCATTAGATATCATGAAATCAGAAGATAAAGGGTTAGGATGCAAAAACAATAATTCATATATTACACACCCTACAACAATACGATCATGTTCATGTTAGCATTATGATTTTGAAATCCCCAACTTTAAAGATGGCCTACATAAAAAATTAAAGTCTACACATGCAATCCTTACATTGTTGGATTTTGGAACAACTCTGCCACTTTCTTTCCCCACCTCCATGGCAGCTTTCCATTCCATTAATTCTTTAACAGCTTTTTTCAATCTTCCGAGTTCCTTGTGTTTTTCTCTTAATTTCTCTTTAGTATTATGAAATTCCTTCTTGTACGAACGCTCTTTTCCAAATAATACTATTGGAGTGACTCCGAATCCAACCCCACGTACACGACCCCTCCTCTCAGGCCCCAAAACTATAGCAAGGGCATCTTGATTTGTAGCATATGCAGGAGACACCGACTCATTTTGTGCCGATTCAATTTGATTCTAGCAATGCCAACATTTCAACAAATTGATATAAGAAACATCATAAACTCTAAAAAAAGCATAAATGATACAAGAATAAGTTCGGAACTTACTATTTTCTCCGCAATGAATTATAACATTGGAGTGCCATCCTTCTTTTTATGGCATTTCATCCACACATCAGCCCTAGTTATAGGCTTATTACTTGGACCACGAGATTGATTCTAATATCAACAAAGACAACAATCTAGTTAACTATATTTAAAGTTGTTAATTGTGAACAAATAATAGAATTTGTTGCAACTTACGAGGTCATATTCAACCCTAAAGTAACCTCTACGGCCAGAAGTATGGGTCTCTTGTTCTAATGCCCTATTTTCCTTATTTGTTCTTGACCTCTCCTGCAACTCAATAAAAAAATAGATGCTAATATTATAGTTGATTGTATGAGAGGATTCAAAATCAAAGATGATAACATTCAAATCTATCTTTCATTTTTACCTTGAATTTAGGGTCAGATCGTAATCTAACAAATTCAATCCAATCAGTTTCATTTACTCCAATAGGAATGTTTGCAATCCTCTCCTCATCTGTTTCGTATTTCAAATAGTATTTCTTATACAAATTATATCTATAGGTTCTCAAGCGTTGAGATATTGCTTTATGACACCATTGCTCTGCTCACGGATCTATTTGGTAGGTATGCTACAATAGATAAAAAATCCATTATTAGATACAAGCGTTATTTGAAACTAAACCTATCACACACAAGCTCAATATGCATCAATATATAAAGTTTAGAATAAGTTGATGCTCACATTGATTGCACTCCACATGTCTTTCTTTTGCACTTTAGACACTTTTTTCCATTCCATGTGCTTGATGCCTAGAATTTCCCTTGCAAGAGCACCTAAAAATGAGGAGAATTTCTTTGAATGTGGACCAATAGGCTGGCCCCTCTCATTAAATTGAATTTCAGGCAATGCAATGCCCTCTATAGTGGTTCCAAAGAGACAAGTTGTTGGTCCTCTACTCCTTTTCACATTTATTGAAGTACTAGCTTCGATAGATGCATTTGCATCTTCTAAACCATGCTGTTGTTGTGGTGGATCCTGATCCAAACCATGCTCTTGTTGTGGTGGATCCTGATCCAAAACATGCTCTTGTTGTGGTGGATCCTCCTCCAAAACATGATCTTGTTGTGGTGGTTCCTGTTGAAAATTTTTTGGAAAAACAAACCAGTACCCCTCTTGAGACAATGACAATATGAAATTGTTAATATGAAATCTTAAAATACTTGTATAGGACAAAAAAATGTTTAGAAATGATCATACCTTCCAGAACTGGTTCTTTCACATCTTTCTCAAGAGTATGTGCATTAGAATTGTTGTCGACACTATAGCAAGTAGATTCACTTTGTAATGGGACAATGGATCCCGATGCTATATTTTGTTGGAATTTGTTTCCCATCTTAGAGCCTATGGTCAAGTATATTATGAATTTTTTAAATATAATTGTTTATTTATTAAAAAAAAATAATAAGTTACCATCATGTTTAAAATATTTACCTGAATTTGTGCCACATATAGCATTGTCATTTCTTTTGGTAATGCGGCCTGACTTTGTTAAAAGTGATGTATTGCAACGTCTTAATTTAATCTTGTTAGCTCCCTACAAATATGGATTGCAGCTCATGCTCAAAGAAAGTTAGACAATTTTTAAGGTATAAAAGAGGGGATGATAATTGTTAAAAAAATATTGAAGTTATTGAAATCCCAAACAAAAAAAAATAATGTCTTACTTTGATATGGACATCCGCAAATAAATTGCATAACAAAAAAAATCATTTTTATTAACACATCGTTGAAACAAGCCAACTAACACAATCCTAAAAATTAAATAGTATTTATGAACATTATACAAATATCTTTAACTCATTCATAACAAAATGTCTAACAATATATACTAAAATATAGAGGGTGCTTTTTGGGAATACTCTGTGGTTAAAAGTTTTACAGGCCAAATATATGAAATCTAATGTTATTAACTGGTTCAGGATGCTACTGCATCTTGGACTGCTCAGGATGCTACTGCAACTTATGACTCCAAGACACACTCTTTTCTTCTATTTAGATTTTTCAGGTATTCTTTGATGTGTAATCTTCACATGCTTCATCAAATCTTCTATTATTAAACCTTTTAACTCATATTTCTATCTTTTGCATATTTTGATTATTTAACCAATTAAAATCTCAATGGACATCTTCCAGGTTTGCGGGCTTCACGCCCTTTCAAATCTATGTTTTAATGAACTAATTAATTAATTAACTAGTCAATTAATTCATAAATTAACTTCAAGCCCGTAGGCTTCATTTCCTTCAAAACTGCATGCTTGGGATTTCTACGGGATTCCTTTCTCCCAAAACTTGGGCATGATATTTTTTAATCTTCTGGCTTCTTCTTATTAAGATCTCCATCTTTATAAGATCTGCAGTGACGGTGGAGAAAAATTTGTCACAGAAAAATAGAGCAATTGTCTTGCCCACAAGATCAGATACCGGGACCTGGTCACCTCTATTGTTTGATCACAAAGTTACGCTCATCAGAAACCAAGAGTGACTCCAGGGTTTGCGATTCTGAGGACATAACTGCCATATTTCCAATAGGGGCGTCTCAAGACATGGGAAAATATTTTTAAAAAAGGTTGGATTGGTCCTAGCAAATGTTGTCTGTGTATGTAGAATGCTGAAACCACAAAACATCTTCTTATGGACTACTAATTCATGAAGAGTATTTGGAAATTATGCTGCAAAGCTCTAAATACTGAGCAGATGTGAGGTGGGGTTCTGAGAATTTTGATATAAATTTGCTTAACTGGTTTAGAATGTGTAAATCTTACCATTTACTCCCGGTTTAGATTCCAATATTTTTCCTTGAAGAAATTCTGCGATTTTTGCTAACTAGATGTTGGAGAGACTGACTTAGGCATTTACACGACCTCTGTAACTTTGGGAAAGAGCGAATCTGCATTTTTTGTTTGGATTTGTGAGTAAGTGGATTTCCAACAACAATACATCTGGAAAATTCTGGTAACCCTATTCTAATACTACAAGATTAGGGAACGGAGCAAGTCTGCCCATCTCCTGCATCAACAAGGGTGGAAACGGCCGGTGGCACCACATGTTGGCCTACTTATTTCAAATCCATAGTATGATGATGTAATGTATTTTAATATCTAGTTCATGAATGGACAAAAACAACTGACAAGATAACAAAAAATGTCTTTGCAAAAGGCCAATTATCCACGGTAAATGTCATTTGCAAATATGGATTTTAAAATACTATTAAATTTTGAAATACTCATCATAATTCATCTTGACCGAAAGGGACAATAAGGACAAAAAAATGGCCAATAAGGACAAAACAATAGTATGAGAAATATAGTACAAACAATAGTACAAGGCAATGGTACATCTTTTTGTTTCCACGGGTTAAGATTGCCTGTTGTAAGAGAGTTTGCTTCTCATTTCGTCTAGTCTTCATAGTTTTCTAACTTCAACGCCAAGCAAAAAATGTTTTCAATTAAAATATTGTTGAATACGTATGAGCTTTGTTCCTATTTATATTACAAAATGAAAAAAAAATTGGAGGGAAATCTAAATACTAAAAACAATGGACGGAAATACAAATCCAAACATTCTTTTCTTGACAATAGATGTTCCTATTTCCATTTACAGATGTTACTACTCTCTCCAAATTATTATATAAAGTACATAAAATACTTATAAATTAGAAAATAAAAATAAAAAGTATCACCAAATATTTTATAGTTAGAATTTAAGAATTGATTGGATTTGCCAAGACTTATACATTTTTAAGTATGGATCCTTAAAATTTTAAGAGGTAGTCATGATTATAGAAGATACACAATCCACTAAAAAATGCACAACTAGAAGGAAAGCATATGGATTTGAAAAAACATAAAGTTAACATCTTCACATGTACAAGAGTAAAATCATTATAAGCCAAACAATATAATTTCTCAATCAAACTAATGGTGTGAAAAAACATTTGTAATGGTGAGTGTAATGCATTGGTTTTCTATTAATGTTAACCCTTCTCCTACAAAAACTAATGCAACAATTGAATAAAGTTGAAATGGACCTACTTAAACTTCATTGCCTACAACACATTCTCACACCATAAAAGAGGTGCCAAGACCTAGTATATTATCTAAGCAAAGACATTTAAAAACATATATATGAACCTCAATGGTGACGTATGCCTTCAAATATGCAAAAGTTCCTCTAAATATGTGGAAATTTTCGGTTAGTAATGCGAAAGGTCTATTGAGTAAATTCTCACCCTGCAACCTCTTAGTGATTTGCTTCCTTGATCAAACATCATGAGTGATGCCTAAGATAAGATCAAACCAAAATGTGTGATCCAAGGTTCTTCTCATGGATTGCAATTATCACTATTCTAAAAATACCCTATCCATTAATATGACTTCATGTTGAGGAATTAACACCTTTACAAATGATGGTGGTAGTAGTACTTAATGATGGTGGACTGAGTTGGTTTCCTTGATGGGTGTTCCATGTGTCATAGGTATAGAGAAGTCCTTATGCGGTTGCAAGCCCCTGATCACCTAACGTTGGAGTATTGGTCATGATGTGTGACCCCTAACTTAACTCATTGGTTAAGTCGGTCTTGTGTGGGATCATATACTTATTGGAGGCTTTATACCCCTGGACCTGTATAATATATATGAGAGAGTCATGTTCTCATCATGTTATATCAACTTGGTCTTCCTCTTGTGTGTATTATTGGGGTTCATTATTCTATAGCTCACTATCCTTCTGTAGTAGAGCAATTATACTCGGGTATTCTTTGATGTGTGACGCATGGTCTCCCACCAGGTATGCTTTCTCCTAGGGTTTATGGCAAGCTGAGACATTGTGAAGTCATGCATGACTCTTGATTTTGCGGATTCTATCACAGTGAAAGGTTGTAACTGGGTTTTCTCCTCCATGAGGGCTTCCCATGATACATGTTGTGTAGTTGTGCATTTTCTATAAACATGTGATCCTATAATTTGCTTACTGTTTCTATAGCTACCATCATATCTATGGATGAAGTTGGAACGTAAGCATGTTGTTTTTCATTAATATAGCTTTGAAAGAACCACCTATATTATAATGTTGTTTGTCATTATAGCCGAATACACATTCACAGGAGGGTGTGGACCACCCATCGCAGGGTTGTCATGAAATTGAGAATGCATATGCGTTTTAATACTAGAAACAAAAGTGAGAGGACTAGTCAGAGAGACGGTAGCATTTCCCAATGCCAATGAGCCAGGAGATGGATCCCTCAGCAAATAGTTGGCCCTCACCGTTTTTATCCCTTGATGGTGGTAGCAGTACTTAATGATGGTGGACTGAGTTGGTTTCCTTGATGGGTGTTCCATGTGTCATAGGTATAGAGAAGTCCTTATGCGGTTGCAAGCCCCTGATCACCTAACGTTGGAGTAGTGGTCATGATGTGTGACCCATAACTTAACTCGTTGGTTAAGTCGGTCTTTTGTGGGATCATATACTTATTGGAGGCTTTATACCCCTAAACCTCTATAATATATATGAGAGAGTCATGTTCTCATCATGTTATATCAACTTGGTCTTCCTCTTGTGTGTATGATTGGGGTTCGTTATTCTATAGCTCACTATCCTTCTGTAGTAGAGCAATTATACTCGGGTATTATTTGATGTGTGATGGATGGTCTCCCACCAGGTATGCTTTTTCCTAGTGTTTATGGCAAGCTGAGACATTGTGAAGTCATGCATGACTCTTGATTTTGCAGATTCTATCACAGTGAAAGGTTGTAACTGGGTTTTCTCCCCCATAAGGGATTCCCATGATACATGTTGTGTAGTTGTGCATTTTCTATAAACATGTGATCCTATAATTTGCTTACTGTTTCTATAGCTACCATCATATCTAGGGATGAAGTTGAAACGTAAGCATGTTGTTTTGCATTAATATAGCTTTGAAAGAACCACCTATATTATAATGTTGTTTGTCATTATATCTGAATACACATTCACAGGAGGGTGTGGACCACCCATCGCAGGGTTGTCATGAAACTGAGAATGCATATGCGTTTTAATACTAGAAACAAAAGTGAGAGGACTAGTAAGAGAGATGGTATCATTTCCCAACGCCACTAAGCCAGCGGATGGATCCCTCATCAAATAGTTGGCCCTCACCGTTTTTATCCCTTGATGGTGGTAGTAGTACTTAATGATGGTGGACTGAGTTGGTTTCCTTGATGGGTGTTCCATGTGTCATAGGTATAGATAAGTCCTTATGCGGTTGCAAGCCCTTGATCACCTAACGTTGGAGTATTGGTCATGATGTGTGACCCATAACTTAACTCGTTGGTTAAGTCGGTCTTGTGTGGGATCATATACTTATTGGAGGCTTTATACCCCTGGACCTCTATAATATATATGAGAGAGTCATGTTCTCATCATGTTATATTAACTTGGTCTTCCTCTTGTGTGTATGAGTGGGGTTCGTTATTCTATAGCTCACTATCCTTCTGTAGTAGAGCAATTATACTCGGGTATTCTTTGATGTGTGACGCATGGTCTCCCACCAGGTATGCTTTCGCCTAGGGTTTATGGCAAGATGAGACATTGTGAAGTCATGCATGACTCTTGATTTTGCGGGTTCTATCACAGTGAAAGGTTGTAACTGGGTTTTCTCCCCCATGAGGGATTCCCATGATACATGTTGTGTAGTTGTGCATTTTCTATAAACATGTGATCCTATAATTTGCTTATTGTTTCTATAGCTACCATCATATCTAGGGATGAAGTTGGAACATAAGCATGTTGTTTTGCATTAATATAGCTTTGAAAGAACCACCTATATTATAATGTTTTTTGTCATTATAGCCGAATACACATTCACAGGAGGGTGTGGACCACCCATTGTAGGGTTGTCATGAAACTGAGAATGCATATGCATTTTAATACTAGAAACAAAAGTGAGAGGACTAGTCAGAGAGACGGTAGCATTTTCCAACGCCACTAATCTAGGGGATGGATCCCTCAGCAAATAGTTGGCCCTCATCGTTTTTATCCCTTGATGGTGGTAGCGGTACTTAATGATGGTGGACTGAGTTGGTTTCCTTGATGGGTGTTCCATGTGTCAAAAGTATAGAGAAGTCCTTATGTGGTTGCAAGCCCCTGATCACCTAACGTTGGAGTATTGGTCATGATGTGTCACCCCTAACTTAACTCATTGGTTAATTCGGTCTTGTGTGGGATCATATACTTATTGGAGGCTTTATACCCCTAGACCTCTATAATATATATGAGAGAGTCATGTTCTCATCATGCTATATCAACTTGGTCTTCCTCTTGTGTGTATGATTGGGGTTCGTTATTCTATAGCTCACTATCCTTCTGTAGTAGATCAATTATACTCGGGTATGCTTTGATGTGTGACGCATGGTCTCCCACCAGGTATGCCTTCGCCTAGTGTTTATGGCAAGCTGAGACATTGTGAAGTCATGCATGACTCTTGATTTTGTGGATAATAATATTTAAATAATAAACTGCAATAATGGTAACACTTTGTCACTTTCTATATCGTAAATTGAATTACATCAAGAAACGATGCCTGCATTTTCTAAGATTCGAAAGGTTCAATTTTATACCATTTGTAAAGATTAAAAAGATTCAATTTTATACTATTTTCAAAGATTCAAAAGATACCATTTTCAAAGACTAAAAAATTCAATTTTTGAATTTTGGTGTGGATGAAATTAGGGTGGGAATGATTTTCTCTGGCTTAAACCACGCGCATGGAGAGATAGACAAAAAATCACAATGAAATGTTGTTGGGTTGAACCGCGAATGGAGAGATAGACATAGGTGCCAATCGGAAGGAAAGGGAGTGAGACGAACTGTGGAAATCAGGTTCCAACGCTATCCATGCAGCTCTTCTTTTTATTTTTGATGTAGGAACCACTTGCAATTTCAACAAAAAACACTTCCCCAAATTCTTGAACTCTTACCTTGAGTATAAATTCAATTTCTTTGTTCAGAAATGGCGTTTTCCTTTTAATAATATGATTACAATTGAGCCATGATCTATTACTGCTCATACACAAATGGAATCTAAAATGGAGTTTGATTCCCAAACAGAGTATACTTGGGTATTCAAATTTGTGCACAATGACAATTTGCCATGATTTTTCCTCCAGGCCAGCGTTCATTTCTTCAGTGTTTGTTTCAACATTTGAGAAACTTAGTTTTTCATGAATAAGTGGAAAAAAATAACTACTACCCTTCAACACACTTCCAAATATTCAAACCCTAACCCTGAAATATGGAACCTGGCTATCAATTTTGTAACTCAATCTCTGTATAAAAATGTTAAACAAATGCTAAAATATCCAATATTTTACCTTCAGCGACAGTAGATTCTCACCCAACACATTTATTTATTCTGTTAAATTTTGGGTAGGGTTAGGGTTTTATGCAGAATGTACTTTAAACAATCTAATTGAAGTAACTTGATGTTCCAATTTCAATCGCTTCACTTCCTTCCGATTTGCATAACCTAAGATCTCATAACATAAGGACACTCAAGTGATAAACAATGACATCGAGTCAGTTTTCAGAAGGGTCTTGCAATTCCAAATACTTCGCAGAAATCGCATATTCCTGTAGTTGCTTACTGTCAGGAAGTCAACCAATTAACAAAGCCTATGTACTCATTTTTCGCTGCAGGAATTGCATACAAATTCCGGAGTAAATGACTTTATGTTTTCAGCAGGACGCCATTCACATTCAACAGAGACAATGAACTTCATAAAAAATACATAGAAAGAGATATTCACAAGTCCATATGCATATAAAATGCTTTCATTAATCAAATTCAATTACTCAGAATTTCGTGACCTGATTACACAATATGGGAGTATTCTACCCTGGTTCTCTCCTCTCTATTTTCCTATCCTCTTTTCCTCTGCCTCACCTCCGCTCTACCTCTGCTGTGGCCCGTAGGATTACAATCGTATATATGAAGAATGAATTTAACGGTTTAACCCTAACGACCTTTCTATATTTCTGTAACTTACTCCCTAAATAGGAGTTTGGCTCTATCCTAAAGGATGATGCATCACTGACACCTCATCACACTTGGAAACTTCTAGTTTAACCTTGCTAACTATTGAACATTTACAAGATTTCCTTTAGGCTCAAGGAGGATTTGTCAAGATTCAAAGAATCGACATATCCTCTAATCTAGGAAGAAAAAGTGATTCATTTATTCTGCGACTAGTATACAATAAATCCGCTCCTTGGGTAACATCGGAATGAACTCGGAAGAACCAACAAGAGGATGGGCTATGTGACACGATTCCAAATAAGACCCATGTGTCTGATTTCCATTTCTACATATGTAAGTATAAACAACAACTCAACTTACATGCTTAGGTCAAGCCTGTAGATATACGTTATTAAACAATCTTAAGGATGAAAATCAATTTATTTTAACATAATAGTGACAATTACAATTACAAGAACTTTACAAAAACTTTAGGAGTTAGTTCCATAAATGTATGAGGTTTGCTATTTAGCTACAAGTTATGTTTCCAAGTATATCTTGTATGCCTACGAGCATTAGAGGTTAGAGAGAGAGGCTTGAAAAATGATGGTTAGGAGGGTTAGCTATACAATGTAAGAATCAAGACAAGAAAAACAGAGGATAGGTCAGAGTTTGTTTATTAGCCTGCAAATTTCCAAGTAATAAATGGAAAAGGATTATTTGCCATGATGTTGTGTGTTGATTTCATATATGTCTGTGTGATTGATGAACTCTGGTGAATATACAAGCTAACCAGGAAATGAATTAGTTAATTGTGTTACTCTCTATTGGGCTACATTTTAATTTTAAGGTTGAATTAAGATCTAAGGTTGAGTGTTGACTAAATTGGAATTACGCTCAGTATGAAGAGGATTGATGTTGAACACTCTCCATTGAAGGGCTGCCTGGAATGAATTAGTTTTGAGTCTGGGTAGAATCTTTATGGGTTCTACTTTCTTAGAAGTTAGATGCCATATTGGTTCGAATTTCAATGGTTCTACAAATTGACATCTAAAGAGACCATTACAATAATGCATTAAGCCACAGAGATTATTTCCAGAAGGTCTAAGTCAAATATTTGAACAGTTTAGGGAGTTTTTTTTATATTAGAATACCTCTTAATAATAAATGTGGGTTTATGCAGTTGTTTGACCGCAAGTTGTTAGTGCAAAGTTGCGTGTTTTCAATATATATGAGGTTTAATATCAACTAACTTTTTTAGTTCATTGTAGACATAATTTCAAAGGAGCTTGGAGCATATTATCAAATGGACAAAAGAAACTGGATGAACTTGAAAAATAGGTATAGTTTCTATATTTGGTTATTCATGGTGATATACCAAAAAAATGTATCAGTGCTAACTTGTTCTCAATTAAATTTATGTGACTTAATGAAAATTGGTTATGTGTAGGACACTACAAGAATATAGAGATGGGGTTGAGGAATTCTTAAAGTTTTCCGAGGCGCATTCAAGGAATAAGATGTCCATGTAATAAATGTGGCATAGTCAAAGTACAAACATTTGATAAAATACGCGAGCACTTGATTTGTGATGGAATAATAGAACAATATAAAATTTGGTATTTTCATGGAGAGAGCATTCACAGTCAGGTATCTTGAAATAAATGAATTGATCTAGTTTCAAACTTACTTGTATTACAATAAAGATATAAATTATATTTATATGTGTTGTATTACACTAAATATATAAATTATATTTATATGTGCTTAATTATGTTTTCCTCTCACCTTTAGATTCCATCCGTTATTGATGAGGCTAGGCAACGCTCTGAAAATGAGCCACATGAAGTTATAGAGCATATATCATCTCAACTGGTAAGCTAATTTGCATTGGTAAAGGCCCCTATTTGACCAATATATATTCATTCTAATTTTCATAAAAACCATAAAATCACTGACATGAATTTTAATTTTCTTATTAATAGGGTTATGGACATGTAGAATGCCATTACGATAATCGGGTTGATGAGCCTGGAACATCGTTTCAGAATGGTAATGATCCACTTGAAAAGGATGATGATACAACCATTGTTGGTGATCAAGTGCTTCATATGGTGAATGATGCTTATCCATGTCTTGATCAAAACCTAAACGAAGGTTGTGATAATGTGGGTTTGGCATCAACAAATGTACTAAATGAAGTTAATGAATATAGGAAGTTAATCGAAGATGCAAAGATGCCATTATACCCTGGTTGTGTTGATTTCACAAAACTATCAACAACCGTAGAATATTACAATCTCAAAGTGAATAGTGGATGGTCTGATAGAAGTTTTGGCCAAATATTAAAATTGCATAAAAATACACTTCCTAGAGATAACACACTTCCAGATTCTGCATATGCTGCAAAAAAGTTGATAAAATCAGTGGGATTAAACTATGATATGATACATGCATGTCCCAATGATTGCATTTTATATCAAGGAAGTAACGAAAGTAAAGGCGAATGCCCAACATGTGGAAAATATCGATGGAAGGTGGATGCTTAATCTCAAAAGGTGCGTCAAGGTGTTCCTGCAAAGGTATTAAGATATTTCCCCATAGCACCGAGGCTAAGGAGAATGTATAGGTATGATTTTCAACACCATAATTGTATTCAAGTTTTCATCTTCTTGTATTATCTTTACCATTTTTCATAGTGTTATTATATGATAATATTATATATAAACGAAAGATTTTCTTTGTTGTTCTAGCTCTGCGGACATGTCACAAAAAATGAGGTGGCATCATGAGAATGCAAGCAATGATGGTCATATGCGCCACCCTGTTGATAGCCCAGCGTGGAAAACTATTGATGAAAGATGGCCTGGTTTTTTAGGCGAACCCCGCAATGTACGACTTGCGATGGTAGCAGATGGATTTAATCCATTTGGAGACTTGAGCAGTACATACAGTGTTGGTTACATACAACCTCCCACCATGGTTGTGCACAAAAAGGAATTTTTGTATGTTAACATTGTTAATACCTAGTCCCAAGCAACCAGGTAATGACATTGATGTGTATTTGGAACCCTTGGTAGATGAACTAAAGGAATTATGGGACCAAGGAGTATGGACATATGATGCTTACAATAACACATGCTTCAACACGAAGGCGATTCTTATGTGGGTGATTCATGACTTTCCAGCTTATGGGAATATGGCTGGTTGCACAACAAAAGGCTATAATGCATGCCCCATATGTGGAAAGAACACAGAATCAGAGTACCTCAATTGTAGCAAGAAATGTGTGTACATGGGACATAGGAGATTTCTTCCTCAAAATCATAAGTTTTGCTCACAGAAGGGACCATTTAATGGGAAGGAGGAGCTTCGTTATGCCCCTCCAGTTGTAAGAGTGTCAGATATTTTTAAGGAAACAAGGGGAAACGAAACAGTTTGGGGGAAGAGTGAATCAAAGAAAAGGAAAATAAATAAGGAAAAAGGTGAAAAAACTAATGTTGTGGTGTGGAAGAAATAATCAATCCTATTCAATCTGCCATATTGGTAGGTATGTAGAGACATCAACTATTCCTAATTATTATACATTGCATGCTTATATGACGTCATTGTGCTTAGATGTCTTCATTGAATTCATTGTTTATGATTTCCTCCATATTAAATAATTTTCCAATATTCTCAATGTGTTGGAATGCAGAAACACCTACAACATCACAATTTAGATGTAATGCATGTGGAGAAGAATGTGTGTGAAAGCATTTTTGGAACTCTCTTGGATATAAAAGGGAAGACCAAAGATGGACAGAAATCACGAGATGACTTGCAAAAAATGGGTTTGAGAAAATCACTATGGCTAGAAGTTAAAGGGAAAAAAATATTCCTTCCACCTGCACCGCATACTCTTTCAAAGAAAGAGAAAGAGACCCTATGTCACGTTCTTTTCACATTAAAAGTGCCAGATGGTTATAGCTCTAATCCAAAAAATCATATATCTATGGAAGAGCTTAAGTTCTGTGGAATGAAAGCACATGATTGCCATGTTCTAATGCAACAACTTCTCCCAGTAGCTCTACGCCATGTGCTACCAATTGTTGTTCAA
This sequence comes from Larix kaempferi, assembly GCA_027924585.1. Taxonomy (NCBI): domain Eukaryota; kingdom Viridiplantae; phylum Streptophyta; class Pinopsida; order Pinales; family Pinaceae; genus Larix; species Larix kaempferi. The sequence goes on from BSBM01001329.1 coordinate 7,114,703, forward strand.
AAGACACTTTGTAAGCTCTGCTACTTTTATAGGCAGATTTGTGCAAAATCGGTTTCAATAGAGAGCCTTGACAAGTTGGAAAATGATATCGTGGAGACAATGTGCTCACTTGAAAAGTACTTCCATCCTTCATTTTTCGATATAATGATGCATTTGAATGTGCATTTGATACGTGAGCTTCGATATTGTGGTCCAGTTTCATATAGATGGATGTACCCCTTTGAGATGTACATGGAACTTTACTTGCTATCAAGAACCATAAGAAGAATAATTTATTCAAAGCTTTTGACATTACTTAAAAAATATGCTCTTTTTGTAGGTGTATGAAAGTATACAAGAGTTATGTTAAGAACAAAAATAGGGCTGAAGGATGCATCGCTGAAAGCTACAATGTGGAGGAATCAATAAAGTTTTGTGGAGGATACTTGAAAGGTATGGAAGCTATTGGAACCACACATGGTCGAAATGAAGTGTGGGATGATGAAGTTGAAGAAGTAATTCTTGATGGAAAGCCATTATTTGCTTCAATTCCATAAAAAATGGATAACATTAGTTGGGAACAAGCCCATAGGTGGGTTCTATTTCACAAAAATGAAGTTGATCCATGGATAGAGTAAGTAACATGTTTGACCTTCAAACTTTTGTTTGTTTGTGGTTTAACAAAACACAGATCCATGGATAGAATAATGTATTTGACATTTCAAATTATTTTTATTCATATTTTATCAAAACACATCAACAACCAATTTTACTGTCCATAATTGTCAAATTAGGATGCACAAAATGGAGATTCTCAACTCATTTACCCAAACCAAAAAAGATGAAGCTCTATTGCAGAGACTCCACACCCAACAGTTTTCTAGTTGGCTAAAAAAACAGGTCACTTTATACTATTTATATTATAAGTACTTACAAATCATTACATGTTGAATATTGTCATGTACAAATTTAAATATTTTGTCATAGGTTGGATGTATGTGTTCTAACTACATTAAAAAAACTAAAAATATGTAGGTGGAAGGAGATGGAAATGTGTCTGATACACTTAAATGGCTAGCGCGAGGCCCAAGGAAATTTGTGAATAAGTACAAGGGATACCTAACCAATGGTTATATATTCCATACAAAAAGAATGGATAATGAGAGAACCACACAAAATAGTGGTGTCTGTTTGGAAGTCGAAACAATGATGAGGTCAAGTTCCAAAGATCCAAACCCTGTACTTCAGAAAACAACATTTTATGGAGTAATAGAAGAAATAATTACATTGGACTATTTTTGTATGGAGTACACGTTGTTCAAATGTAATTGGGTCAATGTATACAATAAGATAGGGATTAAAACTGATGATTTGGGTTTTACAATGGTGAATATGAAGAAATGCTTAAGTCAGAATCATTGGTAAGATGATCTATTTATTCTGGCATCGCAAGCTAAACAGGTATTCTGTGTACAAGATCCAGTTGAGACTGACTGGTATGTAGTGTTAACATGTTCTCCAAAAGGATTCAAAAATAGTACATCATATGAACCCAAGTATGTAGATTTGTCAGGGGTTACAGACTTTCAAGAAGCAAAATGTGTAAATGAAGAAGATATAGTCAATGTCAATGTTGACGTGAACCTGGATTATGTCCGTTCAGATTGTGAAGGAATATGGTTAAATATTAAACAATAAAACATATCAATTCTGATATATTCACCTTTACATGGTTTATACATTTGCAGAATTTGCATATAGGGTCACTAATGGTTTGGATTTACATTGAATGAATGATGTTCTTGATAAATGCTAGTTTTGATCTTTTGTCTTGGACTGAATTAAGATGTTGTTGGACTATCCAATGGATTATTTACAGCTCATCCTTTATGTTTGATTATGCTCTTGGAAAGTAAGTGGACTGCTATGTGGTTGTAATTGCTTCATATTGACTTTCTAGATGTGTTAACTTGGGTATGGAATTATATCATTTTATAGTGGTGTATTTTTGGTTGTGTTTTGCATTTGTTTTTTATTATTTTTAAATCATTAACTTGGAGTTATTCCACAATAGATTTCTTTAAGGAAAAAATTAGTGTGTTCTGTGTTGGTTTTGCATGCTTGGAATTGTATAAGCAGTATTTAAACATATGGGGCACAATATGCTAGTTGACCTGTTCTCTTGATGATGGTAAGTAACAACAATCCTTTGTGGATTTATACTGATCTTGTATGGTGCTTATATATTTATAGTACTTACCTATTTCATTTTTCAGGAAATTCCTTCCAGGGAAAATAGTCACATTTTCAATGTTGGCAATCCTAATAATGAGGTCACTGTCAAGCAGCTGGCAGAAATAATGACTGAGGTATGGTTCATGCTTTTCACTGGAGTTCAAAAAAGTTGTTTGAATATATTTTTGAATAATATCTTGTGCTTTTGTTGTTGTCAATAGTGTTGATTTATAGTGCTTGTTTAGTTTCCATTGACCTTCATTAACATTTCATCGCAACGGAAGCATAAACTATGCTTCCTTTTTTCTATGACCAGTCTGCAATAAATCCGCTCCTCAGTTAACATTAGAACGAAATTGGAGGAACAAATGATAGGATGAGCTGCGTGACATGATTCCAAAGAAGGCCCATATGTCTGATTTCCATTTGTTCATCTGTAAGTGTAAAAAACAACTCAACTGAGATAACTTCCTGACCTCTTTATTACTTGATGACTTGATTCATGATTAGATAAAGTAATGTCATCCCCGGATTTTAATTTCACAGATTCTGTGAGACATCTTGAATTAGAACTGTCAAGCTTGAGTTTATTAAGCCCCGCTTTAGCCTCAGCTATAAACTATTGTTTCAATGGTGGACTACCACTCAGATATTTTGAGGCACGACGTTCAGTCCATGCATTTTTTCTTTCTTCTAATTGATCTCTAGTTGCATACGCATAAGGAAGTAACTCCAGATCTTCACCCACCTCAGGCTGTACCTTGTCAGTCCAACTAGTAAGCTCAAGTGTTGCCTTGCTTGCAGATAAATTTGGATCATATGTCAGAGTAAACCTTGGAAAGGCATTACACTAACCATCTATACTATGAGGAAAAGCACCCAAAGAATGTTGATTCTTCTCAAAAGGAATGACAAATTTTTTTGCCCGAGTTAGAAGTATGAATTCAATGTGTTCCCAAACATCATACTGCTTTACATTGTGAATGCAAATAGTATGAAGATCCTTACACGAGATCATAACAGAGAATAGGGGACACTTCTTCCAGTTGTCACCTTTGTGATAAACTTCTCCCATCATAAAATACCGCAGAATACAAGGAAAACAAAAGATGTGACCACAAGTGAGAGAGGAACATGCAATGGAGATTATGAGAAGGTAAGATGCAGCACCCAATGTGAGAATGAAACTGAATGTCAGCAGACTGAGGTTCTGTCTAGTTTAAATGATATAGACAGTGGTCAACCATCCAACCAGGGGTACCATCAAATGAGAATGGGATATGCAGGGAAAGACATTGTCCCTGTGAGTGTTTCTTATGATGTAATAATAAATGATCCTTCTGCTCAAGGGGCATGCAGTCAAGCAGATGGTTATTCTAAAAAAATGTTTTATGGATTTGTGCGGCTGAATACAGTCTAGAAATTGATGGGATGAATCTAGGTGAAGGGCCTGCTTACACAAGCTCAGTGGCAGAGGATGATGGGAGTTCAACAAATTTGGGAGAATGTGATTTCAGCCCCCCAAATTTAGGTCAACTAGGAAAGGACATAATAGACTGGAGAAAAGAAAATCAAAGAAAAAAGAACCTGAAGTGAATGGCATAATACAGGAAGCAACTAAACAATATCTCATAAGAAAGGCACCACTTGTTCCTCTTCATTTATAAAGAGATTATTTCTGATCAAATTCCAAAACATCCACCCTGAATTCTTTTTGTTTGATAATATTGTCTAGCCCATTAAATTGTAGGGATTGCAAATTTGGATAATGATAGAAAGAGTCTAGATGCTTTTGCTTGCATGAATCAATTACCATATACTTGTATGCCATCTAAACTTTTGTGCAAGAAGAGATTGAATAGTATGCCAGACAACCCAAAACACCTTTTGTGATTCTTCAAATCTAGAACAAGTTAACAAAAAAGGGGACATAATATAATCCCTATGCTTATAGCTGCGGTGTTGTGGGAGACCAATTATGAGGACACCTTCCTCTCATCAATCTAAGCTTGAGATTGGAAGACAATCCTAACACGAGCCACAATTTCCTCTTCAATCTCTTATTTTCATGATGATACCTCCCACTCATCTCACAACCGCTATCCAGTATCCTTTGATGTACATGTTTAGTAGCCAAAGCTTTGAAAAACACCTTGGATAGTCTATCTCTATATTTTAACCGATGTAGTTGGACTCAAAGTTGAGTTCCATGTGGTTTGTTGAATCCTGAAATTCCTCTGCATATTATATTGTGGCAGATTGGATTTGAATTATATCGTGCAAGTTTCAGAACCACACTTAAGAAAATTATGAGGCCAAGTATTATTTTAAATAAGACTTTTGAGAATGATATCCAATGTTAATGTTATTGTTGCACAGAGCAGGACTTTTGAGGACCATAAAAATTTGATGATCCAATATGAAGCAAAAGAGAGAAATAATGAGAAATAATGACTTTTGAGGACCATAATGTTATTTGTTGCACAATGCTTATATATTTATAGTACTTACCTATTTCATTTTTCAGGAAATTCCTTCCAAGGAAAACATTCACATTTTCAATGTTGGCAATCCTAATAATGAGGTCACTGTCAAGCAGCTAGCAGAAATAATGACTGAGGTATGGTTCATGTTTTTCGCTGGAGTTCAAAAAAGTTGTTGAATAGCTTTTTGAATAGTTTCTTGTGCTTATGTTGTTTTCAATGGTGTTGATTTATAGTGCTTGTTTAGTTTCCGTTAACCTTCATAACATTTCATCACAACAGAAGCATAAACTATGCTTCCTTTGTTTTGTGACTAGTCTGCAATAAATCTGCTCCTCGGTTAACATTAGAATGAACTTGGAGGAACAACTAGGAGGATGGGCTGGGTGACATGATTCCAAAGAAGGCCCATATGTCTAATTTCCATTTGTGCATCTGAAAGTGTAAAAAACAACTCATCTTACAGGCTTGGGCCAAGCCTATAGATATACGTTATTAAATTATTGTTACAAGATTTTATATCATCTTTTGGTATCTTGTTTCCATATGCTTAAAAAATCTTATATATCTATTTTAGTTATCGTGTAAACATGTTAGTGAATCATTTCTATTTACTTTACTTATAACAATGTGATATTTTTGCTTTTTCAAATTAGTAAAATGTTATAATAATAATAACCAAATGTTCAATTTATTCTAGCGGGCTATTGGTCATCACCATCTACTAGGGTTACATTCTGCTTGTGACAATTTATAATTATAATTATTTTTTTTACAATTTTAATTGAAATGGCAATGGTCCTTTATGTTGCGTCATTAAAAGATTTTCAAAATGAAAAATGGTGACAATATCATATCAGTTGTCACCATTGATATGTTAATGGAAATATCCTCAATAGTGAGGGTCATTTCAAGGCCCTCATCATATGTCATTGGCGACGTTCAGTTTTTTTGGTGATGGAGTCCCTTAGGTCCATCACCAAAACTTCATATAAATTGATGAGGGTAACTATTTGTCACTAATAATCCTTATTAGTGTCGAACATTGAATGTCACCACACCACTTTTACTTTTGGGGACACAACCATTGGTGACATTCACATTTTGGTGACACCCTCATTTTTCACCATCACCGATGAGATTATGGTGACATGTCTCAACCCTCACCAATGATTGATCATTGGCCATCACCATATATGCATCAAATGGTGAGGGTCAAAGCAGGTCCATCACCAATACTTCGTAATGATTAATGACGGTCACAACCAGGAATAATCATAATTATTGGTGACGGGCCTTGAATGTCACCACATACCCCCACTTAAGTTGATGGTGCCTTTGGCGATGCTCATGTTTTGGTGACGGGACCCCTCTTGACCATCACCAAATGAGCTTATGGTGACATTTTTGGACCCTAACCAATGAACTTTTTTCTTGTAGTGTAGGCTCCTCATCAACATCTCCATCATCACATCTTCTTCGTCATCATCATCATCATCTTCATCACCATCACCATAATCATCAACGTCTTCATCATCATCACCATCTTCATCATCTTCGTCATCATTGGAATCTCTAGGCTCCTCATCAACATCTCCATCATCATCATCATCTTCTTCTTCATCATCATCATCTTCATCACCATCACCATCACCATAATCATCAACATCACCACCACCATCACCATCACCATCACCATCGCCTTCACCATCGACATCTTCATCATCATCACTATCATCATCATCATCATCAACAACATCTTCATCATCCTTGTCATCTCTAGGTTCTTCATGAACATCTCCATCATCATCATCTTCTTCATTATCACCATCACCATCATCATCACCATCATCATCAATGTCTTCATCATCATCACCACCATCTTCATCATCATTGTCATCTCTAGGTTCCTCATAAACATCTCCATCATCACATCTTCTTCACCATCACCATCACCATCATGTCTTCATCATCATCACCATCTTCATCATCATTGTTAACTCTAAATCTAACCCTAATTCAATTTCCTTCTATAACTCTAGCCCTAACCCTCACCCAAACCCTAGCACTAAACCATCTTCTTCATCATCACCATCAACGTCTTCATCATCACCGCCATCTTCATCATCATCATTAACTCTAACTCTAACCCTAATTCAATTTCCTTCTATAACTCTATCCCTAACCCTCACCCAAACCCTAGCACTAAAACACTTTCTTCATCAGCACCATCACCATCACCATCACCATCATCATCAATGTTCATCATCACCACCATCTCCATCATCATCATTAACTCTAACTCTAACCCTAACTCTAACTCTAACTCTAACTCTAACTCTAGGTTCCTTATCAACATCTCCAACATCATCATCTTCTTCTTCATCATCATCTTCATCACCATCACCATCACCATCACCATCAACATCTTCTTCATCATCACCATCATCATCATCATACGTGCCCGGTGGATGATTTTCCAAAGTTGACCCATGTGTGCAAAAATTGCACACTCCCTTACTGAGCAAAACCCTAGTTTCCAAGATGGACGTACAAGATGACACCGGAGCCATGGGACTGGAGGAGAGGGGCACCCCTGGCACTATCCCGGCATCCTGAATCCAATGGAGTCAACGGTTTGTCAATCCGAGCCAGGGTCGTCATTCTATGGCTCGTTCCGTCTCGATGGTAGGAAGTTGAACTATTTTGTAGATATAACACTATACATAATCCTTTTAAGGTGGATAACAAATTTTTTGGGAAAATTGTATACACATAGTCACATAAGGAGATGGAACAATAATCCCCAAAATTGGTGGATTTGTCCAATTTCAGAATAAGGTCATTGAGTGTGGAATTAAATGATCCTAAGACTTTCCCATTTTGCCTTACTTCCTCTAGTACTTGAAAAAAATCATCCCCATTTAGTTCAAAGAATCCCAAGAAGCATTCGATGGTCAAATCACTAGGCCTATAACTTTAGTCCTTATAAAAGGTAGACATAACATTACTAAGCTCATCTTTAGTGATCTCCTCCAAAAAAATATATTGTCTTCATCAATGACCAACTATGGAAAGTAGCCTAAAATTTTTAAAATATCTATTGTATTTGCTTTTGCAGGTTTCTAGAAAATCTATTGGAAATAGTTGATGCCTAAAAAAAAATATCTAAATCCTTTAACCAAATTACCCTCCTCATCCTAAAAATCCCAAGTAATAATCACATTTCTACAATCATTATTAAATAGATGAAAAAAATTGATGTTCTAAATTGCCAAGTTCAAGCCAGGTGTACCTACCTGTTAGTCTCCACTTAGCTTCTTGATCAAGGAATTTTTTCTTCATGGATTCCAAGAGTTTTAGTTCCAAAATCTCTTCCTCATTGAAGGTTCTTGAGAGTTTTGATTGAAAAAGGTATTTGATAGTACTTTCAACCTCCATTAAGGAAGAAAGATGAGACTTCATCCTAGCAACAACCCATGGCATGAATTTCTCATTGATCAATTTTATTAATAAAAAAATAGTTGAGTGGATGAAAGGTTGATAATTCTATCATAAACTTTCCTATTATTTATGGTTAGTTCCTAAAAGGAACTATCATTGAGCCATCTGGAATTAAATTTGAAAGGGACACACAACTTATATTTTTTATGTTCCACTTGCAATAATATATGGTAGTTATCTAAAATACCACTTGGCTCCACCCACGATCAACACCTATTAACCACCTACGAAAAATTCCAAAAGAAGGAATTGGTCCAAACTTTTGGACACACTATAACTTCCCTTGTATTTATTCCTCCATGTAGGAGTGAGGACGATTGGTTCGACATCCACCAACCTAATATATTTAATATTATTGATAAAAAGGGCAGAGACACGATCAACTCTGGCATAATAACCCCAAACTTCCCACCAAATTAGAGTAAAATTGAGGTCCCCACCAATGATAATCTTTCCATATAGAACAAACCGTAGAGAAATATGTTGCCCATAATATCTACTTATTGTCATAAGGTCCATACACATTCATAATAGAAAGAGATTGAGTTAATCCTTTACTCCCAAAGTCATTGTAGAAACTTGAACAAACAGAGAATGAGTTGGATAATGTTAATAGGGCATTCCAACTTTTAATAAGCCCATAGCAAAAACCACCAAATCCATGGCTAAAATATTCCACAACTATAGAAGCTTCCTAAGATTCATAACATGAGTATCCCCGACCCCCATTATATCTTGTAATAATATTACATCAGGACCTCCTTCTCAACTAACCCACAAAAGGCGAGCCTCTTAGCTTACCTTCCTATCCCACAAATATTTACTAAGAGGACTTATAATCAAGGCACACTTAAGGGGCTATGATTATCTAAGAACCCCAATAATAAGACCTTGTTTCCCTTATTGAGACTCAATAGAAGCTTTTTCCTGAGTAGAATGGATAAAACACTTCCTCCCCACCAATCTAGGGATCAAAATATTGTTTTCTCCTCCCCCTAAACCACCAAAATGAACACCACCATGATTCAATTTTAAGGTATTCAACCTCAATCCAGACCACCTCCCTGCCATATGATCCATAGTATTAGTAACGCCAAAAGGATTTTGGCATACTCTTCCAACCTCATCGTCGATGAGATTTCCATAATCAGTACTTGTAGTGCCACCTAATGGAATAGAGATATTGAGAAGAGAAGAGGCATCAAGATCTTTGCATTCACCTCCTATAGGTTTTATCTTTAATGATAAAACCTCCACGGGATTAGGCCAAACCACATTCTTCCCTATCAAATCAATAAGATTACAAACAATGTCATCCTTGGACTAGAATCCATAGGATTTGTAGGAAAACAATGCTCCACTATGCCATTAGGGGGAACATCCTTAAGCTATGAAGTTTATGTTATATAACTAGACTCCCCCAATGAACGTACAACAAGTGCACAAGGAACACCCACCACCATGTACTCTTGAGAAGTAGGAGCATTATCATCCATCCCTTTATTTAATTTAACAAAAAAATCCAAACACCCTCCCTCCCGAGGCTAATGAGGTGACACCTGAGTAACAACTTCTCGAAGCACCTTCATCACCTCTACACTCTTTGATAAATTAGAGCCTTTCCTTTTCCATATTTTGTTATTGAAATGCAATGTGCAACCAATAATTAAATGCCCATAAATATAACATGTTGAGCATTTAAATGGAATTTTTCGATAGTCTATAATCTATACATATCCCACAATATCACACGCCTCAACCTATATAGACTCCAACAATCCATCCCTAATGTCAATATCCACAAATACTTGAGCAACAACCCACAAACAATTATTTAAGAAGGAGTCATCCAGCTTTATGGATTTCCCTAGTAGGTTCCCCAATTATAATAAAGAAGAATCCTTCCAAAACCCTAGGGGTAGACTTGGGAACTTAACCCAGATTGGGATTCTATGGGACCATTATGACTGAGGATCGAATGCAAAGGATTCAGAGAAAGGAATGTTGAACCCCAATTCAAAATCCAAGCTAGATCAATCTACACATCTTTCTCAAGTTGGAACTGAAAACTCATCCAAACCTTAGAAATAATATTGAAGCACGAACCATAGCCCAAAATTAGGCTCCAGACCCCCTACACCAACTCATTTAGATTCTCTTCCAACATATGATGATCAAGGAAGTGAATGAAAAGGGTTTTCCCCGAGAACTACTTGATCAATGCAAGCCTTATGTCCTCTCCCACACATATATTTACTTGCTCATCATGTTTCTTAATGATCTTGTGAAGGCCACCTTTTCCTGACAATGACTAAAAATAAACCCCCTTTACACCTTCATAACTAGTACTTGAGAGGCAACCGAGCTCTAACCCTTATCTAATTAACCCTTTTCCATTGAAATTTGTAGAGGCACCACTAGAACCCTTGGTATCCCCAACTTCACAGATCTTTGGTCCTCTCTCAATGTAAGCTCCACATGTGAAATGATATTTTCTGAATCCACAAAGGATGGAGATTTAAAATGTGCATCATGGCCATAATCTTGACAAGTGAAACCTACATTTGATGTCGCATGAAAGAATCTAGATTAGACTCTGAAGTACATTCTCCAACCATGCACATGGATTATATTGATATGTTCGAAATTATGAAAGTACCTTAGGTTTAGATAGGAATGCCAATTTACTATATGTGAGTTCACCCCCCCCCCCTCACCCACACATCCCTCCTTTCAAGCCTTCAAAATATTTACTAAGTGAAGAGACTGAACCCTCCACCCCTCACCTAGGGACATAATTGCACCGAGAGTAGCGAGGTGCTTACAACTCAGTACGGGGGATATGTGTAAATAAAATAAGAAGTAATTAAAAAAATTAATGCTGGCTTATAAAATAAAAAAATGAAAACCAAATAAAAAAAATTAAAAAAATCCATATCCACTCATAAAATAAAAATTTAAAACCAAATAAAAAGTCATTAAAAAAATAGCACCTCAACAAACCGGATGCCTCTTAGTGCTTGATAGATCCATGTTTAGAATGGATCTATGCTAGTCCCTAAATACAACTTGGAAGTGTTCAAATTAAGTTTTTGAATCTATAACTAAATTTAGCACCCTCAAATACCCCATGACACTTAAATTATGAAATTTCCATAGCTAATATATGTGATTTTAATATTTGTTTATTTATAAATTTCCAACCGAAACAAAACAAAAGAAAAAATATAATCGAATAAAATTGAAAACTTAGAATATTTAGACTACACCAAAAACATAAAGCAGCTATACAAAGCTATATGAAGTGTATGTGACACATGGTTGTTACATCTCATAAAAAAAATCAAAGTGAAATTTGTTTTTATAACGAGCTGATATATATATATATATATATATTTCAGCAGAAAAAAGCGTACCAATGTTATTCATATGAATCAAAAGGTACATGATTGTCCATGACTTACATAAGGTAGACAAAACTTGCTTACTTAAACAAAAATAAAATAAAATGCATACAACATATGTAAGCCCTCATATGACTTTAAAAAACATCAGACCTGCCAAGAGTCAATGAAAACAAAATCCTGTAAATATACAATCCTCAAAACAATTTCAGAGATCCCAAGTCCACAACCTGAGAATTATGGTATTCCTCCCATAGAAGGATACCTTCCTTGCTGCCAATAGCCTGCTTAGAAAGTTTATCAACGAGAAGATTATGTTGCCTGTAAATGTGTTCCATTGAGATATTCCTAAAGAGATGTATGGTAGATTTAATCCAGTTGCACCAATGTATGGGAGATAAGACCTTAAGATTCTAATCATCCCGTGCCCACTTAATGGTAACCCTGGAGTCCCCAAAGATATTTAAATCATCAATATCAAATACACTTGCCACTTTTAAAACACACCATAAAGCGAGAAGTTCTGCCTTCATATTGGTCCCACTCCCACAATTGAGTCTCAATGTATAGTAATGCCATTCATTTAAGAAGATCGCTCCCCCAGTAGCACACAAACCATCTTGAGCAGCACCATCGAAGAATAGGATAGGACGATTGAACTGAGGAACAAAAGATCCCACCCTTTTTATGTTCAAAGGCTCTTGCTTTCTGAAGATAAATAGATACACATTCAAAATTTGGCTGGATGTTTTCTGAATACGTGGGGGCTGATCTTCAAAGACCGCTCTGTTCCTAGTCAACCAAATAAACCAGGAAATAATTATCGGCAGAAAGGAATGAGATTCGCAGTTCCTAACCCAGTCAAGGGTGCAACTATCAAAATTTTTAGTCCCTCATTCCTGAGTGATCTTTAATGTATTACAAATGTTCCTCCAAATGTCCTTGGAAAAATTACAGGAAACAAGTAGATGATTCGTGGATTCAGCCTCAACAAAACATAAAGAACATATGTTTGGGCCAATCCATCCCATTTTGTTTAAGTTATCCTAGGTTTTTAACTTCCCTTTGAGAGCAAACCAACCAAAACATTTGTATTTTATTGGCATCTTCCACCGCCAAATATTTTTAAAGCACCATTGATGAGGGCCATAAATTCTGAATTTTATGATAACATTATATGCACTCTTTGCAATGATCTCTCCCACCCATTTAATTTTATCCCAGCTGTCATTTAGCCTGCATCCTGCGGACTCAAGATGTTTGGAATAATGATTCCACTCCCAAGTATACTGGCTGGAGAAGCCAAGGTCCGTAGCATCTATCCAATAGGAATTTCCATTCAATTTACTTTTATTCCTCACTCTTTCCAAAGTAGAAAGGTCCATCTCATTTAGGAATGTTAAAATTTCATTAGGTAGAGTAGAATAATCTTCCAAGCCTAGAATTGGATCCATTCCAACTAGGATTTGTTTGCCTGTGCCAACTTCCCATTGAATATCTTTGGCCAGCCAATTAAAAACATTCAAGAAACCCCTCCAAATAACTGAAGCATTCCTAACTCTTTTGTTCTGATTCCTGAGCCAATTAGTAATATCTAATTTGATGTATTTTACAGCCAGAACTTTTGACCAAAGAGAAGAGCCAAAGATGCCCCGCCAAAAACTTTTGAGCCACAATGCCTTCCCAAAAACATCCAAATTATTCACTCCCCATCTGCCACAGCTTTCAGGGAGAGTGATATTTTCTCATTTTTCCATTATCAACCCTTTTCGATCCTTGCCTCTAGACCATAAGAAATTTGAAACCATTTTCTTGATTGAGTTCAAAACAACACTAGGAGCTTTAAACAATGATAGCCAATACACAGGTATGCTAGTAAGAATAGACTTTACAAGAGTCAGCCTTCCTCCCATAGACAGGAGTCTATGAGAACAAGAGTAAATATTTCCTTCAATTTTCTTAAGAAGCCACTCCCAATCCTTCACTCGATAATTATTAGGCTTTAGAAAATAACCTAGGTATTTAAAGCCCAAATTCAGCAACTGGAATTTAAATGGTAAAAAGTGTTGTAATTCTACAATCTTGGACTCCTCCAAATTGTGCTGATAAAGAATAGATTTTGCAAAACTGACCTTCATGTATCATGTAACCTTCCCACTCATTTATAGAATCTGATCCAGCAAGAAGTACATCATCTACAAAGAGAAGATGTGATATAGAGAGATCTTTGGCCAGATTTATCCATTTTATAATGCCATGAGCGTTGGCTTTGAGAAGTAACCTACTTAAACCATCAATAACAAGCAGAAATATAAGCGGGGATAAAGGACATCCCTGCCTAATCCCACTAGAGCATTTGAAGAAATCTGATGGAACACCATTAATCAACACTGCAATATTTGTAGATGATACAGTACATGCCATGATCTAGTTAAGCATCGTTGGAGGCAAGCCAATTTGGATACTAACAATTCTGAGAAAACACCAGTTGGCATGGTCATAAGCCTTTTCAAGGTCCATTTTAAGCAAACATGCTTTCTTTTTACAGGTCTTAATAGTGTGAATGATCTCCTGAGAGATGCCTACAACATCCAAAATTTGTCTATCATGTAAGAAACCAAACTGTTCAGAAGTTATATACATTGATAGCCCAGGTTTTATTCTTACCGCGATGATCTTTGATATGAGCTTGTAGATTAAGTTACATAGCGCTATTGGCCTATAATCCCCAAAAGATTGAGGCTTATTGCACTTTGGGATTAAGGTCAAAAAGGTAGAATTCAAGGCACCGGAAATAAAGCCATTTGTTCTGGAAAATTCTACCATATCGAGAATTTTTCCCCCCATAATGTCAAAAAAATGCAGAAACAGCACCACAGTCCAGCCATCAGGCCCTAGACTTTTTTCTTTTGCAAAGAGTGTTAGAGTATCTTCCACTTCCTTTAAAGAAACAGCCTTGCCTAATTCAATACCTTCTTGAGTAGAGAAGAAGGCAGGGTATAATCGGGCAATCTCCAGCTGCTTAATGAGATCACAATTCCCAGACTCAGAATATATATTACCAAAGAAAGCTTTTGCAGTAGACTGAAGGGCATCCTGTCCAGAGATCGAGTTGCCAGACTAATCCTTCAAATCCCATATGGCATTCGAATTCCTTCGATGAGAAGCGGAGGCATGAAAGAACTTGGTATTTTTATCTCCAGAATCCAACCATATAGCTCGACTTTTGAGCCTCCATTCTGCTTCTTCCTGACTCAGAATAACTTCCTTCTTCTCTTCAAGTGCCCTAATTAAAGTATGTTCATCAGCTTCCTCCATAAGATCAAAATTCCTTAAGAATGCATCTTGAATCTTCTTCTCCAGCTCACTGTAGTCCTTTAAATCCTGTGCCTTTTTGTTTTTATCCATTTTGTGACGAAATCCTTTAATTTCCTCAGCTTGAAGAGAAGTCGATCCATAGGATTCATATCTTCACTATGATTTGAACATAACCAGAATTTACGCACTGGCTCAAAGAAGTTTTCATTTTGCAGCCAAAAACAATTAAATTTGAAAGGAAAATGCCTCTGAAAACGACTATCATCACTCTGAAAATAAACAGGCCAGTGGTCTGAAAATATGGTCTCCCCAATCCAATACCGATAGCGTTGAAATAAAGGAAGCAAGGATCTACTTAACAAAAAACGATACAATATTTTATGAATGCCGTCCCCGCCTTGATCTGCAGTTCGACCAAGTAGGAAGAAGAACAGAAGGAGCGAAGTCAACCAGATCGAAAGTGATTAACAAATCTGAGAAGTAGTCTGCACAATCATCCAATCGAGCCAGTGGACCCCAGACTTCAGAGTTGCTTAATGTGAAATTCAAATCACCTGCGATAATAAGATTTTCCTTATTAAGTAGACCAGAGTTTTTCAGGGAATCCCAAAAAGCTATTCTACCTTTGTAAGGATTATCACAAATATAAAATGTTTGAACAAGTAAAGTCCGAAGAATTGTCTCATTACTTTTAACAGAGCTGTCGATCTCCAAAAACATAACGCAGCTATATATGAAGTGTATGTGACAAATGGTTGTTTAACATCTCATAAAAAAATTAAAGTGAAATTTGTTTTTATAACGAGCTGAAATATATATATTATCACAAATATAAAATGTTTGACCAAGTAAAGTCCGAAATATATATATATTATCACAAATAAAAAATATTTGACCAAGTAAAGTCCGAAGAATTGTCTCATTACTTTTAACGGAGCTGTCGATGTAATTAAAAACATAATGCAGCCATTTATTGTGTATGTGAGAAATGGTTGTCAACATCTCATCATAAAATCAGCGGGCAACTCATATATATATATATATATATATTTATTAATTTTGCATAGGTTTGACTAATTAAAATTACGAAGTCGAGATTGACATAGATAGTGATTGGTTTAGTTGTTGGTTTGGCATGCATATTGACATACATCAATATGAAGTAGTAACAGATAACAACGAACCCCATCATTTTAGAGGCGTGACCCACATACCCATCATATTCAACATACATCTTATGTCATTATCTTTATTATTATTATTTAACAGACAATGTCTGTTGGACTGTGTGGTGTCATAGACTTTTCAAGATTGGATCGTCTACTGTTCACTGCGTCACTCCATTTACGCGTATACTTTTGCTTTTGCATTTGCATCTGCGTCATAAACTTTGAAGTTTGAAGATTGGATGGACAATGTTTACACTGCAACATTATTATAAGTGATTTACCATCCTAAAATACCCCAAGATCCAAATTGTTCATTCTGTAACCAATATGCTCAACTTTGGAAATTAAAGACTTGTATTAAATGTCCTTAAAAATGCTATATAATTGTTTTTAGGAGTTGTCTATTCATTAGAGGATTTCGTCCGGAGTTTTCCTTCTACTGCGATCCAAATTATATAGCAAACATTATATTCTTACATAATGACAAACATTATGCACACTTTTACAAATTCTGCCAGGAAAGGTGATTGTTGTTTACTTTGTTATCACATTTTGCAAATTAATTAATTCTGAGAATGACAATGAAACAATTCATCAATGATTTACGTTCCCTTGGTAATTCATCAACATCGCAGCTATTCAATCCTCCATGAATTGATTCTTAATGTGTTTGTGGTCAAAAATTGTGTTGCTACGTGGGGAAATTAAGGACTGCCATTACCTTTACCTTTAGCAGAGCTGGGATTCCCACTGCAAATTCTTAGAACAAAGCAAACATGTACAATACGCATGGCAGGCATATTTATAAATCAGTATAGGATTTAGCACAAACGAACTTGTAAAAAGAATCTTACTACTTTATTGAGAACCATATAACAAGAATGACACATTGAGGATCCAGCTCCAAACTAAATTAAATGGCCACGCAGATTACAAACTCCAATTGATAAGCTGGGAGCCTTATTATCTTGCACAATCTTGAATAGCAAGTGCCCTGAATACGAGGATGTGGCATCTTTTATAACTTTACTAGTTGATCGCATGGCTGCTTATTGCTTAAATATAATAGAGGTACTGAGGGGAGTGTGATGGCGGTGGGAGATAAGTGTAATGGTATGGTGGTGAGGGAGAAGAGACTTTTAGTAATACGGCGGAGGAGGAGATGGGGATGGGGGTGGTGGAGACTTGTAGTAGTACGGAGGAGGAGGAGACGGCGATGGTGGGGGAGGCGATTTGTAGTAGTAGGGTGGTGGAGGGGACTTGTAGTAGTAGAGAGGAGGAGATGGAGATGGCGGCGGTGGGGACTTGTAGTAGTATGGCGGTGGAGGTGATGGAGATGGAGGAGGTGGGGACTTGTAGTAGTATGGTGGAGGAGGTGATGCTGATGGGGGAGGTGGAGATTTATAATAATAGGGAGGAGGGGGATATGGAGACGGTGGGGGGTGGTGACTTGTAGTAGTACGGAGGAGGAGGAGATGGAGATGGAGGAGGCGGGGACTTGTAGTAATATGGTGGAGGAGGTGATGGTGATGGAGGAGGTGGAGATTTATAGTAGTATTGGGGAGGCGGAGATGGAGAGGGAGGGCGTGGGGACTTATAGTAGTACGGAGGAGGAGGAGATGGAGATGGAGGAGGAGGTGACTTGTAGTAGTATGGTGGAGGAGGAGATGGTGATGGAGGAGGTGGGGATTTATAATAGTACGGTGGTGGGGGAGATGGGGATGGTGGGGGAGGGGATTTGTAGTAGTACGGGGGAGGTGGAGAGGGAGATGGTGGGGGAGGCGATTTGTAATAGTAAGGTGGTGGAGGAGATGGAGACGGAGGGGGAGGGGATTTGTAGTAGTATGGTGGAGGAGGCGATGGGGATGGGGGAGGTGGAGATTTATAATAGTACGGCGGTGGAGGCGATGGGGATGGGGGAGGTGGAGATTTATAATAGTACGGCGGTGGAGGCGATGGGGATGGGGGAGGTGGAGATTTATAATAGTACGGTGGTGGAGGAGAGGGTGATGGTGGTGGTGGGGATTTGTAGTAGTAGGGTGGTGGAGGAGAGGGTGATGGAGGTGGTGGAGACTTGTAGTAGTATGGAGGAGGGGGAGATGGAGAGGGAGGCGGTGGTGACTTGTAGTAGTATGATGGTGGAGGTGAAGGAGATGGCGGAGGGGGTGACTTGTAGTAGTATGGAGGAGGGGGTGATGGAGAAGGGGGAGGCGGGGACTTGTAGTAATAGGGTGGAGGAGGGGATGAAGACGGGGGAGGCGGGGACTTATAGTAATATGGCGGAGGGGGCAATGGAGATGGGGGAGGCGGGGACTTATAGTAGTATGGTGGAAGGGGCGATGGTGGTGGTGGAGATTTGTAGTAATAGGGTGATGGCGGTGGTGGAGACTTGTAATAATATTTAGGGGGAGGGGGTGGCGATTTATAGTAATACAGAGGGGGAGGGGATGGAGATGCGGGAGGCGGAGATTTGTAATAGTAAGGTGGAGGAGGAGATGAGTAGTTATCATATTCCTCAGCATTAGCGGTTACAGCAACGATGGCAAGAAGCAGTGGTAATAGTATTGCAATCATTCGGGAGGGCGAGAGGCCCCCTCCCCGGTGAAGTTCCGCCATGACTGCCTTCCTTGGAGGAGTGCAGTATTATCGCAATGGGACAAACGCCGCTTACTCTGTTTATGGGACTGGGAGTATTTAGAGGGTGGAGGAAGAATATATGACCTCCTCTCAGCCTCTGAGACACGAAACAATGTCCGCACTCGCTGAGATTTATAGGGTTCAATCGTAAATTGCGAACACGAATATTGATGTCGGTGTCGAGTAAGGGAGACTTTTCTAAATAAGAATTAATTAATAGTGTCACACATGCCAATTCAAATAAATAAACAATGTAATGTAACAGGGATGACCAATTCTAAGTCTGATTAAAGTGCTTGGCAAGAAATCGAGCGGAGAATAGTGCGAATGGACCTAGTAAGCGGGCCGCCCGCTGGCCGAGTCAGTAAACAGCTTTGACGCAGCAGGTCTGTTTGGGGTGTATGCCACAAAGATCCGTCCAAGAACAAAACGCAAAACGCGTGGCCAGCTATACATTAATTCTTGAAGGAATTATTAAGTTATGGAAAACAACATTTGTTGCAGGTGAAGGAGTCGAAGCATTTAAAATTGATATATAAAAAAGGTGAGTTTAAGCGAGGAAGGTGAGTGATTTCGGTGACTATCAATAATATAGAACCCGAGATAATTATGTTTGTCCTTTCTCTTTGTAAGTATTTGAAAATGTATGTTGTGCATATTCGGGGTCGGCGGCTTTTCAGAATTAAATCCGCGACTGGTTTTTCAAATTCACCAAATTTGCTCTAAGAATATTGAAGTTTGGTATTCCCAAACGACTGCATGATCACGTTGGCCGGACTTGTTTTCAATTCTTAATTAGTTGGTATTTCTCTAAGAATATAGTTTAACTGGATCCATGAAAATTATTGCACGACTTAATTAACAATGTAGAATCACGTTCCTGTCTATATATGGAAGGCACGACTAAATTAACAATGTCGCCCAAAATATTTAGATAGAGTGAACATGATTTCGGCAACTCTCCACTACGCTCGTCTTGTCTCTTGTATGTGAGACGGTCAAATAATAGAACGGGTTGTATAACCTGTTTTTCGACTCTTTATTATATTTAATTTTATTTTAAAAGTATATATTGATGTTACACTTCTTTTTGAGTTCTCTATTTTATTCTAATACTTTTTGTGAAATTCATTTACCAAAATTCTTATGAAATTCTAATATGACAAATCCATTTATCAAAATTATAATGAAATAATCTGGCAAATTCATATACCAAAATTATAATGAAATTGAAGGCATTATTAATAATTTTTTGATATAAATAAAATAAGATAAAAAAATTAGAATTTAATTATTAAATATTATGAACAAGTTATTTGTTACTTGTTATTTCTGCTTGGTTATAATCACTTGTTGTCTACTATCTTTATCCATGTTATCCATGCATGAGCTACGACTAATCTATGCATCAACTAATAGTTATTTTTTATATTTCTTTTTTTATAATTGTTTATTTCTAATTTTGAACTAGACCATAAAATCGATACAATACACGTGTTCCCTCCTTCAATTTAAGAAAATCATAGATAGTAGTGCACCACAAATTCTAAGATATGAACACCTATCGATGTAAAAATAATGCTTTAATGTATTAAAATATTACATTATTTATATTTAAATATTAAAAAGTATTATAAACTAATTAAATTCTTATAATTTCATAAAATTTTCATTTTAAATTTAAAAAATGTTAATTTTGAAAATTTTAAAAATATATTGTGGGATAGAGTTTCATAAACTTCTTGATTTCCATTCAATTCCTTGTTATTTCAATTTTCTTGCTCCATAATTGGCTAGTGTTAAAGGAAAGTATAGGATCTATGATGGTTACTATGGAAAAGAAGGGAAAGTAGTAGGTGAAGAAGGAAGTAACAAAGGGAAGCAATGGTACCAATATTGGAAGATCTAAATGTTGTTGATATATGCCTAAGAAGAAGGAGCAATAACAATCAAGACTAGTTTCAAGGAGGCTATGGAAGCCACTCATTGATCTACCATAATAATTTTTAGAGAATACTAAAGTTGAAGTGGAATCTAATTAAACAAAAATTCATAACTAAGAGGGTAGAGGAAGTGGATACATTGTTGCTGTAGTGGATGTCATAACTAAGTTTCTTGATGAGAGAGACAAAACATTATTCATGATGGTTAAAATATATTTCATAAATAAATGTCTCATTGTATAGATAATTGAAGGGAAGGAGAACCAACAAAAAGTAGTTTTGAATAAATTGGAATTTATCAAAATAAAAGTGTGATGCTCTCATCAAGACGAAATGAAGACAAGAAGGAATGACAATGAAAAATAAATCATCAGTTGAACAACATTATCAAACATATACTCACATTTCTCCATTATATTGTGAATTTGTGTTATCTTATTTATTAAGATTGAAAACCCTTAAAAAACATTATCAAACATGTACCCACCTTTCTCCATTATGTTGTGATTTTGTGTCATCTTATTTATTGACATTGAAAACCCTTAGAAGTCTTCTTATGAAGGGCAAAGGATTTTGCTTCGACATGCACACATAACATGTTCAAAATCAATTGGATTATCCAATATAAAGGAGTTTACACATTAGAAATTAGAACTCACCTTTAATTTTTATATAGTGTTAAGTATTCACCTTTAATAACCATCGAATCAATAGAAATTATTTATTTTCATCACATGTTATTGCTTCAGGGATGGTTTTCTTACCCTATAGACAATGCGTCATCCCATTGCATATATGTGACCTGCAAAATGAAATAAAAAGTATATGGTGTTTGTTAAAAATGGGGTATCACATAATAAGAAAGAAATTTAGGTGCATAAACTTGAAATAAAATTGTTAGTTGCAACATATTCATACTTGCTGGTATAATATTATAATATTCAAAGATGCATGCGTGGTCTTTTCTAACATGGTTATTTTAACAACCACATATTTATCAATATCAAATGACACTTTCTCTCATGTATGTATGAATGATACATAAATCCCCTCACTCAGTCCCTACAAGTAAGAGTGTGCATCTTTCCCTTTTTTATGATACCACAAAATATGTAGCTAGATGGTATAACGGTGTGTAAGAGCATGTAAATCAGTCTTAACTTTGATATCAAACGGATGCAGTCACCACGAACATGATCGTGTGTCAGAGTATGCATCTCTGATACCAACTTTGATGCAATTAACCTCTCAAAGGCCATACAGATATTCAACACACAATCACTATCCCTAAGCATGAGGGTGAAAGATTATGCTGGTCCTTAAAAATCAATGCACTCATGTAGTGGATACACCCACACACTTCACACAGAGTCATAAACATAAACATGGCTCAATATCCCTTTTCTATTATGCATAAAATGTACAGATTACATTAATATGCCTCAAAGGGATTTTCTCAAACACTCTTTACATAAGGGTTCAAAGACCCTTCAATCTCTCACTTCACTCAACCTATCACTAATGCCTATTGTTCTAAATCTCAACTAGGCCAAGTACAATCAATACAGAGTCCACTATTCTATTTTCTTGTCTCTCACTCAACTTCTCTATGCCTCTGATCAGCATATTATCTATCCCTTCTTGGCTTTCTCTCCATTTCCAGAGTCTCCTCACTACCTTCGTTCTTTCATTGATGTATTCTCTTCTTCATTCTCCTCTATCCAAAGGTTTCTAATTCTATTCTCCTTTCTCAGTCTCTATCATGTCTTGAGACTTCCTTCTCTTCCCCAAAAGATTCATTTGTGCACCATCTCTTAACCCATTGATCTCTTGTCCTTTCTACATTAACTAGGCATTCATGGTGAGATTGTTGATATTCACCCAAAGCTGGTCTCGAATGTGTATGTGACATTCTTCTATATCACCATTAAATTCCTGTATATGCATGATTAAATCCACCATTAAATTCTCTACTATCTAATTTTTCCTGATCCATTATCCATACTCTTATTTCCCTCCTTGGCTTCATCAGGAACCTTTGTTCCACTTGCAATTCAATCCATAGCTCCATTCCACTGCTTTTCTCTTCATTAACATCCTCACTCTATTAACACCCTTGACTCGTTCCTTCTCCACACTATTGGATACTTTCCATTGGGATTTCCATCAATTCTCTTCCTTGGTCCTCACCCGATATCCAATCTTCGATGAGGTCCTTCCCAATATCTCATCAACCTGTTATGTTGTCAAACTTCTCCCATGAGGTTCTCCTTTCAACTCCTTCCATGAAAATTCCCCGATGATGTGCCTTTGATGAGGCACCTTTGATAACCATTGACTCTGATACATCATACCTTGGTATGTTGGAACTTCTCTTCACACTTATTATTATGTTACCAAAAACGAGAAACTGGAAATGAAACAAGAAAGAAAAAAATAAATGCATAAACACTGATAACACAACTCATAATAAGATGTGATTTTATCCTCTAACCTCGTTTTATGTTGAAGTTAAATTATCATAATGAAAAATACATGCTCATGCTTACCTAAAATGAACTATTTTATGCTTACTTATCTATCAATCAATTAAAACTTAACAAACTTTAATCTCATCCATCTAATTTTATTGCAACGTGAGTCCTAGCGTGGTTTTTTCAAGGATCACCTCCTAATATTAATTGCCTCCTCCTCGAAGTTCGAAGAGATTTCCATTACTCGAAGAGACCACCCTGCTGGTGGTTCTCCCTACTTGTGGAGAGCTATCTTTGTTCGGATATCCACATCATCTTTTTCAGGATCTTGCATGCAATTAGGGTTTGCATGCAGAATCTAGGGTTTGCATGCACCTGCATGCACTTGCATGCATCCCAGTCACCAGTTTGATGCCTCCAGCACCTTTGCCACCTCATTCTAGCACCCGGGAGCCACTTACTACAGATTTTTAGCCCTCCTAGGCTGAAAGGCGCCCACTTCTCACCTACTGCCAGAGAAGGGCGCACTTTTTCACCTACCACTGCAGTTCCACTTCAGTTACATTCAGTTAGCTCCGATTCTCCCTGATTTGAGGCTAGTTTCACTCCCGACTGACTGTTTCACTTCCGTTGGACCTCCAGATTGACTAGATGACTTGTTCTGACTTCAGTTAGCCTCCCATGCGCCCCCACTGAGCCTCCTGATCCTTAATCAGTGCTACACACTTCAGTTACACTTATTACACTCAGTTAGACTCAGATTGACACCTGGATGACTGGTTCTTGTGCATTGATGAGCACCACCGATTGATGATGAGGACTCCTAGTTGCAGTCAAGCTACTCCATTCAGTGATTCGAATGACCTCCTTAGGCAATTCGAATTGCTCAGTCATTGTGACAGTTTGTATTGTAATTCATTCACCCTTTCTGGGATATTGAGCACTGCTGCGTGTTTTGCACAGTTTTGCACCATATTTTCTATATTCATCTGTTGTGATTGATTTACTTGTTCATTAGATCTGCTGTGACTAATTTTACATGGTATCAGAGCCATTGCAGGGACAAGATCTCCTTTCTACAAGTGTTTTCACAAGAATATTTGACTGAATTGCTAAAAATTGCAAAAAGTTTGGCATGAGATATCTCAAGGGCATTCACTCCTGTGCATGCAAAGCTTGAAAATTATTCCAATACCACTCCAGAAGCTTGAGTTACCACATAATTCCTGGATCTGATACATTGGACCCATTCAACATTGTTTGAAATCCAATCCCAGGTGTGATGCAACTCTCAAAGGGTGGATTGTTCGACCTTACAGTTCTTGGTTTTATGTGATTTGCAGGTTTATTGTCTCCATCAATTGCACTCACTCCATTTTGCATGCAAGCTTCCCTACAGCAATTGCATTCGCTATAGTGTGCATGCAAGCTTCTTCTACATCATTTGACTCGCTCCTAGCAATGGAATACTCTTCTTCAAAGCCTATCCTCACCCCATTCAATTATTTTGATTGGAAAGATGATATGGAGATCATATTACGTTCAAAAGGTTACTACCGAGTCACTATTGGTCTTGAATTGGAGCCAAGCAATCTGTCAGATCGAACCAAACACTACAACAAGCTTGATGAAGCTTATGGTCTTCTTTGTCTCTCCATCTCCAAAGATCTTCACTTCCATCTCAGTGGATTGAAGACCCCAAAAGCTATATGGGAGCAACTTGAAACACTATTTGGCAAGCAGGACGAGCTTAGGGCTTTTCAATTAGAGAATGAATTGATTGCCCTTAGTCCTGAGAATTTTGAGACCATCAATGAATTCTTCACAAAATTAAAGAACTTGAACTTGCAATTGAAGAACAGTGGAGTTATCAAAGAGGATAAACAATTGATCCTCTCCATTCTAAGCAAGCTTGGGAAAGATTATTTGGTATTTGTCTCTACTTTCAATTCCGGTCGGCTAACTACCTCGAATTGGAAGATGCCTACCTTGAATGCCTTCATTGAGTCCGTTACAAAAGAGCATGACAAGTTGATTCAAATGGGGTCCATAAGCTCCAAAGATTCAGCCCTATTTGTTCAAGGACCCAAGATCTCGAATGGTAAAGGAAAGCAAAAGAAGGAGAAGTCCAAATTCGAGCCTCAAAAATTGCAAAAAGACAAAGGCAAGCAAACGGATGCACCATCCAGTTCGAAATCCAAGCAAAAGGGCAAAGAAGGTAACCAAAAATCTAAATGTACTTATTGTAACCGTGGCTTTCATCCCGAAAGTTCATGTATGAAGAAGACTATAGATCAAATGGCCCTCCTTTTGGAAAAGAACAACATAACCCTTCCTGACAGTGCAAGGAAGAAGGATAGGAATGATGATCATGAAAGAGGACAAGCACTCATGGCAACAGTTTCGAAGCCCACTACTCTCTTGATAGATTCGGGAGCATCAAATCATATGGCTGCAAATATTGATTCTTTTTCCTCATTCGATCCAAACAGCTCCATCCCCATCCATTTGGGAGATGACTCAAAAATTTCTTCAAAGGGCAAAGGTACGATTCATGTAGAACATGGAAGCTTTCAGAATGTTCTCTATGTGCCTTCCTTGGCTTCAAATCTCCTTTCTGTGTATCAAATGACACATACTGGTGAACCAAAGCAAGTTACATTTAGCCCTAATACAGTTGAAATTTCTGATATCAAAAGTGGAAGACTAGTTGCGGTTGGAAAGGCAAACCACACTGCAAAATGCTATGAGTTTTCGCACTTTATTCCGCTTGCAAAGCCCACTGCTCTTCGCACACATGGTAATGAGGTTAGTAGGCTTTGGCATGAAAGATTTGGACATCTTAATTATAAGTATTTGCTGCTGCTATCAAATAAATCCATGGTAGATGGGCTTCCACAACTCCGTTCCTCGAAGGGAATATGCACTGGTTGCATTATTGGGAAGCACCTCGAGCACAGATTCGACCGTGGCAAAGTTAGCAGAGCTTCTACTATTTTGGGATTGATCCATTCTGATATCAGTGGTCCGCTGCCCCATATGTCATTAAATGGTTCAAGGTATGTTTTGACATTTATTGACGATTTTTCCCGCTTTACATGGGTATTCTTTCTCAAAAACAAGTCAGAAGTGCTTGGAAAATTCAAGGATTTTAAGGCTTCTGTTGAGACCACCACTGAGAGCAAGATCAAAGCTCTTAGATATGATAATGGTGGGGAATATATCAAGTCCGAGTTGCTGCAACTTTGTGCCCAAAGCGGAATTAAGATCCAACATACAGTTCCCTACACACCCCAGCAGAACGGTGTAGCGGAAAGGAAAAATCGGTCACTGAAAGAGATGGCTACATGCATGATTGAATCGAAAGGTTTGGCTGCAAATATTTGGGCTGAAGCAATCAATGTTGCTGCATATATATAGAATCGTGTTCCACATTCATCCGTGAAAGGTATGACTCCTTTCGAAGCATTCTTTGGTCACAAACCGGATGTGTCAAATTTGAGAGTTTTTGGCTCTACTGCATGGGCTAGAATTCCTTCTGAGAAGAGACGAGCTTTGGATCCACAAAGTATCGAGTGCATATTGATAGGATATGGGGAAGAATCAAAAGCATATAAACTCATGGATATCAGATCTAAAAAGATATTCATAGAGCGCAGTGTGCAATTTGAAGAACCGCTTCAAGAATTGCAACTAGTCGAGGAGAAGACTGCCGATTCACCGCCTTCACCAGAAGAAGATCCGAGCAACGATAATGAAGGTATGAGTTCTGATATTTCTGATATTGTAGCAGCATATGATGATCATGACATATCAGGTTCGGAATCCGATCATTATGATCCTCCTCAGTTACCGAAGTGGGCCCAAAATACTCTACATTCTGCTGGTTCGAATCTTGGAAATCCTGCTGATCTGAGACGAACAAGAGGAGACTTTCAAAGAGCAGGTATGGCTCTTTCTATTGCTGATCCATTTCTTCCTGAGATTTGTTATTTGATGGCTGGTTCAGATCCTACATCATACTATTCAGCCCATCGAGATCCGAGATGGAAAAGTGCCATGGACGAAGAGTACAGTTCTCTTCAAAAGAACAACACATGGGAGCTAGTTTCTCTTCCACCTGGAAGAAAATTAGTGAAGTGTAAATGGGTCTACCGTACTAAAGTTGCTGCTGATGACACTATCAACAAATATAAAGCAAGGTTGGTGGCAAAAGGTTTCTCCCAAGTCCAAGGAGTGGACTACACTGAGACCTTTGCACCGGTTGCAAAGATGGATTCCATCCGCCTTGTTTTAGCTATTGCCGCACCCAAGCACTGGGAAGTGCACCACATGGATGTGAAGAGTGCATTTTTACATGGAGACCTTGCTGAAGAGGTCTATATGCAGCAGCCAGAGGGTTATACATCAGATCCATCATTGGTTTGTAGATTGAAGAAATCTTTGTACGGGTTAAAACAGGCCCCAAGAGCTTGGTACGCAAAGATGGACTCCTTCCTTCTTTCTCAGAATTTCCAAAGATGCAAATATGATCCGAATGTGTATCTTCAGCGAGTTAAAGGTAATTTGTTGGTTATTGTACTTTATGTTGATGATCTGCTTATTACTGGTAGCACACTTACTTCAATAAACAAGCTAAAATCTGCCTTAAATCTAGCTTTTGACATGAGCGATTTGGGCTTGCTGAGTCATTTTTTGGGCTTGGAGATAGCTCAAAATTTTGATGGGATCACTATATCTCAGCAAAAATATGCTTCCGACCTGTTATTGAAGTTTAATATGGCTGAATGTAAGGCAACCCTGTTCCCATTCCTCTTAGGAATCAGTTTTGAGGAGGGAGATTCCACACCGCTTGCAGATTGCAGTATGTATCGACAGTTGATTGGTTCACTACTTTATTTGACACACTCACGGCCTGATATCTCATATGCCGTGAGTGCCATGTCAATATATATGCAGCAGCCACATGAGCTTCATTGGCGAGCAGCCAAGCGGATCTTGCAGTATGTGCAAGGTACGAGACAGTTTGGCATACATTATGCTGCAGATTCTGAGCTAGATTTCATTGGTTTTACTGATTCAGATTGGGCAGGTGATAGCATTAATCGGAAGTCCACTTCCGGTTATGTTTTCATGATTGGTCATGGTGTTATTTGCTGGTCCAGCAAAAAGCAAGCAGCCATTGCACTTTCTTCAGCAGAGGCAGAGTATCGAGGGGCAGTCAATGCCTGCATTCAGGCAGTTTGGTTGCAGGGTATTCTTTCCGAGTTTGGTTTCGGTGGCACTACTTCGACTGTCCTATTTTGTGACAATCAAAGTGCTATCAAGATCTCCACAGATCCAGTTCAGCGGCAGAGGACCAAACACATTGAGATTCATATGCATTATATTCGACAGTTGGTGCATGACCGCACCATCATTCTGCAATATTGCCCTACTGATGAGCAAATTGCAGACATCTTCACCAAGAGCTTCACTGAGAAGAAGTTCTCTTACCTCCGTTCACTGTTGGGGGTGAGTTCCATCATGGTGGAGATAGATTGATTCATTATTATGCTTTAGCTTGAGGGGGGGCTTTCTTCCCACTGGGTTTTCCCTCTTTCCTCACTTAGTTTATTTTCAGCATTTTTTGGATTATTGTATTGGGGTGACCTTTGGTCTTAGTTACCAGGGCCCCACATTATTCTTGTTGGCACATCATAGTCTAGCTTGAGGGGGTGTGTTCGGATATCCACATCATCTTTTTCAGGATCTTGCATGCAATTAGGGTTTGCATGCAGAATCTAGGGTTTGCATGCACCTGCATGCACTTGCATGCATCCCAGTCACCAGTTTGATGCCTCCAGCACCTTTGCCACCTCATTCTAGCACCCGGGAGCCACTTACTACAGAGTTTTAGCCCTCCTAGGCTGAAAGGCGCCCACTTCTCACCTACTGCCAGAGAAGGGCGCACTTGTTCACCTACCACTGCAGTTCCACTTCAGTTACATTCAGTTAGCTATGATTCTCCCTGATTTGAGGCTAGTTTCACTCCCGACTGACTGTTTCACTTCCGTTGGACCTCCAGATTGACTAGATGACTTGTTCTGACTTCAGTTAGCCTCCCATGCGCCCCCACTGAGCCTCCTGATCCTTAATCAGTGCTACACACTTCAGTTACACTTATTACACTCAGTTAGACTCAGATTGACACCTGGATGACTAGTTCTTGTGCATTGATGAGCACCACCGATTGATGATGAGGGCTCCTAGTTGGAGTCAAGCTACTCCATTCAGTGATTCGAATGACCTCCTTAGGCAATTCGAATTGCTCAGTCATTGTGACAGTTTGTATTGTAATTCATTCACTCTTTCTGGGATATTGAGCACTGCTGCATGTTTTGCACAGTTTTGCACCATATTTTCTATATTCATCTGTTGTGATTGATTTACTTGTTCATTAGATCTGCTGTGACTAATTTTACAATCTTCACTCTGCTCGATACTCTAAGGTTCCGAAGATAACGATATTTTTAATCCCGAAAATCCTTCATCGCTTGTCCCATAATCTCCTAAACTCATACAAACGCAGTGGATCACTGAAAAACGTAGGAAGAAACCATCAACATTCCCAAAATGGTTTCTCATGCCTAAAAACTAGAACGACCGTAAAAAACAACGTTTTCCGTCTCGTTTATGTTTCTAGAGTGTTTCTTCAGCAAAATGAGGATCCCCGTCATGTTTTTGGTAACAGAGACTTATTGTGGCATTCTCTGATGTTATGCCTTCGATGAGGCAATTATGATGATTTCAGTATGATATACCATCATACCTTACATGTCGTCACTGAAGGTTGGAGGCAGAAATAAAACAAAGAGAATGCGGAATGAGCTACGACTCTTCAATCTTTATTCATAAACGGAGATCAATTGATGTGATACAAACAATAATGTAATGTGTATTTAAACACTTATGAAAAACCCTAAAAACTCTAACCTTGCTTTTGCATGCATGAAAAGCATCCTGTTGCATTTATTAACTGAACTTCTAAATAGTAACTCAAGTAAAAGCTAAAGCTAATTAAAGTAATTACTATTTCTAACACTCCCTCTTAATTACTATTGCTGACTACTGCAGCTTTTACAATGCCTAAATTATTTCTATGAATTTCAAAAATATCTTTTGCCAATGGCTTTGTGAATATGTCAGCCAATTGGTCAATCGATTTACAATGCTCAACACGAACTTCACCATTGTTCACAAGCTCTCTTATGAAGTGATATTTAGTATCAATGTGCTTGCTTTTCTGGTGAAAAACATGGTTCTTGGATAGAGCGATTGCTGAGTTGTTGTCACAATAAACTGTGGTTGGTCCTTCTTGTTTCTGGTGAAGACCTTCTAAAACTCTGTGTAACCAGACTGCTTGACATGCTGCTGATGTCGCTGCTACATACTCTGCTTCTGTCGATGAAAGTGTCACAATGGGCTGCTTCTTGGATGCCCATGAAATCACCCCTGATCCAAGATGAAAAACATGACCGGAAGTGCTCTTTCTGTCATCCAAACTTCCTGCAAAATCACTGTCAGTGAAACCTGTCAAAACATCATACTCTGTGCTTGAGTATAAAATTCCATAGCTTGAAGTCCCTGCAACATATCGTAAGATCCTTTTGCCAACTTGCCAATGCGAGTCTTTGGGAGACTCCATGAAGTTTGAAATCAAGCTGACAGCAAACATAATATTAGGTCTTGTAGCTGTGAGGTACATGAGACTTCCTACAAGTCTCTTATACAATGTTGGATCTACATTGGGACTGCAATCTTCTTTGCTCAACTTAGTACCTGTTGCCACTGGTGTAGGTGTTGTTTTGCAATTAAGCATTCCGAATTGCTTAAGAACTTCATTAGCATATTTATTTTGAGAGATAAATATACCATTTTCTGACTGTTCTACTTCTAGGCCAAGAAAGAACCTCATCAATCCAAGGTCTGTCATCTCAAACTCGTTCTTCATAGTTGCCTTGAACTCATCTACTGAGAGGTCACCTGTAAAAATCATATCATCAACATACAAAAAAACTATTAAAATTTGTCCTTGTTGATTTACCTTTGTGTAAAGTGTTGGTTCGCTGCTGCTTCTGCTAAAACCATTTTTGATCAAATAAGAATCAATTCTGCTATACCAAGCTCTTGGAGCTTGCTTAAGCGCATATAGATCTTTCTTCAACTTGTAAACTTTGTCTTCATGTTCTTTTATTTCATACCCATGTGGCTGCTCCACATAAATTTCTTCTTCAAGAATTCCATTCAAGAATGCCGACTTGACATCCATCTGATACACTTTCCATTTATTTTGTGTTGCAATTGCTAGGGTTGCTCTTACTGTGTCTAATCTTGCCACTAGTGCAAAAGTTTCTCCAAAATCAATTCCTGGTTGTTGCAAGAAACCCTTTGCTTCTAACCTTGCCTTGTACTTATCAATCTCACCTTTTTCATTGAGTTTGGTTTTATAAACTCACTTCACACCAATGGGTTTCTTATTCTTTGGCAGGTCAACTAGATCCCATGAATCATTTCTCTCAATGGAATCTATCTCTTCGTCCATAGCATTTACCCAATGCTCTTGTTTTATAGCCTCTTCATAAAACACAGGTTCACTAGCAATAAAAACATAATTGGTATTTGCATCCAATTCATCATAAATATCTGTCAATCTTCTAGTCTTTTTATTATTGTGATCAGATTCATTACCTGACTGCGGACTTGATGCTTCACCTCGAACTGAGTTTCTAGGTGTTCTTTCTGGAGTATTTGCTATTGGTGAAGATGCTACTAGATCTTGTTGTCCAATCAGCTCCTCATCTTCTCCATCTTCTGGTTGGGGTATTGCAACTCCCATACCCTTGTCTATGGTTCCATTCCATGACTCTTCCTCCTTGAAAAAAACATCTATGCTGAGAATAACCTTTTTGGTAATAGGGTTATACAGCTTGTAGGATTTAGTTTGTTCACCGTATCCAAGAAATATACATTTCTCACTCCTGTCGTCTAGCTTTTTTCTTAGCTATTTAGGAACATGAGCATAAGCAACACAACCAAATACTCTGAAATGAGAAACATTACAAGTCATACCTGACCATGCTTTCTCTGGTACTCTATTCTTCACAATTTTGGTGGGAGATATGTTCATCACATGAACAACACAAGCCACTGCGTCTCCCCAAAATTCATGGGACACATTTCTTCCTTTTAGCATGCTCCTTGCCATATTCATTATGGTTCTGTTCTTGCGTTCCGCAATACCATTTTGCTAAGGATTATATCTTGTAGTGAATTGCCTCTTGATTCCATGATGCTTGCAGTAATCATGAAATTCCTTTAATTCATACTCTCCCTCTCCATCAGATCTCAATACTTTGAGTTGATAACCACTCTGTTTTTCAACCAAAGCCCTAAATTCCTTGAACTTGCCAAAAGTTTCAGCCTTCTGACGAAGAAAATACACCCATGTTTTTCTACTGAAATCATCAATAAATGTAAGAAAATAATAGCTTCCACCAATCGATTGAGTTTGCATTGGTCCAACCATATCAGTACCATATCAGTATGAATAAGTTCTAAAGGTGCAAGTGCCCTTCGAGACATACCTTTAGGAAAGTTGTCCCTGTGCTGCTTTGCAATGATACAACACTCACAACTGCTTTCTGGCTCCTTCATAGGGGGCAATCCCTTTACCATCTCTTTATGCTGCAAAAACTTGAGACCACCAAAGTGAATATGTCCATATCTAAAATGCCATAACCAATAATCATCCATGCAAGTGGCTTTTTGAGCAAAAGAGGTTACCTTGCTGCTGCAATTCGTGACTAGTGGATACATCCTGTTCCTAGTCACTTGTATTTTGATGATCAAATGTCGATTTGGGTCATAAATTTCACAGTCTGATCCATCAAAGACAAGTTTGTACTTCTTTTCAGTGAGTTTCCCAATGCTAAGCAGATTATGCTTCAATCCTGGAGCATAATAGACATCTGAGATTGTTTTTTGTTGGCCTTGTTTAGTCAAGATGTTGACCACCTCCTTTTCCAAGAACTGGAACCACCTCATCTGTGCCAACTTTGACCTCTGTCCTCACTAATTCATCTAGGTCTGCAATTAGACCTCTGTCACCTGTCATATGGTTACTGCAGCCACTATCTAAAAGCCAAAGTCCCTTTGGGCTTTCATGTGCAGCATGACATGTAAGAAATAACATATCATCTTTATCCTTAGAGGTATTAGTCCGATTAGCATTATGATTTGCTTGATCAGCCTTTTTCTTTTTGCATTCATGAGTATAATGCCCAAATTTATTGCAATAATAACACTGAATATTAGATTTATCTGACCTTTTTTTGTCGCAGTTTCCGCCTTCATGGTTATGATGGTGATCTTGATCTCCATTTCCATTACTTCGGCCACTTCTGCCTCGTCCTCTTGATCCTCCTCTGCCTCTGCCTCTTCCTTTGCCTCTTGAGAATGAGACATGTGCTTTGAAAGCATTCTCTTGAGAGGATTCTTCATTCCTGTTGAGTCTGGATTCGAATGAAAGTAAAGATCCGGTCAACTCGTCTATATAGAGAGTACTCAGATCTTTTGCTTCTTCAATCGCTGAAACTTTCGACTCAAATTTGTAGGGTAGGGATCTCAGAACCCTTTCAACCACCCTTTGATCTCCAATCTTTTTACCATAGATATTCAGTTGATTAACAATCCCCATGACTTTGGTCATGAAAGAGTCTACAGAGTCTAATTCTTTCATCTTCAGATCTTCAAAGTCTCTTCTTAGGTTTTGGAGGGTTGCTGTTTGAACCTTACCAGCACCTTGATAACTAGTCGCCAAGGTATCCCATGCTGCTTTGGCATGTAAAGATGCTTATATCTTTGGAAATATGCTTTTATCCAAAGCGTTCATTATTGGATGCAGTGCCTTTGCATCCTTCTTCTTGTGCGCTCGCAGGACATCCTTCTCTGCGTTTGAAAGGGCTTGAAAAGTTGCATCATCTACAGGTTCGGAATAGCCATACATGGCATATTCCCATGCATCTTTTGACCTGAGATAAACCGCCATCCTCGTGGCCTAGACATCATAGTCTTTTTTCCCTATAAGAGGAGAAATCTGAGATTGATTGCTGCTAGAAGCCATAGACGCTGCAGTGTCTTTCACTAGCTCTATTCAAAATAATCTCCCTTCCTCTTTTTTTAAAAAACAAATAATAATTCTCCCTCTTAAACAAGATTTGAAAAATATCTTCAAATATTTTCTTCTCTTGTAAAAAGAAAAAATTCTTACTCAATAACTGCGTGAAAGTCAAAAAACAATCACATAAAGTAAAAACCTTTTTGCACTTGTCCAAAAATGCCACTTTGTTCCAATTACCGCTCTTTGTCCTAGGAAGAGGCCGCGGTGAAAACTCCTTTTTTTACCTTGTATCTCCCCAAACTACCGTGCTTTAGACTATACTGTGGGCGCGATAGTTCCTACAGTACTGCTCTGTGGATTATAGGGAGGGCGCGGTACTCCAATTTTTTTTTTTTTTTTAATAATTTCTCCAAAAAACTTCTATGAAAATTCTTCAAAAAAAAAACTTACAAATTCTTCAAAGCTACGGCTTTGGCTTCTCCGGAAATTGATGCTACCAATTTGATCTTCTCCTATGCTCTGATACCAAACTGAAGGTTGGAGGCAGAAATAAAACAAAGATAATGCGGAATGAGCTACGGCTCTTCAATCTTTATTTATAAATGGAGATCAATTGATGTGATACAAACAATAATGTAATGTGTATTTAAACACTAATGGAAAACCCTAAAAACTCTAACCTAGCTTTTGCATGCATGCAAAGCATGCTGTTGCATTTATTAACTAAACTTCTAAATAGTAACTCAAGTAAAAGCTAAAGCTAACTGAAGTAATTACTATTTCTAACAGTCACTTCTCAGGCATACCTCTGTATCAATTCTCTAATGTCACTCTTCTAATAATCCTCGAGTCTGATACAATGTCATACTTTGCTTTATGATGACGCTCCCACATACACCCTTCTGGAAATTTTTTGATGCCATATCTATGATACCTTAACATCCGATATAACATTTCCAATATGCTACTGGGTTTTGGCCCATCGACCTTTCCTTCCATCCCTTCTCGGTTTCTCTTCCTAATGCCTAACCTATGATACATCAGGGCTCGATACATCGCATCATATGAATGATATTGCATCCGATAACTCAACGGATGACTAAGATCCGTTATTTGATAATCCTTTCAATGTCTGCAATGTATCCAAAGTGTTTGCGCCAAGCTTGCAATGGAGCTAAAAAATTATGTGGGTGGCTAAGTCTACACCCGAAAAGTATGATCCGAGTGTTTGATGGTACTCGAGCTCTTGTGCTTGTCCTACGGTTGAATGATCCTTCATCAATCAACTTATACATTTTTTTTATACACCACATTCATCATTGCTACATAAACCATAAAAGAGAGACATTTGTATCATCCATATTTCTAGCATAGATTTTTTTAAGATTATAATTGAATGAAACTAGTGAACTCCATTAACTATGTTGCATTGATATGTGTGTGTTTGGTAGACATTTTTCATCCCCTAGAAAAGTCATTGTGCTTTTGTTTTATTTGTTAATTTCTCTCCCATCATTGATGTAGAATATAAGATTATACTTCCAACATCTCAGAGGTGACTAAGTGTTGTAAATTTCAACTCTTCCTTAAATATAACAATGTTTATGCATGCATCTACACCATCACACTCTCCTTTTCCATATATAATCATAAAATAATTCTATATGTGTAGCACCCTATTTTTGATGTGCAACAAACACAATCATTGAATACATGCACAATTTTGAATCAAACTATGCAACCATCTAACCGAGTACAATGTCAATTAAATGGCATATGCGTAGTGATCAATTGATCATTAAACAATTGAAATTAGTGTTACAAATAATGCATGTCATGGGTTCAATTATCACTTAGGTATAAGTGACTCTTTCAATATCATTGACATCTCTTTCATACTATTTTACCATGCCTATACTTTATATGGATTATTATGCTCACCAAATCTAATGGATAATATTGCCTTCGTCATCTCATTTTGTTGTTGTAAGACCATTGAAAATAAAGTTATAAGAGGGAATGTTTTTATGAATATATTGAATTGATTATCTTTCCACTAATCCAATGAATATGTTGAATGTAGTGTTATATATTTTTGCATAGTTCATGAATGAATGAAATCATAGTCTTTCATCTAGTGGACAAAATAGGTATTGTATATCTATTCCTATTCTTTTTCCTTGAAAAAGTTGTATTTTCTTTTCAAAGAGAATCAAGAATATATCCTACATATGCAATGCACTATACAATATATCCTACATATGCAATGCACTATACAAAATATTGAAATAGATTTTATAGCTATGAGATGGGATATACCCCTTGATTTGATCAACAAAGCACTTATAAATGTCCATAAAAATAACCTCTACTTAACCTGATCAAATAAATATGAGCTCCCTATCACCTAACCCACATCGTTATGATATATAACTAAATAAAAAAAATAGATATGTTGATACAAATTATTACAGCTAGCCATGTTATTGTTCAAGAAAAGGAATAAAATTGATAATCATTAGATTTCAAATAAAGAGAATAAACCTAGTCCAGATTCCACTTGAAGGTATTGACCACACTACCATTATATTCCTTAAGGTAAAGGTACACATGATATTTTCTCAGTCCATCCTTGGAAATCACATCAACCATCATATTGTATGATATATATATGTCACTAATCAGCGACTCTGTGATTTTTCCAAACATATTCTTTACACTACAAGGTGAACACCTTCTAAAGGTGGTTTTTGCATAACCTCCAAAAAAAATATCCTTTATTCATTTATAGTGGAGGTGGATAGTGGAGGCGGGCACCCAGAGGTTTTTGTAGATGTTTTGTATTAGGTGTGACCATTATATATAAGTGCACTGGTGCGCTTTATTATTTATGAATTGATCAAATATTTCAAATGAACTACCGGTTTAAATTTGGATTTTTAACTAAAACCTCTAAAATAAAAAACAATGCTCCTAACAAAGACATAAGCACTAGTGCATTTACAAACAAAGCACTGGAATCATTGAAATGATTTCAAAATTTGAAATATTATACAAATTATTCAGTGTGCTTTGTAACTACAAACACACTAGTGCTTTTCTAAACAACACATCGAAAGTCTCATATTTTTTGTAAAAAAAAAACAACTTTCACAGTACGCTATTTCTTACCCAATGGTTAGATTTCAACATAATCAATAGTGCATTTTTCCAAAATGCCATGTACATTAATTAAATAATTAAAAAAATAAAATTTAATATATACATTGTTCAGTGCACTTTATTGCATAGAGAGCATTGGTGCGTTAGAAAATTTACCTATGCACTATGTTAGGTTAAAATAAAATAAAAAGAAAAACCATGACATATTTTTTACATTGTTAAAGTGATTCTATAGAGTCATGCAATCCTTGGTGCTCAAGTACCTACAAAAGCACCCCATGCTACAGTGTTCTTGTACCACCGTACTTGTTGATTAGTGTGCATCCAAGGTTGATTTCTATTCATTTTGGAATTTCCAAACAATACAAGTTTTTTTATTTTTCCTGTACATGGAAACCATTCCTCCTCGACACTAAAGGAACTAGGTAAAGCAATTGTTATACTTCAGTTTAAATTTTTAATGGATTAAATTTCAAAATTCACCTTTGTAGAGTTAAAATTATTAAAAAACTTAAAAAAAAAATCGGTTGATGCTCCCCTGGAACTTGAAGTGCACCAACATACAGTGCGTTTATAGGTCGCACTGTGTCAAGTGCATTCATATTGAATACATGCACTAGACAATTCATGCCAAATGTAGTGTAGTTATTTTTTGATAATGCACTAGTGCTATCGATAACACTATGGTGCATCATATAAAATAGTGCACTTATAGGCACACTGGAGATAATGTGTCCTATAGTTCACCTATACCAATGTGTATCTCTAAATAAGGAACATCATCCATAACAAAAAAATAGAACACTTTGTCTTCACTAATGCATCTGACAAAGCACAAAAAATGGTGCATTAATGTATACTAGGTTCACCATCAATGATGAATATGACAAATCTTTGTATGATGAATATTTATCAGTGCATTTAGATATATTAGGTGCATCAGTAATAAATTGATAATTGAAAACCCCAAAATACTCACTAGTGCAGTATATTGAGCACCAAAACCGATGCATTTTCTCGCGCACCGATAATAGTGCTTTCTACGAGATTGGCACACCATTGATGCATAAATAATTAAATATTCAAATAACCACCAATGCAAATTATGGAGCATTGTTAATGGTGCTATATTGAAAGAACCATTTCTAGTGCTTGTTATTATCCTAAGCACACCGCTCGTGCATAGAAAATTTGCGTAATTTAGGTTGTGTTTTTTTAATTTTTTTCCGAGGCACAATGTTCATGGTGCTTCATGTTGAATTATTATGCACTACTTGATGTGCATTTTTTAAAATTGATTAGCCCTGTTTATGGTGCTCTACTATAAAAGTGAGTGCATTATGGTTGAGCACTAGAAATGATGCGTTTTCGCACACCAATGATGGTGCGCTTTTATTAAATCATATGCACCCGTAATGGAAATGTTTGTTGGGCCCAAAAAAAATTATAAAATTTCTAATAATTTGTTCATGTAAGTATTTTGTATATATTTTTATTTTAGTAATATAATTCATTATAAAAAGTGTATCTAAATTAGGGACATGCACCATTGTCACCTCAGGTCTATTTGTATAACATTGATCGGGTATGGAAGGTGAGAGAGAGGGAAAGGGATTTTATTCCTTGTCCGATTTATGTTGTGACTTGACATATCTTATTTCAAGTTGGCCTCCTTAATTATTATGAAGAGGCTAGTTTGCTCAGGGGGGAAAATGAACTACTAACATAGTCGATCCATCATTGGGATCATGATAGGAAGTCCTTCAGAGTTGGTCCCAATATTTGGTACACACCCACAGAGGAGGATGTTTATTTCATCACATGTTTATCTTTGAGGGGGGATAAATTTATCCATTTTCTTGATATACCACTTGGTGTTGCAATTGAGGCTCCATTCATGTATCCTCAATTATTCATTAGTGTGGTTATCACTCACCCCCATGAGTTCTAGGTGAGTGGGGGCCAATTGAGGCTACATGCATTTCAGTCAGAGGAGGCTAAGTGCTTGAGATTGTTTGTTACCAACATATCACACCATCTCACTAATAGGAAATGCATTAGTTGCACTATGTTATATTATGTAGAGATTTTACTATATATCCCAAGTTGATCAGCTGGGATACTATTTTTTGATGATATTTTTTATAGATTTAAATCTCTCGAATAGCTAGTTGTAGGGGAGAAATTTTTTCTCTGTCGCATTAGAGTTATTTAATTTAATTTTTGAGAGGTTTCTAGTGACTCAACCCACTTTGGGTTGATATCCGACCGCATGCCATCTAGACCTATGACTGATGTGCATATGCGTATAGGAGAGAAGGGACTTCCCAAGAGAGGATCACTTGAGTTCATGTGTAGGGAGCCTAGTGTAGAGGTTTTGGATATGTAACACAATCATGAACAAAAATCAATCATCGATTGTGAACAATATCCGTATGCAGGGATGGACTAGCAAGGACGTGTGAAAATCCAGTTTACTTGGGCCTA
Organism: Larix kaempferi; assembly: GCA_027924585.1. Classification (NCBI taxonomy): domain Eukaryota; kingdom Viridiplantae; phylum Streptophyta; class Pinopsida; order Pinales; family Pinaceae; genus Larix; species Larix kaempferi. Next base: position 7,154,659 of record BSBM01001329.1, read on the forward strand.
GCTGTCGAATATGAGGGGCAATATGAGCATTATGTTTTGATTAATATGGTTTCATAATTTTTATCTTATTTAATGCACATGTAATTGATTATAATATTCTATTTAAATTGTCTAATTAGTGTTGTCCATTATTTTCTAGGTATTGTCACATATGCTGGGGTTCATCTACCGCAACATGATTAGGAGATGCATGAGGTTGATGAGTAGTTCTCAAGTATGGACACCTCATGGAGAAGTGTAGGCCAGGTCCCAAATTCCATCACCATGTGGTGGATCATATTTGTCATTTGATCTATAGGAATGAGATGGATCCTATATGACCACTTCTCATCAGACAAGACCTCAAGCTTGCTCCCATATGGGCCATCATTCCCCAATATATGATGTTAATGATGCATTATTTTGTCAGTTCCTTCATGGTACTCAACAAGTTGAGGGGTATTCTAAAGTTTTCAAAGTATTCATCTTTTGATGATGATGATGATGATGCTCCACCTCCTCCTTCCACTAATCCAGTAGCTACAGGATCATTTAGCACCACACATGCATCTAGTTCTTATCCACCACCTCTTCCTCCACCTCCTCCAGTAGGCCCACCACCACTATCCCATCCTCTAGTAGGCCCACCATCACCATCCCCTCGTCCAGAAGATCCACCACCATCATCTAATGCACCATCCATAGATACACTAGTCCCACCACCACCATCCCCTCCTCCAACAATCCCACCACCATCCACAGATGCACCTGCATCCACTATTCCACTTGTCCCACTAGTGCCATCCCATCCTCCAATATTCCCACCACCATCCATTGATGCAGTTTCATCCACTGATGCACCAGTCCCACTGTTATAACATCTTTTGCGACAATTTTATCCCAAGACATTATAGTGGTTGATCTTATCCCTATTACTAGTTGTACACATTCCTTCTTCCCTTGTGCCATTGTGGAAAAATTGTTATCTTGAGAAATCCTTCTAAAAAATCCTATTTCTCATCAAATACGTGACCTATCCTTGGCTAGCCTATGTATACGCGACCTAACTGTGTCTAGCCTGCATTTGTGTTTGCAAGAGGGTAAAAAATAAAAATAGATAATAAAAGTTATTTCATGGGTTAGTTTCGGTTCAAGATCGTTCCCCCAACTCCCAAATTCCATGAATAACTTCTCCTAACTCCCTAACTACTGTCTTTAAAAGTATAAAAGATAATATGTGAGAAGAATTTGGAGGTTACATAATATGCAATCACCTTGCCGTATTTTGTGAGATTGTTCTTGGAGAATAAATCATCTCTATTATCAATTTGCACAACCCTTTTCCCGAAGCTTGCAACACCCTTCTTTCCCTATATGGAACCCTAGTTTTCCATTATTTTCACCATAAGCTTATTATGCTAGATAATATCCCAAATCTCTTGAGCATACATTGTGTGAAAAAAAATTGAGTTGAGATTGGAGTGCTGAAGTGACTTGTGAGGAAGAACCCAGGACTCGGTTTCATAATGGAAACAATATGATTAGGTTTACTAGTTATATGTACTTTGTTTCCATTTTCAATATATAAATGAATTCTTTTTCCTATCAAATACATTATCTTTATATGCATATTAGTTTATGTGAATGATTATTGTTATTGAATTGAAAATCTATAAATATGCAACTTTCTTTTATAATCTTTTGTTAATTTTCAGTATTAAATCACAATACTATAGGATCTTTGCTGAGAGAATAACATCTACAGTATATCAATGCATGACAATCATAGTATGACAAGCATCACAAGCATCACAAGAATCAAAAGCATAGAGACAAGAGACACAGAGTTTCCGTGGGGAAAACCCTAAGGTGAAAAACCCCACAAACTTCCTCAGAGATAGAGAGAGCAATGGCTCAACCAAAATACAACCAAATAATACAGAGATAGTCTCCTAGCAGATGATCCTCCTCCTCCTCACTAGTGCGCCACTTTCCAGAGAGAGAGATAGATACTTTTCCGAGTGAGTAAAATAGAGATCTCCTATCTCTATTTATACTCACCTTTTTGCCCAGTGACCTACTGGGGCCGACTTGTCTACTTGAGTACATCCACATTATATTATATATTAATTAGGGCCGACCCCATAAGGTGGTCTAATAACCCATCGGCAAGTACACACACTTGCGACACTTGTCAATCCACATGACGACACTTCCTTATAGAGGAATAACACATCTCTTATAAGGGTACAATAAATATACATATAATATACTGATGAAATACATTCCGAAGTTACATATACATCAACACTCCCTCTTAACAAGGAAGGTATTTCTCGACACAGATTTGCTAGACAAGTCTTCTTCTCTGGATCATCATCATCGATGCATCGTCATCGTCATCGTCACTGCTGCTGCTATCTCATCCAATCTCTGTCTCTACTCGTCATAGGAAGTTCTACAGAGCCAGTCCTTTTTCATACTGGATGTAGGCCCACCACCTGCAGGTCTTCATCATCACTGGCCATACTGTGGAATCCTCAGGACTTTTACGTGCGTCACAAAACCTCGAAAGAGCATCCCAGGATATTACGGGTACACAACTCCAACCTGTAGGATCTCCCAGGGCGCTATTACATGTGACCCCACCACAAAACCTCGAAAGAGCATCTTAGGATGTTACGGGTACACAACTCCGACCTAAGATCTCCCAGGGCACAAATTACATGTGGTCCACCACAAAACCTAGCAAGAGCATCTCAGGATGTTACGGGTACACAACTCCGACCTGAGATCTCCTAGGGCACAAATTACATGTGGTCATGGCAAAACCTCGCAAGAGCATCTCAGGATGTTACGGGTACACAACTCCGACCTGAAATCTCCCAGGGCCCAAATTACATGCCATAGGACAAAACCTCGCAAGAGCATCTCAGGATGTTACGGGTACACAACTCCGACCTGAGATCTCCCAGGGCAACGAATTACATGTCCTACCAGAGCAATGTCTCGAAAGAGCATCCCAGGCTGTTACGGGTACACAACTCCGACCTATAGGATCTCCCAGACATGCTCATCTGCACAACCTGATCCACGGCCACAGAGTATCAACCTGATACTCACCATACATCATCCTGATGTACTCATGATCGTCCTGATCATAATCACTGCAACGTCCTGCTGCATGTCATCTGGAGCAACATCCTGAAGCTCGTCATCTATGATCATCCTGATCATCACTGCAACATCCTGCTGCATGATTCACCTGATCATCAATGCATCTACCTGATGCATACCAAGTATCATACATGATCCTCCTGATCATCAATGTATCCACCTGATACAAATACATGATACATATCATCATACATGATCCTCCTGATCATCAATGCATCTACCTGATGCATACCAAGTATCATACATGATCCTCCTGATCATCAATGTATCCACCTGATACAAATACATGATACATATCATCATACATGATCCTCCTGATCATCAATGCATCTACCTGATGCATACCAAGTATCTACCTGATACATATCATCATACATGATCCTCCTGATCATCAATGTATCCACCTGATACAAATACAAATACATGGTCCAAGCATCCAACATGATGCATACATACATACATAAAATGATCCAACTGATCATATCCAAGCAGAAACCAGAACATCATCCTGATGCTCATCATCCAGCGCTTACATCCACAGCCATGTGAAGGATCCTCCTTCCAACATGCTTGGAATGGCTTCAGCAAATGTGTCCATCACTTCTTCCTCGAAGTATCCTTGATCTGAAGCACGCCAAGCCTCTCTCTGAAGTACTCGAACTTCACCCTGGCTAGTGGCTTCGTCAGCACATCTGCAATCTGCTCGTCCGTCGCAACATACAGGAGCTTCACAGCTCCTCTCTGCACCATATCCCTGATATAGTGATATTTGATCTCTATGTGTTTCGACCTGTCATGAAACACTGGGTTCTCGGACAGCTTCACACAACTCTGGTTATCACAGAAGATACCAGTAGCCTCCAACGGGAGATCAAATAACTCAGACAGTAGCTTCCGTAGCCATACTGCCTCACAACTAGCTGAACAGGCTGCAACATACTCTGCCTCAGCTGTACTCAGTGCTACGCAGGACTGCTTCCTGCTAAACCAAGAGATCACACCTGATCCCATACTGAAGCAGCACCCAGATGTGCTCTTCCTGTCTGCAGCACTGCCAACCCAATCTGAATCAACATAACCTTCCAGGTTAAACTTTTGATTCGCCTCATACCTAAGCCCATAATCCACTGTACCCTTCAGGTACCTCAGAACATGCTTTACAGTAACCAGGTGAACACTTCTTGGATCCGTCAGGAACTGGCTCGATGTGTTCACAGCAAAGCAAATGTCTGGTCTCGTGTTCGTCAGGTACATCAAGGACCCAATCATCTGACGATACATAGAGACATCAACTGACTCAGATGAAGCATCACATAGAAGCTTCAGATTCGATGCCATAGGTGTGGCCATGGCCTTGCAATCCATCATCCCGAACCTCTTTGGGATCTCTACTGCATACTTCCCTTGTCCAAGGAAGATTCTATCTGCACTTTGCCACACCTCCATGCCCAAAACAAATAGTGCATCATCCCCAAGTTCTTCATCTCGAACTCGGTAGTAAGCTTCCGCTGCGTGTCGGCAATCAATCTATCTTCACCATACCAAGTTCTGCACACATATGACTCCCTGTCATGTATCTCAGAACCAAGTGGCTGCTTCTTCTTCAACTACACCATTCAAGAAAGCTGTCTTGAATCCATCTGGTGTATCTTCTATTTCATCACTTTTATATTTCTCTATGCTGCCATTTGCAACATGCTTGATCTGAAAGTTCTGTTTGGAAGTCACAACAGACTTCCCTTTAGCTCTTGGGATCGCATCCCAAACATCATTCTTCATGATCGACGGATCATGGCATTCCATTTCTTCATCCCAGATCCTGGGAACTTCAATAACTTCAATAGATATCTTTGTTGCTGGAACAAATGTTGTAGTCCTTTTGTAGGTGAAGATATACGGTCTTTCCTACAAAACAGATTAAATTGCATGATTAGAAACATCTCATAATTTTCAGAACAAATTCTTACACATGAAGAAATATGTCATACAGTCATGCATTCATGCAATTATCTTAGCCAATGCTTCAATACAACATTTATCCATATCCCGTAACTTTCTAGATGCCTTCCAATCTCTACCAGAACATTGTTAAGAGTGTGCACAACTCCCAACATGTCAGCAAAGAGGTTTCATTCTAGATAAGTAGCAATGGAATGTTGTACAGTGCCATAGGCCACTTACCCAACACATGCATATTAGTAGTATACTGTTCATTAATTCAATCATTCTAATATGCACAATACATATCCTAAGTCTAGGAACATGAGCATATACATCATTGAACAATTTTATTTAAGCAAACAAATATACAAGATAATTAAAATACTTATCTTTGTTTGTTTGTTGGGTGGACTCCCTCTGAGTCTTTTCTTCCTTGCAGGAGCTGCTGGAGTCCTTCTAAACCTTCTTGTTGTGGAATGTAGAGATATGGACAACTCCCTCTGAATATCTGCACCCTTGCAGAAACCACTGGAGTGTGCTTCCTCTTGATATTTGCTTCCTGGATTACCTGTTCTTGAACTCATATTCATCCTTGGTCCCTATGCATGCTTATTAGTATCATGATTGTGTTATCCTTGTACTCTCATACAAAATCATACATTCATTAAAACACAATAATCTCAAGTATGTATAGTCATGATCATTTCAAACAGAAATAATAAGCATTAGAATTCAAGGTTTATATAGGACTCTTATGGTTAGTCATATCATAAGAAACATAACATGTATAAACCTGTAATTACTCAAACCTATGACTCTTCTGGTTAGTCATATTATTAATTAAGGTAAGACACATAATATGCATATGCCCATGATTATTCAAACTTATGACTTTATGAACAATCATCATCAATCATGCCATGCATACTTATATGATAGATCCTGTGATATAAGAAACACATACCTGGTCACCATATTTGCTAGTTATGTCTAGCAATGTGTTCTTGTTCTCTTCAATGACCTGCATAACTCATTAGTTAACTTTTGCAAAAACAAATTATACATACCTCTATGTGATCCATGACTATGGATGAATCTTTGTATTTATGTCACCATGGCATGTTCAGGTTGTCCCTTCAAATTCTACAAACCTCCCTCTTGCTTTCCAATCACTACTGCATCATCTATGGTCTTTCCCTTTGGCCACATTAGGACTTGGCCATCCACAAATGCAACCCTCATACCTTTTGCATCTAATGCAACAAATGCAACCCTCATACCTTTTGCATCTAATGCAACAAATGCAACCCTCATACCTTTCCCTTTGGCCACATTAGGACTTGGCCAACCCACAAATGCAGAGCTGATCAGCCTAGTACATTTAGAATTTGAGATCAGCAAAGTCTTGTCCTTCAAAATTGCCTTTTTGTCCTCCCGGGTTCACTGGGGAGAGCCCTGAATTAGGGTTTGAGTTTCCCGGAGATCTACCCAGCCAAAAATCTCGATCCAAAGCTCAAACCTTCGATTTTTGCAAGGAGCTTCCAGCTGTACCTTCAGTTTCCAGAAATTCCTATTTTTGTGGAAACCCTAATTTTTAGGGCCAAAACTGAAAATGCTCGGAACTGAAATCTGATTGGACAGAAAGATGCGCCTTGATGAGTAGATCCAATCTACTATACTGAATTTCAAAAATCTGTGGAGAGAAACCCAATAAACAAGGAATACAAGCTTCCGTCACTGCAAAATGTCTTCTTCTCAGTTAAGCTCTGATACCATGTTAATTTTCAGTATTAAATCACAATACTATAGGATCTTTGCTGAGAGAATAACATCTACAGTATATCAATGCATGACAATCATAGTATGACAAGCATCACAAGCATCACAAGAATCAAAAGCATAGAGACAAGAGACACAGAGTTTCCGTGGGGAAAACCCTAAGGTGAAAAACCCCACAAACTTCCTCAGAGATAGAGAGAGCAATGGCTCAACCAAAATACAACCAAATAATACAGAGATAGTCTCCTAGCAGATGATCCTCCTCCTCCTCACTAGTGCGCCACTTTCCAGAGAGAGAGATAGATACTTTTCCGAGTGAGTAAAATAGAGATCTCCTATCTCTATTTATACTCACCTTTTTGCCCAGTGACCTACTGGGGCCGACTTGTCTACTTGAGTACATCCACATTATATTATATATTAATTAGGGCCGACCCCATAAGGTGGTCTAATAACCCATCGGCAAGTACACACACTTGCGACACTTGTCAATCCACATGACGACACTTCCTTATAGAGGAATAACACATCTCTTATAAGGGTACAATAAATATACATATAATATACTGATGAAATACATTCCGAAGTTACATATACATCAACATCTTTTATGGTTATTATGATGCTATCACTTTCCTTTGTTTCTGTTTCAGAAATTGCAACAAGAAGTTGAGGCATAGCATAAAATCTCAAGACCAAAGGATTCTACTTCAAACGCTTCGAATCAAGTACATACCCTTAATGCTTTGTATGCCAATTGTGTGTTGAAAAGAAAGTGTTTTGTTTACTTGCAAGATTAGGGTTTGTTTATGTCTCTGCTTTGCAACAATTGAACCCAATAGTTGTTGGGGATTTATTTCCCTAAATAGAACTGGAAACTCTGCTGGTGTTCTTCTTTTCGTTTGGGTAATTTTTTTTAGGGTTGTTTGATTTTTCTTTTTTGACTTTGTTTTCTTAATATTCTGGTTGCTTTTGGTCTGTTGGGTGGCTTAGGTTTCATTTTTTATCCATCAATCCTTATAATATTGTAAACCTGAGGTTTTTGGCATTGTGATTTCTATTTTTCTACTTTTCCCAACTTTATACGCATGGGAGTATGCACAGTCGCGTATTAGTTATGTAGGAGAGTCTATTTTATTTATTCACTGCTTTTCTACCCATACACGAGCTATACACTACTAGCCCACATATACACAAGCTACCGTTCTGATAGTCGCATATTTACCTGGTTGCAATTTTTTTAAAATTTTATGTGAGTTAAAGCTTAATTATTGGATTCTTGGCTCTCCGAATTCTGTTTCCAACCTGGTTTATTATACCCCTAGCATTTTTTGAAGCAAAAACCCTTTTTCTTTGTATTTCAAGGCCAATTTGAATTTTTTTTGTAGTGGAACTTTTTTATTATTTTTCACCGTCTCTTTCTGGTTCTTTTCAGTTTTCACAAACTGTTTAGATCCAAGGTTATAAAAAGTTCGAATTTGTTCTTTAGACTTCTTACAAAAGAAAAACAAAATAACATTTTCTTTAATAGATTATAAAAAGTAGTATCGTTTCTTCTGTGTGCACTGAAAAAGTAAAAGAAGAACTTTGCTTTTAAAGGATTTTTCTTTTTTATTTTCTATTAACAAAACAAAAGAAGAGTTTGCATAAGTTATAGTCTCCTTTCTTTGCATATAGTTTCAAAAAGAAAAAGAAAAAATAACAATATTGGTAGGATTTATGTTTTTTTTTTGTTCATTTAGTTTCGAGAAAAGGAAAAGTTGTGCTTTTATTTTTTTTGTTACAAAAGGAAAAGAGAAAAAGAAGTGAAATAATAGGAGTGTTGCATTTCTTATTTTTCATCTAAAGTTTCTAAGCACTCCTTTACATTCTACAAGCACTATTTGATTTTAAAAGTTTATTTCCTGGAAAGAGTCAAAACATCATAAGTTGCCATATCCGTACCCCTTGACCAAGAAAGCCATTTAAAATGAACACTTTAATTAAAATCAGCGAGAAATTTTTATTTTTAGGGGCATTCACCAATAGCTTAAGTTATCTCTTTGGAATAGGAAAGTTGTAAAATTTCCAAAGCACATAAACTTGGAAAAAGTAGTGGTCTTTCTTTAGGATAGGAAAAATCCAATTGTGTAAACAATGTGGCCAAGAAGCTCTACTCACACCAGATTTAAGCATGAGGTTAGGTTGCAAATATATCCCTCCAATTCCTAATCAAGCATATACCAGGATGTTTACGTATATGGGTGATGCAGGGATTTTCGTGGGCTGAATTTAAAAAAGAAAATGAAAAAAAGAGGAAACAATGCAGGGATTTTCGAGGGTCATAACTTTTGACTCATTCATCCATTTGGGTTTAAATTTAATAGGAAGTTTCGTTTCGAAAATTTCACTACAGTGAACGGTCAAGTCCTTTTGATTGGACCCTTTTTGACACTTTTTCGGGCCCTAATTCCTTCATATAGAGCCTCAAATTGGGGTTTTAGGGTTTTTGCAAGATTTTTAAATTTGTAATTATCAGTTATCTGTTAGTTTATGCACCTAATCAAAAAAGCGAGTTGACATCTAGTGTCGCTCTATTTAGCTTTAAGTTAGTGGTTAGTTTTAGATTCACGTGAGAATTTTCTAAAATTAGCAATTTTCGAAAATCTCATATATCAGATATATGTTAGTTTATGCACCTAATCAGAAAAGAGAGTTGACAACTAGTGTCACTCTATTTATATTTAAGTTGGTGGTAGGTTTTAGAGTCATGCGAGAAAACCTCAAATATTAGTTATAAGAGGTTGAACCTCCATTGTAATAGTTAGGATGGAAAAGGAATAAAATATTGTTATTTTTCCACTCTCATGTGTTTGCATGGTTTTTATATCTCATGAATGAATTAAATTTTATAGGCTACATCATCTGGTATCAGAGAAGGAAGATGGATGGGAGAGGAAGGGGAAGAGCAGGTCTTGCTTAGAAGCATAGAGATATGCAAAACCTCCAAATGCAAGTAGTAGATCTTACAAACATGTTGGCTAATCAGATAATAATATGAAGAGAAGTGTTTGATGAGGAGAGAGACCAAGGAGATGAGAATCAACACATAGAAGTACATGAAGAATAACAACTAGAGCGCTTTCCTTTTGAAGAAAGGATGCTCGGGGATCTATAAGGGAGGAATGATGGGACCAAAATAGAAGTTTCAGAATATGAAGGGATTCTTAAACTAGAGGAGTTAATATATTGGTTGAATGCAATGGAAATTGTTTTTGAATGGAAGCTTATGATAGAGGAAAAGAAGGTGAAATTTTCATGCACCATGTTGAAGGGTCACACCATGATCTGGTGGGATCACGTGCAAAAGGAAAAAAAAAAAAAAAAAGACAAAATTAAGACCTGGAATAAGATGGAGAAAAATTGCGAGAAAAGTTTTTTCCTTTAGACTATGCATAGACCCTTTTTCGCAGATTTCAGAAATTGAAGCAAAACCTATCCACCGTGGAGGAACTCACACATGAGTTTTATCAGTTTTCCATTCATGTGGATCACCATGAAGCTGATGAGCAGCTAGCTACAAGGTATGTGAATTGATTGAAATTTTATATTCAAGATGAATTGAGCAGGTAGAGGGTTGGAAGAGTGGAAGAGGCCTACCAATTATCCTTAAAATCCGAGGAAAATAAAAATCGACAATTTTCTCAAAGGAGTAGAGGTGCAAGGAGGGGTACATCATCTGCCTCATGGGGTGGTTTTAACTATGGAAAAGGCGAGTCATCCCAAGAAGCTGAGAAAGCAGAAGATGTTTAATAAGATAACTTGAATCAACCACAAGGAAGAGGATTTCATAGGGGCAGAGGTTACTATGGTGGGAGATGAAGACCTTATAAGTGTTTTAGGTGTGGTGTAGAGGGGCATTGAGCATTTGAATTCCCTAGTTATAACATGAAAGAGATGAAGCAAGGAAAATAACCTAGTTTAAACTTGGTCCAAGATGAGAATGAAGAACAAGGAGATGAATATGAAGTCCCACCCGATATGGGGGGAATTACATGACAGAGAGGTCAATGGTGATTCCCAAAAAAGAGAAAATACAACGTAGCAGTAATGAAGATTCTTGGATATGGACAAATATTTTTCGAGCCAGGTGCACTTCTAGGGGAAAGGTATGTAATTTATTGTTGATAGTGGCAATTGTGAAAATATGGTTTCCCAAGAGATGGTAGATAAGTTGAAATTACACTGTGAAACACATCCCCGTCCTTACCGAATTGCAGGGTTCAAAAAAGGGAATGAAATCACCATTAATAAAATATGTTTGATCAAGTTTTCCATCGGTAAGACTTATAAAGATGAAGTATGGTGTAATGTAATTCCAATGGATGCATGACATTTGTTATTGGGGAGACCTTGGCAATATGACAAAAAAATCATGCATGATGGAGAAAAGAATACCTACACATTTTGGAAGGATGGATCAAAAGTTGTCTTATTTCCCCTTAAGTATAAAGGGAAAGTTGAGAATATGTTGTTAGAAAGAGATCTTTTTAAGGAAATGAAGGAAACTGGATTTTGCTATGCATTAATAGTGCAAAAAGGAGCCAAGGAAGACATACCAAAACCTACTAAAGTGACCAAGGTACTAGAAGAATATGCTGATGTTATCCTTGATGAAGTATGTGATGGTATTCCACCAAAGAGGGATATTCAACATCACATTGATATAATCCCAAGATCATCTTTACCTAATCATGCTATTATGCAACAAATTTCCCAAAAAAGCATGAAAAGAGCATAAATAGATCATAAAGAGTATTATGTGACTTTAATGAAGAAAATAGATGAATAGAAAGCCTCTTCGAGGGGGGAACCTCATTATACAATGTAATAAGTATACAAGATAGGACAACATAAGATTCTCCAAATGAAAAGGTATCCTTCCTATATATAGGAGACTAAGAGGTATAATTCGAACTAATTGACTGAAGCCGACGTAACTAATATAACCATACTAATGATAATAAGAACTAATGGACCAAGATGACATTAGAATTAATATAATGTGACCCATATAATAGGAAATGTGCCCACATTTAGGGCTTAACATGCCCCTCCCCTACAGAAAAGTGTTTTCCTCAACACTTGGTTAGTTATGGATGCTTCTATGAAGGACTCATCTTCCCATGTCGAATCTTCAATTGGTATATTATTCCACTTGATGAGGCAATCCGCAATAGACCAATTTCTTAACTGCTTGGTCCTTGTGACAGTGATTTTTTCAGGTTCCAATATGAATTTTCCTTCTTCATCAAGTTCCAGTAGGATTATTTGAATGGAAATCTTGTCTCTGATTACCTTTTTTAAGCAAGAAACATGGAAAACTAGATGTACCCTTGAAGAAGAAGGGAGCTCCAATTTGTATGCCATACTACCAATCTTTTGCAACACATTATAAGTACCATATTACTTGGGTGATAATTTATTGTCCTTATTTAGTTTCTTGAGGGACATCTGTTTGTAAGTTTGTAGCCTCAGAAATACCCAATCCTCTTCTTAGAAACTTCTTTCACTGCGATGTTGATATGCTTGTTGTTTCATCATGTTTTTTGACATCGCTAGGTTGTCTTTTAGTATTTGTATAACTTCTTGTTGGTTCCCTTTGTGATCTTCCACAACTTGAACTTTAGATTTTCCTTTTAAGGGAGATGTGATAGATGGAGGATGGTACCCATAAAGTGCCATGAATGGAGACATTTTTTATCATGTATGGAAGGCGTTATTGTACCACATTCTTCCAAGGACATTCCTTTCACCCATTGTGTATGTTTATCGGATGCAAAGAAATGAAGATAGACTTCCAAACATTTGTTCACTATTTCAGTTTTCCCATTAGATTGAGGATGATAAGATGAATTGTGAGCCAACTAGGTACCCAAAAAAGAAAATAATTCAGTATAAAATTTACCATTCAAAATTGGATATCTATCACTTACAATAGTATTCAAGTTTCCATGTAAATTCTGAAATGTATCCATGAAGGATAAATCTATTGTACTTGCATTAAAAGGGTGAGAAAGTGCACAAAAGTGTGCATAATTCGTGAGTCTATCAACAACCACCATAATAACATTATTCCCTTCTGACTTGGGTAGTTCATTGATAAAATCCATTGAGACTTCCTCCCGGTGTTGGAAAGGTATATCTAAAGGTTGTAAAAGACCTAGGGCCTTAACTGTTTCAACCTTATTTTGTTGATAAACCAAACATCCTGCCACGAAATTTTGAACATTAGATTTAAGACCTTCCAAAAAAAATCCTTCTTGACCTTGTGGTACATTTTCAATAATCCTGAGAGGCCGCCTATAGGAGAGGTGTGTAGTTCAAAAAGGACCTTTTGTTTGAGTTGGAAGTTCTTGCATAGATATAAGGAATCCTTATACCATAGTGAATCATTTTTCCATGCAAAAATATTTGATACACTCGGATCCTTCTGTATCATTTATATGAGTGTCCACACAAATATGTCATTTTTCCATTCTTCCTTTGCTGCTACAACCAATTGGAATATTTAAAACCCATCCATGTCATTTAATACCTTAGGATATAATTATTGATCATTTTTTATTAATTCCTAGGTGTTAGACTCGGTAGTTGGCTAAAATACCCATTGTGTGGACCACAAGCATCCTAGACTCACCTGGGTGCATTTCTGAATATTCTGGATAAGATTTGATTTGATTCTGGCTGATTTTATCTAATCCTGGAATAGAAAGGCACCTTACTGTTTTTTACTGATTTTTACCACTTTTTGGTGAAAGGTGAAAGCTAGTTGACTGGTCTTAACTGTTTTTTGGACAACTCATCCTCCATGATGTTTCTTCCTTCCAAATTATGGATTCATCATTATTTTCCATCCTACATCACCATATGATCACTAATTTAGAAATTCGTGAGCCTTAGAGGTGACTTGGAAAGCACAATTGCCACCTAGGGGGTTTTGCATGGTTTTAGTAAGCTTTCTTTTGTGAGGATTCGAATGGCAAACTTTTGCTTTCGAATATCTGATGTAATGTTATATATTTTCAGCCATTTAATTTCCCAAGGTTGGCTGATGTAAATTTATTCAATAGAGAAATTCGGTTTGCATCATTCTTGACTAGTTGTGTGAGATAATGTGTGAGAGGATGAAATTTCTTGATCAGATCTTGATGTGATATAAATTTCACATGGTATCGGAGCTATCAAGATATTATTTTCTCCTTCTATTTTCTTGTAGGATCCAACCAGTCTCAATAAGGGCGCATTTAGTCATCTACAGGGCGCATTCATTCACCCAGGGGGCGCAACTGAGCTTCTAGAGGTGCACCCAAACCACTCCAAAAGCTATTTCAAAGCTTCCATGGATCAGTCACATAAGATAATCCTCACTCCATTCAATTATTTTTACTGGAAAGCGCAAATGGAGATCATGTTGAGGAACAAAGGCCTCTACAGGTTGACTATGGCAACTGAAACTGAGCCTACCTCAGCAATTGAGAAGGCAAAGTGGCACAATAGAAGAGATGAAGCCTATGGTCTCTTGTGTTTCAGCACATCCACGGATATTCTATTCCATCTAGATGGTATTACCACTCCAAATGAATTCTGGGAGAATATCCAAGATTTGTTTGGCAAGATAGATGAATTAAGAGGCCACCAACTGGATAATGAACTAGTTTCACTAAGTCCAAATAATTTCGAGAACCTTCAAGACTTCTTCTCAAAGTTCAAGTCACTTTTTATTCAATTGAATCAATGTGGAATTGATAAAAAAGATGAGAAATTGATATTGGCCATTCTCTCCAAGCTTGGCCCAGATTATTCAGTCTTTGTTTCGACCTTCCATGCTATAAGGAAGGCAGTTCGAAACTGGAAGAGTCGTACTGTGTTAGAATTCATGGAATCTCTTACACAAGAACAAGACAAGTTAGTTTTGATGGGAGCAATAAAAAATCCATCAAAATATCATTGTTTGGCTGCTGGAGATTCAAAGAGTTTGAAAGGCAAGAAGAAGGGAAATTTCAAGAAACCTACTGATCAGAAGAAAGACAAACATAATTTTCATGAAGACTCCTCCAACTTCAAGAGAAATCCAAATAAGAAGCAAGAGAAGGAAAAGTGCACTTATTGCAATAGGGGATTTCATCTTGAGAGCTCCTGCATGAAGAAGACCATTGATCAAAAGGCTCAAATCCCAGAGAAAGAAAATATCCCTCTTCCTTAAAGCGCAAGAAGGAAGGAAGGAGGACAAAATTTTGAAGACAAGGAGCGAGTGCATGCTTTGATGGAAAGCACATCCAAGTCTACCTCCTTCATCATAGATTCTGGAGCTTCAATACATATGGTGTCTACAAGAGAAATGTTTTCCTCTCTTAATTCTTCTAGTGGTCCAACCATTGTGTTGGGTGATGATTCTGAAACTTCTTGCAAAGGTAAAGGAAGTATTGATCTAGATTTTGGTTCATTCACTAATGTGTTGTATGTTCCAGGACTTTCTACAAACCTCTTGTCAGTTTACTAGATGAATCACATAGGGTCTCCAAAAAAGGTGATCTTCACACCTAATGATGTTGAAATCTATGAAATGTCAACATGCCGAATTGTTTCCTTAGGTACTGCTGACCATAGCTCAAAAATCTATAGATTCTCTCATTTTGTGCCTTTCCCATCACCTTCTACTCTACTTACCCATGTCAATGAATCAAACAAATTGTGGCATGAAATATTTGGTCACACAAACTACAAATACCTCTGTCAACTTCATGAGAAGGACATGGTCATAGGGCTGCCCAATATCAAGTTTTCTAAAGGTGTCTGTCAAAGCTGCATCCTAGGAAAGCAACCTGAGCATAAGTTTGAAAGAGCCAAAACTGAGCCCCTTGAGCTTATCTACAGTGACATATTATGTCCATTCCCCCATGAGTATTTGAACCATGCCAAATACATCCTAAAATTCATAGATGACTTTACCAGGTATTGTTGGATCTACTTCCTCAAGTTAAAGTTAGAAGTGTTCAATTTGTTCAAGCTTTTCAAAGCCTCAGTTGAGAACTAGTCTGGTAGACATATCAAGATCCTTAGATATGATAATGGTGGGGAATACATTAAATCTATTTTTCAGCAATTTTGTGCCTCTTCTGGCATACAGATGCAACACACTATTCCCTACACACCTCAGCATAATGGTGTTTCTGAGAGGAAGAACAGATCTTTGAAAGAGATTGCCTGAGGCCAAGTCCTTGTCTCCAAGACTCTAGGATGAAGCAATAAATTGTGCAGCATACATTCAAAATAGAGTGCCTCACAAAGCATTAAAAGGAACCACTCCTTTTGAATCTTGGACTGGGCACAAACCAGATGTTTCTCATTTCAATATTTTTGGCTCAAAGGCATGTTGTAGGTACAACAGATCCCATGTTTTCTTGGGAAACATGGGAGCCCCAAGTTTTTATATGCAAAGGTAATGATTAAATTCCATGGTCATTTTGGGGTTTTCATCATGCTTTCATTGCTTTGCTTTTATTTGATTAAGTTAGTAATTTTCCCTTTGAAAATTCCCTTGATTTTGTGAGTTGTGAAAAGCACAGGTGTTTCCCAAAAAGTCAGTCCTTCCGCAAACCGTAATTTCGAAACCCACAATGCGGATTGCAGAATCTTGGTCTTTCGGTTTTGAAACATGTTTGTTCCGCAACCCGCAACCTGCAATGAAGATTGCGGATGCGGAGTTTTTTTTTTTCAATAATTGCGGTTGTTTTTACCCGCAACCCGCAATGTGGATTGCGGAAACACCTTTTAAAATAGTTTTGCGCTTCGCAATTCTGCAACTCGCAACCCACAATTGCGGATTGCAGATTGCGGAAAGTGTTTAAATAATAAGTTCACGTCTTGTGTTTCCGCAACCCTCAACCTACGTTTGTGGATTACATATTGCGGAAATTTCTTGTTTGCTAATGTTTAGAGTTGTGATCCCGCAACCCTTAATTGCGGATTGCGGATTGTGGGAAGGATGTATATATTTTCTAAATAAACGCCCGTAATTTTCTTCTACATCCTGCATGGTTAATATTAACCGTTGATTCACCCTGATCCTATGGTTGATATTAGATTGTTTTGATTTGAATAACTATGTCATATTTTCCGTTTTTTCTTCACCATTTTTTGATTTGTAATCAGGTTTTAAACCGCGATTTTCACCTACGACCAAATATGTACTGGTAATCATCGGTTCGGTTAATTCATAGCTGATTGAATGTTGATATTTGACATTAAATCATATGTGAATTAATGCAAATCTTACCTTATCTTAACCCAATTTTTGTCGACACATGCTATGGGTTATTTCAATATAGACATGATAATTGCAAGTTCCAGATCGTAACATTTCAATCATGGCAATTCATTACGCTCAGTCATTCCTGGAATCTTTCTTGTTTTCTTTTAAATACATATGTAAACATGGGAAATTTTTTGGTCGTCATATTGTAATAGAAAAGTCTCGATTTTCACAAGTTTTCCTTCTGACAGTTATATTAAAAGCAAGATGCAGAGAGATCACAAATCTTAGGTCAGATTTTGTGAAGAGAAAGAACTTCAGCCTCTCCTATACCAAGAACTTGTGTTGCCACCTTTTGATGCAGGTGTTCCAGATGAAAGCAGTGATAGTGAAGAAGAGGACTCTAAGATTCGATCCATCTACATACAGCTCCCTCATAGGAAGAGAAGGAAAATCACTGAAAAGCCAATTGATTGAGACGGTACCATAATCCAGGATTTTATAATCAATGAAGTACCTGTCACTCCATCAATCCCTTTGAAAGAGGAACAAGTGGCCGACTTTTCAGTTTTTGAGAACATTGTTGATCATCATGAATCTTCTAAGGAAGATCTTTCAGTTCCCTTATTAGCCATCACAGACAGCTAGTTGATTGTAGTTAACCTCCACAGCTTGTTACGAGATGTTTTCTCGGAATTGTGTGATGAGAATCTTTTGAAATTTTGTGAAATATTCGGTATTAATCACTCCTTGGTTACCCTTAGATTAGTTGATTTTATAATCCCGATTTTCATGGGATGACTATCCTTTGTAATCATTTTGTAATTATTATTTAAAGGGTAGAGGTCTCATGGGGAATGGGGGGAGATAATCACTAGAGAAGGACTGGAGAAACGTTGTTTCACTTATGATCTTGTAATTTGTTGCAGACCAATGAATCAAAGTTAGTTTATTTTGGAATCTTCTTTGTTTATGTTATCAAATTTCTTTGATGATATCTGATTTCTTCACCTTAATTATTTAATGAATACTGTTGATTTTGCATCCTATCATTAATGAATTGATCTATGATTTGGATTTCTCTTAATTCATGGTCTTTGTGTATTTATGTTTTAATTGAACTTATTTAATCAAAATCTTTATCTATTTCTGCAAATGATTCACAGAAATTATTAAGTTGATGTTAATTTTTCAATTAACATTTCAGCAATAGGATAACCTTGTGTATGCTTGATCTTTGAAATATTATCAATAATTTTCATTGTTTGATTGTATTTTGAAGTAATAAGTAATGATCCAATTTTACATTTCTGTTAAGTTGGTGAAATCACTTATTAAAATTAAAACCAAGTTATCTTGCACACAAACAATATGCTTCCTTTAGATTAGATATGAATTAGTTTAGATTTCCTTTAAGGTAGATTTGTTCTAGGTTTAGATCCATTTTAGAGTTAGAACACTTTAATCTTCCCTCACAGGAAGATTGATCCTTTGGGATAAAAGCCCATAAGTGCCAATGGAGGCCTTTGTATACGTGGGAGTTAACTACACCAAACAGGCTAGGGATAGAATTGCTCTTGCGTAGATCCTTTTGAAGCCTTTTAGTCTGGGTTTTCACCCTCTATTGTTAGCCTTAGAACCCATTCCATTAACTTGCACATCCGAGGCTTCAACAAGGTTTGGGATAGAATACCACTTAAGAATAGGGGGGCCATGCAGCCCCAAAGCCAACCATGTCTTTTTGTTGGCTATTCAAAAGACTCCAAGGGATACAAGTTGCTGAGCATGCCCTCTCAAAAAGCATTCATTGAGAGGAGTGTTCAATTTGAAGAAGAGCCCTCGCAAAGTGTTGAAATTGGAGAACCCTCCACACCACCACTTGAACGTGTAAGTGATGCTGCTTTTGAATTTTATGGTTTTGATATTTTTGATGATGAAGTCCATATTATTATAGATCGAATTTCACCTACAAGGCCTAAGTGGTCTTCTAAGACTCTTCAAGCAGTTGGTGAACTTGTCGAAAATCCTCAAGATCTTAGGAGGACTAGATCACAATTTGAGAATGATCCTTATGTATCTGTGAGATGTTTTCTGATGGCTTATTATGAACCTCAGACATATGAGGAAGCCTCACATGACCCAAGATGGTATGCTTCCATGGTTGAGGACTTTCATTCACTACAAAAGAATGAGATATGGGAACTAGTCAAGCTCCTCCAAGGAAAGAAATTGGTAAGGGGTAAGTGGATCTTCAAGACTAAATTTGTAGCTGATGGTGCACCAGTGAAATATAAGGCTAGGCTGGTGGAAAAGGGATTCTCCCAAGTCCATGGCCTTGATTACAATGATACTTTTGCACCAGTTTCACAGAAGGATTCGATAAGACTAGTTCTGGCAATTTCTACATCCAAGCGCTGGGAAGGCATCACATGGGTGTCAAAATTGCCTTCCTCCATGGAGATATTGAGGAAGAAATATATATGTATAAGCTAGAAGTTTATACACCATATCCTAACTCTGTGTGCAGGTTGAAGAAGTCCTTATATGGGCTTAAGCAATCCCCTAGGGCTTGGTATGCCAAAATGGACAACTTTCTCTTGTCACAATCTTTTGCTAGATGCAAATCTGATCCAAATGTTTACATGAAGCTGATTGATGACTAAATTTTGATTATTGTGTTATATGTTGATGACCTACTAATCACAAGTATCTCTACTGATGAAATAGCTTAATTGAAGACTTCTTTGCATCAAGCTTTTTCCATGACTGACTTGGGAATTCTTAAGCAATTTTGGGGGCTTGAGATTTCATAATATGAGAATGGAACTAAGGTATCTCAGTCCAAATATGCATCTGACCTGCTAAAGAAGTTCAAGATGGCTGATTGCAGGCTTTCAAAGACTCCCTTCCTTTTAGGAGTCAGACTTGAAGAAGCAAATTCTACACCATTGGTGGACATCACCTTATATAGGAAGCTAGTTGGTGGCTTATTAAACTTGACTCATACTCGACTTGATATTGAATATGCAGTGAGTGTGGCCTCAAGATACATGGAGCAGCCACATGAGCTTCATTCGAGGGCGGCAAAAATAATCTTGCATTATGTGCAAGGCACCAAGTCTGATGGGATTCACTATGTTTCAGATTCTAGCCTAGATCTTCTTGGATTTACTGACTCAGATTGGGCTAGTGATAGACTAGATAGAAAATCCACTTCTGGATTTGTTTTCATGCTTGGAGGTGGCCCTGTTTGTTGGTCCAGTAAGAAACATAGTGAAATTGCACTATCTTCAGCAGAGGTCAAGTACATAGGAGCAGTGAATGATGCTACTCAGTGTGTGTGGTTGCAGGGTATTCTTTCATAGTTTGGGATTTCCTTTAGCACTCCCACAGTCACCTTTTGTGACAATCAAAGTGCTATAAGGGTCTCAAGTGATACAGTACAGAGGAAAAGGACCAAGAATATAGAGATCCATATGCACGACATCAGGAGCTTAGTTCATGATCACATCATTGATCTACAATATTTCCAACAACTGAGCAAACTGCAGAAATCTTCACCAAAGCTTTTACTGAGAAGAATTTCAGCTATCTGAGATCACTGCTTGGGATGGTTGAACGTGTGGTGGAGTGAAGGATTGATCTGTTAAATTTTTAGAATTTACTTCAATCTGATCTACGATCTTAACTGAGAGAACAACATGTACAGCATATCTACAGCGTATTAATCATGGACACAATAATGCAAGCACACAAGAGACACAGAGTTTACTTGGGGAAAACCATAAAGGTGAAAAACCCCAATTACTTCCTCAGAGATAGATAGAGCAATGATACAACCAAAATACAAGAGATAGTCTTCTCCTAGCAGCAAAGCCTCCTCCTCCACAAGTATGCCACTCTCCAAAGTGTGTGTGAGTGACTAGAATGATAAAATAGAGATCTCCCAATCTCTATTCATACTAGACTTGACTTGCCTAATAACCTTTATTAGGTCGGCCTTAACTTAACCACATAACACAATGTTGACTGGACTGACACCCAATAGGGTGGTATAATAACCCTTTGAACCACATGGCCAACCCCCACTAGGGTGGTCTAATAACCCTTAGACCCACATGACTTATACAGGGCCGACCCCAATAAGGTGGTCTAATAACCCATCAAGTATAAGTTACGACACTTACAATATAAATGACGACACTTCCGTATAGAGGAATAATAACATCTCTATAGGAATACAACCACTTCCGTATAGCGGAATAATAAAATCTGTATAGGAATACAATATACATATATGTGAAATATATTCCGAAGTTACATATACATCAACACTCCCTCTTAACTAGGAAGGTATTTCTCGACACAGGTCTTCTAGCATAAGTCATCTTCTCTGGATCATCGTCACTGGATAATCGTCATCGAGTCATCATCATCGCCACTGCTGCTGCTATCTCAATCAATCTCTAAATCTACTTGTCATAGGAAGTTCTACAAAGCCAGTCCTTTTTCATACTGGATGTAGGCCCACCACCTGCAGGTCTTCATCATCTGTGCGAACGGTCTGATAGAGGTGGTCTCTTAGGACTAATTTTATGTGCGGATGCAATACCAGAAAGAGCATCCCAGGAACATTTATGTGCATAAGCATGACCGGAAAGATCTCCCAGGACTGATTACATGCATCTCCTCCACAATACCTTTAAAGAGCATCCCAGGAACATTTATGTGCCGTAGCACGGCTGACAAGATCTCTAAAGAGCATCCCAGGACTTATTACGAGCACACAGCTCAACCTCTTGGATCTCCAGGACTGATTACATGTGGATAGACAAAACCTTTAAAGAGCATCCTAGGAACATTTATGTGCCGCAGCACAACCGGCAAGATTTCTAAAGAGCATCCCAGGACTAATTACGAGCACAAAGCTCAACCTCTCGGATCTCCAGGATTGATTACATGTCTCCATAGTAATACCTCATTCCAGGACTGATTACGAGCACACAGCTCAACCTATCGGATATCTGAGGACTGATTACATACTACATAGCAATACCGGAAAGAGTATCCCAGGAACATTTATGTGCCGTAGCATGACTGGCAAGATCTCCCAGGACTGATTACATGCTATTTGCACAACCTGCCACATATCATCTTTGACCTCCAAGTATCAACCTGATACTCATGATCCAATGGATCATCATCACACAAAGCATCATCCTGATGCTCATGATCACACTGATCATCATCACTGTACCATCCTGATACATATCATCTAGAGCAACACCCTGAAGCTCATCATCATGATCATCCTGATCATATAATGCATCCACTTGATGCATACCAAGTATCTACCTGATACATATAATCATACATGATCCACCTGATCATACAGTGTATCCACTTGATACAAATACAAATACATGATACATATCAACATACATGATCTACCTGATCATACAATGTATCCACCTGAGACATATACAGATACATGGTCCAAGCATCCAACATGATGCATATACAAAATACATACAAATGATCCAACCAATCATATCCAACATCCAACATGATGCGTACATACATATACATATAAATGATCCAACTGATCATATCCAGCATCAACTTGATGCATATACTGAGCAGTAACTGAAACATCATCCTGATGCTCATCATCCAACGCTTACATCCACAACCATGTGAAGGTTCCTCCTTCCAACATGCTTGGAATGGCTTCAGCAAATGTGTCCATCACTTCTTCCTCGAAGTGTCATCGATCTGAAGAACACAAAGCCTCTCCCTGAAGTACTTGAACTTCACCCTGGCTAGTGGCTTCGTCAGTACATCTGCAATCCGCTCAGCCATCGCAACATACAGGAGCTTCACTGCTCCTCTCTGCACCATATCCCTGATACAGTGATATTTGATATCTATGTGCTTCGACCTGTCGTGAAACACTGGGTTCTCAGACAGCTTCACACAACTCTTGTTATCACAGAAGATACCAGTAGCATCCAACGGGAGATCAAATAACTCAGATAGTAGCTTTCGAAGCCATACTGCCTCACAACTAGCCGAACAGGCTGCAACATACTCTGCTTCGGCTGTACTCAGTGCTACGCAGGATTGCTTCCTGCTAAACCAAGAGATCACACCTGATCCCATACTGAAGCAACACCTAGAAGTGCTTTTCCTATTTGCAGCACTGCCTGCCCAATCTGAATCAACATAACCCTACAGGTTAAACTTTTGATTTGCATCATACTTGAACCCATAATCAACTGTACCCTTCAGGTACCTTAGAATATGCTTTACAACAACTAGGTGAACACTCATCGGATCCGTCAGGAACTGACTCAATGTGTTCACCGCAAAGCAAATATCTGGTCTCGTGTTCATCAGGTACATCAAGGACCCAATCATCTGACGATACATAGTGATATCAACCGGCTCAGATGAAGCATCACACAGAAGCTTCAGGTTTGATGCCATAGGTGTGGTCATAGCCTTGCAGTCCATCATCCCGAACCTCTTCAGGATCTCTACTACATACTTCCCTTGTCCAAGGAAGATTCCATCTGCACTCTGCCACACCTCCATGCCAAAAACAAATAGTGCATCATCCCCAAGTTCTTCATCTCGAACTCCGCAGCAAGCTTCCGCTGCGTGTCGGCAATCAATCTATCCTCACCTGTAATAAACAGGTCATCCATATACAAAAGTAGTATCACTGGATTGCCTTCCTCAACCTTGTAGTAAAGGTTGGAATCCGCTTTACTCTTGGTAAAGCCCAAACTGGATAGAAAGCTGTCTATCCTACCATACCAAGTTCTGTATGTATATGACTTCCTGTCATGTGTCTTGGAAACAAGTGGCTGCTCCACATACACTTCTTCTTCAACTACACCATTCAAGAAAGCTGTCTTGAAATCCATCTGGTGTATCTTCCATTTCATCACTGCAGCCATAGCAAGTATGGATCTAATGGAAGTGTATTTGGCTACAAGAGCAAAAGTCTCTATTCTACCACCTGTAGCATGCTTGATCTTGTAGATCCTCTTGGAAGTCACTACAGACTCCCCTTCAGGTCTTGGGACTACATCCCAAACATCTTCATGATCGACTGGTACTCCTTGATCATGGAATTCTTCCCAGGTCCTGGGAACTTCAATATCTTCAATATTTTCAATAGATAACTTTGTTGCTTGAACAAATGTTGTAGTCCTTCTTTTGTAGGTGATGGTATACGATATTTCCTACACAACAAGTTAAATTGCATGATTAGAAAACATCTCATAGTTTTCAGAACAAATTCTTACACATAAAGAAATATGTCATACAGTCATGCAATTATTTTAGCCAATGCTCCAATACAACATTTATCCATATCCAGTAACTTTATAGATGCCTTCCAATCTCTACCAGAACATTGTTAAGAGTGTGCACAACTCCCAACATGTCAGCAAAGAGGTTTCATTCTAGATAAGTAGCAATGGAATGTTGTACAGTGCCATAGACCACTTATCCATCAAATGCATATTAGTAGTATACTGTTCATTAATGCAATCATTCTAATATGCACAATACATATCCTAAGTCCAGGAACATCATTGAACAATTTTATTTAAACAAACAAATATGTAAGAAACGGTAATTAAAATACTTATATTTGTTTGTTTGTTGGGTGGACTCCCTCTGAATCTTTGCAACTCCATTCTGATGTGGATTGTGAGAAGTGGTCAACTCCCTCTGAATATCTACATCCTTGCAGAAACTACTGAAGTGTGCTCCTTTGCTTTCTTGCAGGAACAACTGGAGTGTGCTCCCTCTTGATCTTTGCTTCCTAGATTACCTGTCCTTGAACTTATATCTATCCTTAATCACTATGCATGCTTATTAGTATCATCTTGAGGTCTCATACATAATCACACATTTATTAGTATAATCTTAATACTATCAAAACACAATAATCTTAAACATGTATAGTCATGATCATTCACAGATAATAAACATTAGTATTCAAGGTTTCAGGGAAGTCTTCTTTTACTCATGCATATTCTTATTTGATCATAGGACTCTTCTGATTAGTTAAATCATCAATGCATACACCCGTGATTACTCAAACTTATAATTTCATGAATAATCATTATCAACAACACAACAGTATAAGATCCTAACACAAGGTAGGATTCTAGCTTGATATAGGAAAAACATACCTGGATTAGCATGCTAGCTAGTTATGTCTAACATACCCACATAATGTTTTCTGGTTCTCTTCAGTGACTTGTGCTAGTAACCTGCATGTCTCATAAGTCAACCATTGTACAACCAAGTTATACATACCTCATAAGTAGATCTTCTATGTGATCCATGACAATGGATGAATCTTTGTCTTCATGTCAACATGATCATATGTTCTTGAAGTAGAACATGATTTGTCTTTCTTGGTGTACCTTTTATGTTAGCAAACAACATAAACCTCATACAACATCACAATGCATTAGTACAATCATAAGTGTCAAAACCTTAATTAATGAATATCTTCTATTAAGGTGATACGACAAGTCTAGTAATTAATCAAGATTGTACTGTAATTATATGAAGACAAACATATCATAAACTTAACCATCAACAGAATTCGAAACATACCTGTAAGCCATACTTGTCAAGATTGCTTGTAATCTTCTTATGGAAGGCCTTAGCCTCATCTCCCTCTGAGACATGAACTTCTTCACTTATGCAGGTGAACAATCCATCTTCTTCTAGGATTAACCCAATCCACTTGATTTGCAAGAACTGGACCTGGAGCTGGATTAGGGTTTGTCAGAGAAACCCCAAAAATTAAAACTTTGAATTTCAAACTTCCGAAAGGATAGAAATATGCGCCTTGATGAGCTGATCAAGTTGGTATATTCAGAATTTGAAAACTACAAAGTTTCACTCCTCAATTTTGCCTTTGAAACTTCCGGATTCACTGGACATGACCCCGAACTAGGGTTTGATGAAGCCCACTCTTCTTCCCAATCAAAAAGTTTGATCCAAAGCTCTAAGCTTCTATTTTTATGAGGAGCTTCTAGCTGTGGTCACAGATTTCAAAAATTCCCATTTTTGCAGAAGCCCTAATTTTCCACTTTTCTAATCAAAGTCCCGAACTAGGGTCTGATCAAGCTCGGCCTTTCCCCAACCAAAAATTCTAATATTGGTCTCTAAATTTCGATTTTGATGAGTAGCATTTAGTCGTGGTCTCCGATTACAAAAATTCCAACTTTATCCGAAACCCTAAATTCTGGAAGCCATGAATGAAGGTGCTAAAAAATAATTATGTTTTGACAGAAATATGTACCTGATTGTTTCTGGTGTAACTCCAAACTTTTCAATCCACAGGGTCTAAAATTTTTTCCTAAGATAGCCCGACCTGTCATCTTTCTATCCCAATAATTATGACCTCAATTGGATTCTCTGAGCGAGAGTTATGCCAAGTGTCGCAACGTGACCTGTTTATGGGATAAAACAGGAGAGCAAACTTGTATAGAGTTCCACGTGTCACTGGTTCAACTTCGGCCTTTGAAAAAGTTTCCTGAGATAGTACAATCTGTGTACTACCTGTAACTTTTTACGAAATTGCATTTGGAGCTTCCTATCCCAATTTATGACCTTTTTTCCAAGGTCACTTGTTTTTTACTTTGATCTGGAAGAGGCAGAAACCCTATATTGTATAGATCATAAATCACAAAGTAAAACGAATTAGAGGTTTTCCTTTGGAAACAAGGTACATGGGGATCTTATATTCGACCTGTAAAAGTTTCAGATCCGAAAACTTCACCAAAATGGATTTATAGTGAAAGTGCTATGATGACTGGTTTTTGCTATATCAAGCCCTAGCATCGTAAGTGCAACAAGTGTCATACATGCCATATCATGCCTTCTTTCAGGCTAGCTCTGATACCATGTTAAATTTTCAGAATTTACTTCAATCTGATCTAGGATCTTAACTGAGAGAACAACATGTACAGCATATCTACAGCATATTAATCATGGACACAATAATGCAAGCACACAAGAGACACAGAGTTTACTTGGGGAAAACCATAAAAGTGAAAAAACCCCAATAACTTCCTCAGAGATAGATAGAGCAATGATACAACCAGAATACAAAAGACATTCTTCTCCTAGCAGAAGAGCCTCCTCCTCCACAAGTGCGCCACTCTCCAAAGTGTAAGTGAGTGAATAGAATGATAAAATAGAGATCTCCCGATCTCTATTTATACTAGACTTGACTTGCCTAATAACCTTTACTAGGTCGGCCTTAACTTAACCACATAACACAATGTTGACTAGGCTGACACCCAATAGGGTGGTCTAATAACCCTTTGACCCACATGGCCGACCCCTACTAGGGTGGTCTAATAACCCTTAGACCCACATGACTTATACAGGGCCGCCCCAACAAGGTGGTCTAATAACCCATCAAGTATAAGTTACGAAACTTACAATATAAATGACAACACTTCCATATAGAGGAATAATAACATCTCTATAGGAATACAACCAGTTCCGTATAGAGGAATAATAACATCTCCATAGGAATACAACCACTTCCGTATAGAGGAATAATAACATCTCTATAGGAATACAATATACATATATGTGAAATACGTTCCGAAGTTACATATACATCAACATGATCAACAATATTTCAATTTTGATTATGTCCATTTTTGAGGGGAGGTTTTTCCCATGAGGTTTTCCTTCTTTCCTTGTTTTGTGGACAAGGCAGTATGTTAAAGGGTGGCCATGCCTTGTTGATGGGCCCTATCTATTTATGATATTTAGGACATCAATTCAGGCTTAAGGGGGGGTGTTGGAATATTTAAAACCCATCCATGTCATTTAATACCTTAGGATAGCATTATTGATCACTTTTTATTAATTCTTAGGTGTTAGACTAGGTAGTTGGCTAAAATACCCATTGTGTGGACCACAAGCATCCTAGAATCACCTGGGTACATTTATGAAGCTTGTGGATAAGATTGGATTTGATTCTGGCTGATTTTATCTAATCCTGGAATAGAAAGGCGCCTTACTGCTTTTTACTGGTTTTTACCACTTTTTGGTGAAAGGTGAAAGCTAGTTGACTAGTCTTAACTGTTTTTTGGCCAACTCATCCTCCATGATGTTTCTTCCTTCCAAATTCTGGATTTAGCATGATTTTCCATCCTACATCACCATCTGATCAATAATTTAGAAATTCGTGAGCCTTAGAGGTGACTTGGAAAGCACACTTTCCACCTAGGGGGGTTTTGCATAATTTTAGTAAGCCTTCTTTTGTGAGGATTTGAATGGAAACCTTTTGCTTTCAAATATATGATGTAATTTTATAGATTTGCAGCCATTTAATTGCCCAAGATTGGCTGATGTAAATTTATTCAATAGAGAAATTATGTTTGCATCATACTTGACTTTTTTTCGGTGTTCTTAACTAGTTGTGTGAGATAATGTGTGAGAGGATGAAATTTATTGATCAGATCTTGGTGTGATATAAATTTCACACAACCCAATCGAGTTGTATAATGGAAATCACACAAAGTATTTCCCTAACATCCTCATGTTTTCTGGAGAGTGCATCTGCCACCACATTTTGTTTCCCTTTTTTTATATATGATTTCAAAGTCATATCCCAACATCTTGGTTACCCATTTTTGTTTCTCTTCTGACGATAGTATTTGTTCCAAGAAGTATGTAAGACTATCATGGTTTGTTTTGACCTTGAAGTTCCTACCTATTAGGTAAGGATGCCATTGCTTAAGTGCATGTAGTATTTCCATCATTTCCTTCTCATAAATGGGTTTTTGTAAGTTCTTTCCCTTGATTGGTCGACTTTCGAAAGAAAGGGGGTGTACTTCTTGCATTAGAACAACACTAATTCCATTTATTGAGGCATCACATTCTACAATAATTTTTTTTTGTGAAGTCTAATGTGGCCAAAATAGGAGCTTTGCACATTGCCTCTTTAAGCTCTTCAAAAGCTTGAGTTTCTTGTGGAGTCCAAGAAAATGATTCTTTCTTCAATAATGATGTTAGAGGTTCTTCTATTCTTCCATAGTCATGAAAAAACTTGCGGTAGTACCCTATCAACCCTAATAATCCTTGAATATTATTCAAGGTTTTTGGAATTGGCCAGTCCATTATGGATTTAATTTTGTTAGGGTATACTTTGACACCTTCCTGAGATATAGTAAGACCCATATATTCTACCTCCTTTACCCCAAAGGGACATTTGAAAGGTTTTGCATATATTTTTTTCTCCTTTAGTAGTTGCAACACCCTATCAACATGTTGAACATGTCCTTCCCAATACTTGTTATAGATTATTATATCATGAAAAAAAACTTGAAAATCATGGAATTCATCAAACCTTGAAATGTGGAAGGTGCATTCGTGAGACCAAATGGCATGACCATACAATAATAATGACCTTCATGTGTTCTGAATGTTGTTTCTGGGATGTCCTCATCCTTCATTCTAATATGTTGATACCTAGAATGAAGATCCAACTTTGTGAAGAAAACTGATCCATGTAACTCATCTAACAATTCATCAATGATAGGAATGGGAAACTTATCTTTAATGGTGATCTTGTTGAGCTGTCTATAATCTGGACACATACGCCATGATCCCTCCTTCTTATGTACCATTACCACTGGTGCAGACTAGGAACTTTCACTAGGCCTAATTATGCTAGCCTCTAACATTTCTTCAACCATATGCTCAATTTCACTCTTCTGACCATAGGGGTATTTGTAAGGTCTGATGTTAGGGGGAACAATTCCTGGAATTAAGTTAATAGCATGATCAAAATCTTGAATAGGAGGAAGACCATTCTGAATATCTTCAAATACCTTGGGATGCTTCTTAATGACCCTTTGGAGATATGGGGAAATAGGAGTCTTATATGTTTGAACATATAATGAGCATAATTGTGCAATTACACCTTGATGTCCCTTTTTCATTAATTTTGTCATACCATTTGTATCCAGGTTGTTCACACTAGCTAGTGCAGAAATGCACTTACTAAGAGTTGTGGAACCCTTATTAACAGTTTGTGAGTGTTGTGCATGCATGCAAAGGAAAAAAATCAATAAAATGAGAATACCTATATTTATTGTAGTAAATAAAATCTAAACTAAACTTCAAGCATCCATAGATCAAACATTCGGCATGTGAATCAAAGAATACTTGTCTATATTGATGTAAAAAAAATTAAAGTATGGAGTTACCTCAAGGTGGTGAGAATGCATGGGACCTTGCAGCTGTAGAAATGGTGGTGCTATGGGTCTTCAATGCCTCTTGCTCTCCACCAAATGCTCATAGGTTTCCAAGACTCAACTAGTGTGGGAAACTCAAGCTCAAATGTAGGATAGGGTTTCTATAGGAATTTTGGCAGAGTTTTGGTAAGGGAGAGTGAAGTTATGTGAAATGGGGGCCTCCACCACCTTTTATAACAATTTTGGGTGGTGGTATTTTTCCCTTGGTTTTGGGCAACCACTAATATTGGTAAGTGATTTTTGATATTTTCCCTCATTTTTCTTGATTTTGAATATTTTCCCCATTTTTCTTTTTCTTTTCTTTTCTTTTTGGGCTTTTTTCCTATTTTGGAGGAATTTAGTTAATTTTATCGAGGGAAATAATGTTTTTTTTCCCATATGATTGTAAACTTAGGGATTTTGGGTTGATGGAGGTCAAATATTAGGAAAAAGGGATGAATGGGTTATGTGACTAGGGGGATGAGCTAGGTGATCCATTTTTTGGTGTTAAAAGATTTCCCCTAATGTGTGAGGGCATGAGCTCATTGTATGGCCGATAGAAATCATAGGTTCTGACTTTTTCCAAGGTAGTGAGCATTGTGGTGGTGGAGAACAGAGACTGATTTAGAGAGTGGAATGAGTGCTTCATGTGAACTGCAAGGGCCATAACTACAAATACAACTCCTCAAAAATGTAAGAGGGACACATAGTCTCAAATATATGGACGATGAGGGCATACCCATGCTCGTATCAATATATCAAGATATAAAAATAATGGTGAGGCCCAAAGGGGACATGAATTATACATAGATAACTGTTGTGTACATCATAATGGTCTAGAGGGGACACACATATGGAAATTACTCATAGTTCAACCATGACTGATATGAAGAATGGATACATGGAAACAATGGTATTCCTCTTGAATGCAACATCTCAACAAATGATGCTTTGTTGGATCTGAAGGGGTCCAACAACTTTATGGACTTGACGATCAAGATTCAGAATCTCAGAGGTACAATGGACTACATCTGAACTAGATAATCTAGGAAGCATATGACTGAAGAGCTTCCAAACAATGTCACCAACACAACCTGGATATCCGCACAAACATACAACTGGAGGGGTTCCGAATAGACTCACCAATGTGTTAGAGTCGGGCGACATTCGGGGTCTTCGACCAATGACTGAAGGGTCCAATACCATCACTACAAGAAAAAAGGTCATTGGTGAGGGTCCAAAAATGTCACCATAAGCTCATTGGTGATGGTCAAAAGGGGCCCCATCACCAAAACCTTAGCGTCACCAAAGGCACCATCACCTTAAGTGGAGGGTATGTGGTGACATTCAAGGTCTGCCGCTAATAATAATTATTATTCTAGGTTGTGACCGTCACCAATCGTTATGAAGTGTTGGTGACGGACCTATTTGGGCCCTCATCATTTGATGCATATATGGTGATAGTCAATGACCGATCATTGGTGAGGGTTGAGACATGTCACCATAATCTCATCGGTGATGGTGAAAAAGGAGGATGTCACCAAAATTTGAATGTCACCAATGGTTGCGTCTCCAAAATTGGAGGTGGTGTGGTGACATTTGATGTTCGTCACTGATAAGGATTATTAGTGACAAATAGTGACCCTCACCAATTTATATGAAGTTTTGGTGATGGACCTAAGGGCCTCCATCACCAAAAAATAAATGTTTCCAATGACATATGATGAGGGCCTTGCAATGACCCTCACCATTGAGGATATTTCCATTAACATATCAACGGTGACAACCACTATGAGATTGTCACCGCTTTTCATTTCGAAAATCTTTTAAGGACGGAACATAAAGGACCGTTTCCATTTCAATTAAAATCGTAAAAAAAAATTATAATGGTCCTTAAAGGATAATAGTGAAACGTCACCATTGCTTTCCACAATGGTGACAATATTTGGTATGTATGAAGATGGATAGTAGCAATACATTCATAGATCAGATCTAAGAAAAATCTCATAAAAAATATTCTTGGAAATATCAAAGAGGCAATGGGATAATAATGTATTCTATGAGATGAGAATGCCAATATATATACTGCCAATATACTTGCTAGTAAAGATGTGGCAAGAGGTGATCCATAGCTATGGCTTTCAACAAAGCTTAGGGGTAGGCCTCATACCCTATGCCACATAGATCATACACTCCCAAGCCCAACAAACAATTGCTTAGAAGAGAAGTATGTCCAATCATTGTTGATAGAGCACCTTCCTTGCTGTTTTGGGCATCTTTTCAATTCAGCCTACATAGATTTGAAGGGATAGTTTTATGGTGTGTTGAATGTACCTTACAAAGGCATATTTCTGAGTTTGGTGGTTGTAGTTTACAGGGGCAATTTTCTAAGTTGTTGGTTGTACTTGGCAGGGGCAGATTTATGTTCTTGTTGGCTGTACTTTACAATCATAGGAATTGTTACCTTGGATGGATTAGTTTCAGCAGGCCTATAAACTTGCTTGCAAAAAATAATGCAGTAGGCCTATAAATATTTAAACACTAAACTATGGTAATTGAAAATGTTCTCTACCTACGATTACATCATGCCTATTAAAATTCCTGGATCATAATTCTCTTGGCCATCATTATTTAGGATTTGAGCAAATCCTAGGGACATAAAAATTTATTATCTAAACTTAGTTTCACATGTTCCTTCAAAAGAGAATTTTGGAGAATGGATTCAATATGTTGGAACTCATTCCAGTATATTGATTAAAAGACATGTCTGTACCTGCTATATAATTTCATGTTGACTAACCTGCTAGTATTAAAGACCTCTTTGCAACAGATAAATCTAAACATAATTTTCTTCATTGTGGATTTTATATGACATCTTAGGTACATATGCCCCAAAATGGATGGTGTGGACCTCCCAAGCTGGTCAATGCAGACCCCCTAAGCCACATTGAAAATGTGGGGACATAAAAAAGCATAGAGACACATTTTAAGCCTAACATTTGCCAACAAATAATCAAAAAAAATTCTGTGGAGTCCAAGATATATAATAAATTAAATGGTTTAGTGAATGAGGCTATGCAAAAGATAGAGCCTCCAACTTTAATTTGTATTTTTTTCTCATTGTAATACTTGAGAATTTTCTCTTTATAATTGTCATGTTCTAGAATCCAGGCATTAGTTTCAGCAGGTATATAAACGTGCTTGAATAAACAACAAAGTAGCAAATCCTGTGAATTATCAGTGTTATCTTAACTTATATGCATATTTTAATTATCATATATAACATAAATGTAGAGCACCTATAAAAGTGCAAAATTCCTAAGATTAATATTGGCATGAAATTACACATTTGTTTTTGGAAATGATTCAAGAAACTTCCTCTGATGGGTTACATAGGGTAGACTTTCTTTGCTTACCTGCCCAATATGAGGTGTAGCTATACCCATCAAAATTGCTTGGGACTAGTACCCGGCCTCATCCCTTTTAAACTCATGTTAGTCAAGTGGAGCAGGTCACAAGCAGAATGTAACCCTAGTAGATGGTGATGATCAATGACCTGTTGGAATAAATTGAACATTTGGTTATTATTATTATAACATTTTACTAATTTGAAAAAGCAAAAATATCACATTGTTATAAGTAAAGTAAATAGAACTGATTCACTAACCTGTTGACACAATAACTAAAATAGATATCTAATCCTTTTTAAGCATATGGAAACAAGATAGCGAAAGATGATATAAAATGCTGTAACAACATTTCAATAACATATATCTACAGGCTTGGCCTAAGCCTGTAAGTTGAGTTGTTGCAGAAATGGAAATTGGACACATGGGTCTTATTTGGAATCGTGTCACCTAGCCCATCCTCTTGTTGGTTCCTCCAAGTTCATTCTGATGTTACCCGAGGAGTGGATTTATTGCATACTGGTCACAGAACAAAGGAAGCATAGTTTATGCTTATGTTGTGATGAAATGTTAATAAAGGTTAATTCTAACTAAACAAGCACTATAAGTCAACACTATTGACAACAAAAAAAGCACAAGAAACTATTCAAAAAGCTATTCAAACAACTTTTTTGAACTCCAGCGAAAAGCATGAACCATACCTCAGTCATTATTTCTGCCAGCTGCTTGACAGTGACCTCATTATTAGGATTGCCAACATTGAAAATGTGACTGTTTTCCCTGGAAGGAATTTCCTGAAAAAATGAAATAGCTAAGTACTATAAATATATAAGCACCATACAAGAATAGTATAAATCCACTAAGGATTGTTGTTACTTACAATCATCAAGAGAATAGGTCAGCTAGCATATTGTGTCCCATATGTTTAAAGACTGTTTATACAATTCCAAGCATGCAAAACCAACACAAGAATTCTGATGGAATTGAAGCAGATAATGGCTTTCCATCAAGAATTACTTCTTCAACTTTGCCATCCCACACTTCATTTCGACCATGTCTGGTTCCAATAGCTTCCATACCTTTCAAGTATCCTCCACAAAACTTTATTGATTCCTCCACATTGTAGCTTTCAACGATGCATCCTTTAGCCCTATTTTTGTTCTTAACATAACTCTTGTATACTTTCATACACCTATAAAAAGAGCATTTTTTTAAAGTAATGTCAAAAGCTTTGAATAAATTATTCTTCTTGTGGTTCTTGATAGCAACACTACAACAAATTTGACTTTTAGGGGCGACACTAATAAGCACAAAAATCTACCATAATAAGTCAACAGAGTATCCAAAACAATTATACAATCTATTAAAGTGGTCTGCAAAAGGGTCTTAGAAAACAAAATAATTTCCCTACACTTTTAAGTGATTTTAGGACAACTTTCATTGTTAGTGAGTGGAAGCATGTTTTGGTTTAGGAAAATAGTAGATATGGCTTCAAGAAGTGCTCAGCGTAGAAAGGCCATACTTCGGCTCAACCCACCCTAAGGGTTAACCCAAGTGATCTAGATGAGCTTCCTGAAAATGCCATGCCTGATGATCCTATTCAACTTATGTCTGGTAGGTAGAAGGTGTCCAAGTGCATCCAAGAAATATCTAATGGAGGGAGACGGCTCATCTGAATGCCCACAAACTCTAAAAGATAAAAAAAACCTTGAAAACCAACCTCTAACCCGCCTTGGAGGACTAGACAGAGCAATAGTCTCTGTAGAACAATAGGCCAAGTATGGGTATCAGTCCCGCCCATTCACCAAGTTAGTAAATCTCTGGACATGATGTAGAAAAGAGACCAATCTAAACACTATCTCAAATTGAGCAATTTTGTCTAAATTTTGGAATTCTATGTATATTCTAGCTGCTTAGATTTTCCACAACCCCTTTTAATACAAATTATGCTAATTTCTGCCCCCAAAAGAAAAAAATGTTGTCATTTCTACTCTTCATGATAGTTACCCATAAAACTTATAGAGTTAAATATAAGAAAGAATGAAAAATAGAACTTTTATATCTATATCCAACATACTGTGTAGCAGTTGTCTTGTTTCTTGTAAAATAAATTAAATAAATAACAAACTCACCAAGATCTGAATTTTGACCTGCAACATAGTCTCGGTTCCCTAGGAGTGGAGAGGATGAAAGAGTATTCACCCAATATTTGTTCCACAAGAGGTCCAAAAGGTGAGAATCAAAGGATGACTTGAAGTATGTAATATCCAGAGCACAATTCTGCAAGAAATCAACTAATGTGTAATTAGTGCAATCTATTAATAACCAATAATGACAATATACCTTAAAGACAACCTAAACTTACTAGACAATAAGCCAGTTTCTTTGTATATTTCTTTGACAAAAGGTCCTAAGAAAGAACATCTATTGACAACATACGTGCTTGCAGTGTACACCAAAATACTCAAATTTATTGAAAGGGATTGTTTCATAATCAGAGATAGGATCATCCTTTACCTTGGCTGCATTACCTTCCTTAGCATCTAGTCCAAGGTCAACTACTAGGGCTTCCCTAAAGTGGTAGCCTACACTACAACATTTGCGATAAAATTGCAAGCCGTTATCTTTCCTTGGCAAGCTGTCTCTCTCGCCTACACAATCAAATAAGTTGTTGGTTAGAAGTTAATCACCGCTGGTCTGATTTGCAACATAAAAGAAGACTGATAACAATTTCATTTACACTTTATAAATCTTGTTTGTATGATAACACTGTTTGAACTCTGAAAGCTTATGGAAATGACGCTGGTTATTATCTAAACATCATTTTCAATCTTGGTTTATAAACAACTGTATGTTTCATGGTATATATTTCATAAAAATTCTAAGATTGGTGCATAAACGTATGGTATTGCTACTGTTGCTATTTATGCTAACAGTTTGGTTGTGCATACGGTCACTGCTTATGCAAAGACTGGTAGATAATCATTAATACAGAACCAATATATCTCTGAATTCATTGTCATACTGCCATACTTTAGATGATGACCTAATGATCCATTTTCATACCTGATTTAAGTAATTGGTTGTGCATGCTGCTACCTTTACACATAGTCTG
Organism: Larix kaempferi; assembly: GCA_027924585.1. NCBI lineage: Eukaryota > Viridiplantae > Streptophyta > Pinopsida > Pinales > Pinaceae > Larix > Larix kaempferi. The sequence continues at coordinate 7,191,652 of BSBM01001329.1, forward strand.
CAATTAATACCCAAACACACCATGATGTAACTGCCTTGAATTCACTGTACATTGGAATGGGAAATACTGTTTAGGTTGATATTCAAATGCATGTTACAAGAAGGTGAATGATTACTATTGTTACAATTGTTAATGCCACACTAATATGCCATTTACTATATTGTTTCTACTGAACACATGCACCTTTGTTTCAGGATTGATACAATAACATGGTAAATGCATGGTTATATACACATTGTTATTGTTGCTTACCCTAAGTCTATAAAGCCACAAGAGTTGCACACATGTCATTTATTCAGTGGGACTGCCAAATAGAATACTATAACATATGTAATAACATGTTGGGAACAACAAAGGAAGATTTTGTTTTCCCTCCGGACAATCCCAAGCAAACCAACCCAGTATCCAATTTTCATCGAGAGAGGCAAGCCAAACATGAACGAAGAGGCCTTTTCTTTACACGGGTAACTATTTCTAAATTCAATAAAGAAAGATATAGGTTGTCTCTATTGCCCCAAATGTGGGTCTAATCCCGATGACAACTTAAATGAATCTTCGTAATGTTTGTAATCATTCTTTTTTGTGCCTTAATGGAAATCATGTTGGAAACATTTAGTTTTTATGTTGTATGACCAAGTGGCTTTCTATGGACACCCATGGTGAATGTTTTGTTATATTTTGAGCATAAATTCAATAGATCTAGGATTTTAACTGAAAGAACAACATGTACAACATATCAAGCATAAGAGACAAGAGACAAGAGACACAAAATATTTCACTGGGGAAAACCAAGAAGGTGAAAAAACCTCGCAACTTCCTCAGAGATAGAATAAGCATCAATACAAGGACCACCATGATCAAACCCAAGAGATAGATGTCTACAGTAGCATGCTCCTCCTTCAGTTGTGCGCACCCTTCTCTTCTCTCACTAATGCGAAGTGAGTGAATAAGACAATGTGTAAAATGAGAGAGTCACACTCTCTATTTATACACTAACTTGACTTGACCTTTACTCAACTAGGTTGGCCCCAACTTAACCACTTAACATAATGCTGACTGGGCCGACCCCTACTAGGGTGGTCTAATAACCCTTTGACCCACATGACTCATACAGGGCTGACCCCATCAAGGTGGTCTAATAACCCATCAAGTATAAGTTACGACCCTTACAATATAACTTGCGACACATGCAAGTACAACTGACGACACTTCTAATCGGAGGAATAATACATCTCCGTTGGGGATACAATAAAGTACAATTACAATATACAACTGAAAATCTTCTGAAGTTACAAATACATCAACACTCCCTCTTAACTCGAAGGTATTCTCTTGACACAAGTCATCAATACATATAATCACAAGTCTTCAATTCTGGAGTTGGATCATCAACACTGGATCACAGAGCATCATCATCATCACTGCTACTATACTTGACATCTCGAACACTAGTGTTATCTCATAATTCTTCTCGTCATAGGAAGTTCTACAGATCCAACCCTTTTTCATGTTGGATGTAGGCCTAGTCTCCATGTAGGTCTTCATCATCTCTACGAGAAAGCCATCAAGTAGGTAAACCTTAGGACTAATTACACTGCCTCTACAAAACCTGCAAGATCTCTCAGGACTGATTACACTGCCTCTGCAAAACCTGCAAGAGCATCTCAAGACTGATTATATGCCTCTGCAAAACCTGTGTATCATACTGTCACCTCATCATCCTCAGATCACCTCATAGTCCACAGAGCACAACCCAGATGCACATCACACAACACTTAGATTCACCGGCACGGGAAGACACACTTCAACCATCCGTGAAAGGCTCAGCACTTATATCTACGCCATGGGAAGACACACTTCAACCATGCGAGAATGGCATCGCACTTATATCCATAGCCATGGGAAGGCACACTTCAACCATGCTAGGAATGGAACAACACTTATATCGCAGCCATGGGAAGACACACTTCAACCATGCTCGAATGGCACAACACTTATATCGTAGCCATGGGAAGACACACTTCAACCATGCTCGAATGGCACAACACTTATATCGCAGCCATGTGAAGACACACTTCAACCATGCTTGAATGGAACAACTCTTACATCAACGACCATGGGAAGACACACTTCAACCATGTCGGAATGGCATCAGCCCTTATATCTACACCATGGGAGGACACACCTACCACCATGTGGGAATGGCTCATGTGCATCTGTGTCTCCGGACTCATCACTTCACCTTGGAAGGAATATCGATCTAAAGTACACCAAGACTCTCTCTGAAGTAATCAAACTTCACTCTGGCTAGTGGCTTGGTCAACACATCGGCTATCTGCTCGTCCGTCACAACATACAGAAGATTCACTGCTCCGCTCTACACCATATCCCTGATATAGTGGAACTTGATCTCAATGTGCTTTGACTTGTCATGGAACACTGGGTTCTATGACAACTTCACACAACTCTGGTTGTCGCAATATATACAAGTATCACTCAACTGGAGATCAAACAAATCAGACAGTAGCTTCCTAAGCCATACTGCCTCACAACTAGCTGAACAAGCTGCGACATACTCTACTTCGGTTGTACTCAGTTCCACACAGGACTGCTTCCTTCTAAACCAAGAGATCATATCAGATCCCATACTGAAGCAGCACCCCGAAGTGCTCTTTCGATCAATGGCACTTCCTGCCCAATCTGAATCAACATAACCCTCCAGGTTAAACTTCTGATTCGCATCATACTTGAGCCCAGAATATGCTTTGCAGCTATTAGGTGAATATGTCTCGAATCTGTTAGATACTGGCTCAAGGTGTTCACCACAAAGCAGATGTCTGGTCTCTTATTCATCAGGTACATCAAGGACCCAATCATCTGATGATACACCATGACATTGACCGGCTCAAATGAAGCATCACACAGAAGCTTCAAGTTCGATGCCATAGGTGTGGCCATGGATTTGTAGTCCATCATCCTGAACCTCTTCAGGATCTCTACTGCATGCTTCCCTTGTCCAAGGAAGATTCCATCTACACTCTGCCACACCTCCATGCTTAGAAAGTAGTGCATCATCCCCAAGTCCTTCATCTCAAACTCGGCCGCAAGCTTCCTCTTTGTGTCAACAATAAATCTATCCTCACCTATAACAAACAGGTCATCCAGATACAGTAGTAGTATCACTGGATTTCCTTCCTCAACCTTGTGGTAAAGGTTGGAATCCACTTTACTTTTAGTAAATCCCAAACTGGATAGAAAGTTGTCTATCCTACCATACCAAGTCCTAGAATCTTGCTTCAAGCCATACAAGGATTTCTTCAATTTGCACACATATGACTCCTTGTCATGTGTCTCAGAATCAAGTGGCTGCTCCACATACACTTCCTCTTCAACTACACCATTCAATAAGGATGTCTTGACATACATCTAGTGTATCTTCGACTTCATCATTGCAGCCAGGGAAAGTACTGATTTGATGGAAATGTAACTGGATACAGGTGCAAAAATCTCTTCATAATCTATCCCTCTTCTGGGAGAAGCCACGAGCCACAAACCTCACTTTGTATTTCTCTATGCTACCATCTGCAGCGTGCTTGATCTTATAGATCCACTTGGAAGTCACAACAGACTTCCCTTCTGGTCTTGGGACCACATCCAAAACATCATTATTCATGATCGACTGGTACTCCTCGATCATGGCATTCTTCCATTACTTCATCCCGGACCCTGGGAACTTCAGATTCTTCAATATCTTTAATAGATAGTTTTCTTTGAACTTCGTTGCTGGAACAAGTGTTGTAGTCCTTCTTTTGTAGGTGATTGTACACGATCTTTCCTACAAGTCAAATTCAATTACATGATTAGAAACTTCTCATAGTTTTTCAAATACACATTCTTATGCATAAAGACATATGTCATACAGTCATGCAATTATCTTAGCCAATGCTTCAATACAACATTTATCCATATCCTGTATTCACACGGTAACTTTCTAGATGCCTTCCTGTTAAGATCCTAGTGGACGGCCTTCACTAACATCTCAAGGTTTTGGTGTAACGGTTCATATCATTTGGTATCAGAGCCTCCACCCAGGTTTGAGTCACAGAGTGGGTGGCAACGTCAGCATTGCAGTGTTCGCCCGAGGCTCATACGGCTCAAAGGGGACACCACCGTATGGGCGCACATCCATCCCAGAGTCTGGACCGCGGAGCGTGGTGGGATGTTAAGATCCTAGTGGACGACCTTCACTAACATCTCGAGGTTTTGGTGTAACGGTTCATATTACTTCCGTCTCTACCAAAACATTTGTTAAGAGTGTGGACAACTCCCAACATGTTAGCAAAGAGGTTTCATTCTAGATAAGTAGCAATGGAATGTTGTACAGTACCATAGGCCACTTACCCATTACTTGTATATTAGTAGTATCTTGTTCATTAATGTAACTTTTCTAATATGCATCTAGGAACATAAGTATGTACATGACTGGACAACATCATTTAAGTAATCATATAAATGACAATTCAAATACTTATCTTTGTTTAGTTGTAGGGTGGACTCCCTCTCAATCTTTGCTTCCTTGCAGGAACTACTGGAGTGTGCTCCCTCTTGATCTTTGCTTCCTGGATTACTTGTCCTTGAACTTATACTCATCCTGGACCACTATGCATGCTTAAATGTGCACTAGTGTCACCATTGTGTTATCCTCAAGATCTCATACATAACCATACATACATTAGTATAATCTCAATACTATCAAAACATTATGATTCTAAATAATCTTATGTATGGTCATGATCATTTCATACAAAGGTAATAAGTGTTAGTATTCAAGGTTTCAGGGAAGACTTCTTTTACTCATGCATATTCTTAGTTGACCATAGGACTCTTCTAGTTAGTCATATCATTAATCAAAGTAAGAAACATAATATGCATAAACCGTTGATTACTTAAACTTCTAACTTCAAGAATAATCATTATCATTCATTCAAAAGTATAAGATCCTAACACAAGGTAGGATTCTAACTTGATATAGGAAAAACATATCTGGTTATCATGTTTGCTAGTTATGTCTAACATACCCAAACAATGTCTTCTTGTTCTCTTCAATGACTTCTGCTTGGTAACCTGCATAACTCATAAGTTAACCCTTGCATAACCAAAAATATACATACCTCGTAAGTAGAGCTTCTAAAATGTCTATGGATGAGTCTTTATCTTCATGTCATTATGGTCATATGTTCTTGATCTAGAACTTGATTTGTCTTTCTTGATGTACCTTTCATGTTAGTAGACAACATCAACCTCATACAACATCATGGTGCATTAGTACAATCATAAGTGTCATAACCCTAATCAATGAATGTTTACAAGCATTCATACTTTTACTAAGGTGATAAGACAAGTCTAAGATTAATCAAGATTGTACTAATAATATGAAGACAAACATATCATAAACTTAATCATGAACAAATTTCACAAACATACCTGTATCTCTTCAAGTCATACCTGTCGGGATTGCTTGTAGACTTCTTGTGTAAGGCCTTAGCCTCATATCCCTCTGGAATTGGAATCTCTTCACTTATGTAGGTGTCCAATTCATCAACTTCTAGGATTCACCCAATCCACTTTGATTTCCTGAAACTGGATCTGGAGCTAGATTAGGGTTTGTCAGAGAAACCCTAAAGATTCAAAATTTGAATTTCAAAATTTTGATTGGATGAAAAAATGTGCCTTGCTGAGCTGATCAAGCTAGTATACTTCAATTTTGAAATCTCCAAAATTTGACCCCTCAAAATTGCCTTTGAAACTTCTGGATCTTCTGGATAGGATCCCGAGCTAGGGTTTGATAAAGCCCGATCTTCTGTCCAACCAAAAGGTTCCATCTTGTACTCTAAACTTTAATTTTTCTGAGGAGCTTCTAGCCGTGGTCACAGATTTTAAAAATTCCAACTTTTGCAGAATCCCTAATTTTCCACCTTTCCGATCAAAATCCCGAACTAGGGTTTGATCAAGCCCGACCTTCTGCCCAACCAAAAAATTTGATCCTGGTCTCTAAATTTCGATTTTTATGAGGATCATTCAGTCGTCGAATCCGATTCCAAAAATTCCAACTTTCTCCGAATCCCTAAATTCCCGCAGCAGTGATAACCCAAGAATGAAGGTGCTCAAAATCCAATTCTGTTTTGACAGAAATATGCACCTGATTGTTTTTGGTGCATCTCTGAAATTACAAATTGACAGGGTTTGAAACTTTGGCCTGTGGTATCTTGACCTGTCATATTTCCAACCCCATAGGTCTGACCTCAATTGGATTCTCTGAGAGAGAGTTATGCCAAGTGTCGCAACGTGACTTGTTTATGGTATAAAACAGGAGAGCAAACTTGTACGGAGTTCCACGTGTCACTGGTTCAACTTTGGCCTCTGAAACACTTACCTGATAAACTATAGTCCGTGCTCTATGTGTCAATTTTTACGAAATTTCATTTGGAGCTTCCTATCCCAAGTTGTGACCTTTTTTCCTAGGTCACCTGTTTATGATTAATATCTGGAAGAGGCAGAAACCCTATATTGTACAGATCATAAATCACAAAGTACAATGACTCGGATGTTGTTCTTTGGACACAAGGTACATGGGGATGTTATCTACGACCTGCAGAAGTTTCAGATTCCGAACCTTTCCCAAAATGGATTTATAACGAAAGTTCCGCAATGCTGGTTTTTTCTATATCAAGCCCTAGCTTCCAATTTGTTGCAAGTGCAACAAGTCTCATAAATGCCATATCATGCCTTCCTTCAGGCTAGCTCTGATACCATGTTAGATTTTGAGAATAAATTCAACTGAAAGAACAACATGTACAACATATCAAGCATAAGATACAAGAGACAAGAGACACAACACATTTCACCAGGGAAAACCAAGAAGGTGAAAAAACCTCGCAACTTCCTCAGAGATAGAATAAGCATCAATACAAGGATCACCATGATCAAACCCAAGAGATATATGTCTACAGTAGCATGCTCCTCCTTCACTTGTGCACACCCTTCTCTTCTCTCACTAATGCGAAGTGAGTGAATAAGACAATGTGTAAAATGAGAGAGTCACACTCTCTATTTATACACTAACGTTTCTTGACCTTTACTCAACTAGGTCGATCCCAACTTCACCACTTAACATAATGCTGACTGGGCCGACCCCTACTAGGGTGGTATAATAACCCTTTGACCCACATGACTCATACAGGGCCGACCCCATCAAGGTGGTCTAATCACCCATCAAGTATAAGTTACGACACTTACAATATAACTTGCGACACATGCAAGTACAACTGATGACACTTCCAATCAGAGGAATAATACATCTTTGTTGGGGATACAATAAAGTACAATTACAATATATAGGTGAATATATTCTAAAGTTAAAAATATATCAACATGTTTGTGTATGGTCAAGTGGTAGTATATCTTTGACAAATGATCTAGAACAATTTAACAACTTTAATGGCTTTTAAAAGTTGGTTTACTCCAGCTTGTGGTGGCAACACACTTGGCCCAATTTTCTTTGTAAAAAAACCATATATGTACATCAAAAATATTAAGGAATCATTTTTTACAAAATGTCCTCAATCATAAAACAGTCTTGATTCACAACTGGTTAGTCCTTAAGCTCCAAGATGACATTAGCGTTCAATTCAAATAAACTTATCAATTAACAGAAAGGTTAACAAATAACAATCTAGACATATTTATAAATTTCAGCCCCTAAGGTTCATGTTGTGTGCCTTATGCTTCCAATTGCCACCTTAAGAATGCAATGCTGGAAAATTGAGTTGTGAAGCTAAATCTCCTTGAGGAATCATACATAAAAATCCCAGCAATTACTTCATAACGTTATGCTCCTAAAAGCAATCATTAACACCAATCCTAAGATTGGATAAGTGATGGTCACACAACAACGATGCAAATACTCACGAATAAGGATAGAAACCTAAGAGATCAAGCATTCAAGTAGAGAGAGGAAATTGACACATGTGCACATATGGTACACTCTTCATTGTATTATCTACTTATAGAGGTACAAAACTGATGGAGGGGTCATCTTTTTTTACCAATTTCCTAGGGTTACAATTAAAATATTCATATTTGGGTGGATCATTATTGCTAGCTATGTAGTAAACATCATTTTTACCAGACATTGTAAATACTGTGCTATTAGCTTTCTCAATTTTTAAGACCAACATCTATCGATAAAATCATAAATGCAATGAGTCATGAATATTATAATCATTAATGGCCCATAAGGTAAACATTCAGTATATCAACGTCAGCGGTTGACATTCTTAAATTTCTTGACACCAATGATATTTGTTAAAATTTAGAGAATATATCTCTGTTAAAATGTTGACAACAAAGCAAATATGGCATAAAACATTGGTATTATAAATTTGGAGTACAGGAAAACTCATGTCTATATACTATAATCTATAATCAAAAAACTGCAAGGTAATAATTTATCATTTATCATGCTGCAAAACCCTAGAAGGTAAACATTTGGTAACAGATCTTTTATGTTAGAACCTAGAGAAAATATCTCTTAATACCTTGAAAGCAAAGCACACATAGCAGAGTATAAACAAACTCTATTAACCAAAAAAAGCAAGTATTGAAGCACTATACCTCAACAAGTTTATCATGGTTAGCCTTGAGAAAGTCGATTTTTCACTCACAATATTCTTTGCTTTCTTGCATTGTTTTCTAATAAAAAACATCAAGAGTCCATGTGAGAAGATAATTTCAAACATTATATAAGAAATATTTCTATTAAGGAATAGAAAAAGAACCTTTTGACCAATCTCTCGAACCCAATGAAGCCCTTCCCAGGAAGTGATAAGATTATCAAGAATAAATCTACCCATAATAAACCCATCTGCTCCTTGCGAACTATCCAGGCCACCAACAATATAATGAATAAATACAGCATTTGTGATTTTACATCAATTAATTTCTTTCTATGCATCAAGTTCTGGGATTTAACAGCATAATTGGGGCAGAGTCAATAGATGCATTAAGATTTTCTAAACTATTTTTTCTTGATTTGGCAGGCCAGGTTTAGACAATTCATCAAAAGTTAAAGTCCTATATCACCAAGAGGTGGTTGGATGGTCAATGACCTCAAAACTCATTAAAATGGGACTCTAATGGTCATTGCAAATCATCAAGCTTGATGGTATGCTTGGGTCCTAATGGCTTGTTCGTGTCTAGATCCCAACTTTGCTTAACAAGGATGAAAGCAAGCACTAGTAATGTCTAAATTACAAGGCGCTCTGCCAAAATGAGTACTCAAAGTATATGATCCGATAAAATAGAAAATTCATTTGCAAAAGAGTACATCTTTCTACTTTAAACTAAAGTGACAAAAACAATCTTGAGCAAAAGTATCACAACCAACAAGCAGGTTTTAGGTTTGAATCCTATTATCTTCAAAATGACAGATATGAAGCTTAGACATTGCAACTGTTCACTATGGGGACTATTTGCAAGACTCGAATTGAACAATTAATAGACATATAGAAATGAAGTATTGCTTGAGATAACATATCTCTGGTTGGAAATATGTTTATTATAGATATTTATGAAAACTTTTGTCGCTGGTGAAATTTGTTAATACAAAAAAATCTCAGCATGAACTGGGCAACTATCTCATCAACATAATGAAAAAAGCACATACTCTTCTACAAACTAAATAATGCATCCATCATCTGGAGCAAGAGATTATTTTACGGTCTAGGAAAGGGAAAAAGTCTCTAAAATGTATCCTCAAGCTCTTAGAGGAATGCTAATAGCTTCCAAACTTGGCAACAAATTCTCTCTGCTTCATTGCATTGCAGAAAACACCAAAGCAACAATCAAATGAGCAGATGAAAATGTAAAGTCATGCACTAACCCCCTCAACATGTGGAGGCTCATCAGTAGGCTTGTAAATTCCTACACTGCTTATGTATAGAAACTGATCTATGCCAACATTTTTTTGCCCAGTCTGCCACAGGCCTACAACAAAATGTCAGATGCAGTAAAATAATGCAGACTGCAATTACCTACCATTGATTGTATTTTTTGAAAGATTTAAAAACAATAGATAGATGATGTGCAATGAATTTTTAGGTAAGAGATACAAGCAAGCTTGAATGACTAGAAACATTTTTGGGAGTATAACCGTTGAAGAGTATCTACAAGCCTGTAGGTTCTTTCACAAGTGCCAAGGTACGTATTTTACAATTCATTTCTCTTGCAATCTCATTCAATATATGTAGAATTGAGCAGTATAAATCTTACTTTTGGAGGATTTTTCTCTGAAATCGGATCCAATTCATGAATTTAGGTTGCATATTGCATACACAATATAGCCTACAAAGGCAGATTTTATTTTTCAGACTTCTCACTTGTTAATCTCCCTGATGAGTTCAAGAGCTCATTTGATTTCATTGATGGGTAAACATTTTTCACACCTACTCATCCATATGTGCTATAATGTTTTCACATTTAAAGGTGAATTGTTTTGAATGATCAGAATCCAAATAGCTCAAAGGCTGTTTATTTTTGTAGGTATGACAAACCAGTGAAAGGAAGGAAAATTAATTGGATGAAAGATGGAATACTAGAATCTGATAGGGTTTTTATAGTGAGTCCACATTATGCAAAGGAGCTTATATCTAGAGCAGACAAGGGAGTTGAATTGGAATCTATTGTTCGTAAAGTTAGCATTACAGGAATTGTGAATGGAATGGATGTCCAGGAGTGGGACCCTTCAATAGACAAATATCTTGAAGTGAACTATGACGCAACGACTGTAAGAAAACATGAAAAATCTAAATCTAATACCTTTCTCATTTAAACCCCATCCTTCTCATCCTAGATTCTCTATAGCCCATCCAATGATGATGTTGGCTGTCAGTGTATTGCAAAGTAGTTCTTTTGTATAGTTATATATATTGGACGCAAGAATAGCCCAGCTGGTAGGTAGCAATTTTGAAATTTTGGCCCTATTTGAAGCAATTTTGAGAATTTGGACCCATTTGAAGCAATTTTGAATATTTGGACCCGGTACTGGTTTTAGACTAGATAACTTCAGCTTTGTATTAACTTTTGATATATGGAAATGCCACAGCCAATTTTTAATATAAAAGATAACCGTTTCTCTTTAATAAAAAGAAAAAAGTTATATTAAGTTGTATATGTATAAAATTTTAAATATAATACAAGTATATATTAATTTATGTAAATATATACTAGGCATATATTACATTATATTAATATAAGTTATATATATAAATGTCTATATAAATATAATAGAAGTTATATCTTTTAAATTTTTATATAAATTATAAAATATATTTATATTGTTTATACCCGCCGTTTCCCCACTGTACACTGTATCTGGATCCTGGTTTAAAAAAAATCTGATGGATCCGTATCCACATTTGGATATCCAAATCCTGGTAACTTTGCTTACGGGCCAGCTATTTATGCATGTTATCTATAGCTAGGGAAAAATGCTTCTAATTTTTCATAGCGTACTTTCTTTCAGAGAAAAGAATTTGATGAATTGCAAATTGTCCCCTAAAAACGTTTAGTTCACAAATTATGAAATTTTTGTACAACTAGGAAGTGGATTTTTGTCACACTGTCAGCTATTAGGCGTGTAAGCAAAACATCACATCTGATTCACAATCCCCTTCTTCCCCAGTTTCAGAAATCGATGAGTATTATGAGCAATGTGTAGCCTACAAGCTGGCTGTTAAAAGCCTTCAAACTTCAATGTAGAATTATGTCGTGCCTTTGTGGCCACTGCCTGATAGACAGAAAACCACAACACAGTCTGCTGGGCATAGAAGAAGAAAATTGTGAAGAGAAATACTTACACCTGAAGCATTATGTCGGTGGGACGAACAACAATGTTGTAACTTGTAAGCAAAGCCTTCAAACTTCCACATAGAATTATGTTGTGCCTTTGTGGCCACTACCTGATAGAGAAGAAAATTACAACACAGTGTGCTGGGCATTGAAGAAGAAAATTGTGAAGAGAAATACTTACACCTGAAGCATTCTGTCGGTGGGAAGAACAGCAATGTTGCAACACCTTTTGTCAGATTGCTTAATTGGAAAAATTCCTCGAAACTTCGAAAATTCTAAAGTCTATTGGTGGTTGTATGAACCAATGTAAAACCATGACTATCCCAATCATAATCTCTAAGATGCCATGGATAATATTCCAAACTGTATGTGAAGAGATCCTCTAATGATTTGAGGAAGAAAAATTGTACCAGGAATGCTATAAATCTATGAATTTCGATGTAGATGTAAATATTGGTGGTTCACTGTCACGAAAGTCAATACAAATGAAGAGATGAAATGAAAAGATTGATGTTTAAACTTTAAACTTTACGGTTAGTGTTTAATTTATTTTTCGTCCTTTTATCTACGTTGGTCAACAGCCTAGGTCATTTGACAGTCTGGACTGGAGGGTGCAACCACCGTGAATATTCATGTGCCAATCCCATACTTCGTCATACCTTGTAACTATGGTTTACATGTATTGACAGATAAAAATAGAAATTGCAAATTTGGAACCCTGATAGTATGAATATGTAAAAGTAAATTGAATCTACTATTGAAATACAAGGTAGGTTAGGTGGTTTCCATCCAAACGGCCACTAGACTATTTGGTTGCAACCATTCACACTTCCATGTTTCTCAACAGTTAATCACTACTAATCATGTTGACATATCATCTACCTTATTGACCTACCAACTTGCTTATTTTGCTGCTAGCAATTGTCTGACACAACTCTTTATAGGTCAAGGTAGCCAGTCACTACTTGGGGTACAAATTTGACCAGAGATATCATGTGAATGATATTGATTTTGTTCCAACCCCCATTTCATGACTATATTAAGTATGGGATTATGCAATTCTTTTTTCTGTCTGACTGTTGTTAGAAGTGCAGAAAATAACTCACATGATTGCGTGTTGAATTAAACTTCAGCGGAATTCTATTACAAATACAATATTACTTTCAGTGAATCCTCGTACACCAACCCTTCCATAGCATATGTTATCCATCAACTAGTTTGAAGTTTGAACTATCAACATGCGAGGCATATATATAGATTCTCATTCAAATTGCCAAAACTCCCATTGAAAACCCTCCATTGCATTTTCCTCCTGCAATCTTTCAAATTTCTTGTGTGATAAATATGACATATGCAACATCCTGAACTGCATTTTAGGATTTCAACAGAACAAGAAAAATATTCTAGAAAATTTCCACTTTTTCTCTTAAGAATGTGTGCAAACCATAACTTTTATTATTAAACAGATCTTTGGGCTTATCTATAATAATTTTACAGAGCCTGAATATTTTGTCTTTTCATTAGATTTTCTAATATTTATAATTGTTTTACAGTTTCTTTAATTCATTGCGACAAAGTATAAACAAGAAAGTTCACTTCAATTCTCCTTTTCTCAAAGGGTCAAATGATGGCACAACTGCTCCTTCTTCAACTTCCAGGGGGCAGAAGCTTCCACCAATTGATACCACTAGAGTTAGGCGTGCAAACTCCACCAGAGCCTGAGGAAATATTTCTGGGACATGTAATATATCCGCTCAAAGAGTCTTGTGTGCAAATATAGGTGGTTTAAAGCCAACAGTGCAGCTGAGAGAAAAAGAGAGGGTATGGATCACATCATATTCACATTGGAATTGGAAGTAGAATCCCCATCCCACCAGTAGCGAATACATCTATTTGCATTTCGGGAGAATTTAGCCAGAACAAACTAGTTGTGCATATTCCTTGCTATGAGACGGCATGAAAGGAATGGAATGATAGAGTCCAAAGGGGATTCATTGATGTATTCATAGACATCGAGATTGAATGAGCAGTAGGGCTCGAAATAAACCTCAGGATCTCTAGTTGGCTTAAGGGCAAGGCTAGTTGCATGTTCGGGTATCCCATACACATGCTTGGCCCCATGAAAAGAAATTTCAAGGATAATAGATTGGGGATGATAGGGTTTGGAATCAGTATAACTATGAAACTGCTCATCCCAATTCTCTTCATCATTCTTATTTATATACCACTCAAAATGAAAAGGTCCTTTGCTATTAAATGAGATGAGACATTGATTCTTACCTCTTCTTGCATAGATTTCCAGCGGATGATGCTGCAGCACGGCCTCATAGCCAATGGTGAGATAAACGGATGAAACCCCATCCTTCTCATCCTAGATTCTCTATAGCCAGAGGCACCTATCCTCCAAATATTCGACTGAGACGTTCTTGTAGCTTGTATCTGGGTTTCAGATTGAGTTACGCTACTTTCTTCTTCCATGAAGATGACAGGGGAAGAGAATTTTGACAAAATTTGGAGGACATAGAGAGTTTGGCATTTTTGTGTTTTGGGAGGCAATTTTGACAAATTTGGCGCCCACCCACATTTTAGGATTTTTGTGTTTTGAATTTAGTGAAATGGGGTTTTTTCAAAATTTTAATATAACTAAACTTTAATGGATAGATTTTGTATTTATATTTTTTATGCACATTTCTCTCATGTATCATTAGCTAGTTCCATGTTTAGTTCATTTCTCTCATGCATCATTAGCTAGTTACATGTTTAGTTCATTTCTCTCATGTATTATTAGCTAGTTCCATGTTTAGTTCATTAAAAAAGTGTTGATTGGGGACTTGGTTTATATCATATGGTTGACAAGCATGCTAATGTAGTATTTCCATTGTGTCCATCCTTTTCAGAGCATCTGACATACCTAAGGTGGTTTCTTAATTGCTGGTGAGCTCAATAAGATTGATTTCCATTAGTGCATTGAATACCATGCATAACCACTCCTACACCTATAGAGAAATGTATTGGATAATGTTGAAGCTCCATTATCATTCTTCGATGATCAACAATTGATATTACTGATTTTGAGCCAACTGGAAAATGAGAAATCTACTAGTGCCTACATCTAGTTGATTGTTTTATCTAGAGGTTGATATTATCGGTTGATTCCATTGGTGACCTCACTTCAGTGGAATATATTCCATCTATTCATCTTGGTGTTATTCTTCTTTCTCTTGTTCCTCTTTCTTCTATGTTTTACTTTCATCAATGGACTAGTTCACCATGCAAGAAGGGTATTTCTTAGGATATTGATCATGCTCTCCTATAGTCACTTGCAACTTCTATATGGACAAATATTGTTTCAAATATGCCTCTATACTATATTTCTTAATATATGGATCTATCATATGTTTCTAATGTTTTTCTTCTCTAGATGTGTCCTACTAATCCATTATGTTTTTTTTCCAATTGGGAGGAAGATAGGTGATTTTTCCTTGGTGAGATGTACAATATATCCTTATGACATATACTAAATTTGTAAAAGAGGAACACTATGAGATATTGTTTCGAGATGTATCGATGGTGGATGATGGGTGGTCCTAAATTCTGGTGAAAAATTTGTTGAAGGTTGTGGAAACTATGTCCTTGGATTTTTTGTTATTGCCATTTTCTTTAACATGTACTGATGTAGAGCCAGGTATTTTATTGTCCTGATGTTGCATAGGTGAAGATACCATCATAGTTACATCACTATTTTTCAAAGTGATTGTCTCTTTCCATCTATAACTATTAGAAATATGTGTTTGTAAGCCATCATTAACACAACTAATGTAGGTGAACAATCAGCTAATTTACTATCTTGATGTTGCATGCCTGAAGGTGTCATCATGCCTTAAAATGCTCGGCATGTAGAATTGGGAAAAGGTCAACAAATTTTTTGGCCACTGAGAAATTAGTAATTGGTTGACAACAAAATAGTTAGACACCGAGATAATTGCATCACAATTATTTTTGTTATCCCTTGATGTGTCAAATAGATTCGGAGTTAAAATGGATCTAAGCTGGTGGCTAGAAAGTTCATATGAATCCCCTCATTCTCATTTGGATTATGATCTTAATGATGCAATCTTATCAGTATGCCCTCTTTCAACTTCTTAGCATGATTTCTCAATAACATGTGAGATGGAAGGATCTATTCCAGATTATCTAAGGTTGAACATTCTAGGGTGCATGGTGGAATATTCTAAGGTTTATATAGCATACATACAAACTTTTCCCTTGAGTCATTGTTCAAGTAGTTGGCATTTTGTTTTTTTCCATGTATTCCTAGAAACATATGAGATGTATCAACTGAAATTATAATCCTCTTGGTCATTTTCCTTTGTAGCATCTCGTTGAATCTAATTATTGGCTGGTGCATGATCTTTTAAACCATAGGCTTTTGTTCTTGCTCCTAAATTTTGTTATCAGTTTACTATATCTAACTTTTAACATATCATTATGCTAGGAACCAATGTTGTGACATGTGCACGTGTGATACATGTCATATATGATGCAACTTCATTGTGTGTAGCAATGATTTATTATCATGTGTGGAAATTATTCATCCTTTTCTTTTGAAGATGCAACTTTTCAAGAGAAATTACCTCCCCATGTCAAGATTTAGTAATCTGTATGCATGTTTCTTTCTATAAATGTGGTAGCCATTTCTAATGTTCCCTAGCTAGAATGGAACCCAAATTCTCCATCACCCATCATTTCCATGGTAGTCCTATATCTTACCATCAAAATTTGATAGGGTAGAAACTTAAATGAGGCATTTCAAATTTGATAATAATAGAGCCATTTTTCCATTGTAAACATTATGTTGTTACTATTGTCAAACTTTTTGTTGAAAACCAATTATACTCTTTTCCCTATATTATTTTTCCTTTTCATTTTTCTTCATCCTCAATAAAATAAAAACACCTTATTTGATCCTTCAATATCAAATTTAGATAACATGTTCAAGGGTTGATTTAGAGTCTTAGGATTAGTAAGTTACTAGCTTGAGCTAAGGTTCATGGGTTATTGTCTTAGGTTGTAAGTGGGTTACAGTGGGCTAGGGAGTTTAAGGGTTTGAGGGTTGTAGGTTTTTCTTTACCCCCATCCTTCATAAAATACTCCATCTAAATGGAAAATATAGGAAATACTCCCCTTGCAAAAATTCAAGTTTCCTTATCCCAGGTTATCAAAGCCAAATCTAAAGTAAGAGGGAGTAAGCCAATGAAAGGGCTATGAAATGAAAATAAACGAAATGTCAAAGAAGGAAAAAGAAAAGGGACCGCAAAAAAGAGGCACAAGGATGGATAACCCATGCCAACACTTCCTTTGAAGGCACACATGTAGAAGCAACATCATAAACCCTAAATTTTGAAATTTAAGGGTAAACCTATCACAGTCAGTTGCTATAATGGTTAATTTGCAAAGACCTCTTTCTTTCCCTAAGTTCACATTCACTTTATTCGCCCTCACTTACTTTAAGAATCTAGGCTATGCAACTTAAATTAGGGCTTTCAGGTGTAATAAGGACTTTAAAAGGGTCACAACAATGTTAGACTAGATGAGTAAAGATTAATTAAGACATTGATTTGTTAGAAGGGTCTAATTGTAAAATAAATTTCATGTATTATTATCATAAATGAAAACATTTCCTAAGTTATATGTTGCCTTAAACCTTAAGCACTAGAACATTTATTCATATACACATGCTATAACACTTGAGGTGGTATATTTTGATGGCTACTAGGTCAATTATGTGGAGCGCTACACTTAGTACACATACATTTGGACGTTTCCTAGCATCTGGATGAGGTCATCCCCCTTCTTCGTGGTGGAGAGCCCCCTCCTTGGCATGTGTGAGATGAGTTAGGGCTGTTTGGACCTTATACAATCACTCACTTATGGACCACTTCTTCAACCTTTGGATCGATTAGAGCATTATTGGACAACTGGAGCCATTTGTTTAGAGAGTCAACCCATAGATGTGGACCTTGGGACAAGTTGTTTATGATTTTGAGGAGAGCACTCTAGGGTTTGACCCTAGATTTGACTTTAGGGTTTGACTCTAGGGTCTTCCCCACCAAGAGTGAATGATTGATATGATAACGATGACAAATGAAAATCACTAATGTAGATACCCTATACACCATCCATGTGCCATCCAAGTCATTGTAGCAATGGTTTCTTATCCATCATGCATAGCAAGCTTTAGCTCGTAGGTAAACCTAATAGCAACAACTATGGAAAAAAATTGGATAGACAACCAAGAGGTAAACCATGAACAAGTGAGGGCGCAAACATATGAGGATAAGGATTCTAACACCTCTACATAGTGTGATTTCAGTGGGAGCGAACAGATGCCTGAGTTCGCAACCCCTATAAACCTCACCGAAGGACAATCTTCAAAACTCGATCTAAGAACAAATCAAGAAACCCACAAGCCTAAGACTAAGGTGGAAAAAGAGAGAGCTCCCACCTTAGGCATAGTAGAAATATTAAAATAATACATAAAAGAAGATTGAGAAAAAACAATTACACTTTGGGTTTTGGAATCACCACTGATAATCAAGCATATACCTATGTATTATTATGAGGTCTATGTGATGGACTCGAGCCCAACACAGAGTTAGGGGTCATTTATGGGTAATTATGGGTAAATGAAGGGTAATTAGGGACTTATTACTGATAATTTAGGGGTAATATATGGTCAATAATGGGTAATTAAGGTTCATTTAGGGGTAATTATTGGGTCATGAGTTGTGGTAATCAGGGTTTAATAAGGGGTGAAATATGGGGTAACTAGGGGTTAATTAGTGGTAATTAGGGGTCAATTATTGGTTAACTACGGATAATTTATGGTCATTATGGGTCAATTGTGGGTAAGTAGGGGTCATTTAAGCTCAAGGGCTTAGATAAACCAATAGGTTCCCATCATCTTGGGCATTTAGTTAGGTTCATTTCCTCCGGTCCATTGGTCACTTTGGTATCCACAATACTATTGTGCTTGGTCTATGCCTTCTTATAGGTATGCTTGAAGGGTCAAGTAAGGATGGAATAGTTGAACCTAACTTAGGAGGAAGTGGTATCACAAATCTTGAAATGGACACCATATTCTTCTTGTAGGACAACAATTCCCTATGCAAAAACGTATATGATGGATTGAGGCCCACAAATAGCCCATGAGCCCTAGAGGAAAATGTTATGACTTCAAACTCTATATTTTGACCTTGGATTGTATCTAAAGTCATGATAACCATCCTAAATGTGCCAACCTCAAAATTGACATCATATCTTGATCAGATGGAAATTATCTCTTTGTAGGACCTTTGTGGTGTCCAAGGGACACAAGGATGTCTCATGATCCCCATAGACAAATATTATGGTATAATACCCTACATTTGGCATTGAACCACATCAAGGGAAACAAGAACCATATCTAGTGTTCTAAACTTCAAAATGAGCACTATATCCCACTTCCAGGCCAAAGGTTCCTTATGGAGGGCCAATATGGTGGTTTGGGACCACACACATGGACCATGAGCTCCATAGTAAAATGCTACAGTGTAAGGTCCTAGATTTTTCATTATACCATGGAATGGTCCCCAAGATCCATCCCTACTCTACCCCTCCTCAATGTGGTGTCCATATCTCAAATGTAGGCCAAGTATTCCCTACATAGGCATTATGCAATGATGTGAGTTGCCATGCAAAGAACATGATCCCCATAGACAAATGTTCTATCCCAACAACATGGGTTTTGGTATCAAACCATGGATTAGTGACCAAGAAGCATCCATGATGTGACAAGCCTCAAAATGGCCACCATATCCATGTCATAGGGAAAATATGGGCTAGGGACTCATGGATTGCAAACCTTCCTATTGGAGTAAATGAAACTAATTTGATTGAATTTGTTAAATTATGATCTGACCCTAAATTCAAGGTAAAAATGAAAGACAAACTTGAATGTTATCATCATTGATTTTGAATCCTCTCATACAATCAACTATAATCTTAGCATCTATTTTTTTATTGAGTTGCAGGAGAAGTAAAAAAAAAATAAGGAAAATAGGGCATTAGAACAAGAGCCCCACACTTTTGGCCGTAGAGGTTACTTTACGGTTGAAGATGACCTCGTAAGTTGTAACAAATTCTATTATTTGTTCACAATTAACAACTTTAAATATAGTTAACTAGATTTTTGTATTTGTTAATACTAGAATCAATCTCATGGTCCAAATGATAAGCCTATAACTAGGTCTGATGTGTGGATGAAATGCCATAAAAGAAGGATGGCACTCCAATGTCATCATTCATTGCGGAGAAAATAGTAAGTTCCGAACCTATTCTTGTATCATTTATGCTTTTTTTTAGAGTTAATGATGTTTCTTATATGAGTTTGCTAAAATGTTGACATTCCTAGAATCAAATTGAATCGACACATGAGTAAGTGTCTCCTGCATATGCTACAAAGCAAGATGCTGTTGGAGCCAAGGCCGTAGCTACGGTAAAGCTGCGAATTTTGGGGAAAAAGCACAAGTATGAAAGGAAAGTGCTAATTTTGGGACAAGCACTAAGTTTTGGGTAAGAAGGAGACGGTGCGCAGTACGGTGCCAGATGGACAAGCCCAGCGAAGATCACGGACCGGAAATCGCGGAGCTCGCGCGCACGTCATCAAAGAATGAAGGCGGCTCAGCTACCATAATAAATAAGGAGATGGAGTAGAGGGCTCAGCTACCCTCATTTAAAGGCTAAGTACAGAAGTTATGGTTGCTCGGATCAAGGAGGAGAAAAGGACCAGAGCATTGAAGGCGAAGGACAAGCGCCCATACCCACAATATGCGCCGGAAGTCAAGGAGCCTGCAGGAAGCGGCGACGTGACTGCAAGCGGCGCCTACAGTACACCTAGCCATGTGCGTGGTTAGGGTTTTTGGGAATCACTGTTGGGAAAGGCCCACAGTTTTGTAATGGTGTGACCGTCATGGCCACCTATATATATGTATACATGATAAGAAGAAGAGTTAGATATTTTGGGATAAGTTAGATGGTTAGACTGTTAGATAGTCAGTCTCGAGGATAGATCATATGTTGATTATCCTTTGCTAATGTTTTCTACCGAGTGGGTAGAACTAGAGTAGAATCGGATAGCCGAGGAGCTAATCCCTGAGTTGCCAGACAGTCTGAGTCGACGTCTGTGCCTTTGTAATCTCTGAGAGAAGAGACTAGATTGAGAGAAGGGCTCCCATCTATGTGCGTGGAGTTTCCTGTAAAGATCTAAGGCTGCAGCTGTGTGCGCAACATATTGTATAACTCTATCATTTTCTGGTTAATATAAACTCCTGTGGACGTGGTTTTCCTCGAGGAGACGAGCTTCACATATTCCTTCTTGTTATAATGTTTGCGTGAATGATTAACTGTTTAAGTTCATTACCTGTGCATGCAAGACTCTTGTATTATCTTTGCGACTGTTCGATTGAGTTTGGGAAGGTCCCTTGATAGCTATAAGTGTTAAGTACTAAAGAAGAAGTGGTGGAGCGTTGTCGCGGCAGAGATCGAGGAATGCGTTACTGCGCTGGGTGCGCAGGGCGAGGAAGTACTTAACGCGTCGACGCAAGGAATAGTTGCCTTCGACGCTAGAAAGGAGAAACTGCGCAGTGGGCCTGCTGAGGAAGGAAGCCGCGCAGTTGCGCCGAGGAGCCTGCGGGAAAGTCAGACCGCCGATATCTGAGGAACCGGAAGAGGAAGAACAATCTCCGCGTCACCAAGGTTAAGGAAACCTGATTCCTTAACCCCCCCATAGCCACTTCGGGTGAGACCTCGAGCTGCTGCGCAGCTTGTTGCCGAGAGGGCCAGTGCGCCAAAGGGTTTGTTGCTGTGCTTCATTAAAACCCGGGTCTGCCCAAGAAAGCAGCCAACAAATGGTTCCGTTGCCTTGCGACTTGCTGTTGTGAGACTTGTTATTTCGGCGATGCACGAGATCGAGGAGAACAAATGGTTCCGTTGCCTTGCGACTTGCTGTTGTGAGACTTGTTATTTCGGCGATGCGCGAGATCGAGGAGAACAAATGATTCCCTTGCCTTGCGACTTACTGCTGTGAGACTTACTATTTCCGCAATGTCTGAGATTGTTGCTGAAGCCAGCAAAAGGTTCTGTTACACTGAGACTTTCTCAGTTAACAAATGTGTTACTGGAATCCTACAGCTAAAGAAATTGGAGACTGGTTTGATTTAAAGGCTAAAGAGTTCGCTGAACAAGAAAATAGAAGTTCTACGCTCCAAACAGAAGACTGGTTGCAGAAGTATATTTATACTGACCTTCACAAAATTTTCTTTGTTACATTCGCACTGGAGTTACACGCTTGGATAGCCAAGTTAGCAGATTCTAGACCTACTGTGCATATTGATTGACCCGTCGCTTGGACGCCTGAGCTAGTCCGTATTGTGAAGCGGATAGACAATCCTGTGTCCCGCGCAGTAGACTTCTGGTTGAATAGTCTACTGAAAGGTTTCATCACCGAGTTTGCAGTAGATACAAGAAAGAGTTTCAGTGAAGCTGAGAGGAATTTCTTCCGAGAACACAGAGGTAAGTTCTTAAATTCTCTGAACTTATGGATTAAAATGCTTCTGTATGAAAAAGGAAAGCTATGTATTGCTTCTGATGAATAGCATAGACAAGTAATGTCCGTAGATTCTGATAGTGATCCTGAACTTATTGGTTGCACTCGTAGTGGAAAACGATATAAAGTAGGCCTAGACCAATATTCTTTTGAGTCTAGCACAGATGATAGCCAAGTCCCTAGAGCAAGCCATATAGAAAGACAAGGGAGTGCTCATATCCCTTATCACCCCTTTACACCGCAAAAACTAGACGGAGCTCAGTATAACCCTGCAGTAACACCTTCTAGTAGCCCACACGGTACTTCTAGTACCTCTGTACCACCTTTATTTAACCATCCCAGAAGCACTGCTATAGCACCCTCACCTCAACCTAGCACAAGAAGGATGGGTGATGACATGAAGCTACCAACTTTTAGAGGAACAGGGATAGAAGACCCTGAGCAGCATTGGTTCTTATGTGAAGCCATTTGGACAATCAAGCAAATTAATGATGATGCTATTAAACTGGTTCAGTTAGCAACCACACTAAGAGAAAGAGCCTTGACTTGGTTCATGAAATACTCAGCAGCACAGAATAGAACGCTTGCTGATGTAAGAAATGCCATGATTAGAGAATTCAAGAAACCTAAATCAGAATCACAGTGTATAACAGAGCTCAAAGACATCAAACAGTTACCTATAGAATCAGTATGGGACTTTGACCAGAAGTTCAAAGCCTTGATAGATCAAGTAAGCTTCGAGTTTGCACCACAGCAGCATAAAGAATGGTTCATTGCTGCGCTACTCCCACACATTAGACTTCCTCTCATGCAACAGAATCTCAATACTTAGGAACAAGCTCTAGAGATGGCTATGAAACTAGAAGCTTCGCCCATTGCGGGAACAAGCAACGATGTTGCGCAGTTGCAGAACCAATTAGCAAACTTAACCTTGCAAGTGCATGATATTAAGAAAGGCAAGGAGATTAAGGAAGAAATTTGGTGTACAAAATGTAAAGCCCAAGGTCATTCAAAGGACCATTGCCCCGTTTTGATAGACTATATTGCAACTGGAGCACCTAACCCTTTACCACAGGCACAGGGGCCTTGGTGTGAAATCTGTAGAACTAGAGGTCATAGACCACAAGAATGTCACCTACTTCAGAAATATGTACAAACTCCAAAGAATCTATATTGTACTTTTTGTAAATCAGTAGGTCACGATGAGAACAATTGTAGAGCATATGATCTTATGATAGAAAGAAAGCATGATGTTTATAGGGTACAAGCAGAGACACAAGGACCCACAGCAGGTCCACCGTATGACCAAACTCGCGACGCCCGAGCAGGAAATTACAGGGGACGCGGACGCACAACAAATTTTGGTCGCGGAAGAGGACAGATCACTTGTTATAATTGCGGAGCACAAGGTCATTTTGCCAGGGATTGCAAAAATCCTACAACCCTCTGCAGGTATTGTAAATCTTCTGACCATATCATTGAAGAATGCCCTCAGTTACAGGCTAAGATGCAAGCAAAGACCCCACAGGTCAATCAGAATATTCAGTTGATTGGAGCAAAAAAAAGAGAACCAGACCCTACAGTTAATATAGTGACACGCAGTGGAGCAACCACTGGTGCACAAGAGATGGGAATAGGAAAGCAAGCGACGCAATGGGTGCGCCGTGCTAATATTAAACCAGCCCCACTTAACCTGCAGAAGCAAAAAGAATCATTCAAGCAAGCTCAAGAGTATTTCTCAGATTCGAGAGCTTCAAGTTCTGCCGCAATTCCGCAGAACAATATTAGATCGCAAGTGCTAAGACAAGACAACCTGGTACAAGAACAGGCCACTACAGCTGGAAGACCTGACGAGGAGCATGCACTAGGCAGTGTTCATGCGTTCCTGCGACAATGTTTAAAATTGCTGCGCAATGAAAAGGCAACTCTAGAACTCCAACACCTGTTGGATCAGTGCCAACAGTCTGCTTCGACGAACACACCGCAGTATGCTGTTCACCAGATTAGGAGTCACATTAGAACTGGAAAAGAGATGAGGCTCACAGCGCAGATTGGAGCATTTGAAATGGACGAAGTCATGTTAGATTTGGGCTCAGAAGCCAATGTTCTCACTATGCAGACATGGGAACAGATGGGAAGCCCTCAGCTTACAAGATCCCCTATCCAGCTAAGACTCGCGAATCAGCAACGAGTCTCTCCATTGGGCAGATTACCCAATGTACCTATTGATATTGAAGGAGTAAGAAGCTCTGCAGATTTTGAAGTAATCAAAATCATGGATGATAGTAGACCATACCCAGCACTTTTAGGAATAGACTGGGCATTTGATAATTTGGTTGTCATTAATCTGAAGAAAAGACATATGACCTTTGAGGATGACCAGATTAGGGTCATCGCACCACTTGATCCTATTCAAGGACCAAGGTATATAGAACCCATTCGCGCAGAAGAGGAAGCGCGCCACATGGAAAGTTTGTACCAAATGACTACTAACCACAGTGACTATGTCAACCCCACAGCAGATGGCCATATCAGCTGGCGATGCGATAGCTCGTGCACATCAGACTCAGATGCAGGATTGGAAAATTGGCAGAATCGTTTACATGAGGTTTCTGCAAGGCGTTGCGCCATGATGACTAAATCCATTCGATGGATTGGCACAGAACTAACTGACACTCCAATTTTTGATGGTTTAACTGAAGTAACTAAATTCATACATGAATATGAACAAAAGCTTCCAGAACAGCAGCGCATACAGGCATTGGATGTAGCATTGCGCGCCACACCCGCAAGATGGTGGGTTGCGCATAAGGAGAATATTCACACATGGCAAGACTGTCGCAGATTGATACTGCGCCGATTTCAGGACACCACAGCCGGAACCCTACGCAAATACGAGGGACAGAGTGACCCCAGGTCACACATTGAAGCATGTATTCAGCAATGGTCAGATAGTCCGGAAGATGAATGGGTTCACCTATTCATCCACACATTAGATACAGTTCCAAGGAATTGGTATACTGAAACAGAATTGCGTAAAGGCACTACCAGTTGGCCTCTTACGATAGAAAGCTTTCAACTTACCTTCAGCTTTGAGTCAGAACATCCAAGCATCGATCAGGCTTTGAAGTGTATTAAAAAGAAGATATTTGAACAATGCCCGTTATCAGAATATTCCCAACCAGATTGGGCTGTCCAGATAGAACATGCCCTGGAATGTTATAACTTCACCGCTGAAGATGAGGACGATCCTCGCAACATCAATATCCCAGAATCAGAAGGGACGCGCAATATTAAAGGTCCCGAGCTTGATATTCCTGCCATCACAGAACACGTCAAGCTCAAGAAGATTAGCATTGGTACAGAAGCTGAACCAAAGTTTGCTTCTATAGGAGATTATTGGGATGATGAAACTGTTGGACATGTTTCAGAATTATTACGTGACTACCAGGATATCTTTCCTACCAAGTTCACAGAAATGAAAGGCATCCTAGGAGACTTAGGAGTGATGCGCATACCTCTAAAACCAGATGCCAAGCCAGTAAAGCAGCGCCCATACAGGTTGAACCCGCGCTATAAAGAAAAAGTCAAAGAAGAAATTGATAAAATGATCGCAGCAGGTATTATTGAGCCAGTAGAGGAAAGCGACTGGATTAGTCCTATGGTGGTCCAAGAAAAGAAAACGAAAGGTGAAATAAGAATCTGTGTCGACTTGCGCAAACTCAATGATGCATCAGCGCACGATCCATTTCCCACTCCTTTCACAGATGAAGTACTTGATAATGTTGGAGGACAAGAGGCTTACTCTTTCACTGATGGTTTTTCGGGATATCATCAGATCAGAATTCATCCGGACGACCGCCACAAGACTACTTTTGCAACTGAATGGGGCTCATTCCAGTATATGGTAATGCCCTTTGGTCTTAAAAATGCACCTGCTATCTTCTCTAGAGTTGTTGTTGCTGTTTTTAAAGAATTCATTCACAAGTTTTTAGAAGTCTATTTTGATGACTGGACTGTATTTGGCCTATTAAAGAACCATATTGCAAATCTGCGCATGATGTTAGAAAAATGTAGACAGCATCAGATTTCCCTTAACTTGAAAAAATGTATATTTTGTGCGCCCTTTGGTATTTTGTTGGGACATATTGTATGCAGACAAGGACTCCTGATGGATCCTGCGAAGGTTGCCATCATTGCTAATTTACCTGCGCCCAACTCAGTTAAGCAATTGCGCACTACATTGGGACATACAGGATACTACAGAAAATTCATCAAAGGATATGCAAAGATCACAGCGCCTATGGAAAGATTGCTGAAAAAGGATTCGAAGTTCCAATGGATAGAAGAATGCCAACAGAGCTTGGACACACTTAAAGAAAAGATGATCACAGCGCCTATTCTAGTTTTCCTGGACTGGAAAAAACCTTTTCATGTTCATGTTGATGCTTCTTCCATAGCATTGGGGGTTGTGCTTACACAGTCTGGAGAAGGAAATATTGACCACCCGATTGCTTACTCCAGCAGAAAGCTATCTACAGCTGAGAAGAACTACACCACTACAAAAAGGGAAGGACTAGCTATGGTGTATGCCCTACAGAAATTCAGACACTACCTGTTAGGCGCTCATTTTAAAATGTATACTGACCATTCTGCTTTGAAATATTTGGTCAATAAACCAGTGTTAGGAGGAAGAATTTGCAGATGGCTACTGCTCTTTCAAGAATATGATTTCGAGGTTATTGTAAAGCCAGGCAGATTGAATGCAGGGCCTGACCATCTATCCAGGATAGAGTCAGGAGAGGAACCTACAAGTCTGGAGGACAATCTGCCTGACGCACAGTTGTTTTCTATTCAAGCAGCAGACGAATATTATTATGATATTCTTGAGTTTCTCACTACCGGGCAAGCACCGGCTGAGTTTACAATCCAGCAGAAGAAGCAACTTGTTGTCAGAGCCGCAGACTTCACCTTGATAGCAGGCCAGCTTTATAAGTTGGGCCCTGACGAAGTTTTGCGCAGATGTATCTTACCACATGAAAAAAGTTCTATCATCGCAGAAGTGCATTCAGGTACCGCAGGAGGCCATTTCGCAGGAAAGCCGATTGCGCAGAAGATATTAGCCGCAGGTCTTTGGTGGCCGACATTGCACAAGGATACTAAGGCGTTCTGTAAATGTTGCGATGTGTGCCAGCGAACAGGAAAACCCTCAAGGAGAGATGAAATGCCGCTAAGACCCCAAATCAGACTGCGTGCTTTTGATAAATGGGCCATTGACTTTGTAGGACCTATTAACCCACCAGGAAAAAGAACTGGCGCAAGATACATCATTACAGCTACTGAATACCTCACCAGATGGGCTGAGGCGAAGCCAGTTAAGAATTGCGACGCTGCTACGGCCGCGTAGTTCATTTTCGAAAATATTATCACTAGATTTGGATGCCCAGCGATCCTCATGAGTGATCAGGGTACACATTTCCTCAATGAGACTATAGAGGCCCTTACTGAAGAATTTCAAATTAATCACCATAAGAGTACACCCTACCATCCTCAAGCTAATGGTACGGTGGAAGCATTCAATAAGATCCTTGAGAATGCCCTGACGAAGATCTGTAATCAACAAAGAGATGATTGGGACCTTAGAGTCACAGCTGTATTATGGGCTTACAGAACCACTTGCAAGAAACTAACAGGTCACACACCTTTCAGCTTGGTGTATGGACAAGAAGCAGTTATGCCCATGGAATACATTGTTCCCAGTCTTAGAATTGCGCAAATTACAGAGATGGCAGATCCTGATACTATGAATGAAAGACTTTCGCAACTGCTTGCCTTAGAAGAAGACCGACTTTTAGCCGGATTCCATCAACAGGTACAGAAGGCAAGACAGAAAGCTTGGCATGACAGGCACATTAAGCATAAACACTTTGAAGAAGGAGACTTGGTACTCCTTTATGATAGTAAATTCATCAAGTTTCCGGGCAAGTTTCGTGTACATTGGTTAGGCCCTTTTCGGGTGACAAAGATAACAGGAGGAGGCGCAGTTCAGCTTGCAAAGCTTGATGGAGAATTACTACCTACAATGATCAACGGGAGTCGGCTCAAGCTTTATCGCGACGGCCACTCCGCTCTGTCGACCTAATATATTGCTAAAGAGATGCAGATGCCCAGTGTAGTTGAAAGAGGCACCGCATTCAGTCTACACGGAAGTTGCGAGACACTCAGTCTCCGGCTTCCTGCGCAGTTCCTAGAAACATCTGCGCATGTCTAAAGTTTGGTTGGAGCGAACATAGTTGCGCTCTTGCGAAGCTTCTCCCCGGACCATTGAACTATTGCTCTTGCGGAGCTCCCTGTGTTAATTCACCGCTTGAAGAGTTCTCCTTATGGACCCCTATAGGCACAGTCCCCTAAGTTGAAATGACCCGCCGAAAATTTTGAATTACAGCAGTTATGTAGCCGCGTATGAATAAATGAAGGA
Source organism: Larix kaempferi (assembly GCA_027924585.1). NCBI lineage: Eukaryota > Viridiplantae > Streptophyta > Pinopsida > Pinales > Pinaceae > Larix > Larix kaempferi. Next base: position 7,220,682 of record BSBM01001329.1, read on the forward strand.
TAACTCCGTTATTTAAGTTTAGCCGCCCTGACGGATTTGGCTTGATCTCCGAAAGATTTGCATTTAACTCAGGCGCCGAAAGCATTAGCTTCTCCCGGAAGGCTGTCAGAGCCCGTCAATCACAATAAATGCACCACTGAGGCGAGGAGGATAGCGTGTTGTCAACTCATGTATAGCCGCCTATAGCTACGTAACCCCACTTGGTCGCATTTACTATCACCTCTGGCTATAAATACCTCACACTTGTATAATTTTTGGGTTACTTTCCTCGAGTTGCTATCTTGTTTACGAATCCAAGTTATTGTTTTCAGAGCCGAGTTGTGCAGAGTATTTTCCCTTGTTTTCAGCGTCCATATCCTACGCAGGTCCGCCATTTGCTGTCCAAAGTTTTGTTCCCTACATCGAGTCACGACGGAGAACCTGTCAACTGAAGAAGTTGTTCGTCAATTCCTGCGCCGAGGCTTAGATTTCGGCATGACTACTCCAGTCACGGCTTCGACTTATGTACATCCTAGTTATCAGGATCCCAGACAGTCTCCGGCTACAAGAGCATCTCCATCGCAGCCAGAAGAACCTGTTCCAGAGCCGTTGGCAACCATGGCGAACTATATCCCACCGCGTCCAGATGATGCGCCAGAAGTACAGATCCCGAAGAATGCAAAGTATCCCATTCCGTTACCGCCACTACCGGCTAGCGTGCGGGTAGAAGGGCAACTGTTGGGACACATTCCACTGGTCAAGTTCTCTGATTTCAACCTCGGAGACTATAAGACATATCCTCAGTTCCAGCTAGATCGATATCTGAATGTAGTGCATAATCCCACCAGAAAGGTCGACGAGTTTATCCCGAAGGGATTTGCAGCAAATCTTGAGCGCCCTGGACTCCTGAACCTGTTAAAGCTACCGCATTTCGGGCGTAGCAACGAAGTGAACGCAGTCGTTAAAACACTGTTATCCTGCGTTCATGGAGGTTACCTTTGGCTCGGGAGGCCAATTGATCTAAATGTTGATTTAATTCACCGCATCACCGGTCTATCTAAGGCTGGTAAGGATCCCAATATTCATTTTGTGGGAAAGGACAAGGACAGAAAATTGGATGCACAGCTGGTGCAGAAGTATAACTTGACAAGAGGAGGTCGGGCTTATGACCTCACTACAATAGAAGATGAGGCACTTCGATTTACAGGAAGTCTGCTTGCAGGCAGACTTCTCACAAAGTGCCGACCGAAGGAAGTTACTGGAGCTGTCGTGGAGCTCGCCATCGCAGCTGCGGAGGGAGAGCAGTACAACTGGTCTCTCTTCCTGCTGAATTCTTTCTTGGTTGATTTCCTGAATGTGCAGGACAATGCAGCCCAATCATTCCATTTTTCTTGGATTCTAATTTTATGCGCTCTCGTTGGGTGGAAGGAGCCCCCGAATACTCAGTTCCTTCCGCGCCGCGCAGGAGAGGTTGCCGGCATACGCTACATCAACCTCTGGGATTCTCCCAATCCCGCGAAGCGCAAGATGAATCGCGCTGTCTTTTGTGAGTACTACTATCTCCTCAGAGATACTATTCAAGACATGCCAAGGCTGAGCCAGGAGACAGCCACATTATATGAAGGAAAGTTGGCTTTTACTGTCGACATACATCAACTTTACCTCCGCCCTTGCGGCATTCCAGATGAATGGGCGCTAGGCCTTTACAGAATGACTACCGAGGATGTTGAAGAAACCATCAAGTCTTGGTCGGATGAGTGGAGGGAGGCCGCCGATCTCGCATCCGCGCTGCCAACCGCCACTACGAAAGAAAAGGATAAGGGCAAGGAAGCCCCGGAGCAAAGAAGTGATGAAGGCTCCACAGAACCGGCCACCAAGAAGCAAAAAGTGTCGCATCCCGCTGAGGCTATTCCCTCGGGGATTGACCAGTACCTACACGAGCAATTTCGCGAGCTGCGCAATGCGCACGCTCACATCAGAAGTGCTTTAGATTTGCAGTTTGTAGAATTGAAAGGTCTCGTAGGAAGAGTTGCGTAGACCCATGCGCCAGCATCTACTTCGCAGGCGCCACAAGAAATTCCAAGTGACGAGCGAGTTGAAGAACTCGTAGAAAGGCATACTGTCGTGCATATTCCGCCTACCAGCATGACACTTCCAGATCCGCTAGCTGCACTACAGGTAAGCTCAGTTGGGCCTGTAGAAATAAATTTGTCTTTAATTCCTATAGAGACTCTACAGCTAGTGCATGAGAAAGTTTCTGTTGAGCTGAGAGCTAGAGAGCTCTCCACTTTCCAAGCAAACCAACGACTGCAATCGCAGGAGTTAGAGTTGAAGGCAATCCATAAGAATGTATCTGAGAAAATTGCACTTTATGAGGCGCAAGACATCGGCATCAGAAACGCAGTCGATGAGATTGCCCAGGAATTGCCGGCTTGCGAGATTCAACCAGACCTCCCTCTGGTTGCAAAAGTTCAAATTATTGGAGAAAGGGAGAAAACCCTAGAGCAAGAAATAGTTGCTATGGCTGAAGGCCATAGAACCCAGATCGCTGAGCTAGAAGCTCGCGTTGCTGCGCAGTTTACGGATGATGCGCAGGTACAATTTGAAGCGCTGAGCAGAGCTTCCACACAGATGAAAGATAGAATACAGGAAGCCGAGAATCTGATGAGCCAAGCTATGGAAGCTTGGACGGAGCTTGAGAAGCTCCCTTTTAAAGTTGGTCTGTCAGAACAGGTGCAAGCGGCAGAACAGTCTCTCACTGTTCTGACTGAAGAAGCTAAGGCCTTAACAGGCTTACCAAAAATGAAGAAAATGAGTGAAGTGCGCAGAATGCAGCAGCAACTGCACAAGCTCAGAACTGAAGATGAGAAGCTCACCAACAGCATTCAGCCATTCATGGATGAGTATGCTGAAATTGTTGCCCAGGTCGAGACAAAAGTCAAAGCGATTGCTGAATCTCAGGAGGTGATTGATACCATCACTAAAGAAGAAGCCACCGCAGAAACGGTGCAGACAGCTGTGGAGTGTGTCGATGAATTGGACTCCGCTATTGCGCAGTGGAAGAAAACATTCGCGAAGACCCAAGCAAAAGCAGATGCGCAAGTAAAGCGACCACACGCTAGTGCGAGTGGCTCGAGGGCGAGCCACAAGTGAGTGTTAGGGGCCTGTTGGAGCCAAGGCCGTAGCTACGGTAAAGCTACGAATTTTGGGGAAAAAGCACAAGTATGAAAGGAAAGTGCTAATTTTGGGACAAGCACTAAGTTTTGGGTAAGAAGGAGACGGTGCGCAGTACGGTGCCAGATGGACAAGCCCAGCGAAGATCACGGACCGGAAATCGCGGAGCTCGCGCGCACGTCATCAAAGAATGAAGGCGATGGAGTAGAGGGCTCAGCTACCCTCATTTAAAGGCTAAGTACAGAAGTTATGGTTGCTCGGATCAAGGAGGAGCAACGGACCAGAGCATTGAAGGCGAAGGACAAGCGCCCATACCCACAATCTGCGCCGGAAGTCAAGGAGCCTGCAGGAAGCGGCGACGTGACTGCAAGCGGCGCCTACAGTACACCTAGCCATGTGCGTGGTTAGGGTTTTTGGGAATCACTGTTGGGAAAGGCCCACAGTTTTGTAATGGTGTGACCGTCATGGCCACCTATATATATGTATACATGATAAGAAGAAGAGTTAGATATTTTGGGATAAGTTAGATGGTTAGACTGTTAGATAGTCAGTCTCGAGGATAGATCATATGTTGATTATCCTTTGCTAATGTTTTATACCGAGTGGGTAGAACTAGAGTAGAATCGGATAGCCGAGGAGCTAATCCCTGAGTTGCCAGACAGTCTGAGTCGACGTCTGTGCCTTTGTAATCTCTGAGAGAAGAGACTAGATTGAGAGAAGGGCTCCCAGCTGTGTGCGTGGAGTTTCCTGTAAAGATCTAAGGCTGCAGCTGTGTGCGCAGCATATTGTATAACTCTATCATTTTCTGGTTAATATAAACTCGTGTGGACGTGGTTTTCCTCGAGGAGACGAGCTTCACATATTCCTTCTTGTTATAATGTTTGCGTGAATGATTAACTGTTTAAGTTCATTACCTGTGCATGCAAGACTCTTGTATTATCTTTGCGACTGTTTGATTGAGTTTGGGAAGGTCCCTTGATAGCTATAAGTGTTAAGTACTACAGAAGAAGTGGTGGAGCGCTGTCGCGGCAGAGATCGAGGAATGCGTTACTGCGCTGGGTGCGTAGGGCGAGGAAGTACTTAACGCGTCGACGCAAGGAATAGTTGCCTTCGGCGCTAGAAAGGAGAAACTGCGCAGTGGGCCTGCTGAGGAAGGAAGCCGCGCAGTTGCGCCGAGGAGCCTGCGGGAAAGTCAGACCGCCGATATCTGAGGAACCGGAAGAGGAAGAACAATCTCCGCGTCACCAAGGTTAAGGAAACCTGATTCCTTAACCCCCCCATAGCCACTTCGGGTGAGACCTCGAGCTGCTGCGCAACTCGTTGCCGAGAGGGCCAGTGCGCCAAGGGGTTTGTTGTTGCGCTTCATTAAAACCCGGGTCTGCCCAAGAAAGCAGCCAACAGATGCCCTTGCTATATTTTTGGATCCTGAGAGGAGGGGTCATGTACGTGGGGTTGGATTCGGAGTCACTCCAACTATATTATTGGGAAAAGAGCATTTCTACAAGAAGGAATTGCATAGTACCAAAGAGAAATTAAGAGAAAAAGACAAGGAACTCAGAAGATTGAAAGATGCTTTTGAAGAATTAATGGAATGGAAATCTACCATGGAGGTGGGGAAAGAAAGTGGCAGAGTTGTTCAAAAATCCAACAATGTAAGGATTGCATGTGTAGACTTTAATTTTTTATGTAGGCCATCTTTGAAGTTTGGGATTTCAAAATCATAATGCTAACATGAACATGATCGTATTGTTGTAGGGTGTGTAATATATGAATTATTTTTTTTGCATCCTAACCCTTTATCTTCTGATTTCATGATATCTCATGCAAACTATTATATTGGTAGAGTAATATTTTCATGTCAGATGTTGAATCAAATCGAGGATATACAAAACTATTGACAATAGGTTGCTTGAGTTCAAGCTTGCTCAAGGACAATCTACATCAGAATGAACTCGTAGCAACCAACAGGAGGATGGGCTAGGTGACACAATTCCAAATAAGACCCATGTGTCTGATTTCCATTTGTGCATATGTAATTATAAACAACAACTCAACTTATAGGCTTAGGCCAAGCCTGTAGATATACGTTATTAAACTGTCTTAAGTATGAAAATAAATTTTAACATAATAATGACAATTACAATTACAAGAACTTTAGGAGTTAGTTCCATAAATGTAGGAAGTTTGTTATTTAGCTACAAGTTATGTTTCCAAGTATATCTTGCATGCATGCGAGCATTAGAGGTTAGAGAGAGAGAGGCTGGAAAAATGATGGTTAGGAGGATGGAATATTTATGGGTTCTACTTTCTTAGAAGGAGAATATAAAACACATATATGTGTGTGAACAATCAAGAATCATGTTGGATTAGTGCAAATCTGTTAATAAACAAAATAAACATAATAGATTTCTAAAAGTGATTACAAAGTTACAATGAACATTTCTATAGCATAATAAGCATATCTGTGTGTGAACACTTCTATAGCATAATAAGCATAATAGATTTAAAAGTGATTAAAAAAGTTACAATGAGCCTTGATCTTTGATGTCAAAAGAAAGGTAAATAACGATACAGGAGGTTAAAGGACATTTCAGAGGACATAAAAAGGGTCAAAATAGGGGTTAAAACATATACAATTCAAGCACCAAACATCTGCCCTGGAAGGAAGTTGTTCCATGTCCCTATGCAACTTATTCCCCCCGTAGTAAATTCTGATGTAGCTCGGTCCAATTGTAAGATTGGTGACTTACTCCATTTCTTTCCTGAAATCCTAAATGATGATCCACTTCCATCCATGAAGAGTTCTCTGCAAAATCATACCACTACCCAACAACATTGTACTCATTTTTCCTGTACCAGAGCAAAAGAAAATGGAACCTTAACCCAAGCCATTGAGTACCATTTCTTCGTAGAGAATTCACATAAAAACTTGTTCTTGAAAAGGAAACCTGGAAAAAGGGGTATCCCATGGGGTCCCGTTGTTTGAGTATTGGAGGAATCAAATTCCAACGGGTCTATGAGGCCTGCAAAGAGACCAAAGTCCCACAAGATCTAAGTTCTTCAAAACTCTGTAATGCTGATCTATGATTCATTCTAAATTGTTTCACCCTCATAGGATCCCTGAGGAATTCACTGTGACTAGAAAAGGCTACTTCAGGAACTAGATGCTCTCCTCTGATGTGAAGTTCAGACTAGAATTCCAACTTATAAAAGAATTTCATCCCTATTTACCACTTAATTTGATTCTGAATAAAAGATGAAAAGGCTCATAACTGAATATCTCCTACTACAGGATTGGGATTCATTATAAATATCCACAAAGTCATCAACATTTCCTATCATGAACTTTTTGTTATTATTCAATCTCATCATATGGAGGCCTACCCATTGTTCATGCAGGTACATTGAATAAATTCTAGCAGGACTTCTACAAGAAGTGGCTTGCTCAGAAAATTGAAACATTTGCCTCTTTTCTTCTTCTTTAATCATTAATTGCTGCTGTAAAGACTGTATTTTGGACTTCCACTTTTGTTTTTGAACCAAGTAAGTAGAAAACCAAGATTCCTGCACACGTTGTACTTCAAATTTATATCGTTGTTGATAAATAAATCCCAAGTCATATAATTCATGATTTCTTCCAGTCCATTTAACAGTATTTACTTCAGCTGATGCTAAAGCTAGGGTATTAGTCCAAACATCATCAAGAACTTGATTAAAAAACTCACAGAGGACTTCTGTGACTTTTTCTTTATCTTCATAACTTTTAGAGGAAGAAGGAAGAATGTTTTCTGCAGCTGTTGTAGCCAATAATTCCAAACTTGTATTATCCTCAGCCAATGGTACCGATTCCTTTAGTATTGATTTATCTCTAAGCAATTTATTTTGTTTCCTCAACCTTTTGTTTTGCAAACTCCATTGGTGAGCCTGACTTCTCAAAATTTTCAGTCTTTTCTTAAGAACATCATTCTTTCTCTATAATTGTCTACTCCTCTGTTTTAACTTTTCATTTTCATTTTTAACTTATCTATCCAAAACTTGAAATTCACGAAATTGCTTCTTAAGTTTCTTAATCCTCTTCTGTAACTTACTTGAAATTAAACTAGGAGAATCAAGCCTTAGCACTTGATTAGATTCGTCTTCTTCCCTCTGAGCTTGGTCTTGAAACTGAGTAGATTCCAATTATGGTTGGGGTGTTGACTCTAAATTATGTCTCTTTGTACAACGAGTTCTTGGACATTTGGGTATTGTGGATAACATATCTTCATATATTCTAACTTTTTCAATACCTTGTTTAGAAATGCCTTCTAACCTTGCAGATCTTCTTCTCACTATACCTGGAATTTTATTAACCTCTTCATCATCTCTACACCTCTTTGGAGATGGTTGGGTTTGAATTGGTTCATAAAATGTTGATGCTAAATCAAATTCTGTCAGAACTGCTGGAGGGGGCGATACAAAATCTTGAGGATCATCATTAACCTGTTGCTGAAACCCTTTGTCCACTAAAAATTGTTCCCACGTTATGTTTCTTTTGTAATTCCTCCATGATCAACAACTTAATTAATCCATGATGATACAAGCTATTACTGAGTTGCTGATCAAGCCCCTTTTGGGTAGCTGAAGCCATTTTAGACAGGATCTTCCAAAAAAAGTATGGAATGTTCATAAATTCTTCTCCTTTAATGTAAAGGAGAAGCCGAATATGATAAAAAAAGACAAGGCTATATCGTCCTTCACAAGTCAAATATTTCTGCAAAAAGAAAATGGCATTACCCCATTCAGCAATGAAATAGTTTGCGTTCAGCTCCCTTGTTCTAATGAATACTAGAATTAGCCACTTTCACAAACTATTTCCAAGAGTCAGGGTTTTTCAAACGACTACCTTTAAACCATGTTTCCCCTATTTGTGGTAAGCCTATAGCAAGTGCAATGGACGTTTCTGAAATTGGAAGTAGAAACCCCCGAATGTTAGAACAAGCTCCATCGAAATTGAGAGAAAATTCCTTGGTCACATCTTCGTTGTGCCCTTAGAATTTACTAAAAAATGCATACAATCCAATTTGTTGAAAAATCCTCTTACTAGAGGGATCTTCATCCAATAGTTCAATGGAACATGGCTCCTCCCTACATGCAATATCCATGCCAATTGAAACTTTCTCTGCTGAAAGGAATTTAGGTGATCGAACCGGTATCCTTTAACCCAAATTGGTATTTTCATGCAGACTTATGCATAACAAAGAAAGCCAAATTTCAAATCGGGTATAAATATAATTGTTCAAACATGGGACAAAAGGCTAGAGCTAATGACAATTGACGGGATCAAATCAGCATATACCCATTCATCCAAAAAGAAATGAGTTAATGGTCATTCAATATAAGGAAATTATTTGAACAAAAAGACTTGGTCTAACAGGTCACATTATATAATAAGCCATGAAATCACCTTGAAAAGCTAATTGAAATGTATACAAATCATTCTTAATATATGCTAGAATTTATACACATTATTAGGAAACATATATTGAATTTAACCCTACCGGAACAATACTTGTGCAGATCCAGAGAAGACTTTGAATAGCATACCACATAGGATTGAAAATTTTCTTGTACTGGGAGGGATGAATCCAAGATAGTATCAAGGTTCTGTTCATTTTCAGGATTCCCTTCCCATTCACGAGACATTCCATTTTATCAACAATCTGTTCATCTTCAAGAGTTTACTAAAATATTTAAAAAACACAGAAACTAGAGATTCTATAGGCTTGAGCCAAGCCTGTAAATGTCTGCTAAAACATGTTGAACTACAAATTCTTCAACCAAACCATTCGTGATGCAATCCAACCCATGTCATTAAGGTGTTGGAGTAGAACATGGACGAGTAGACATCCCTCCATTAATGCCAACGGGTGTCAAAGCATCGAAGTACAATGTGACAGGATATGAATCAATTTTGTTGAGATCAGATTGCTTATGGATCCATTTTGGAATGGTACTTATAAATTGCTATTGGTTTTTTATGGAAAACAACTAGAGATTGCTTATAGACCTTTTGAGTGGGTATTGTGACTAGTATGACCTTGGAAACATATTAATTACAAAGAGTCCATAACAATACTAGTCTTAAACCATATTTATCTTTTGTTGAAAAATATAGCAATGCTCACATAGTGTCATCAAAAACCAATTATAATGATAATTGGTGACAAACATTTTCTACACTCACCAAAAGTAAAATAAACAAGTATTAGTGAGGGCTAATAAAATATTGTCACCAGAAGTGTCCCCAAAGAGAGAATCAATAATGGGCCTTTAACAACCCTCACTAAAAGTGTCACTGGAAAGGGATTTGGTGACAAAACTTAAAGGACAATCTCAAAATGCACCTATAATGACAATGTTTTAAGGACCGTCATCATATGTGACATTCATGACAACCCTTAAAGGTCTGTCACAGGCATGACCCTCACCAATGACCTTTTTTCTTGTAGTGCATGTACGAATCTCAACGGTGCGGTGATGGAGCTGAAGTCAAGCATGTGAAAAACAACCATGTTAAGTGGCACTAAGGACTCCCCTCAGATGGCTTGAAGGGACTGACCACTGATGGTGATGAGGCCAAGGGATAGTGACCTTTGGTTCTATCCTCTGGAAGAGATGTGATGGCGTTGACATAGGGAGACCTGCAACTACAAAGTCAATGATATTTCCTTGATAGGAGCGTGAGAGATACAACCAAGATGTGATAGAACTAGACATGGGATTGAGACACTATTGGGAGATACGAGGGCCACTGAGTAATGGAACTCAAAATTGCTTTGTTTAGAGTACGACGGAAGGGCTGACCTGGAAGCATATGAAACTAACCTCATGGGAAGGGGATCATAACTTAGGGGATCACAGACGCTAATTACAACGGGGGATACTCAAGGGGGGAACCAATGTAATACTCCCCGGTTTATCCCCTGGACATGTTATTATTATTTTGATGTTGTGACATTATGACACGAGGTGTCAGGACTATGGTTTGCACATTATTATTATTATTATTATTATGTTATTTTTATTAATTAATAAAATAAAACAATCGGGTCGACCGATGCCACAAAAGAGATTGCGAGGAACCATGATGTTACGAGAAAGGGGTTGTGGGAAACGTGTTACCTTTGTGTTTGTGTCTATGCCGATGTTATACACCCTTCTTATGGACTTGGTGGACCCTCTTGTTTATGTACCCTCACGTGTTATGCTACTCAGTTTTGATTTACGCTGGATTAATTTTTATTAGTGTTAGAGTCCAAGTCTCCCTCTCTCTCTCACACACCTAGTGCGCCCTCTTGAGTTGGGTTAGTGTGTCTCTTGGTGTAGCATCATGATGTGTAACTCCTAAACAGTTTTATGGAAATTTTGGTATTGTACTATTTTTAGCAGTTTTTTGGGTCTTGAACTTCCAGGGCCATTTTGAGGCCCTAAACGACCTTTTTTGGCAATTTGGGGGGCCAAATGGTTTCCTTTGGCATGCATTTATCCAAGTCAAAAGTTGTAAATCTTGGATATACCTTTCTAACGGGCTACCGAGCTCCCCAAACGGAGATCGTATGCAAAAGTTACGACCCCGGGAAGTTGATGTACTAACTTACCCAAACGGGGCCCACATGACTTTTGGCGCTTCATCTCCTAGGGTTAGGTTTTTGGATGTCTAGGGTTTTTGACATTCCTGTTTATTGTAAAAGGCCTTGAGAGCCTCATTGTAACCATCTTCTTGCGAAATGAGCGCATCCGTCACATCTCTTCTCAGAGATAAGCCGCCACCATTCCAGCAAGCTTGTTTTCTACTGCATTTTACAATTCTAGCTTATTTCCTTATTGAATAGAAAACCAGTTTTACTGTATCTCTGTTATTTTGTGTTAAGCATCTAATAATAATCTATATTCATTTCATTCTGCTCATAAAATCCGGATCAGGATAATTATAAGGTTTATCCTCTACTTGTTGATGCATTTAATTTTGGTTAGGTTATTTAGACTCGATTCCTTGCAGTGAATGTTAACTAGTTTCATTGGAATTGATGGAAAATATCACCTTATGTGCAATTGGAATGATATGAAAATAAAAATTTAATTGGATGTAGGTGTATTCTTAAATATGTTGTTAGTTTCTATAGGATTGATTTAGGGTTTAATGGCATGGTTACAAGTTGATTTTGTGCAAGACTAGTTGCTTATATTGAAAAACTAGTTAACTAGTCTTGTGGACTCTCTTTCATAATTACCATGATTAATTATTGTAATTTTAGTAATTAGGCCTTATTTATATGTAATTAGATGTTATTAATCCATTGGGATTGATAAAACATGGTTATTTGTTAAACAATTGGAGTTGTAGTAAGTTTCATCATTTGTGCACTAAGTGTCGTTAAGTGTCGTAATTAACACCTTAATTACTAGTTAACTATGATTAAGAATAATTAGCCTTTAGAAGTGGTTATCATATATTATATGGATTGTATTGAAGGTTTTATGATCTTATATGATTTCAAGAAGCCTTCCCAGCCCTTAGATCAGATGCTGGATGTGTTAATTAATTTATTATTAATTATTGGATTTTGTGTCATAATTAATTTTGGAACAATATAAATTAAATGTTTATGGTTTATCCGCTATACTAAAAATCAAGTAATTATCCCTAGAGAGCTAATGATATGTCCCTTAGACACGGATATTCCTCGGGAACATTACATGTGGTATTAGAGCTTAGGTTCCAACACTGTGGCTGTTGGGCCTTCCACATAGTTATAAATATTTTTTTATATGCATTTGGAGATTATAAATGTGCTTTGTGAAAGAGTTTTAACCTCCCTTATGTTAATGGAAGAATAAGAATCCTCACTTCAGAGATTAGTTTGTTGTATTCTTTAGAATTAATTAATATTGCATATTTATAATTTTTTCAATAGGTTGATTGGTAAGTACTATGTGGTGCATATCTAATAATCGAGTAGATTGATTGGTTGATGTAAGTTCACCTTGCATTGCCTCTTTTACTGCTTTAGTGATTTGATTGGTTGATGCTTATGCATTGCCTCTTTTACTACTTCAGTGATTTGATTGGTCGATGCTTATGCATTGTCTCTTTTAATGTTCAATGACTTGATTGGTTGATGCTTGTGCATTGCCTCTTTTACTATTCAGTGGCTTGATTGGTCGATGTTTTTTCATCATGCATTACCTCTTTTACTACTCATTGAATTATTAATATTGAAATTCTTCTTGTGGTATGATTTATTTGCTGGTATATTATGATTATTAATTGATAAGTAAATAATTGTCATTATAATAGTATGTACTATGTACCATTATCAATATTAATTTAATGCTAAGTTAATAAGATGATATAGTTTTATTATTATTAAATATTAATATGAATTATTTTAAGTGGCATGTATACCCCATATGGATTCTCAATTTTCTATTGATGGTATGCTTTTATAGTCTTATTTATTCCACTTGGATGGTGGTGGTTACATTGATGAGTAACTCCTTGTCTATTTTTGGAGGAAATGAGCCACTTGTCTTTAATGGTTCATATTCTCTTTTTTTATTTATTTTGTTATGGAAATGTAACTCCTTTTCTATTTTTGGAGGAAATGACCCACTTGTATTTAATGATTCATATTCTCTTTTATTTTATTTATTTTGTTTATCGAAATCTAACTTCTTTTCTATTTTTGGAGGAAATGAGCCACTTGTCTTTAATGGTTCATATTCTCTTTTTTATATTATGGAAATGTAACTCGTCTATTTTTGGAAGAAATGAGCCACTTATCTTTAATGATTCATATTCTATTAATTTTATTTATGTGTGTAAGTAGGTAGTATATTAGTGTATCATAATATTATTATAAATATATGACCTAAATTCAAATATGTATAACATAATATGTGATGTAAGATATATGAGGGGTATATGATGTTGAATATAACATAATATAAATGTTATATATATGTGTGTGTGGGGGGGGGGGGTATATATATAGTTTTTAAATGTATAAATGTGTGTGTGTGTGTGTGTAAAACGTATTTTAAAATATGCAATAATTATTAGTATTACATGTATATGATATTGCGTATATGCTATATGTATAGATGTGAACATACTTAATGAAGTAAGTGTAAAATATTGGGAGTATTTTGATGTATTTGAAAGTATTTGGGAATATTCGAAAGTATTAGGGAGTATTTGGGAGTCTGAGAGTTTTTGGAAGTATTAGGAAGTATAGTGTGATCATAAGTATTATGTTAGTATATATGTTATAATGCATACCTAATAATATGATAGCATTTGATTAAGTAATTATACTGCTATAATTGTATGGATATTATGGTATAACATAATAATTATACGAGTATATAAAATATAAGATATATAGGTTATATGACTAATATGATGTGTATATGATTAATAATAATATGATATATGATTGAAGAATTATAATATGTATGTAGACAAAATGGGCATATGTATAGAAATAATACATAGTAATGGTAAGTATGTTGTATGGTATGAGTGTATGATCGTGTGTTGTATAGATAGTAATTATTTTATCGTGGAATATTAGAATATTTTGGTGGCAGGATGTTTGGTTGTTTGAGGTGACTATGTATTTACTTTGGTTGATAATATAAGTAGTGTGATATGTGTAAATAATTAGTAACATAATGTATGGTTAGTATATGGGGATTAAATGGGATTAGCATCAAAGTATGTATAACATTGCTATTGATGGAGTATGCATGCATGCAAGATGTATGATTGTGTATGTGTTGAGTGTTTATGTAAGTGCAATATTAGTAATGCTTGTGCGATACTGTTGGTTGTATATATGCATTATTAATATATGAATATTATATATATCGTCATGTGCTAATAACTATATATAATGTTATGATAAATAGTAACTATTCAAAATGATTGCTATGGTTGATGTATGATGTCTGAATGGTTGATGTGTGTTGTTTGATACTATTTGTAGGGACCCCTCCTGTAGGGTCCTCACGAACTGAATTTGAAACTTAACATTTAAGATAAAACTTATTAGATACCATCATACATAGAGAAATAAAATAATTTAACTAAATAACTTAGCAAATGCAACGAAACCATAACTTGTCAGTCGTTAGGTCGTGTCCATTGTTGAAGGAGAAGTCGCCGTCAATCCAGCCCAGCTTGTCCATTTCTGCGTCTTCCATAGGATCCCTCCAGCAAAGCTCGATTAACCATTGATGAATTAATTGTTAGCTTCGCCACTCAGCCATAAGCTCATGCTTTCAGTTGCATGGCCACCCCCGAGCTCCTGGTCATAAATCTCACACACTCCTTTCAAGAAACTCCTCAATGGGTTCCCCCCCAACAAGAATTTCTAGCCAAACCCCAATAGCAATAAGTCACATCTATCGTAAGAATTACAATATCCATCCAAAAATTGGGTCCCTTCTCCCTTCCCAAGGCCTTCCTTAAGTAGTAAAATCCTTTGCGACACATGTCTCTCCATGCAATAACATTTATTTTATTAAATTTTTAATTAATTAAAACTCACCCATCCATGTGTCAATTTTTCTAGGAGATGCACCAACGTTCCTAAGTTTGCTTATGTTTGTCCCCAAGATGTTTCACTTAACTCCTAAATTTGTGGTGTAAGTGGAGTTGACTAGATGTCTATGCTTAGGATTCTATTTTGCTCATAAATAAAGATTTATATTATTTTAAACAGTCAAAATATTCTTTTATGTGCAAATGCATAAATAACAATTGTTATTATTTTAAATGCCAAAATACCATTTTATGTGGAAATGCATAAATAACAACTAATATTATTTTAAATACTAAAATATTCTTTTATGTGCACATGTATCAAGTACTAATTTCTATTGTTTAAAGTACTAAAATGCATTTTTCTACGTAAATGTTCTAGGTGCAGTTTATACGTTTTTATGTGATTAAGTTTAACAATCATTTTTACTAGGATCCCAGTGTCGCGCCGTTGGGCCTCCCCGTTCCTTAACTTCATTTCCCCAACATGGCACCAATCCATTGGGTCCAGTCATATGTCGTTTCCATTTCTCGGAAAGGAACCACATCGTTGGGTCCTTGCATCCACTCTTTCCGTTCTTGGCAGGGTGCCACACCGTCGGGCCCTTCTGTCGATATCCTTTCATTTTGACTCGCGGGAACTTCATGTAGGGATTTCAGGAGCCGTTACCTTCTATCCTTCGTCTACACACTATTAGGGATTAATAATGTTGAGGAGTAAGTCCGTCCTTACTTTGCACCCCTCAACTCATACGTGACCAACTCCGTTGTGGTCCACCCGCACAACGTCACGCTTCTCCTAAGTAAGCGGATCAATGCTTCTCTACTCATGTGTAGTATTCCATCGGAAGTCGACATCATCGTCGCTCTCCCCGTGTGCGATTTATCCGTACTCTACGACCCTTTAATTCATTTGTGTGTCTATCGGTGAACCGTTTTACCTGCCACTACACACATTCCTCACCAACATATATTAGTAGTATTGTCCTCAATTATCATAATTTGGTTCATAAATCTACTACTTTGTTAAGCATTTATAGTTTACTCATAACATTACTCATTCATCTAATCAGAAATACATTTCGTTAATATTTACTTTCTTCGTTCTCATCACATAATCAATCATACAGCTAGTCATTAAGCATCATTTACATGTACATTTTTCATAATCAAAGTTAATCGTTAAACAACATGTAATCATTCATTTACCTCAATTATCGAGATACACATATATCATTATTTTATTGATTCACAATCAATTGTAGTCATGAACGTACTCAAAATAAAATCAAAGGATCATTTTCTTAATGTTTCAATCAGTCGGGTCACTCTACAGGTGCCCTCAAGGTCTTTAGTAGTCTAGGGGCACTACATACACCCCTCCTTATATAGAAATTCATCCCGAAGTTAATTTTTCTTCTTGTGCTTTCGACGCGAGGCTTTATCTTAATTTCTATTCTCATCTCCAGGTCATTCTATTCTATTTTTCTCCAATAATCATGGCCATAAGCACTCGTGGTTCTAATCATAAGTTTTATTTTTCATCCAATATGGTTCCAATACATCCCCAGGAACTTTGCATAATATCAAATCAATAATCTTCAATCTCAACTAGATTTCCTATATCTCTTATTCATTCACGAGGGTCTACGATGTCCAAAATTTCAACAAGATGCATTTCGTCAATAGCCACCTAATAATTTGTCAACATAACGAATCCCAATATGGTTTCAAAATTTATTAGGTTAATCTCCCATCAAGACAAGTCATGGTTTTTAACAAATCAGGAGAGATCCTTAGTCCAAAAACTCTATTCCAAAAGACTATTTCTAAATCTCCAAATGTTTTAATAATGTTGGTTCTCAATAAGATAGGGTTCCAGTCGTCGAAATTTAGTGACTTAGTCGATAGTGTTAAAGCTTATTTCGTAGTCCTTTCATCAGTATCATTACTCGAGGTTAACGAGATTATCACATCCTTACCTCATTTCATCATTGATGTTGTCATAAGACCAATTCATTAGTTTCATCAATTCATACAATGTGTGTGTGTGTTTTTTTTTAACCCTATCGAGTTCCATCTCGAGGGCTAGCTGTCGCTTCAACAAGTTTGATTATGACCTAAGGTTAGCTTCATTGCATTCGGTTGATTATGCTAATCGTCTCCATACTTCTTTTTACAAAACATTGTCTTCATTTGACCATTTTGATACTATGGTTAAATTTCAAGTTCGTAGTCTTGAGTTTTCGTAAATAGTTTTGTCATAAAGCAAAATGCATGTCGTTGAGTTCAGTTCATCATACCAATCACATTGATATCTCGTTTTCAAATTTTAAGTTCGTTTCGCTCCCTCGGCAATTCCTTAAAGTATCGTCAATCTGAGTATCAAGGTGTCTTGTTAGTCAAAATTTATCATTCAACATTTATGCATGTAACATACTATGAACATATATTGTATATTACTCTGACATTCTACTATTATGCATTTAGTTTCCTTTGAATGCTTAGTACTCACAACATACGATGCAAATTTCCAAAGCCTAAGGCAATCATATATGAATTGATAAATATATCAATCATTTCAAAACTTGATGACCCAGTAAACATCTATATTCACAACAACCTACAACATTCATGAATTGAACTACTCCTGTCTAGTTTCTAAGACTCTTATCGTGCCACTATCAGTGATAACATCTACTTTATGCTTTACTATAGTCATCTGACTTATACATTAACATATCAATCTCCTTTTATCGACATGCAGTCCTCTTAAGTATACATTGTGATTTCTTTTTCATAAATACGTTAAGCATAACTCCATTTTGTATAAAAAAAAACCCAAAATTATAAATAGCAATTGACATAGTTTCATTTCCTTCTAAACCATCCTTATGCTATCCACACTTAAAGGTAGGTATATATATATATATATTTCTTTTTAAGATGACTATGTTTCCTTTTACATCATATTTATGTTTACATCATGTTCATGGGGTGATCCAATACATTTATGTATTTAATCCATATATTTATATATGAAATTATTTTACCAAACATTATTTATAGCATATTTTTCTCAAACCTAAAACCACACCTCATATATATATATTTCAACTAACATAGTATATACATTTTTCCGTGAGATGACTCTCACCTTTGGCATTTGTAACAATTATATTCTAATATGTATAATTGTTAATATTTTAAAATATTAAACTCATTGCCTAAAAACAAGGATTCTATTCTTTTCATAGTTGCATCCAACTATAACTACAATACCAGTCAACCTATGTACAACCATCTAAGGTCCTCACGATCCATTTAATATGCATATAAAGCTAACTTTATGCTATTGTACACCCATAAGGATAATATTTTTAAGTATTTGCAATTTCAATCCGCATGATCTAAACCAAACACATTTCTCCCTCAAACCAAACTATACATAATGATTTATGTATGCACAAATGATTATCGATTTCCCACTTTTCATCAACAAATTTTGACGCAATAGGAGTTTAAATTATTTATAAAAGCATCTAAATAAGGAACGACCTCCCTCTTCTTTTATATTACAAATCTTTTTGTTAACTATTATTTCTACAATGTTACCGTAACATTAATTACTCGCCATTTCCAAGTTCATCTTCTTACATTATAATAGAAACTATAACTTCCTTGGACATCTCGATACCGATGGAGAGAATTGGTACAATCAATTTAATGTCTCCGTCGACCCTGCTGCCTATCTCCAGGCTGCTCGACAGCTTTTGTCCAGTTTGTCATCTGAGATTACATCTGGATTTACGAGGAATCTATACGCTTCCATAACAATTGTAGATTCCGGCTAGTTTCACTAGACCAGATCTATGGTTTGGCTCAGTGCTGGGGAGTCGCCACTACACCCAACCGAACATTATAGGAAATTTGGGTAAAAAATGGGCCTCCTAAGGAAAATAATAAAATAATAGTAAAGAGAGAGTAAAAAACTACTTTTTTGGATCGTATTTTCAACTTATCTCCTTGTAGGTTTACTCAAATTTCAAGCGGGATGACTCGTTGGATGCATAATTAAACTATGCATCCAATGAGTACTCATGTTGTATACTTTTAACAACATCCACACCATGAAAAATTGAAAATACATTAAAAAACGTGTTTCTAGTGAGAGAAAACACGTTTTTTAATGTATGTTCTATTTTTCATGGTGTGGATGTTGTTAAAAGTATGCAACATGGGTACTCGTTGGATGCAAAATTTAATTATGCATCCAACGAGTCCTCCCGCTTGAAAGTTGAGTAAACCTACAAGAAGATAAGTTGAAAATACGATAAAAAAAGTAGTTTCTATTTTTTCCCTCCAATTTTTTGAGGTGCTCCCTTTTTTAATTTTAAAGCATTTTGATTGGCTAATACATGATGACATGGAAATTGTATTATTTTTGGAAGGCCCATTTTAAATTGAAATTTCCTCTAATGATTAGCTCCAGCAGACGTCTAGTAATAGGTGGTTAAGAGCAGTGATACACGTTTACAGTCCGGATCGGATCCTTCAAGAGCTTAGCTGGAGGACAAGATATCAAGTATAAAAATGGGTAAATAATGGATTCAAATTCCCGTGATAACTATTCGTTTTAAGACTACATGGTAAATAAAGGATTCCAATTTTCAATTTCCCAGCAGGGTTCAATTCCTTCAAAAGTTGTACATACATCAATTCTACGCAATAAACTTTCAGATCATGTCCATGGGAAAATTTACACCAAAACAGGATCGTTAATACTATCCTTAAACAAATACCATAGAGATACGATTACCAGATTTCTTCTTTTAACAATTAAACAAAATTATTGTAGCATTTCAGTCCAAGTTGACAATCTCACTATCAATCAAATAGTCTGCATAGGGTACTACACAGTCTGATCCTTACTATTTTTCCTAGAAAGAGAAAAAAAATAATGAACCAAATATAGTTAGATGAAAATTTTGACAGGAAGTTGAATATCGATTATGCTCTAGTGTAAGCGTTCTGGTCAGGATCTATTGGAACCTCCAGATCAATCAGATAGATATGGTTCATAATAGGATGGTCGTAATTGATTCGTATAAATAAGAAGCTCCAATCAGAATACATAAACATAATCTAAATGTACTGGTCAAGAATAGTATGAAGATAAACCTATGCACAATGATAAAATCATCCATGAACTCTCAGGCGTACTGTAGGCATACTTAGTTTCTTTAATAGATCCAACATCCAAAATCTTTAAACAAAACAGAATTAGTCATGGACGGTTTAAGCAAATAAGAGCCCGTTTTGAATGATTTCAATTAAAACAATCTATTAAAATAACTTTACAATTTAAATTTCTATGCATAAACAGAGTTTTAATACATTTTAGTAAAAAGAGGATGCCTTTTAAAAAAAAATGAGGAAATCAGATGATAAAGATCTCTGGAATTATTCTTGTCATAGAAAATAGAAATATGAAATATTCTAGTAAACAAGTACATGTAGAATTAGTTGCTCCAGTCGTAGGTGGAATGCTCCAAATATCGCATCTCCTATTCCGTCGTTGACCTCAGTGAACCACCAATGAACCCCTAAAAAAAATATGAGTCTAAGTCCCTCGAGGCTCGACTGACTCTGATACCAAATGTAGGGACCCCTCCTGTATGGTCCTCGCGAACTAAATCTGAAACTTAACACTTGAGATCAAACATTTTAAATACCATCATACATGGAGAAATGAAATAATTTAACTAAATAACTTAGCAAATGCAACAAAACCATAACTTGTCAACCGTTAGGTCATGTCCGTTGTCGAAGGAGAAGTCACCGTCAATCCATCCCAACTTTTCCATTTCTGCATCTTCCGCAGGATCGCTCCAGCAAAGCTCGATTAATCATTGGTGAAGCAACTGTTAGCATCGCCACCCAACCATAGGTTCATGCTTTCATTCACATGGCCACCCCCGAGCTCCGGGTCGTAAAACTCACACACACCTCTCAAGAAACTCCTCAACGGGTTTCGTCCCCACAAGAATTTCTAGCCAAACCCCAATAGTAGCAAGTCGCATCTATTGCAAGAATTAGGATATCCATCCAAAAACTAGGTCCCTTATCCTTCCCAAGGCCTTCCTTAAGTAGGAAAATCTTTTGCGACACATGTTGCTCCATGCAATAATATTTATTTTATTAAATTTCTAATTAATTAAAACTCACCCATCCATGTGTCAGTTTTTTTAGGAGATGCACTAACTTTCCTAAGTTTGCTCATGTTTGTCCCCAAGATGTTTCACCTAACTCCTAAATTTGTGGTGTAAGTGGAGTTGACTAGGTGAGTCTATGCTTAGGATTCTATTTTTCTCCTAAATAAAGATTTATATTATTTTAAACACTCAAAATATTCTTTTATGTGCAAATGCATAAATAACAATTGCTATTATTTTAAATGCCAAAATACAATTTTATGTGCAAATCCATAAATAACAACTAATATTATTTTAAATACTAAAATATTCTTTTATGTGCAGATGTCTCAAGTACTAATTTCTATTGTTCGAAGTACTAAAATGCATTTTTCTAAGTAAATGTTCTAGGTGCAATTTATACGTTTTTATGCGATTAAGTTTAACAATCATTTTTACTAGGATCTCAGTGTCGTGCCATTGGGCCTCCCCGTTCCTTAAATTCATTTCCCCAACATGGCACCACTCCATTGGGTCCAGTCATCTATCGTTGCCATTTCTCGGCAAGGAACCACATCGTCAGGTCCTTGTGTCCACTCTTTCCATTCTTGGCATGGTACTGCATCATTGGGCCCTTCTGTCGATATCCTTTCATTTTGACTTGCGGAAACTTCATGTATGGATTTCACAATCTGTTACCTTCTATCCTCCATCTACACGCTATTAGGGACTAATGACATTGAGGAGTAAGTCCATCCTTACTGCGCGCCCCTCAACTCGTACATGACCAACTCCGTTGTGGTCCACCCGCATGACCTCACGCTTCTCCTGAGTAAGCGGATCAATGCTTCTCCACTCATGCGTGGTATTCCGTCGGAAGTCGACATCGTCGTCGCTCTCCCCGTGTGTGATTTATCCGTACTCTACGACCCTTTAACTCATTTGTGTGTCCGCCGGTGAACCCTTTCACCTGCCACTACACACATTCCTCCCCAACATATATATTAGTAGTATTGTCCTCAATTATCATAATTTGGTTCATAAATCTGCTACTTTGTTGAGCATTTATAGTTTACTCTTAACATAAATCATTCATCTAATCAGAAATGCATTTCGTCAATATTTGCTTTCTTCGTTCTCATCACATAATCAATAATACAATTAGTCGTTAAGCATCATTCACAGGTACATTTTTCATAATCAAATTTAATCGTTAAACAACATGTAATCATTCATTTACCTCAATTATCCAGATACACATATATCATTATTTTATTGATTCATAATCATGAACATACTCAAAATAAAATCAAAAGATCATTTTATTAATGTTTCAATCAGTCGAGTCACTCTACAGGTGCCCTCAAGGTATTTAGTAGTCTAGGGGCACTACACTATTGGTTGCTGATGATTAACGTTGGTTGATTAATGGTTGATGCATGTATGATATTGTCATTGTTGTATGTATGGCTATTATTGGTTGTTATGGTTGTTATGTGTATGCTTGATGAATGATGGTTGATGTTGAGTGGATGATGTATGGATGATATTGTTATTCATATGGTTTTTGTTGGTTGTTATTTTTCATCATGGGTTGATATTAGTATGATTGATGTATCCTGATTTGATTGAGGTATTCTAGTTGATGTGTTATGGTTGATGTGTTCTAGTCGATGTGTTCTAGTTGATATATTTTGGTTGAGGTGTTCAGGTTGATGTATTCTGGTTGATGTACTATGATTGATGTTTGTATGGGAATTTGATGCATGTTATTGGTTGATATTGGTGTATGATTGATATAAGATCAACATATGATTGATATATGGTTGAGGCAATATGAATTGATGTATTATGGACCAACATCTGTATGATTGATGTATAATTGATATTGGTTGATACTAATTACTATTACTTGATGTATATTGGCTTTTTGACTATCTCTAAAGAAGACTTATGCTTTGTGTGGCGATGAAAGATAGTATGTTTAACTATTAGTTGTTATGGCCCTTTTTGGTTTCTTAGTTAGATTGGGATTGTTGCATATAAGTTTGCTTACCTGTTACATTAAGTGCACAAAATGTTCAGGTGATCCTTGCAATATTTGCTAGAAAATATTTTTGTGATTTTATCTTTGTGATCTTTGTTATAAATTTATCTTTGTGATCTTTGTTGAAAGGTATTTTGGTGGTATCTTGGTGACATTTTATGTGTAGGTATCCTGGTAATATCCTGGTGGTATTTCGTATATCTTGTTGAAAAGTATGTACTAACCGTGTGACTGATTAAAGTAAGATTTAGGTACCTCTGTTCAAGATGTACGTCATGTATCCTTATATATCCAATACTAATACAAGGACCCTTGTTAGAAAAATATCCTTTTTATCTTTGATGGAAGTATCTTTTTAGGGTATCCTTGTGGTATATCAAATACCTTTATTGAAAGGAATCTTTGTAAAGTATCATGGTAAATTGCATGAATCCTTGTAGGAAAATTATTTGGATCTATTTGTCCAGGTGAATGATCCACATGACCCAAACCTCCACCCGTGCACATGAGCACAATGTGTGGGAGAGCTTCAACTCTAGCGCATCTAGGTGGCATAACCTGAACGAGTTGAGCATGGCTTCGGTTGGGTGTTGGTTCTCATTGTCGATGTTCAAGTCACTTTGGGCACTTTCCCTTGAACGAGTGAAGAGCATAGGTAAATCCTAGGCCAAAGGAAGGGTTTAGAAGGCTCTCATTTCCAGGCTCATTGGTACTTAATAAAGGCAAATGAAATTTTATAAGGCTCTATATAAGAAGCTAGTATAGTTCTTAAAAACACTCTATTTACAGGAGGAAGAATCAAATCATTCACAAGGATATGGAATGGTTGATCTTGGTTGGGTCTGTGAGTCATGGCTTCTTCACGGTGAATTGTTCCTCTCCCTACTCCATGCATTGATCAATTATTTATCTATTTTTTCATTTCTCTTTAGAAAATCCTTTTTTTGTGTGTGAATCATTAAATATATCAAAACAAAATAATCTATATTACTAAGCCCTCCATTAGTGGTTTTCTCCTGCTTAGGCTACCATTATGCATGAGCAGTCACACAGTCTACATGCATGAGCTACAGGCATTGATTCCATATCCTCTTGTAAATTAAAATTCTAAGGCCATCATTCCAGTAAGGTCTCTTTTTCTTTTGTCTCCTTTTCTCCCAGGCTTCCTAATTCCTTTTTTTAGGTAGCCTCTCCTAGGATTATTTTCTCATTTGGATGGATATTCTATGTAAAATTATTTATTTATGTTTCGTTTTGTATAAAAATTATCTATAACTCATTTTATGGTTTGGATAGAAATTCTATGTAAACTTCTTTAGATTTATGTTTTTTTCTCTATAAATAGAACTCATTTTCTAGTTTGGATGGAAATTATGTGTACATGCATAATAAATTTCAGTTCTTTTTTTTAATTTGATTTATTAACCCCCTTCCATATATATATATATAGTTCACTTACTTGTTATTTCATATTTTAATAAATGATAGAAAAATGATTCACTTACATAACTATAGAATTTTTTTTAGTAATTGAAGGAAGAAAAAATAAAAGTGTTTTATAAAATACATTCTTCTACTATATCTGAAAGTTTACATAGAGAATAGTTAGGTTTTTTTTTTTTAACTTTGTTCTTTCACGTTCTTGTCTTATTACATGCATAAGTATAGACTATAGAGTGTGCAGCTATGTAGTTAGGGAACACTCCAGTCAGGGGGTCACAAGGGGTATAAAGGTTATTGTATGGCAATCTCTTTCCTAAGCATGCCTCTTCCTCTCTTTATGCAACTTTCTGAGCATTCTTCTTCTTCCAACAAGTGTATTTCCTGAGTTTCTTCCTATTTAATAAAAGATATTTTGTTGTGTTCAACTCGTTATTCTGTTCATTTTTTTTCTTTTTCTTAAAGAATTATGGTTATGTTTTTAGGATTAATTGTTTGTTGCAAGCCCTTTGGTTCAAGAGTTTGAACCAAGACTCTGATACCATATGTAGTAGTTAGATTTCTAATTTTGGTTGACAATTTCCATACTAAACATCCATAGTTTATTTTTCTTTTTACAACATAAACCATAAAAGCATAGTTAACAATTTAAGTGCAAAACAACTTGTAAAACTAGTAAATTTAACCAGAAGAATACCTCTATTAGTGCCTATGCTTGAGGTGAATCCTCGTCTATCAGTTCCTATGCATGAGGTGAATCCCTTGAAGTTATGCAGTAATCATGGAATTGATTGAGTCACTTTCCCAAATAGAAACATGGCTTTACCTCCCAGGAAACTAGGATCGTAGCCAACTCCTACCCCAAGGATACCATCCAAATTGCCTCTCGGCCCTTAGTGCTCGAGACCCCTAGAGAACATAACAATAATGTATAGTAATTTATGTATCTTCTATGAGTTCTTAAACTCATCCAATACTTCCCATCTTCTTCCATCAAAACACAAATCCCCCCAAAACAAAACCTCATCTTCTCCTATCTTCCTTCACTATTTATTTCCCTCGACCTTCCTCCATCACCTCTTTCAATAAAATAATATCAAACAATAATTAATTCCTTTTTTCATAAATAGAAATTTCAATTTAAGTTGAATTATAATATCTTACCTACAAAATCTTACTTCACGTGATATCATTAAAATAATTTATGGTAGTCCTATCCATGAAATTCAATTTGAGCTAAAATAATTAATAAATATCTTCAGGTGTCATTTCAAATGCAATATGTTAACCTTATCCTTGAATTCACATAGACTTGTCTACCCATTTATTGGTACTCTTATCCCCTATGAAAGACAAGTAATATACTATTTGTGCACATATATAAATATTACTTGTGTACAGACATAATACCTTAATAAGGCATATATAATAATATTCTCATAAATATTTTAATACTGCATCATACATACATATGCACAAATATATCATTTCAATAACCCATGAAATATATTTAACTCTTAAATATGTTCAATCGGTCAACATGGTATTAATATATATATTTATCACATATACCTATTAGTTAACACTTCCTTAATCCATTAGAGACATATATAATATTGCAACAATCATATAAATTTGAACACATGGATTATAAATCAATAGTCATCAACCAGGTTATTATACTAATGTAATCATCAACTAACCAATCATAATAATGTACTCACGAATCAATGTCAAGTTGGCCAACCCACACATCTTAAGTGTGGGTACTATTAATCAACATTTATGGATGAATTATTTCACTATTATGTATGATATCAATATCTAGTGAAATAAATTACTAGTACCCACATTTATTTATGAATTATTTATCAATATATAGTGAATTATGTACTATTAATCAACAATAAGGGATAAGGCTCTAATGGTGCTAAGCCATAGCATAGGCATCGAGTCCATAAACCATAATGTTCTGATGTTGTTAAGTTATAGAATAATGCATCGGGGCCCATAAACCATAATGCTCCGACGTTTTTAAGTCATAACGCTCCGTGAAACACAAATATAGAGATCACAACTATATAATTTTATGAAGGAATATAGCCGTCACGTACATTTTCTATGGATTGACTTAACGATCTCCACAAAAAATCGATGGAGATTTAATCAGACAAGAAGTGGAACTTAGTGAGTTCTAAGTTATGGTGGTGGATACTTCATGGTGAAGGACCATTGACTGTTACCAAGTGGCTTCTTCAAAAGAACTAATTATCTAATCATCACTTGCGGTTACTCCAGGATTCAATTGGCATAGAAATGTTGATGTGATTTCAACCTTGTTTTTGAGATCGAAACTGCTTGTGTCATCTACGTAGAGATGATAAAGTGAAGTTATATTTTAGAGAAAAAAAATAGCAGGTGGTGAGAGGGTCGAATCCCATGACTGACTTGCCTCCGTATCTACACTTATCAATCTTTCTTATCAACATTGGCCATGCAGAGAAATAACATATTAAACACACTTATCTAGACCTCATAAATTATGTTACTTACAAATCCATGCCATTCATTCATGGAAAACGATATGAGCAACACCTTGCTTTGAGTTCTAAGTTTCCCTACTATTGTGACACTATAACCTAACATTTTAGCAAATCTCATTATCATTGTTGTGAGGAGAGTCAAACCCTCTTATAAATTCCCAAAAAAATTCTCAGATCCAAGCTCTCACAGAAGCGATTAAGAGAGACAGATTGCTTGATGAGTAGAATCATTCTGGATATTACACTCCTTCACTTGAGATAATACATGCGAGCGACTGATGTAGCATATCAATGATTGGAAGAGTTGATCAAATAACATGGAATAAGTGAGGAAGAGAATCATGCCAATTCATGTGACACATCATGTAGATCCTCAACATTTTCATGATGGAATGTAAACGCCTATATCCTACGCTCTAGATTTGAATGGTTGTGCCATGCCAAATAAAACAATACATCTTAAACTTAAAAACAAACCGTGTGGCCACTCAGGGTTGTTGGGATATTTTATATTCCTTGGAAGGTAATAATGTCTTTGTATTATGTCAGAAAATATCCACGAATTATCTTATGTAAAAGAGTAATACATTATATCCCATATTCATTATGGTAAAATATACTCTTGATATTCATTATTATATAAAGAGATCTGTTATTATGGATAATTATACTATCTCACATGTAATATGTGAGAGTAATTCCTTCTCATCTCTTAGTATATAATGGAGTCCAGGGAGTCTTTCACATTCATCCATTGTGGATCACATAATCATGATCTTTACTATTCACACAAGTATTGCTATATTGTATTGGGGTTATTGGCATTGCTCTCTTGTACGCTTGAGGGAGATATTCTAGAGATAATAGAAGACTACCTTCCCGTGGACGTAGCCCAATTGGGTGAACTACATATATCTGGTGTACTCTTTTCTCTTGTTCTCTTTTGTCTACTTATTGTTGATATATTATTGCTTTACATAGATAGGTAAGCTAGTTTAGCTAGATCCATATCTATAGAAAGGGTCTCTCACAATGTGGGGTCTTTTGGATGCATCTTGTTAAAGTGGAGATTCACATGGGATATTGAGTGATGAATGCATGGGTATCACTTCTCTTTATAGTTAGGCACCTCCTCATATCAAGATCGACCGCCAACAAATTTCAATTTATGACATATCACAGTTTTCTCTCTAATTTCATATCTACTTTGGTAGAGCTCACAACTATTCATTTCTTATAGCAAGCTTGAACAAGATTAATTGTATATTTGTGATTATTATGCATGTAAAATATTGACACATTTATTTAATTTTAAATTTTTATGTTCATTGCATTTTTTCTGATTAGTATGAGCTATCTTCTGTGTTATTTTTTCATCCTTTATTTTATGTTATTCTTTAAATATGATTTATTTACATCCAATCTCTTGCATTGTGGTTTTCATCGTTCTTTTTCGCTGCAGTGGACTCTACGAGTCTCTAAAGTTGTTCCATGCCAATTGAGCAATGAAATTGAGGTTTTGGTTGCTTCCAGCTTAAGGTGCGAGATTTTTGTCTGCATTTGAAAGCAACAAGAGAATATAATTATCTTGACACGATCTTCCAATTTGTAATGTCCCTAAAAATATGTAAAATTTAAAATTTTTCTATATGGGATAATATCATCAATTAACATCTAAAGTTTATCCAAACTAACTTCAGCAGTGTAATTTATTTATGCAAGAGATACAAAGGTCTCGCGGAAGATCTATCAAATATAATTTACATGGGAGTTGTAAACTTTATGCATGGAATTCTAAATGACTAGTAAATGTTTAATCACTTAAGTATTGTCTTTACTAGATGTGTGTTTTGTTACTATACTCTTTCGATCTATTTAAAAAG
The DNA here is from genome assembly GCA_027924585.1 of Larix kaempferi. NCBI lineage: Eukaryota > Viridiplantae > Streptophyta > Pinopsida > Pinales > Pinaceae > Larix > Larix kaempferi. The sequence goes on from BSBM01001329.1 coordinate 7,249,529, forward strand.
CTACAACATGTCTTCGCTTGGTATTTTTGCAGGTGTTTTGATAAGATTCTAAGCTAAGAAAATAGGGTTTGTACAAGATAAAAAATGATGCCTTGTCAAAGGTTAAGGGAGGGATGATCCTAGGTTAGGGTCTTTATAATAAAATCGAGCTTGTAAAAATAATAAGACCTCTCCACTATAGGGAGTGAGAAAAAGAATTGCGCGAGTAGTGGGGTGGTTGGCGCTATTAATGTGCCCATGTGGTAGCCACATGATCGTACTACCACGCTGGAGTCTTGGTAAAAAGATCTAGGTTTCCAACGATCAGTTTTCATTTTTGTGGGTTGTGAAAGGGGTGCGAAGCTCCTGCTACCCTCCATGCTCATGGAGGGACATGCTTGACCTGAGCCTTCAGCTCATGGTTTGCGTTGGTCTAGTAATCCAGAAGACATGGGGAAAGCCAAGTGACTTGTCTCAAGGTAATTCCTGTAACTCCTTTAGCTCTCATCTTTGATCCTGGTGATTTTAGTTGTATATTAACTTGCTTCTTGGATTTTGTTTCTGTTGACAGGGTTTTTCACAAGGGAGTGATGGGAACTGGGTTTGGACGGCTTCCAGAATAGAGGATAGAGGAGACGCGAAATCTTGGTAAGCCTAGGGCTATTGTGTTCTTCTCCCCATTCAACGACATCATTGATAGTTATGGACAATGTTTGAGAAATTGTAATGCTTGGTATTCTTTAAGTTAGTGAACTCCTGGTGTTTTATAGAGGCAGGTTCATACTCTGTTTGTATTTTTTGTTCTTATATATAGAGGTGCCTAATGTTTGTGTGGAGAGCGTATGCTCCCATCTTTCTGAGTCTGTGTAATAAGGCCTCTTGATTGATTTAATGGATGGGAAAATCTTATGGTTTCAACTACTATCGTCAACATCGTGCTAATGTTTAGGACTCTGTTTTCCTAAATCTATGTAAAGTTTTCAATGGAGTTTACAAATGGGCGTGAATTCTAAATCTGCGTTTTATTATCGGTTGTGAATATGAGTTACTATGTGGTTTAGTTGCATTTGAGCTGGAAGTCTTTGTTTCGTTGTGAACTTGATTTATGGATAAAGAATTGTTTACATATGCATTTTTAAGCTTATGTTGTTTATCTAGCTTGTAAGGGGCGTCTTTTGCTTGGTCTCTATCTGGGAGCCCATTTTGAGAAGTAGGTCGTAATATGGATTCTGTGGCTACTGGTGTGTCTTGACTGTGTGTATTTCACAAGGATGCGTTTTAAATAATTATTGGAAAGAGAAATCGGCTCTAGGGGCTTAGAATGCTTAACATATGCTTCCCTAGATGTACTTCTTTTTAATGGTGGTGTTGCAAACAATATAGGCATTTTTCTAGTTTTGTTTATGATGTATCTCAAGTCAACCCTAGATTTAGGTGATTTTTCATACTGGAATGGGTGGGTTGGGCTCTGTCTGCAAAACCGTCTTGGTTGGATACGCCTCGGATTTCCTTGTAACTCCCGTTTTCTCAACGTCTTGACTGGTTTTAGTATTCATGCCTATATAAACGTAACTAGTGAAAGAAATGCTATTTTGTGGGTGGAAAGTATTAATAGTGATTTATATGAACCTAATGTATATGTTTATAATTACTTCTTCTGTTTATACCCAATTCGAGTACCATCTCTAATGTGAAAACGGTTGTCCTGTAGATGTACATTTATAGGGTAAAATATCTATTTTATCATAAAGGCTTGCAGTTTATGACAGAGGGCTACGACCCTAAATAGTTTTATCTTTTGTTTGATTCAGAGTTCATATAGTGTTTATATACATAAATAATGCTAAAGTTTAGAAGAAATATTTTTATGCATAAGGTTGGTTTACATAGGGAGAGGAATGCCTCACACCTGTTTAAGGATGAACTTAAACTTTAGCCAGGTTTCCGTGTACCGTGTTTATTTTGGCTGTGGGATAAATTCTTATTCAAATATTAGTTTACAACCTAGGATCTATTTTTGACATTTTCCTTTAAAGAGAACCGATCCCTAAAAGGAATAACTCTCCTGTAATAAATTTAATACAGTGGTTCATTTAGTCTCTCCAGGTTTTGATAATTTATAAATAAATCTTGATTTAAATAAAAACTAACCCAGATATACATATTTAAACCTTTGGCATTTTAAAATAGAAAGCGTACAGTAATACAAAGAAACTAGGACGTTTTAAGAAAAGAAAACTTATGGTAATATAAAGGAAATTACCGTGTTTATACAAAGAAACTAGAATGTTTTAAGAAAAGAAAACTTATGGTAATATAAAGGAAAATTACCATGTTTATTACAAAAGAAACTAGGATGTTTTAGGAAAATAAAACTTATGGTAATATAAAGAAAAATTACCGTGTTTTATACAAAGAAACTAGGATGTTTTAAGAAAAGAAAACTTACTGTATATAAAGTAAGTTACTCTATTTATACAAAGAAACTATGATGTTTTAAGGAAAGAAAACTTACTGTAATATAAAGGAAATTACTATGTTATACAAAGAAACTAGGATGTTTTAAGAAAAGAAAACTTATTGTAATATAAAGGAAATTACCATGTTAGTACATTCAGCTGGAAATACTAAAGAAAAATAAATATGAAAATGTAATTTCTTACCTGACTATTCTTACTAGATCTCCTTAGACCCTGTGTTGGTCACCCTATATGTCAATTAATTAAAGCTAACACACAGGATGGTCAATAATAAATTGTCAAACCCAGGGAGGTCTTTTGTTTCAATGGTAATAAGCATAATCTGTACATAAACATGTCAAGCAGTTGATTTACTAAATGTAGATAATGATACTACCAATCTATCCAGCCAAACTCACTCTAGAAAGCAGACTAAGCTAATTCTGTAATGTCCCCATTCAAATATGTGCATAGTAAGACAATCCCATCAATCCTACTAGTTTCCTAGGTTGGATGGGCAACATGTGGGATGGTAATAAGGAAGCTATTAATGATATTTAGACATTAGAAGGGTTCAAGCATTTAATAAATATCGTGAATAAATAAATTCAAGAGAAATTCTAAGTGGCAAGTGGTTTTTGGAGACATATGGAGGTGGTGGGACCCACACTATCTTGATTTTTCAATGACACGTGGCAGCTCTCTCTTGCCAATTCAAATTCATGGGAAGGTGAACACTCTTGGATGAGTTGGTAAGTCATAACACATGTCATTGAGCATCTTAGGTCGAAATTGGATGGAATAGTGACCTCCATGGGAGAGGAAGAGTCAAATTGGAGACTAGTCGACACTTGGGTTAGATTCCCTAGTTTTATGGACAACAATAATGAAGCATCTATGACATTTATGACAAAATTCAGACCTGACTTCTTACACCTGACCATTATGACATGTCAGCCCCAAAAATAGGCTCAAGGAAGGCGCTCATGGACTTGGGGGAAGCTAAAGAGACTCAAATTCGAATTTGGGAGAAGATGGAAGGTTGGAACTAGGAGACAAGTGGCAAATGAGGAATGTTTTTTAAATGGAAATTTATTGAATCTATTCATGAGGATTTCGACCCCTTGAAGGCTAATGTTGGTTATAAAATGTAGAAATCAAGTATGAGAATGGATTTTGATGATTTGAGAAAAAATCCATTTGTGAAGAGAGAACTAGTGGATGACTATAGTTTCTTGCCTTAGCCAATTTCGAGGGTTGAAAGATTCCCATCCAAGTTGGTGTTTTTGAAGAGGCCACTCAGGTCTTTCATGGTGCTTTAATGGAGTTTTATTTGTAGGTAGAAGCTACAGGAATTTTCATTGTTTAGGTTTAGTGTAGCACATTCTCTCCACCATTTCCAATTTTGAAGGCATATTCGGGCTCCTTGAGGGATTGCGCTTTGGGTGAGATCTTGAACTCATTGGGAGAGATTCATATGTTATTTTTATTATTGTAATAGATTCATATCCTCTTTTATTCATATTCAAATACTCTTAGGTCGAAATACCCATTGATTGCATGCAAAATTATTGATTAATGAGCAAACAATGTCATTTCCCCAATGCTTTGATGTATGACACTTTACGGTTGATTATTCAAATGGATGGATGATTCTTTTGATATATTTGTGATTCATATACTGCCATGGATATATTATACAAGTTTCATGTACTGTACTTGAGCATTTGAAGCATTTTTACTCAGTTTGTTTGTATTGAGAGGTGAAATAGTGCCATTTCCCCAAGGGTCGAATTGGGGGTTTTTGTTGTTCAATGTGAGAGAGTTAGAACAGTAGTTAAAATCAATTGATGGTGCATATGGGACCTTAATCAAATACTTAAAACATTACATACCTCTGTTCATAAATTCGTGGATTTTGGAGGCATTTGGAAGGCCATTTGCAGGTGTTACCCCGGGGAGATTAGATGCACAAATTACTAGTCAAAATTACATATATGATCAGAATACAAATCAAGTTTACAGTAGTATTTGGAGGGCCATAAAACATCCCTGAACCTAATATTCAAGTCTAAATACCATTCATACACTCCTATAGAATATTTTGGAGCATTTGGTTTGATTTGGAGGTCAAAACAGTAAAACTAGTCAAAGGTCGAAATTGGGGAAATAGTGGAAAATTTGGCATTTTAATAAAATTTTGAAAAATAGGCATTACAAGTGGTATCAGAGCATGTTCTTGGCACTTGATGGTATTAACAAGAAGTCAAAAGAATAATCCACCACCCTTTGAACAGTAGTTGAAAATATTTTTGTTGAAGAAGAGGTAGTAGAAGAAGAGAATTTTTTTTACTGAAATCATGGGTAGAGAGGAGGAGGACAAAGCAAGATATAAGGGTGAACTTATTGCAACCTTAGATCCGTGTTTCTCTAAACTTTCAACAAACATGGATAGTATAGGTGACAGATTGTTGCAAGGATTCGAACTATTGATTAGCCAGCTTCAAAGCAAAGGGATGATAGGAGATAATAGTGGTTCACACTCAGGGAAAAAGATGAAAGGGAATGAGCATATTTTCTCAAGTGCATGACCTCATAATAGACCTGATGAATTTCAAAGCACACATAGGCATACTGCACCTAAATTTCTCACACCCAAAGAAGAGCCCAACCTTGAATTGGATTACAAGAAACTATGTAAATGATTGGAATGATTTGAATGAAGAGTGTAAAAGAGGTGTACCAATCAGTGACTACATTGATGCTATGCAAAAGATTAAAAGGAAGGGAGACAATAGGAGTCCATTCCAAAACAAAGAATAAATAGGTGCTATTGGAAAAATGTCACTTCCTACTTTTGATGGTTCTTCTCAAAATTCTGCTAACACTTGGGTGCAAAAATTGGATGTATATTTTCAGTTGAATCCTATGTTGGAAGAGGATGCATTAAAAATGGCCATTTTGCATTTGGAAGGAGATGCCAATGAATGGTGGTTTCATGGGATGAAAACCTTGGGTCATAATCAGGTTAAAAAATATGGAGAATTTGTTGATAGAGGTACTAGAAATATTTGAACAAAAAGAGTCCAGAATTGCCTTTCAAAGAACTAGCTCAATTGAAGCAAACTGGGTCCCCTACTGAATATATGTTGGACTTTCAAAAATTATCAGTTGAGGTGGCTGATGTATCTATGGGAAGATTAGTATTTCTGTTCACTAAAGTTTTGGATGAACCCTTAAGAGGTTTGGTCAAATCCCACAAGCCAACTACATTAAAAGATGCAATGAGCTTGACTAGGGATCTCCAAAATGTGCTTCCTAGAACGAGATTTCCTCCTAAGCCTAGCTACAAATTTGAAAAGAAACCTTGGCAAAGGGATGGATATGATAAGAAACCTTGGCAAAGAGAGTCATTTGAGAGGAATAAAAAAGAGGGGACTAAACAGGGATAAACATAGAAAAAAGAAACTGTGCTTCACATGCTTCCAACCATGGACACCGGGGCACAAATGTACCAAAGGAAAGGCTCAATACATAGAAGTATTTTCTAATAATGAGGGGTATGATGGGGGCATGGATGAAGATGGAAATATTTCAGATCAAGAAGAGACATATGAGACAGCAGTAGAAGAGGAAAGACAAGAAGAAAATCATCCTTCACCGGACAAAGCAAGAATGGCAGTGCTTTCAGCAGTACCTCGCTATCATACTATCCGATGCAAAGGTGTGGTACAAGGTCAAAGAACTTCATTTTTGGTATATGGAGGACCCACTCATAACTTCATTGATGCAGAGATGGTAGAGAAAAGAAATATACCTATTGAACCATTTGATGGCTTCACAGTTGTCATTCCCGGTCACAACACAATGCAATGCAAAACATGGGTTCCAAAGCTGCAAGTCACCGTAGGTAACTATACTTTTGTTGATAGTTTTTATGTGGTTGATGTTGCTTGATACTAATGTGGTTTTGGGAGTGCAATGGCTATATATCAATAGGAGAGGATACAATAAATTATCAAATTCCCTGAAATGAAATTGCAAGATTGAAAAGGAGTACAAAGAATTGTGAGAGGGCAACACACTTATCCAAATCAAGTAGTGACTTGCAATAGTATGAGATCTATATGTGAGGCATGGGGATATAGAATGGGCTACTGAATATCATATTAGATCTCCCAAGCCAACTATAAATATTGTCAAACACCCAAAGGAAATGGAGAGAATTTTGCAAAAATATGCAAAGGTTTTTAGAGACCTTCCACATGGTAGGCCACCAGATAGGGGGGTTGAGCATAGTATTATTTTGGAGGAGGGGTACTTTCACCCATTCATATACCACCTTATAGACATCCTAATAAGTTCAGAGATGAGATTGAAAAATCTATCCAAGAACTCCTAGAGTTGGGACTCATTAGACCAAGCCCTAGCCCTTATGCTTCCTCAGTAGTGCTAGTGAAGAAAATAGATGGAACATTGAGAATGTGCATAGGTTTTAGAGCCTTGACAAAAAGACTATCAAGAATAGGTATCCTATTCCTAGGATTGATGAAATCATGGATGAGCTACATGGGGCCAAATACTTCTCAAAAATTGACCTTAGATCAGGGTATCACCAAATTCGAATGAAAGATAAAGATGTGCAAAAGCTCGCTTTTCGTTGTCATTTTGGCCACTTTGAATTTCTTGTCATGCCTTTTGGGTTAACTAATGCTCCAGCCACCTTTCAAGCATGTATGAATAGGATATTTTGCAAGCAACTAAGAAGGTTTTTTTTGTTTTTCTTTGATGATATTCTCATTTACAGTAAATCATGGGAAGAGCATTTGCAACAGTTAGCAATTGTGTTGAAAATCTTGCAAGAAGAGTCCTTATTTGCTAAGTTATCAAAATGTGAGTTTGTGATGAAAGAACTAATGTATCTTGGGCACATTATTGGGTAATAAGGAGTGAAGGTACACATGTAAAAAATCACGGCTATCTTCGAATGGCCATCACCAAAAAATATTACTGAATGAGAGGCTTTATTGGCATATGCACCTACTACAGAAAATTTGTGAAAGGGTTCTCCAAGTTGACTTCTCCACTCACTGATTTGACTAAGAAGGATGCTTTCAAGTGGATGAAGAGGATGAAAAGTCCTTCCAAAAAATGAAAGAGGTAATGAGTAGTTGTCCCCATACTTGCACTTCCTAATTTTACTAAACTTTTGTTGTGGAATGTGATGCTTCAGGTGGAGGAATAGGGGCTGTCCTAAAGCAAGACCTGTTAGAAAAATAGGATCGCAGAGCAATAACAATAAAAATAAATGCAAATATAATCACACACACACATTACAAGAGAGACACAGATATATTGTGGTCACCCAACTTGGGCTACGTCCACACTGAATTGCCAGTCCTTATTATTATTACCGTCCAGCAAGGTGAAGGGATACAACCTGCAGCACAACCGCTGCACTTCCTCTTCTCTGTTTCACGGTCTCTCTCCTGATATCAGAGATCTTTACAATGCATAAAACCTAATACATCATCTTCCCTAGCCATATTACAATGTCTTTATTTTATAGGGGAAATACAATGGGAAAATACCACGGGATACCCAAAACCATGGGCCCGCAAAACAGCTGGCAAAAACCTTGGAACCCCGTGGGGGGGTGATGCCCCCCCACACCCCCCCGCTGGGGTGACTGTACAGTCCACCTACATATCATATAAAACTGGGGTACAAACACAACTGATACAATATCATCTATGAGATTGGAAGATCTGGCTCCACAACCAACAAGACCAACCCCCATAGCCTTTGAGAGCATAAAGTTGCAGCCTCATGAAAAACTTTACTCCATCTATGATAAAGAAATGCTGGCCATTATGCATGCATTGGCCAAATTCAGACAATACTTGGTGGGCAGCAAGTTTGTGGTGAAAATTGACCACAATAGTCTAAGACAGTTTCTCACCCAAAAAGATCTAAATGAAAGGCAACAAAAGTGGGTAAGCAAGATTCAAGCTTATGATTTTGATATTGAATATGTCAAAGGAAAGAATAATATAGTAGCAGATGCTTTGTCAAGAAGGCCTTCTTTTTCTCCTCATGGATATTGCCAAAGATTGGAAAAACATGCTACTAGTTGAATATGCCAAAGAAAAATTTGCTTGTGATGTATAGGATGGAATCAAAGGGATGATAATTATAGGATTTTGAATGGATGATATATTATAAGGGAATAATTTATTTAGTTCATAACTTCAAGCTCAAGTACCGAATTTTGCAAGAAGCACATGATTCCCCACTAGCGGGCCATCCGGGGATCTTAAAACTTATAGACAGTTGAGGAAAAGATTTTTTTGGAAGGGGATGAAGGGAAGATGTTTAGAAGTATGTGAATGAATGTAAATCATGTCAACAAAACAAATCAGAACTTACATGTCCACCAGTCCTATTACAACCATTGCCCATTCTGGAGCAAAAATGGGGACAGTATTTCCATGGATTTCATCACCGGATTGCCTAAATACTTGGGTAAGGATGTGCTGCATCTATGTGGTAGTTGATAGGTTGAAAAAATTTGCCCATTTCTTTGTTGTTACATCATATTTTAGTGCTACACAAGTGGCTGATATTTTTTCAAAGAAATCTTCAGATTGCATGGGCTCCCCAAGAGCATTGTCAGTGATAGAGATAGTAGATTCATGGGTGCTTTTTGGCAAGAAATTTTTAGATTGGTAGGCACTTAATTGTACTCACAAGTACCAGCTATCATCCACAAACAGATGGACAAACAAAGAGGGTAAACCAATGGTTGAAGGATACCTAAGAAACTATGTGGGAGGGTAGCAAAAGTATGGGCAAAATGGTTACACTTGGGTGAGTTTTGCTACAACACCACTTATCATATGTCAATAGGAATGTCTCTTTCAAAGCATTATATGGTTAAGATTGCACTTACATTTGCTGACATTATATTGGGTGATAGTAGAGCCCCAAAGACTAAAGATTGGGTGGAAGAGAGCCAAGAAATTTAAAGGCTCTTGAAAGACAATTTGCAGGTTGCTCAAAATTAGCAAAAACAATATGCTGATAGGCATAGAGAAGAAATAACCTTTCAAGTCAATGATTTAGTATATTTAAGGTTGCAGCATTATAAACAAACATCTCTCAAAAAGAATGGAGCAGAAAAATTAAAACCAAGGTACTATGGGCCATACAAGGTAGTGCGGAAGGTTGGAGAAGTAGCATATGAACTAGAACTTCCGGAACGGAGTAAAATCCACAATGTATTTCATGTTTCTTGTCTCAAGAAATCTCTTGGTCATCAAATCATCACTTCAAAAATACTTCCTCCTTTGGATGATGAAGGTTAGCTCACACTTGTTCCGGAAAAGATTTTGAAGACACGGGAAAGAAGGTTGAGGAGTAGAATCATCAAAGAATATTTAGTGCAATGGAAGGAGCTTACCAAATGAAGATGACACATGGGAAGGAGGAGAATATTTTGCAGCATCAAAAATTGAAATTGCTTGAGGACAAGCAATCTTGGGTGGGGAGGACTGTAATGTTCCCATTCAAATAAGTGCATAGTAAGACAATCCCATCAATCCTACTAGTTTCTTAGGTTGGATGGGCACATGTGGGATGGTAATAAGGAAGGTAATAAATGATATTTAGACATTAGAAAGGTTCAAGAATTTAATAAATATGGTGAATAAATAAATTCAAGAGAAATTCTAAGTAGCAAGTGGTTTTGGAGACATATGGAGGTGGCGGGACCCACACTAGCTTGATTTTTCAATGACACATGGCAGCTCTCTCTTGCCAATTCAAATTCATGGGAAGGTGAACACTCTTGGGTGAGTTGGTAAGTCATAACACATGTCATTGAGCATCTTAGGTCGAAATGGGATGGAATAGTAACCTCCATGGGAGAGGAAGAGTCAAATTGGAGACTAGTGGACACTTGGGCTAGATTCCCTAGTTTTATGACAACAATAATGAAGCATCTATGATATTTATGACATAATTCAGACCTGACTTCTTACACCTGACCATTATTACATGTCAGCCCCAAAAATAGGCTCAAGGAAGGTGCTCATGGAGTTGGGGGAAGCTAAAGAGACTCAAATTCGAATTTGGGAGAAGATGGAAGGTTGGAACTAGGAGACAAGTGGCAAATGAGGAATATTTTCTAAATGGAAATTTATTGAATCTATTGAGAGGATTTCGACCCCTTGAAGGATAATGTTGGTTATAAAATGTAGAAATCAAATATGAGAATGGCTTTTGATGATTTGAGAAAAATTGCATTTGTGAAGAGAGAACTAGTGGATGACTAGTTTCTTGCATTAGCCAATTTCGAGGGTGAAATATTACCATCCAAGTTGGTGTTTGGAGAGGCCACTCAGGTATTTCATGGTAATTTAATGGATTTTTATTTGCAGGCAGTAGCTACAGAAAGTTTCATGGTTTGGTTTAGTGCAGCACTTTCTCTCCACCATTTCCAATTTTGAAGGCATATTCGGCCTCCTTGAGGGATTGCGCTTTGGATGAGATCTTGTACTCATTGGGAGAGATTAATATGATATTTTTCTAATTGTAATAGATTCATATCCTTTTTTCTTCATATTCAGATACTCTCAGGTCGAAATACCCATTGATTGTATGCAAAATTATTGATTAATGAGAAAACAATGTCCATTTCCCCAATGCTTTGATGTATGACACTATAAGGTTGATTATTTTGAATGTATGGATGATTCTTTGATATATTTGTGATTCATATACTGTCATGGATATATTATACAAGTTTCATGTACTGTACTTGAGCATTTGAAGCATTTTTACTCAGTTTGTTTGTATTGAGAGGTGAAATAGTGCCATTTCCCCAAGGGTCGAATTGGGGGTTTTTGCTGTTGAATGTGAGACAGTTAGAACAGTAGTAAAAATCAATTACTGGTGCATATGAGACCTTAATCACATACTTAACACATTACACACCTCTATTCATAAATTCGTGGGAGTTTGGAGGCATTTGGAAGGCCATTTGCAGTGTTACCCCGGGGGGATTTGATGCACAAATTACTAGTCAAAATTACATATATTGATCAGAATACAAATCAAGTTTGAAGCAGTATTTGGAGGGCCATAAAACATCCCTGAACCTAATATCCAAGTCTAAATACCATTCATACACTCCTACAGAATATTTGGGAGCATTTGGGTTGATTTGGAGGTCAAAATAGTAAAACTAGTCAAAGGTCGAAATTGGGGAAATAGTGGAAAAATTGGCATTTTAATAAAATTTTGAAAAAGGGTCATTACAAATTCACATATATAAGGAATTGATTGAAACTGCCTTCCTACAGAAATCACCCAGCAGTTATAAAATTAAGAATAGGAATAAACCAGATTGCTTTTGCAAGAAGTTAAATCCTATAATTATCAAACTACAATAGTTGATCTTTACCAAAATGATCTATCCAGTAGCTATTGTTACTCAACCATAATCCACCTACTTTAAATCAATTGAAGTTACAACAACAACCAAAATCTAAAGCTAGAACTCTAACTGATAATTACTGGAAATCCTAGAAAGCATAAACAACTAAAAGATATTGGAATTGAGCTTGGCTATTACAGCTGATTCAAACACACATGCATTAAATGAATTATCCTACACAGTCAACTATCACACCAATCTGCTACAGCTATTCAAGATACAATTATGAACTACCAAAAGGAAAGCTAATTCTCTGTTGCAGCTACCAATAACATCTGCAATAATTCCACACCACACAACATAAGTAAAGCTAAACTAGTCTACCTACTTAAACCGGCTATCTCTGTGAGAAGGCGGGCCCTGGCCTTCTAACACAGACGCCGAGAATCACAACAAATTAAGACACAGAAATGAAGAACTCTGCTCTCCTATTAATGATGGAAATGGACAGTATCAGTGCTCTGTTACAGCTTATGTAAAAATCGTAATTGTCCAACCCTAGGCTACGAGAGCCTTTGCATATTTATACATTGAGAGTACAGATCACGATCCACTAAACTTGTGCAGCAAAGAAGATATATGATCTTCATGTTGTGGAGTTACAGCTAACTGTTACAACCATATTAAACAAGGCTGTTAATCATGAAGGATGTTGTTGCTCTAATAATTAATGGATCAACAAACTCAACAACTAGAATGCAACCTGTCTGTCGCAGCAAGGTTCTGTTTCAGTAGAAGCCTGTTACAGATTCTTGTGGATGAATGTGTTGTCCCTTGGAGTATGAGGAGCTGGTGCTTTGAAGAGTAACAGCTGGCGCCACTTGGCTGATACACTTGCACCTTAGACCTTGACTAAATGAAATCACACAGATCAACATAAACCAAAGCTTAAGATCCATAATATTTAACAATCTTAGGCATAAAATAAATAAAGCAATAACGAATTATACCTGTCAATATTATTGATTGATCTGGAAAAAGACATGGATATAGCTTATGAAAGTAGGATGAAATCAAGGAAAAATGATGTAATAAGGATGGCCAAAAAGGGGCATTTCCTAGACCCAACATCTCCCCCCAAATATCCGATTGCATGTTCTCATGCAACAACCTCTCCTAGTCCGAATCTGAGTCTGAGTTGAATCTGTGGAGATTTGTAAGATTATAGGCAAGTTCTGGTGTCTCCCCTCGAGGCACAAACCCATAGCAGGACATCCAATGCTCCCACCACAACTCTTCTTCTTCTAATGTCAAAGCATAGTTGTTTCTGTAAGGACTCACAGGCATCCATATGAGAGGGAATTTGAATCTTAAGCCAATCCACCAAGACCCACACTTTTTCATGCACTGCACATATCTAGGAATCCTTGTCAAAGCTTGCCTGAAATTTTCAAAGCCATGTGGATCCATTTCCTTCAGAGATGAGGAAGAGTACAACCATCTGTATTCACTACCTTCCAGGGCATCCTGCTACATATTAATAATCATTGGGACACATGTTGTAAGGAGTTTATCTCGAGGCTCTCAAAGTATCGGGCAATTGAAGGAACCCTGGGAGATTTAGCATGATTTTCTATGAATGCTTTTGGATCCTGAGGTTCCCCCCTAATCCATAGAGTAGAATTCTCCTCATTCCTGAGGATGGTTTGGAAAGCATCTCGCCATCTTACATGGTTAATGAAAAAAGAGGCAAATGCCCTCAGCTGAACATCCCCTAGACAAGGTAATGGATTAGATGGAAAGTCAATATAACAAGCCCTATCATGTAAATACAATTCACATAACAAATGCTGATTCTCAAAATCACTCTTCAGAAAAGTCTCCAAAAACTAAGTAGCTGTTGCCAAATCAAATGATCTCCCTTCCTTAAGAGCCCTTAATTGAAATAAAGTTTTCTGCTCATGGAGAAAGACAGGGTAAGAGGGGGATGGAGCCCTGCAACTCAACAACTCTATGGAAAGAGTGTACATTTTGTATTTTTCTTGTTGCACGGACTTAAGTTTCTTCAATCTTTCCAATTTTTCTTGAAGTTTCTCCCTTCAGAGTTTCTGGAAGAATAAATCCTCAGCCCACTTTTCTCTCATCCCTTTAATGACATTCCTATGTTCTTGGAGAGAGATCATACCTGTCCTGAACTGATCAATCCACTTGTGCCATTTATCCAACTCGAGATTTAACCAGAGAATATTCTTCTCCAGCCGTTGAAATATTCTGTCTTCTACCTCCTTTTCATCATTAGAGTCAAGATAAATGACTTCCTTGTTTTGGTTTGGCACTGTAATAGCTTCATCCTTTATTGGAGTGGTCGTGGTTTGTGCCTGTGATGGAGTCTCAGCCATGGCTTTTGGGGATGCTGGTTGTTGTGTGACAGCATCCTTTATTTCTATATCAACTTCATCCCCCTCAGTCTGTGTCACAGTCTCAACCAATATTCTTAGGATTACTAGTTCTTGTGTGACAGCATCCTCCTTCTCCATTTCAATCTCATCCATCTCAGTTTGTGTTGCAACTGTAGCAAATGATTTTAGAAACACTGGTTCTTGTGTGACAGTGTTTTCTTCTTGGTCCTTGATATCAAATGTTGTTGTTTGAGTTGCAGCCTCACTAAATATTTTCAAGGGTACTGGTTCTTGTGTAACAGTCCCTTGTTCCTCAATTTCTTTGAATTGTTGAGATTTTTTCTGGGTTATATCAAGTCTTTATGACTGATGAGACTGGTCCTGAAGAAGCTCGGTATCCCTGATGGCCGGAACTATACAGTTTCATCTCCTAAATTCAAATCAGGGATCTCTTCAATTCTTGGCTCATTTTCCCTCATCAATTTGATTTTTGGCATTCCTTCTTCCACCTCCTCTATCTATACATGCCTTTGTGATACATCTCCCAACACAACAACTCTGTGTCCTACTGCAAAAAATATATCTCCACACTCTGGAAAAACAGTCTCTCCATACCTCTCATTTTCAAATGCAAAAGATGAATTTTCAAATAAGTTTGCAGCATTTGCTAATGTGTTCAAATTCTTCTCTGCTTGCTTTCCAACTACTCCCTTCCATCTTTCCAGCTCATTTCGCAATATATGCACCTCCTCTTTTAATAATTCATTTTCAAGCAGGAGATTTTTGATTTGAGGTTCTTCTCTAGAAGGTTCCTGCATAGCAGCAGATGAATTGGGGTTCAAAATGGGAATCTCTATATCTACCCCTGTTACAGGTGCTTTATGTACCACAGGTGACTCTCTATTCTCTCTGACTACTCCTGTTGTCTCTGCTAAGGGTGCTTTAATATTACCCCCAATTGCATCCACTGTCTTAGCTTCTTTTGTTGTCTCTGCTAAGGGTGCTTCAATATTACCCCCAATTGCATCCATTGTCTCAGCTTCTTCTACTGTCTATGCTACCTCTGCTACTATTGCAGTTGCTTCTGTTGCTGTTGTTGTCACAGTTGCTTTTGTTGCTGCTGCTGTCACAACTACTATAGCCGATCGAGTCCTTCTTTTTCTCACCATTCCCACTGGGTGTTCCTCAATTCCTACTGCTACTGGTGCTTTGACACTTCTGATTCTCCTTTTCTTTGCTGCAATGGGTGTTTGACCTATGATATTTTCAATTACTAGGAACTAGATTCATAAGACAATTTCACCATGGAATATTTTAGACAATGAGTGAAGAAGAATAGAGAGAATAAATTATGGAAAACACTCTATATCTTATTCATTGATATGATAACAATATATAATACATCCTCCATGGAGAAAATCGAATTGCTTTGAAGCAATATGGAAAGAGCAAAAAGAAAGGCTTAGAAAAGACAAAAAACCCCCTAGGTGGCAAAAGCAGTTTCCAAAACTGTGCTAGAGGCTCACGAATTTGGTAAGTATGGTATGGCAGCTCATGAGTGAGGTAAATGGAATGTAATTATGGATTTAGAAGGTTAGATATGATGTGGAGGTCGAATTGGTCAAGTGGCAAAAGATTCCAAGTAAACTAGCTTTATCTTTTTCAATATAAAGCAGAAAAAACAGGACAAAGCTTACTAAAACTGGATAGTGTCTTTCTAATTCAGGAATGGAATAAAATCAGACAGAATCCAAGGAAATCTTATCCAGAATCTATCCAAATTCATTTTTGTGAATGAGGATAGCACGTGGTCCACTAAAAGACAAAACTAGCCTATTCTACCTAGTCAAAACTCAAGAAATTAATCGTAAATGATTAATTAATATTATCCTAAGTCTAGAATGACATAGTGGATTTTTTTAATGTTCCAACACCCCCCCTTAAGCTTGAATTTATGTGATAGGAATTAGAAAAATATCAGAAATATAGGGCCCAAGCAACAAGGCTTATGGTCACCCCAATACAAAAATAACTAGTCCATGTAAACCAAGGAAACAGGGAAAACCTCATGGGAACAAAACCATCCCTCAAAAATGGACATGCTTGGTGTCTTCATACTGTCATGTTGCTCATTTGAATGAGCTTAATGAGCTGAATGAGCTAAATGGGATGCTTCCGAGTAACTGACTTGATGAAGAGATTGTGGATGTCATGATCATGCATCAGTGCATCGATGTTGTGTCGGCAAGAACCATGTGTTGAAGCTCTATGAAGTTCATCTTCTGATGATGGAGTAGAATCAAATGAATTTTTCTTGCTACTATAACATACATAATCAAATCTGAAAACATAATCAATGATGGAAATAATATCTATGCATACTCCTTCCCAAGGAGAAACAATGAACTCAACAGGATCAATTTCTTCTGAAGCTGCAATGTGGTGTTTCAATGTGGTGTACTAGTTCTTGTACTTTCTTCTCAAACTGATGTAGAACCTTCTGATATTTAAAATGAGATCATACATCTTTGAAATATCAGAATGTAATTCATATGGAGCAAAAAATAGTAAATATGTGGAGTCTCCATGATCGAACATAATTTCAGTAGAGAAAATTTGAGAAACTAGATCACCCGGACAACTGAGCGAGCCTGGAGAGTGTGAGGACTTGACTTTTGAACCATGAGTGATGGGGTCATGTCCATATGTGTGGAATATCAGTCCAAATAATTCCAAAACAATTTCTATCCAACCAATGAAAGATATGCAAGACAAAAGTGCAATAGAGGCAAGTGACACAGTGTAGGAAAACATAGAATTGTGTAGTTTCTTAACTGGAGAACTTGGGGTTTGTAGGGTCTTTTCTGCATCCAAAGGTTGGGAATATGATGTGGGATATGTAATGACCTTCACATCAAACTGTAAATCATCTTCTAAATCAGAATATAAAATATTTGAATGATGGTGGAAAGACCTTTCAAAAGACAAGTCAGAAGCTAGTAAAAAATGACTAGTTTTGAGAGTAGACTTGGATGAACTGACTGAAGATTGTTCCAAGTAAGAGGTGGAGATTTCTGATTCTGATATATCAAAATGTGAATCAATATGAAAGACATTAGAATTATATTTCACTCTAGCACTTACAGCATAAACATTATTACCTTTGGGAGAGGCTTGGAGACAAAGTTCTTGTTCTGCAGCAACCTTGCCTGGTTCTTTCTTTGCCAAGTCAGGAACATCTATGTTATGCTCTTCAAGCATCTTGTCCATGATGTCTAATTTCTTCTTGAAGAAATATTTCTTAGGATGAGTGCCTTTGCAGCAATAAGAACACTTGGTCTTCTCCTTCTTCATCTTCTTGGATTTGGAATCTCCATCAGAATCCTCTTCGTCTGACAATGTCTTTTGTTTGGATTTATCATTCTTCTTTGCTCCATGAGCAACAAGTGCAAAGTCATTGGAGGGTGATTGATGCCTCATTTGGACCAGATTTTCCTTTTCTTGAGTGAGTGAAGCAATGAATGAATCCAAGGTTGGCATCTTCCACTTTGGAACTGCAAGTCTTGTAGAATGAAAAGTAGACACAAATAATGAGTATTCAGAACTCAGTTTTGACATAATGGTAAGGATTAATTGCTGATCCTTCTTCTCTATGCCACATTGCTTGAGTTGAAGCAATAGGTTCTTGAATTTTGAGATGAAATCCTCCATATAATTGAAATTACTTGGATTAAGAGAGATCAGCTCAATCTCCAATAAATGACCTCTAAGCTCATCCTGTTTTCCAAAGAGAGACTCTAGCTTTGTCCACACTTCATTTGGAGTGGATAGAGAATCAATATGGAATAGAAGATCTAGAAATACAGAGAGACAAAGTAACCCATAAGCTTCATCAAGCCTATTGAACCATTTGGATTTTAATGCAACAGCACCTAGCTCAGTTTCAAGCCCCATAATGATTCTATACAATCCTTTGCTCCGAGGTTGGATGATCATATGCGCCTTCCAGTCAAAGAAATTGAAGGGAGTGAGAGTCATAGCTTTGGCTTGATTTTGATCCATATTGATTCATTCCTGGTGATGGAAATACCTGCAAAAAAAACTCTTGGAAATTTCTTTGAATCAAGCTAGCTCTGATACCATGTGAAATTTTCAATTACTAGGAACTAGATTCATAAGACAATTTCACCATGGAATATTTTAGACAATGAGAGAAGAAGAATAGAGAGAATAAATTATGGAAAACACTCTGTATCTTATTCATTGATATGATAACAATATATAATACATCCTCCATGGAGAAAATTGAATTGATTTGAAGCAATATGGAAAGAGCAAAAAGAAAGGCTTAGAAAAGACAAAAAAAACCCCTAGGTGGCAAAAGCAGTTTCCAAAACTGTGCTAGAGGCTCACGAATTTGGAAAGTATGGTATGGAAGCTAATGAGTGAGGTAAATGGAATGTAATGATGGCTTTAGAAGGTTAGATATGATGTGGAGGTCGAATTAGTCAAGTGGCAAAAGATTCCAAGTAAACTAGCTTTATCTTTTCCACTAGAAAGCAGAAAAAATAGGACAAAGCTAACTAAAATTGGATAGTGTCTTTCTAATTCAAGAATGGAATAAAATTGGACAAAATCCAAGGAAATATTATCCAAAATCTATCCAAATTCATTTTTGTGAATGAGGATAGCATGTGGTCCACTAAAAGACAAAAATGGCCTATTCTACCTAGTCAAAACTCAGGAAATTAATCATAAATGATTAGTCAAAACTCAGGAAATTAATCATAAATGATTAATTAATTTTATCCTAAGTCTAGAATGACATAGTGGGTTTTTTAAATGTTCCAACATGACCCCTGTTTCCTGATCCTACTCTTTGTTTCTTTGACACATGGGTATTTACCTCGATCTTTTCTTCTTCAATAATGGTACCCCTTATCTCCGGAGAGGACACAACCTCTAAAATTTCCACCCTTCTTCTACTATTCTTGTCTGATATCCTTCCTCCTAAATTCTTGTTTCTGCAATTGCAGCTTCTACTATCGCAGCTTCAACAGCTGCTTCAGTTCTAGCTTCTTTTATTTGAGTATCTTCTTCTGCAGTTACAGCTTCTAATTTTTCTTCCTCCTGCTCCATGGTTTTCATCACAATTTCCTCATCACTGGTCTGGTTTTCTAATGCTCCAGCCTCCCCCCCAACTGGATTTGAGGAATGCCGGTCCTCACTATCTTCCCCAACATCCTCCATTTCCAATACAGGTTGTATGATTGGCGCGTCTCCAGCTAGAAATTGTTCCCAGGTTAAATTATGATTTGCAATGGCTCTTAGGACTAGTAATTTAATTAGGCCATGATTAGTAAGGAAGGAAACTGGGTGTTGGGCGGTTCTTGCATATCCAACCATGGTTTGTAGGGTTTTAAGCAGATAAAATGGTATATTCACCAAATTGCGATGACATAAATGAGACAGTAAGGGAAGTTCAGAGAAGGAAACAATTTGGTACTTACCTCCACAAGAGATTTATCTTTTCACAAAGATCGCCACTTGATTCTAGGGTGGTGGTAAAGATGCCAGTTCCAGCCCATGGCGCTTTGGACTATCCTGCTCTCCAACTGCCAAAAATTCCCTCACTGCATTTGCATTATGTGCCTTCCGTCCAAATAACTTCTTCCCAACCAGGGGCAAGCCAGTAACTTCGGCTATTATTTCTTCTGTAACATCCACACGCAATCCCCTGACCTCGGAGTGAGTATCAGTCAGGTTGAGGGAAAATTGCAATGTGGTTTCTGTGTGGAAACCATTCAACCATTCAAAGTATGCCATCCAACCTGCTGCTAAAAATATTAAGAACTTCTACATTGGCACATACAGCTTTTGTATTTATTGGTTCATGTTAGACTGGGTTTCCCATTTTAATCCCTCCTCAAAGTTCAGAACGAATGCAACAATTTCCAATCTAGACGCGGAAGTTGAAGTTTTATGAACATGCCAAGGGTCGTTGGGGTTCAAAAATCAGGTTTTAGGCAAGTCTATGGCAGTATGAACATTCTGTTGAAACGATGAAGTTAGCATAATTGGGGTAACAGGTGCAAATGGGGTAAGGTGACGAGAAATAAATACAACCATGACTCTAACATAATCCCTAGAGGTTAATTCGTATGGGTTCATTAATCGAGGGTTATGACAGTACATAATTGTTATTACTGTATTTAATTTTTTGCCAAATCATGTAAAAGATGCGATCCATACCTTTGCGTTTATGAGTTTGAGCCATGGATCAATCATTACAGCCAGCCGTCATCCTCGCAAGTATGAATGCACATGTGCTGAAGTGATGTGGCCACCACCACCTGGGCTGATAGCTACTCAAGACACCTAAAATTTTCCTTCGTGGAAAACCATGATTGGATCGTGTGGAGCGAGCAAAAAAACTGACGCCCAATTAAATCATTATTGGCATCAACAATCGAAGAGCAGACAAACTGGCGGAGTCACAGTTACTAGACTTAGAAAAATAAGTGAAAATGGCGGAGTCGCAGCTGTACGGAACGAGTGGAAATGAAGTGAAAAGAACGGAGTCGAAGCTGCTAGATTTAGCAAAATAATCAAGGATAGCGAAGTCGCAGTTGCTAGATTTGGCGGATTGGTCAAGAATAGCGGAGTCGCAGCTGCTGGAAAGGGGTAAAAATGAAATGGAAATAGCAAAGTAGTAGCTGCCAAACCTAGAAAGGTAAGTGGAAATAGTGGAGTCGCAGCTGCGGAATTTGGTAGAACGGGCAAAAGTGGCGGAGTCGCAGCCGTGGAAAAGTGAAGTAAAGGGAAAATGGTAGAGTCATAGCTGAAAAAATAGGAAGAATGAGCAAGGAAAGGAGTCGCAGCTATGTCATAATGAAGCAACAAGCAAATTTTAGCCAGCTGTGGAAGAGTACGAATCATCCGTCTTTTTCAAAGAGATTTATTAAATCAAGAAACAATATGGGATATCTACAATCGTCTGGCCCAATCACGACTGCTGTTCCTCCAATTAGTTCCTGCACACAGTTCTTCAAAACAAACCGATCAAGTGGAAAAAAAATAAAAATAGATAAAATACAGAAATGAAAGAAAAACCAATTATTTATGTACAAAATATGTATGGAAATTACAGCTTTTAGGAATTCACAGGGTTTGAGAAAGATCCCTGCCCTGGCTTTAATTGATACTCTGGATCAGCTGCAACATGTGAAATAAAAGCATCTCTTGAGATCGGCTTGTGATACAGTCGCAGTCGATGACCATTCACGAATAATGGTGCCTTGTTCTCATCAATGGTGATTAGCTGGACTGTTCCATTGTCAAATACCTGCTCTATTTGATAGGGTCCCAACCAATGAGTGTGTAGCTTGCGTTTGAAATCCTTCTTGAACCGTGAATCATATAACAGAGCCCAATCTCCCTCCTGGAAGACCCTTTTTTTATAAATCTATCATGCCATTTAGAGCGTTGTTGTTGGATTAACATTGTATGATGTACTGCAGCTGTGCACTTCTCATCCAATTCATTGAGTTGATTCAGTCGGTTCCTCTGTGCCTCTGATAAATCCAGGTTTGCTTCCACAGCTACTTTCAAGGTTCTGATTTCAAATTCAATTGGAAAAACAACATTCTTACCATACACTAACTCATATGGGGAAAAACCAGTGGTGTTACGCCATGTAGTACGATAGGCCCATAGTGACTCTGGAAGCCTTTCAGCCTAATATTTATGATGGCTCTTCACTTTTTTCGTCAAAATAGACTCGATAACCTTGTTTGTGCTCTCCACTTGGCCATTGGCTTGCAGATGATATGGCGAGGTTATTCTGTGTTGAATATGAAATTTCTGTAACAGTGCTTCCAGCTTGTGAGACACAAACTGTGGTCCACCGTCTGTAATGATTTCCTTAGGTACTCTGAACCGAGTAAAAATATCTTCATATAGGAAATCAATCACAGCCTGATCATTGGCCTTAACCAAGGCTACAACTTCTACCCATTTGGTCATGTAATCTGTGCAAACCAAGATGTGAACTTTCTGCTTTGAGGGAGGGTTGATAGGCCCTACAAAATCTAGAGACCACCTATTAAATGGTTCAACCACAAGCTGTGGCTGCAAAGGCATCTCATCTAATCTGTTGGGTTGGCCCATCCTTTGGCAGTTATCACATGCTTGAACATACTTCTTTGCATCTCTAAACAATGTAGGCCAGAAATAGCCCATTCTCAAAACTTTATGACCTATCCTTTTGTCAGCAAAATGTCCCCCACACGGCTCAACATGGCAAACTTTAAGAATACCTAATATTTCATCTTCTCTAACACATATTCTGATCTCTAAATCAAGCCCTGTGTAGAAAAGATGGCCATCAATCCAACAGTACCTATCACTCTGTTGTATGATATTCCTTTTTTTTCTCTTTGACAGATGTGCTGGAAGCTTACCTGCAGCCAAAAAGTTAGCAATATCTACATACCATGGGGAATGAGCTGATACTGCAAACAAATGTTCATCAGGGAAGGAATCTTTGACTGGTAAATTGTCATCACTGTTAGTAAGTCGAGATAAAAAACCTGCAACAACATTTTCCTTTCCTGGTCTATCAATAATTGTGATATCAAATTCCTTTAATAGTAACAGCCATCTAGTAACTCTAGCATTCGTGATTGGTTTATTCATTAAATACTTGATAGCAGAATGATTAGTGTGCACAAAAGTAGAATATCCAGTAATATAATGTCTAAATTTGTTGATGGCATAAACAATGGCAAGAAATTCTTTTTCTGTGACAGTATAATTTAGTTCAGTAGGAGACAAATTTTTACTAATGTAGTAAATGGCATAAGGAGCATTACCTTCCTACTGTCCCAAAACTACTCCAATGGAAGTATCTGAAGCATCTGAAGAAATGTGAAAAGGCAGAGCCCAATTGGGCCCTCGTAAGATGGGTGCTATAGACAGCCTTCTCTTTAGCTCAGTAAACGCTCTTTGGCATGCATCATTCCAGACAAACTGTGCATCCTTCATCAACAGAGTGAACAAAGGAGAAGCTAGTTTGGAAAAATTTTCTATGAACCTTATGTAATAGCCAGCATGCCCCAAGAAGCTACGCACATCCTTCTGTGTTCCAGGAGTTGGTATATTTCAATTACCTTGATTTTGGATGGATCTACCTGGATACCATCAGAAGAGATGAAGTGCCCCAGCACTATGCCTTCACTAATCATCATGTGGCACTTTTCAGTGCTTAAAGAGAGCTGGATTTGTTCACAGCATTTCAAGACCTTTTCTAAATTTTTCAGTGCTTCTTCATAACTATCACCATATGGAGTAAAGTCATCCATAAAAAATTCCATGTAATCATTCACCATTTCCAAAAAGATTCCAATCACTGCTCTCTGAAATGTAGCTGGTGCGTTGCACAACCCAAAAGGAAGTACTCGGTAGGAAAAAGTTCCCCAGGGGCAGGTGAAAGTGGTTTTGTCCTGATCTTCTGGAGCAATCTGGATCTTGTTATAGCCACTAAAGCCATCCAGAAAGGAGAAATACTTTTTCCCAGACAAGGTATCAAGGACCTGATCAATGAAAGGTAAGGGGAAATGGTACTTCTGCATTGCTTTGTTCAATTCTTTGTAATCCACGTAGACCCTCCATTTCCCATTCTTCTTTGGCACAATCACAAGTGAAAAAACCCACTCACTGTCTGAAATTAGGTAATGAATCCTGCTTCCAAAAGTTTTTGGATTACTTCTTTCACTGTGTCTCTTAGGTTTGGGTTCATCCTTCATTGTTGTTGACATACAGGCATGGAGTCGCTCTTCATATAAATGTGATGCGTGCACAGATGAGAAGGAATTCCTTTCATATCTATGTACTCCCAAGCGAAATCTCCCCTACACTATTTCAGCAGAGTGACTAGCTGTTCCATCTCACTAGGTGCCAGATTAGGATTGATATTCAATGTTTTTCCTTGCCCAATTTCTAATGGAACACTCTTCGAATTCTTTAGTACTGGAATTATACTGTCATCACCGATTAGAGTTTCTTCTGTAAGCTTTTCTTGTTCTGTTGCAGCTAGAGTATTGTCCAAGATCTGATAGACATTTTTATTGACTGACATGGGCTCGCTGATGAAACTATTAATGGCATCATCCTCTATTTCATCTTTAAACGTTAAGGCTCTCCCTATGGTTAGTAATGGTTGCACACCCTCTTCCTCCTCCAAATCCTCCCATAATGGAGTCTCAGCTTCTGTTCTTGGTCGAGCTAGAAGGTACAGGGTTAGGTTCTTGATCTCAGTTCTGTCTGAAATGGCCATAGATCTTGACCGACAACTGATACAGGCATCTTCTATCGCCAACCACGGTCTTCCCAGGATCAGTGGGTGTCCCCCCAACTGGGATTTCAGCTGTAACACCAAGAAATATGCAGGGTATTCCCACGATTCGACTGAGATCATGAGGTCATCTAGGATCCCTTCAGGATTGGTCGTTGATATATCAGCAAGTTCCAAAATGGTAGGGGTTGGCCGAAGATTAGTGAGTCCCAATTTCTTCACAGTTTCTATGGTCATAACGTTAATAGATGCACCTAAATCCACCAAGACATTTGGAATTTGTGTGTTCCGTATGTGAACTGTAACAGTCGGGTTCCCAAGTTCATTGTATTTTTCCACAAGGGCCTTCCCCATTATTAATTCTGAAGGCTTTCCCAACACGTGGACAGTGGGGGGATCCCTGGGCCTTCTTCCTGGTTTCTTGACACATAAATATTTAACAGTCTTGGCATAAATAAGCACATCATGAAGGCCCTATATGTAGTGCCCCTAGAATTTTGTAGACATTGAGGGCACCTGCTGAGTGACCCGGCCGATTGAAACATTAATTTAACCTTTTGGCCTTATTTTTGAGTATGTGTATCTGAACTGTTGATGTAAATGAATAATTGCATACGTTAAATGATTAGCTATGACTATGGAAAATTATGTTGATGGATAATGCTTAACGACTAGCTGTACGGTGATTATGTAATTGTCAACGAAATGTATATTTTATTAGATGAATAAGAAGTTTGAATAAATCATAAATGTTTAACAATACTAGATTTAGAAATCAAATGATGATTATTGAGGACAGTGCTACTAATAACTTGTTGTGAGAATTGTGTGTAGAAACAAGTGAGACGGTTCACCAATGGACACACAAAGTAACATGAAGGGTCGTAGAGTACGGGTAAATCACACATAGGGGGAGCAACGACGATGTCGACTTCCGACAAGAATACCACGCATGAGCAGATAAGCACTGATCTGCTTGCTCAAGAGGAATGCGTGAGGACGTACGAGGTGGGCCACGACGGAGCTGGTCACGTACGAGTTGAGGGGCACGCAGTGAGAACAGACTCACTCCTCAGCGCCATTAGTCCCTAGATAGCATGTAGACGGAGGATGGATGGTAATGATTCCTAAAATCCCTAGAAGAGTTCCCACAAGTCAAAATGGAAAGATGGTGGCAGAAGTGCCCAATGATGCGGTACCCTGTCGAGAACGGAAAGAATGGATGCAAGGACCCAACGATGCGGTACCATGCCAAGGAATGGAAACCATGGATGACTGGACCAGACGAAGTGGTGCCATGTCAAGGAATTAAAAACTAAGGAACCAGGAGCCCAACGACGCGGCATCGTGATCCTAGTGAGTTTGATTGTTAAATTTAACTACATAAAAACTTATGAGAATAACTCTAGATTATTACTTAGCAAATGCATAAAAATAGTTTAGGCATTTGCACATGAATAGTTATTTTTGTTGAGCATTTAAAATAATAGAAATCATTATTTAGGAGCAAAATAGAATCCTAAGATTAGACACCTAGTCAACTAAAAGCTAGGAGTTAATTAAAATATCTAAGGGACAAACTGGAGCAAACTTAGGGGTGTTGGTGCACTTCCCAGAGAAACTGACACTTGGATGTGTGAGTGTTTTAATTAAATAATTAATTAAAAATATTTAATTATGCATGAAGCGACATGTGTCGCATGAGATTTTCCTTTATAAGGAAGGCTTGGGGAATGGGTAAAGGACCCAGAATCTAGATGATTGTCATAATTTATGAATTACCTCAAAGACTTGCTGCTAAAGGGTTTGGTGGGAAATCTTGGTGGGTGGGACTCCCAAGCTAGATTTCTGAAATACATGTGTGAACTCTACGGCCCGATTAGCTCGGGGGTCTGGCAGGAAGAAGAGTACTTCGAGAGTGGTTGGGTGGTTTACTGAGGTGTCCATTGGTGACTCGTGGAGATCGACGGGAAGATCGGGTTGTGACTTCTCCGATATTCAACAAGGACGGTTCAAGTGCCGTCCAAGAGCGGGATTGGAGTAGCGATCTTCGAGGCATTTCATATTCAACCGGAACAGCTATACCACAGGTTCTTCATTGCTGGAATATTTCATATTTAATTCAGTTTTATTTAAGAGATCATAGATCTGAGATTTCATGTGGAAATTTGAATAAGTTCTTTGTATGTTTGAATGTGTTACACATTTTATTTACTGTATTATTAAAAGAGAATTAGTATGATCTTACGGAGAGTTACAGATCTTGAAATGCATGAAAACATTCTGTACATGTTTGCAGCACACGGGAGATTTCATAAATCTATTTTATTACTGTGTGGTTCCATAGAAGGGTCAAAATTATACAGAATCCTAGACGGCTATTTGATATGTTTAGTTCTGAGAATAATTTTCCATTCACTGTTTGGATTATCAATTACAAAAGTAGGTTCTGTGCAAAATCTATTAAGAGTCATGATCAGATCTAGTATTTTTATTTGGAACTCTCCTAACTAAATTATGATCGATTTTATTATAACTCTGTTGGGGGAGATCAGTCCGGTCAAAATTATAAAGAATCCTAGATGGCTATTTGATATGTTTAGTTCTGAGAATAATTTTCGATTCACTGTTTGGATTATCAATTACAAAAGTAGGTTCTGTGCAAAATCTATTAAGAGTCATGATCAGATCTAGTATTTTTATTTTGAACTCTCCTAACTAAATTATGATCAATTTTATTATAACTATGTTGGGGGAGATCAGTCCTATTATTTTATCTTAGATCCCTGTCTATTATATAACACATGGATCGATTTCAAGTTATGTATCTCTGTCAATTACGAAATGCAGATATCTTATTTATTTGCATCTGCTCGATTTTCTCTGATCTCTGTATTATCTTACGAAAAGGAAACACTCTACATCATGCAGCGCCGATCATAGTCCATCCCTGCTATGCCCCTTTGTGTGTTTATGTGTGTGAAACTGTTGTGAGCGCTATACTCTGTTGTCTATACTTTAAAATCCGTTGCACTTCCATTCTGACTTTAGCTTTGTGATTATACTCTGTTTTTAGATTGGTTGTAAAATAAACTTGAACCACAGATCGTTTATATTCCTTACTCCGGTTTAACTTCTCAACCTTTGCGTGAAAGAACACTTGACTCACTAAAAATACCCTTTTCGTTACTTGTTTATTCGACCTCTGCTCGTAATACCCCATTGTCCCACTCTGTTTGCTTAAGACAGTGTCAAAGGATCATTCCACATTTCTTCTGCACAAATTGTAATACTTCATTTTAGATTTCAGATTTGATTCTGGAATGGCTGTTCATCTTCATAATTTAATATTCTCGGATTTAAACTTTCCATTGTAGTGATGAGACTCTGTACCATTGATCAATGATGGATCACATTGTTTTCAGAGCTATTTCTATGTATGTGTATAAAAATCGATTTCAGGATTTGATTTTTGGTTTCATTGATGCATCGTTTCCAGATCTACTACTTAGTGGGATTTGATTCCCCATCTATTAAGAAATCGACCTCATTTAATTTAGATTCCCCTCTGTTGAAATGTATTCCCAATAATGCAATCTACGACGTGTTATTGACAGCGATCCTGACTATATCCTAGATCCAAACGATTTCATTGAGATCGATTTAACCTATTGATCGGATTGTATTTATCACCAATATCTCAATTTACAACATTTACTGACAACGATCGTGTCCATATCCTGGATCCAAATGATTGCATTGTGTTTGATTTCAATCTGTTAGTTGTGTCTAAATTTCCCAAGTTTCAATTTATTAAGCCATGTTAGTTGACAGTGAATTCCCAAATCTGTTATGATGATCACATTTCCAGAGCGATAGCAATTTTATTACACCTGGGCGATTCCATTAATAGTGAATTCAATCTGTTAGTTGTGTCTAAATTCCCAGCATTCAAACCATTAGCGATTCCATCTAACAGGGTTTGTAGACGTATATTGTAATGTAAATTTTAGAACTGGAACATGCAGAATTTGGTTCCCATTTTACTGTATGGCAATAAGCACACTAATTTTAAATAAGGACGATTGTTGATCATGATGTCCTTGATAATCTTGATAATTCTTTCATGTGTCATATAAGTGAAATTTACTTTTCTGGAACGATAGTTTATTAGAATTTGGCATTCTATATGCTTGATAGAACAGAACAGTTCAATCAAAATTATGTTGGAGTATATGAATAGAACAACCTTTTATAAGTCATGACTAAATCTCTATAAAAGAATAAGCCTGGAATATGTTATTAGTGATATGGAATTGATTGTTACGACCCTGTATATTTTTGTAAAATGTATTGATTATGACAGAATTATAAAATAGAATATGTGGCAGAGTTATAAAATGGAAAATTTTATGTTATTAGGGATATGGAATTTAATTGTTAATATCTTGTAATTTAAACGTATTGATTATGGCCGAATTATAAAATAGAATATGTGGCAGAATTATAAAGTAGAAAATGTCATCTTATTAAGATAGAATTGAAATGTGACTACATCTTATCTCCCAATGTATTGATTATGGTCAAAGGATGATGTAGAATATATTATGTTACCTTAGACATGAGATGCAATTAATTATTATTCAAATGTATTAGTTGTAGTGAAATCACATAGAGAATATGTATAGATAAGTGTGACTCTAAGCAACCGAGAAAACGAATGCAAGTTTATCCCAAGGTGTTAATTATAACTAGCCAAGGGATTGACTCCATATAAAAATGTGTTGTTCACGGTTAGTAAATGGATAAGAAGAACATGATAAAATGTTACTCGTAGCTAGATAAATGAAGTATAGTTATAAACATAAAGGTGTGTTTTGTGGTTGTTATGAAATCAATTGTTCTTATTTTGGATTTATAGGTGAGTTGCATTATGGTTATATTATGAAGGATCGTGATCATGAATTTAAATACATTTCAAGTTTTGGAAGAGTAATTTAAGTCATATATGTGTAATACATTCAAAGTGATATTTGGTGAAATTCTATTTATACTCTAGAAAATAAATTGTATTGAGATAGGTGCAAATAATTTAAGTGTTTTGAGTTGTTAGTAAAAAAAAAAAAAAAAAATTTACTCAACCCGAAGCCCTACATTTGGTATCAGAGCAAGGTTGAACTTAGTTTGGACCTAGACAATTCCGCGCGAAACAGTTTATGATGTTTAGTTGACTAATAAATTTTATTTTACATCTGAACAGACTTCGTCATGGATCGAAGAACTCGCCAGGGTAGAGCCGGAAGGGGACGAGGACGAGCTGCACGCCCGTCAACCCCAACAGCCCCTGAGGATAATCCTTCGAGAGCTGAGGAAACCATTAACCTACCTGCGGACGAGGTCATGACAATGATGAGTAACTACCACAGAATGACAGAAGCATTGATGACACGACTTGATCGCGAGAATGTTGGTTCTCAAGTCACTGCAGTACCGCGGGTGCCACCTCTAGTCAACATACACGAGAGTTAGAAAAGGTGAAGTTTCCTGAATTTTGGGGTTCCACTGAGGGGACCGCCGCAGAGGCATGGCTAGAAAACATGGACATGTGTTTTTCTTTGAGAGACTACACGTCTAACATGAAGGTATGGATGGCGATACTACAACTGAAGGGGGAAGCCCTTCTTTGGTGGAAGACCTTGCGACCTCAGCTAGGTCTAGAGCTTGACGAGATATCTTGGGAATTGTTCGATGAACATTTCCGTCAGCATTACCTATCAGACGAATTCATTGAGATACAGTTGAATGATTTCCATGCACTAAAGCAAGGAATACGGACAATACGAGAGTACGAAATCCGTTTTATGGAGTTACTAAGGTATTCACCCCATGTTGCCACGGAGAAATTAAAGGTCAATAAGTTCATCTACGGATTAAACCCAGTCATATGGGACAAGGTTCGTATTTTGACACCTTCTACTTTGCACGATGCGGTCTAGAAGGCCCTCATAGCGGAAGAAGAGCTTCCCGGCAAGATACTGCAGAATAAGAACTTTACGAGTACAGACTGAGGAAGTCAACCTTCGCATGCACCCAAACATCAATATGGGAATAAGAATTTTGGAAGCAGACCTTTCAATGGAGGGTCTAACAGAGATAACAAAATACCATATCGACTGCCACCATGGAATGAGCATGCAAAGCCTTTTGCAAAACCGACGCAGTTTGGACCAAGAAGAAATGATGCACCTGCTAGA
The DNA here is from genome assembly GCA_027924585.1 of Larix kaempferi. Classification (NCBI taxonomy): domain Eukaryota; kingdom Viridiplantae; phylum Streptophyta; class Pinopsida; order Pinales; family Pinaceae; genus Larix; species Larix kaempferi. Next base: position 7,280,413 of record BSBM01001329.1, read on the forward strand.
AACAAAACAAGAGGGCCCAAAGCAGGATGTTGGAGGTGTGGGGGACCACACTTCCAAAGCGAATGTCCTCAGCAGGACCGGGGAAACCAAAGAGCCCAAGCATCGCGACAAACTACCGCAGCCGATTTAGGACGAGCGCATCGTATACACGCTGCCGTCAACAACCGCCAAGCTGAACATCAGTCCACCGTCCTTGAGACTACTGGTAAGATACATGGTAATGTATTTTCCTTGCTTATGGACCCTGGAGCTACTGAAAGTTTTATTTCTTTAAAAGTTGTAGAAAATAATAAAATGATGGCAATAAGTCAAGATGATTTCGACACTGTCGAGATGGCATCTGGCAGTGTCCAGAGTGTGGGTCTTAAGGTAGAGAACTGTGAACTCGACCTAGGAGTATGTTCTTCTAGAATATCCTTTTATGTTACGAAATTGGGTACATACGATCTAATCCTGGGGATGGATTGGCTAGAAGCACACTCGGCGGTGATGGATTGCCAAAGTAAGGAACTAACCTTCATTGACGATGAAGGTTACAAGAGGATATTAACGGGGAAGAAAAAGAAAGTTTCCTTGAGAATGATATCGGCTATGCAGCTGAAGAAGAGCATGAGAAAAGGGTGTCAATTGTATGCGGTGATTGCATTGAATAAGGAAGGAGATAAGGTAGAAGTAATTAATCACCCCTTGTTCTCAGAATTCATGGACGTGTTTCCTGACGCATTACCCGGATTACCGCCACAGCGTGAACTGGATTTCACCATAGAACTAAAACCTGGAACCGAGCCCATGGCTAGAACTCCTTACCGAATGTCAGTGCCAGAATTGAAGGAATTGCAAATTCAACTACAAGAGTTGTTAGATTTAGGACTGATCAGACCTATTGTGTCTCCTTGGGGAGCACCTGTAATTTTTGTAAAGAAGAAGGATGGGTCTTGGCACTTGTGCATTGACTACCGTCAATTGAACAAGGCGACCATAAGAAATCAGTATCCCCTACCCAGAATATATGACCTCTTTGACCAGATGAAGGGTGCGACGGTATTCTCAAAAATTGACCTAAGGTCGGGATACCACCAGTTAAGGATCAAGGATGAAGATATCCCCAAGATAGCGTTTAAAACTAGATTTGGACACTACGAATTTGTTGTAGTACGTTTCGGCTTAACAAATGCACCTAGTGTATTTATGAACCTGATGAACGGTGTGTTTCGGCAACACCTTGACAAGTTTGTACAGGTGTTCTTAGATGACATTCTGATTTATTCAAGAACACCGAAAGAACACGAGGAACACCTGAGGATAGTCTTAAAATGTTTAAGACAAAATCACCTTTATGGAAAATTATCAAAGTGTTCGTTCATCCAGAAGGAGATTCATTATCTTGGACACATCATATCCGGCGAAGGGATAGCTGTAGATCCAGCCAATATTGAAGCCATTTGGGACTGGCTGGCACCCACAAACGTACATGAGGTACGAAGCTTTATGTGGCTTGTCGGGTATTATAGACGTTTTGTGGAAGGCTTCTCTAGAGTAGCGGGACCTATTACTGAATTGCAAAAGAAGAACAGTCCTTTCATTTGGACGAAGAAATGTGAAGAGGCCTTTGCTAAATTAAAAGAATTAATGACTACGGCACCAATCTTAAGAGTTCCCGATATGGATAAAGATTTCCTGCTGTGCACGGATGCTTCAAAGGATGGTGTTGGTTGTGTATTGATGCAAGATGGAAGGGTAATTGAATACACGTCCAGAAGACTTAGGCCGCATGAAGAGAACTATGCGACCCATGATATGGAGATGACTGCAGTGATGCATGCTTTGAGGTTATGGAGACACTATCTGGTAGGGAGAAAGTTTGAATTAAAGACTGACCATTGTGGGTTACAACACATCTTCACTCAAAGCGACCTTAATGCAAGACAGAGAAGATGGTCAGAAGTACTCAGTGAGTACGACTTTGACATAACTTATGTGAAAGGGACCTTAAACAAAGTGGCAGATGCACTTAGTTGTAGACCTAGGACATTCTCTGTCATACCATTAAAGACCAACTTAAGAGAAAAGATCTTGACACTACAACAGAAGGACACATGGTATAATGAAGTAAAAGCTGAGTTGGAGAATGAACAGATGAGGATACCCAAGTTTGAAGGGTACTCTTTGGACATGGATGGTTTATTACGGTATAACCATCGCATGTATGTTCCTGATAATGAAGAAATTGGAGGTTTAATACTGTCTGAGGCTCACCGAGCCGTCTATAGAGCACATCCTGGAATAAAAAATATGTACGCAGATTTGAAACCTTTGTTCTTTTGGCATGGTATGAAGAGGGATGTGATAAGTTTTGTGGCGAAGTGTATGGAGTGCCAGATGGTAAAGGCGGAACATCGACACCCAGCCGGATTACTGCAACCACATGCAATCCCAGAATCAAAATGGGAGGTTATTTCTATGGATTTTATAGTTGGTTTTCCCTTAACCAACAGGAGACACGACACAATTTTTGTGGTCGTTGACACTCTTACCAAGAGTGCGCATTTCCTACCGATTAAGAACACGTATCAAGCTTCGGAGATAGCCCGAGTCTTCATTAACGAAGTAGTAAGACGACATGGAATTCCGAAGAAAATTATTTCTGATAGAGGATCAGTATTTACTGGAAGGTTTTGGACAAGCTTTCAAGAATCTCTTGGTACTCAACTTAATTTTAGCACCGCCTACCACCCTGAAACGGACGAACAAACAGAAAGAGTGATCCAAGTATTGGAGGACATGCTAAGAATGTATGTAATGGATCAACAGAAGAAGTGGGAAGAATATCTATCCTTGGTAGAATTTGCATACAACAACAGTTATCAGAGTTCTATTCAGATGGCTCCATTTGAATTTCTCTATGGGAGAACTTGTAGGACTCCCATAAGTTGGGATATACTAGAGGATAGGACATTACTCGGTCTTGAGGTAATACAAGAGATGGAAGACCAGATGGTCACGATTCGTGCTCGACTAAAGGAAGCACAGGATCGCCAAAAGAGCTATGCGGATGCACACAGGACTGATCGTAACTACGAAATTGGGGATAGGGTATTTCTATGGGTAAAACCACAGAAGAGTTCTATAAAGTTTGGAAAGGGAGCCAAGTTGTCACCTAGGTTTGTAGGACCCTTTAGGATTTCAGAACGGATAGGACTTGTGGCATATCGTCTTGACTTGCCGTCATCATTAAGTAGAATTCATAATGTTTTTCATATTTCTGCATTGCGCCACTATGTTCCCGATACTTCACATATCATTGACTTGAGCAATGTGCAGATAACAGACGACGGGGCCATGATGGCCAAACCGATCCAGATTTTAGACCAGCGAACGCGGCAACTTAGGCACCGTGTGATTGATCAAGTCAAAGTACAGTGGGACAGTTATAGTCCAAGCTCTGCGACTTGGGAGGATGCAACTGAGATGCGTCATAGTTTTCCATTTTTATTCTGAACTTCGGGACGAAGTTCTAAATAAGTAGGGGTGTATGTAGTGCCCCTAGACTTTTGTAGACATTGAGGGCACCTGCTGAGTGACTCGGCCGATTGAAACATTAATTAAATAACCTTTTGGCCTTATTTTTGAGTATGTGTATCTGAACTGTTGATGTAAATGAATAATTGGATATGTTAAACGATTAGCTATGACTATGAAAAATTATGTTGATGGATAATGATTAACGACTAGTTGTACGGTGATTATGTAATTGTCAACGAAATGTATATTTGATTAGATGAATAAGAAGTTTGAATAAATCATAAATGTTTAACAATACTAGATTTAGAAATTAGATGATGATTATTGAGGACAGTGCTACTAATAACTTGTTGTGAGAAGTGTGTGTAGAAACAAGTGAGACGGTTCACCAATGGACACACAAAGGAACATGAAGGGTCGTAGAGTACGGGTAAATCACACATAGGGGGAGCGACGATGATGTCGACTTCCGACAAGAATACCATGCATGAGCAGATAAGCACTGATCCGCTTGCTCAAGAGGAATGCGTGAGGTCGTACGAGGTGGGCCACGACGGAGCTGGTCACATACGAGTTGAGGGGCGCACAGTGAGAATGGACTCACTCCTCAGCGCCATTAGTACCTAGATAGCATGTAGATGGAGTATGGATGGTAACGATTCCTAAAATCCCTACAAGAGTTCCCGCAAGTCAAAACGGAAACATGGTGGCAGAAGGGCCCAACGATGTGGTACCCTGTCGAGAACGGAAAGAATGGACGCAAGGACCCAACGATGTGGTACCATGCCAAGGAATGGAAACCATGGATGACTGGACCCGATGGAGTGGTGCCATGTCAGGGAATTAAAAATTAAGGAAACAGGAGCCCAACGACGCGGCACCGTGATCCTAGTGAGTTTGATTGTTAAATTTAACTGCATAAAAACTTGTGAGAATAACTCTAGATTATTACTTAGCAAATGCATAAAAATAGTTTAGGCATTTGCACATGAATAGTTATTTTTGTTGAGCATTTAAAATAATAGAAATCATTATTTAGGAGCAAAATAGAATCCTAAGATTAGACACCTAGTCAACTAAAAGCTAGGAGTTAATTAAAATATATGGGGGACAAACTGGAGCAAACTTAGGGGTGTTGGTGCACTTCCCAGAGAAACTGACACTTGGATGGGTGAGTGTTTTAATCAAATAATTAATTAAAAATATTTAATTATGCATGAAGCGACATGTGTCGCATGAGATTTTCCTTTATAAGGAAGGCTTGGGGAATGGGTAAAGGACCCAGAATCTGGATGATTGTCGTAATTTCTGAATTACCTCAAAGACTTGCCACTAAAGGGTTTGGCGGGAAATCTTGGTGGGTGGGACTCCCAAGCTAGATTTCTGAAATACATGTGTGAACTCTATGGCCCGATTAGCTCGGGGGTCTGGCAGGAAGAAGAGTACTTCTAGAGTGGTTGGGTGGTTTACCGAGGTGTCCGTTGGTGACTCATGGAGATCGACGGGAAGATCGAGTTGTGACTTCTCCGATATTCAACAAGGACGGTTCAAGCGTCGTCGAAGAGAAGGATTGGAGCAGCGATCTTCGAGGCATTTCATATTCAACCGGAACAGCTATACCACAGGTTCTTCATTGCTGGAATATTTCATATTTAATTCAGTTTTATTTAAGAGATCATAGATCTGAGATTTCATGTGGAAATTTGAATAATTTCTTTTTATGTTTGAATGTGGTACACATTTTATTTACTGTATTATTAAAAGAGAATTAGTATGATCTTACAGAGAGTTACAGATCTTGAAATGCATGAAAACGTTCTGTACATGTTCGCAGCACACGGGAGATTTCATAAATCTATTTTATTACTGTGTGGTTCCATAGAAGGGTCAAAATTATAAAGAATCCTAGACGGCTATTTGATATGTTTAGTTCTGAGAATAATTTTCCATTCACTGTTTGGATTATCAATTACAAAAGTAGGTTCTGTGCAAAATCTATTAAGAGTCATGATCAGATCTAGTATTTTTATTTGGAACTCTCCTAACTAAATTATGATCGATTTTATTATAACTCTGTTGGGGGAGATCATTCCTATTGTTTTATCTTAGATCCCTATCTATTATATAACACACAGATCGATTTCAGGTTGTGTGTCTCTGTCAATTCCGAAACACAGATATCTTATTTATTTGCATCTGCTCGGTTTTCTCTGATCTCTGTATTATCTTACGAAAAGGAAACACTCTACATCATGCAGCGCTGATCATAGTCGATCCTTGCTATGCCCCTTTGTGTGTTTATGTGTGTGAAACTGTTGTGAGCGCTATACTCTGTCATCTATACTTAAAAATTCGTTGCACTTCCATTCTGACTTTAGCTCTGTCATTATACTCTGTTTTTAGATTGGTTGTAAAATAAACTTGAACCACAGATCATTTATATTCCTTACTCCGGTTTAACTTCTCAACCTTTGCGTGAAAGAACACTTGAGTCACTAAAAATACCCTTTTCGTTACTTGGTTATTCGACCTCTGCTCATAATACCCCATTGTCCCACTCTGTTTGCTTAAGACAGTGTCGAAGGATCATTCCACATTTCTTTTGCACAAGTTGTAATACTTCGTTTTAGATTTCAGATCTGATTCTGGAATGGCTGTTGATCTTCATAATTTCATATTCTCGTATTTAAACTTTCCATTGTAGTGATGAGACTCTGCACCATCGATCAATGATGGATCACATTGTTTCCAGAGCTATTTCTATGTATGTGTATAAAAATCGATTTCAGGATTTGATTTTTGGTTTCATTGATGCATCGTTTCAAGATCTACTACTTAGTGGGATTCGATTCCCCATCTATTAAGAAATCGACCTCATTTAATTTAGATTCCCCTCTGTTGAAATGTATTCCCAATAATGCAATCTACGACGTGTTATTGACAGCGATCCTGACTATATCCTAGATCCAAACGATTTCATTGAGATCGATTTAACCTATTGTTCGGATTGTATTTATCACCAATATCTCAATTTACAACATATACTAACAACGATCGTGTCCATATCCCGGATCCAAACGATTGCACTGTGTTTGATTTCAATCTGTTAGTTGTGTCTAAATTTCCCAAGTTTCAATTTATTAAGCCATGTTAGTTGACAGTGAATTCCCAAATCTGTTATGATGATCACATTTCCAGATAGCAATTTTATTACACCTGGGCGATTCCATTAACAGTGAAGTCAATCTGTTAGTTGTGTCTAAATTCCCAGCATTCAAACCATTAGCGATTCTATCTAACAGGGTTTGTAGACGTATATTGTAATGTAAATTTTAGAACTGGAACATGCGGAATTTGGTTCCCATTTTACTGTATGGCAATAAGCACACTAATTTTAAATAAGGACGATTGTTGATCACGATGTCCTTGATAATCTTGATAATTCTTTCATGTGTCATTTAAGTGAAATTTACTTTTCTGGAACGATAGTTTATTAGAATTTGGCATTCTATATGCTTGATAGAACAGAATAGTTCAATCGAAATTATGTTGGATTATATGAATAAAACAACCTTTTATAAGTCATGACTAAATCTCTATAAAAGACTAAGCCTTGAATATGTTACTATAAAAGAATAAGCCTGGAACATGTTATTAGTGATATGGAATTGATTGTTACTACCGTGTATATTTTTGTAAAATGTATTGATTATGACAGAATTATAAAATAGAATATGTGGCAGAGTTATAAAATGGAAAATTTTATGTTATTAGGGATATGGAATTTAATTGTTAATATCTTGTAATTTAAACGTATTGATTATGGCCGAATTATAAAATAGAATATGTGGCAGAATTATAAAGTAGAAAATGTCATTTTATTAAGATAGAATTGAAATGTGACTACATCTTATCTCTCAATGTATTGATTATGGTCAAAGGATGATGTAGAATATATTATGTTAGCTTAGACATGAGATGCAATTAATTATTATTCAAATGTATTAGTTGTAGTGAAATCACATAGAGAATATGTATAGATAAGTGTGACTCTAAGCAACCGAGAAAACGAATGCAAGTTTATCCCAAGGTGTTAATTATAACTAGCCAAGGGATCGACTCCATATAAAAATGTGTCGTTCACGGTTAGTAAATGGATAATAAGAACATGATAAAATGTTACTCGTAGCTACATAAATGAAGTATAGTTATAAACATAAAGGTGTGTTTTGTGGTTGTTATGAACTCAATTGTTCTTATTTTGGATTTATAGGTGAGTTGCATTATGGTTATATTATGAAGGATCGTGATCATGAATTTAAATACATTTCAAGTTTTGGAAGAGTAATTTAAGTCATATATGTGTAATACATTCAAAGTGATATTTGGTGAAATTCTATTTATACTCTAGAAAATAAATTGTATTGAGATAGGTGCAAATAATTTAAGTGTTCTAAGTTGTTAGTAAAAAAAAAAATTTACTCAACCCGAAGCCCTATACTGTAACAGTGGAATTTTAACATACAAAATTTCCAGTTCTCCCACGAGATCAAATCAGGGCTGTTCCACTGTTTTCTGCAGGGCTAATCGTTTAGGATATGGTGGTTCTTTATTCAACTGTGTAGGCTGTGACACATTGTGTGTTACTTTCTGAGTTTCAGGCATTGTTTCAGTAGGAGTATCAGCATCCTTAATGATGGGGCTTGCTGAATTAACCATGTTCTCATAGTGTTGATTTACTCCAGTTTTAATCACTGGTGATGAAACATCCTTAGTGATAATAGGCTCCACCACCCTCCCTGATCGTAATTGTATATCATTGCAGGGAATCTGAGTGATGGAATACGCAAGCATGTTGGCAGTCTAAAATTGATGGACTGCTTTATTGTTTGGGTTCAGGTTAGGTTGTGAAGGTAGCTGTGATCGAAGTGGTGCATTCATAGGTGCGGCATTGTTTTGGAAAGGGAGCTGTGGTTGCTGATACTGTTCGTGCTGATACTGCTGATGCTGATACTGTTGAGGAGGGTACTGTTGATACTAAGTCTGGTGATGGGGAAAGTTATTTCCTTGGTAAGAATTTCTCCAGTTTGAATTCCAAGGAGCATGGTTTGACTGTTGTGACCATGGTGTCCATGAGTTAGGATTTTCAATTGGATTCTAAGATGGATGCCACTAGTTGTTAGAATAATGTGAAGGGAATTGTGTATTCATATTATGCATATTGTTCATTCTATTCATATTATTCAGAAAAAATGCTGGGTCTGGATTCATACCTTGGTTTCGAGGCTGCCATGGTTTCTTCTGTGCCATGAAGTATGCTGGCTCCACATCTGGAATAAATGTCTGCAGGACTGCTTTGACATTAGGTAAGGAAGAAAATTCCTTAGTATCATGCTCGAGTTCACATATCCTGCATACCTTTGCTTTATCCAATGGGCATTCCTTCAATGGGTGCTTTTTCCTACATCTAGGGCAGAATACACCAAGTGTAAGACCTTGTACCACTTGCTTCTGCTTTGCTCTCATGACATCTAACTCTGAGGAAATGGAGCTCATCATGTCTATTTTAAAATTCTCCAGCAAGTTGCCTATTTCTGCTTCAGTGGCCCCTCCACTATCTAACTTCTAAGTCCTAGTGAAGACATCCTGGTCTCGGTCTTTGTCTCGTTTGTTGGGTCTAGAGGATCCACTGGAGTACCTTCGACATAATTCAACAATCTTTTCAAAAGGTTCTTTCGAGATATCCCCTTTTCCCAGTAGATTTAACATATCAAGGCAAGCTTCTCTAATTCCTCTTAGTAATATAATCTTGAGCACATCCTTACCAATCTCAGCATGACCAGATCTTTGTAAATTGTATAGCAATCTTTCCACAAAGTCTTCCAAACTTTCTTCATCCTTCTGAATCATTTTAAACAACTCCTCTTTTCTATCCCTAGTTCTACAATATTCTTGGTACTTAGAAAGGAAGGTGTTTTTCATTTGGTCCCAAGTAGTCATGGTCTCACGACCCAAACTCATGAACCAGCGCAGAGCATTTCCCTTCAAGGTGGCTAGGAATAACTTCAGCTTTTGAGCACTAGAGATGTAATCATAGCTACGACAGAGGATATCAAACTCAAAAAGAAACTCATCAGGATCCTTAGAGGACTTACCATGAAAATTTGGGAGAACTGATGGTGAGATGTTTTTCATAGGAGCTGCTCCAGGTATCTGGAGGATAGGGAATTCTAATGTAGCCACAGTATTACCAAGCTGATTATTTTCTCTTTCTTCTTCCCGGTTATTCCCATGTTCGTTCTCGCCCTCCTGTTCTCTACCAACCATGGTTCTAGTCCAGAATTCAACAGCTTCCTTTATGCATTCTTCCTCTGCTTTAGCTTCTTCCTCTCTTCTCCTCCGTTCTTCTCACCTTCTCTCTTCCTCTGCTATTCGGCGAGTCTCCAACCACACCTCTTTGGTAACTCTGGTTCCATCGATATGATAGATCTCCTCTCTATCTGGTGCACCTATAGTGCTTCCCTTATCTTCAGGAGGTTTACTTTCTGCAACAGGAGTTGAAGGTCCCGTTGTATTCTCCACTATGGATGCTGAATGTTCAAGACTGGGAGGAACATAATTTCCCCTGCCTGTAGAGTTCCGTGGTGGTCTAGTGGAAGAATCAGCTCTAGCAATTATCTCATCAATGTATGTGTGTCTTCCCTGACCTGCATTACGACCTCAACCTCTTCCACCTGCAATGTTAGTATTCAAAGGGGGTTCCCGATTTGGTTTTCTTGTATTCATGCATGCTGTAAATAATTGAACTAAAATAAAATCAAACGAAACCAATTACTAACTCTGTCTATCTATTACCATCCCCGGCAACGGTGCCAAAATGTTGGTCACCCTATATGTCAGTTAATTAAAGCTAACACACAGGATGGTCAATATAAATTGTCAAACCTAGGGAGGTCTTTTGCTTCAATGGTAATAAGCATAATCTATGCATAAACATGTCAAGCAGTTGATTTATTAAATGTAGATAATGATCCTACCAATCTATCTAGCCAAACTCACTCCAGAAAGCAGACTAAGCTAATTCACATATCTAGGGAATTGATTGAAACTACCTTCCTACAGAAATCACCCAACAGTTATAAAATTAAGAATAGAAATAAACCAGATTGCTTTTGCAAGAAGTTAAATCCTATAATTATCAAACTACAATAGTTGATCTTTACCAAAATGATCTATCCAGCAGCTATTATTACTCAACCATAATCCACCTACTTTAAATCAATTGAAGATACAACAGCAACCAGAATCTAAAGCTAGAACTCTAACTGATAATTACTGGAAATCCTAGAAAGCATAAACAACTAAAAGGTAATGGAATTGAGCTTGGCTGTTACAGCTGATTCAAACACACATGCATTAAATGAATTATCCTACACAGTCGACTGTCACACCAATATGCTACAGCTATTCAAGATGCAATTAAAAACTACCAAAAGGAAAGCTAATTCTCTATTGTAGCTACCAATAACATCTGCAATAATTCCACACCACACAATAGAAGTAAAGCTAAAGTACTCTACCTACTTAAACCGGCTATCTTTGTGAGAAGGCGGGCCCTGGCCTTCTAACAGAGATGCCGAGAATCGCAACAAATTAAGACACATAAATGAGGAACTCTACTCTCATATTAATGATGGAAATGGACAGTATCAGTGCTCTGTTACAGCTTATGTAAAAATGGTAATTGTCCAACCCTAGGCTACGAGAGCCTTTGCATATTTATACATTGACAGTACAGATCACGATCCACTAAACTCGTGCAGTAATGAAGATCTATGATCTTCATGCTGCAGAGTTACAGCTAACTATTACAGTCGTATTAAACAAGGCTGTTAATCATGAAGGATGTTGTTGCTCTAATAATTAATGGAACAACAGACTCAGCAACTGGATTGCAACCTGTCTATCATAGCTAGGTTCTGTTTCAGTGGAAGCCTATTACAGATTCTTGTGGATGAATGCGTTGTCCCTTGGAGTATGAGGAGACGGTGCTTTGAAGAGTAACAGCTGGCGCCACTTGGCTGATACACCTGCGCTTTAGACCTTGACTAAATGAAATCACACAGATCAGCATAAACCAAGGACTAAGATCCATAATCTTTAACAATCTTAGGCATAAAATAAATAAAGCAATAACGAATTATACTTGTCAATATTATTGATTGATCTGGATAACGACATGGATATAGCTTATGAAAGTAGGATGAAATCAGGGAAAAATGATGTAATAAGGATGACCAGAAAAGGGCATTTCCTAGACCCAACACCCTGCACACTTAAAACATTAATTAATGAAGATAACTATTTCTAGCTGACCTGTAGCACGAAAACCAGATAACTTTGGAACTACCATGTTCCTCCCAACCATGATTCGGAACCTTTCTTGGTTCTGATCGGATCCCCCCAAGCTGGCTCCAACATGCAAGAAGAAAACTAAAGAACCTAGGGCAAACTCTTGGCTGTAGTTCAACCTTGGAATAATTATCTCTTTCAGACCTGTGAAACAATTTTCTCTCTTCTTGCCATAGAGGAATGATGATAAATGGTCCTCCCCCATCTTTGGGATTTATCCTTCTTTATATAGGTGAACTTTTGGAATATAGCTGTTTGAGTTAATAATAATATTTTTAATATTAACTCCAGTTTTATTTTAAATTTGAATTATAATATATATAAATGATATTTTATTTAATTTCTCACTCCTAGTTTATCTAGGACTTTTAACTTGTTCTTTTATGATTTTATTTTAAAGAAACTTTTATATTTTATTTTTACTTTGTTACAACTATGTGTTTCTATTACTTAGATCACAATATTTTCTTTATATATAATATAAATAAATATCTTATGCACATATTTTATGGATACTATTTATACATAATTTATATATAATATAAATAATATCTTATGCATATATTTCTTGCATACTATTTATACATAAGTGAGACTTCTTTTATAAATAATCAACTTGATTATTTAATTAATTATATAGTATAATAATTCTTTGGTAACCATTTAATGCAAGGTCCAACCTTTGGACAAGATCTTTTCATAGGTTTGGATAGTTGACTAAGTTAGGTGACTCTAGGTCCCTCTTGCATGTTGGAATCCCTCGTTTAACATGGTAGTTCTTGCAGTCCTTGATGAGGGATAGAAATGATTCATTTAACCAATTAAATAATTGTGATGGATAGTAGTGCTATTCAGAGTCTTCTTGACTCAACACTTTTAAGATCAAGTGACCCCGAGTGCTCTTCAGAGATTTGGCTCAACACTCTCACATGGGCGTTACGCTAGTGCAATTCCAGAGCATCCGGCTCCAACACTAGTACTAGAATGTGTTTGTGAAGCACATCTATAAATACAAATGGCCTTAGATATGGTAGTTATTATCAAGCTTGGAGTGCTCCAGGGCTTATGCCCAACACTCTATGTACATCGGGGCTTACGCCTAGTACATAATAAAAGTCCTCCTTGTGCATCAGGGCTTACACCCAGCACACAGGTCATCCATGCACTCCCGAGCTTACGCTCAACACAGCATAAGAATTAGTCATGCATAATAAGACTCTGCACAATATAATCCAAGAACATCTTAGTATATTAGGGTTTATACCCACATCTCTTGATAAACATCAATCAAGTACGTCGGGGCTTTCATGCCGAGTACGTAACAATAAATCTACATCAGTCAGGGTACATGCCCAAATATAAGTACATCATAAATAAACCATATGCATCGAGGGCTTACGCCTCATATATAACATAAACATAATCAGTCAAAATTCAGGATATTGCACAATTTGTTTGTGCAAGAAGATGTTGTGTATCAGAATGTGCCGGACCATTTTTCTGATCGAAATAATTTCGTTGATATCAAGAAGTTTGAAGGCTTTGTCATAATTTTTAGGTGTAATGTCTTGACTCTGGAGATTTTCTTAGGTTTAGCTTACAATGAGCTTTAACCAGAGGATCTGTGGGATTTCATACCTCTAAAGTTGGAGTTGTACATTTATGTATGAATGAATAGACATTTTATATAAATACATAGTTGTATGAATGGATTTATCGATCGATTATGGATTATTGCTTCACTGGTGTAGTTTATCATGCTATCACCGATGACTTTATTGGAGGGTTATAAATTACTTCCTCTGAAGCTTTACCTACATTTATGGATGAATGAAAAGTTGTAGGTGTACATTTATGTACGAAGGAAAATATTTTTTATATAAATGTGTAGTTGTACGAATGGATTTCATCAGTTAATTATGGATTATTGCCCCGCTGGTGCAACTTATCACATCGATGCCTCCATAAATTTTTTCCAACTGTTAACAAGACCTTCTTTCCTTTATGGTTTCTTGCCTCGCTCCTTAACTCATCAATGCCCATGGCCCACCATTTTAGGTCATCCATCAAAATTTAACAATTAAATGGGAAATAAGCACCATTAAATTTAATATAATATAGAGAGTAAACCACATATTCCAATATATATGCATTTAATGTTATCTACACACCTATCCCGGTGATGGGCGTAGACTATAAAATGATAAATTTTTCATTAAGAAAAACGATAGAAAATGTTGAGCGTCAAGGATGCATGTGTTGTGTGTTTAGTGTGCAGGAGAATCTATAATGTGATATGTTGCTTCTGATATAGTGATCAACAACTCAAATATACACACATCCCAACCAACTCTTGGAGCAACAAAACGATATATCATGAAAGACCAAGGATATCTTCCATACGACTAGCTGCCCATTCATTCTCTAAACTTTAACTTTCAATATATGCATTACATGAATTGAATTTCTATGTATTTTCCATCAATAAGGTCACTCTTACATTAAAACAACCACCTCAATTGATTTTCATGTTGCCTTGATGGAAATTTTTTTGTTAATCACGTCTGTTAGTATTTTGTTGGGTTTCCTCTAAAAAATGAAACCTCAAACGCAAAATTGTGTTTTTTAAGAGCATCAATAATGTTTGATATCTGAAAAAAAATTATGTCATGCATAGGTTTGGTTTATTAGCTGTGACTATGAATCTTAGCATGCATTCTAAAGGGAAATTTGGAAATGGTTTGATAGAGCAGGGAATTGTTCTATTGTCAGGAAAAGTTCACTCTAATTAGATGGTGTGTTTTATTTTGATAAATTGCTCTTAGGTTTCACTATTACCCCTTGATCATGAGATCAGTCCTTGCATAGGATCAATCCTCATGGAAACATCAGTTGCACCCACAATTTAATACTACTTGCATCAATAATTTGTACCTGTTTATATTGTACTCTTCAGATCATGGCTTACATTCTTCTTAAATTCCCACTTATAGGAAAATCCTTGATATCTGCACAACATGTTACTGCAAGAAGTGGACCCCCAATCACCAAGGACATTGGCTTGCAATGGTTCCTTTTATTAGTGTGAGGGAGAGTAACAAGAATGATATCAATTTTTTCCTTTGAATTCTGAGTCTCCTCATATCCTAATCAAGTTTATGTTTTTATTGCATTGTTTTTGGTGTAAACTATACAGAATCATCAGATAGAAACTTGAACTTTTATTTGATTGCATTAGAGGTGATTGGTACATCTTAATGGGAAATATAGTAGTTTTAGATTGACTTTTGTGTTTAGTGACACTAGACTGAGTGATTGATTTGTGTCATCCAAACCCAACTTTCAACACGGGGTGTTTCCCATTTTTTTCAACAGTTGCATAATCCTAATCTAGGGGATTGATTAGCAGGGTTAGCATGACAAATTAATGAATGAAAGAGATATGGTAATGATTTATGTTCTTGTTCATTGGAGTAAGTGGGAATATTTATACAAGTTATTCTCTGCGCTGGGGTTTTACGTCTTCGTGATCTTTCTGTAGTCAGGACCGAAATAAGGGAGCATTATCACCATAAAAACAACAATAAGAAGTTGAATTCAATTCCAAGCCCATACTCATCATCGAGTTAACCACTAGTATTCCAAGCCCGCCAAGCTACAACCCACAAGGATCATTGAGTGTACACCACACATCAGAGAGATATCAGCACCTCTCTCCACAATCACCCAGGTTCGAGCCCTAAGAGCATTCACGCGCGCAGGGAAGGATGAACTGCAGTTGTAGGGAGGCACCCTGGATATGGACGGTGGGGAGAGGGCCTGCATGCAGCCCACGTGGCTTGCATGCAGGTAGGGGGGGCTTATGATCGCATTCCAGCGGGGTGAATATAATGGTTCGTCATTGGAGCCGGTGGATACCAGCGCGTGGAGAGGGAGCATGGTCATTGTACAGCTTGCAAGGATGGTGGCCAAGAAGAGTGGACTAGAGAGGAGCCATCTGGGAGTTAGGGGAAACATGGAAGGATAAGGTAGGAAGGTGTGGAGGCTACAACAGATATGTGAGGAAGGCGGTGGGAGGAATGTGTAATGCTTGCCTCAGCACCTATGATTTAATTGATGATTTGAGACTTATGATTGATTTGATGATTTGAGATCTATGACTGATTCAACTATTGGGGGCACTAGTTTGAAGTGACCTGGATTTATGAAAACTTGGACCATGAATGTTTGCTTTGAAATTTACCACGTGAAATGAAAATGATTAGATAAGATATAGATATAATCGGCTGGCTGAGAAATGATGAAAATGCTTTAGAATGAAAAATGTTGAATATTGAAAATGCTTGAAATGAAAATGATATATGCTCGATTGACAGAGACATACTGATGAATATTGAAAATACTTGAAATGAAAATGATGAATAGTTTTATACTCGACTAACTGAGATAAAATAATGAATGATGAATATGCTCGACTGACCGAAGCATGATGTTAAGATGATGAGTTTTAGTAGACTCGACTGACTGAGATAATGAAAAGAATGATGAAAATGTTTTATAGTGCAGCGCTACTAATGTGCGATTGAGTGTGTGCAGTGGCAGGTAAGACGATTTACCGACTGACCCACAATGGAATTATAGGGGCCATAAGAACGGAAGAATACATAGGGGTGCAACGATTGATTGTCGACCCTGAATTGGCAATCCACACACGAGTGAAGCCGTTTCAGCTCACCCAGGGAAGTGTATGCCGTACGGGCAAGGCCATAATGATTTGGTTGTGTACAATGAGTTGAGGGGTGTGCAATAAGGACAGCCTTATCCCTCAACATCCCTTAGTCTCCAAGAAGCGTAGGTTGAGAGATCATGGTAACGATTCCCGGTCACTACGCAGTACTCCCAATAAGAAAGAAAAAATGAAACTGTTGGAAGGGCCGTCGAGGAGGCACCTGGATAAGAAAAATATAATGTTATTTAAATGAAGAAATTGAAAACCCATCAAAGATAAATTGTGACTTTAAATAAAAGACAATTTAAAATAAAATAATATTCCTTATTTTATTTTTAAGAGAAAAGAAGAATTTTATAAATGGAGAAAGAAAGAAACACAAACAATTTGTTAAATCTAAATTAGTTTATTTGTCTATTTTATGAAAAGAAAGAAAACTAAAACTAAACTAGAAATATGCTAAGAAAATTCTTTTAGAAATGAATGCTAATAGAAGTTAAACTTTAGATGAAAGTATTCTATTAAAGAATAATAGAATTAAATAAAGTATAATATATAAAATATATAAATCATTTACAATCTTTTAAAATTTTTTGAATCAAAATAGATTAGACGCTATTAATTAAAAGATATTTTCTCTTGTTATTATTATTAATTCTAAATATTTAAAATAAATAAATGAAAAACAACTAGTTTACTGAGAAAAGATATTAAGTAAACTAAATGAGAACCAAAATAGAAGTAGGACTCTACAACACCTAACTCCCATTGATTTAGGGAATCAAGTGCACACTAAAGTTATTGAGACATATGTATTTGAGAATAATTGAGATTAAATTAAATTAAATATGTGCATGGATAGACACATGGCACTGACTTTTTCTATATAATGAGGGAGGAGAAGGAGAGAAAGACATCTCTTGATCCCTAATGTTGGATGGGCATCATAATCTCGGATTATGTTATGATTCTTGAGAGTTAGGATTAGCTGGAACGGGGATTGGGAGATCCTTTCAGGAAGCTCGTTAGTGTGTTCTTACGACCCCACTTGCTCGGGGTTCGGGAGGAAGAATGTTACTCCCGATATGGTAAGGAGGTCAACCGAGAGGTTGTCGGTAACTTCGTCGAAGATTGGATCCGGACAGTTGATTCAGCCGCTAAAACAACTATCTCTTTCATCTCGGACTCGATGAACGAATCAAGTTTAATGCTTCGTAAATTTCTAATTTATGTGTTGATTAGCAGTTTCTGTGTATTACTTTAGTTCCTGTGTCAATTAAGATTTTCTGTGTAATATCTCAGTTTCTTTGTCGTTTTGTAAATCCTGTGAATTACTTTATTTCTGTGTTAAAGATTGCACTTATTGCACTTAGATGGTGAGTAGATTGTAGGAACTGAGAATCTTGATCTATTATTCTGGGTACTATTGTCTCTGTTCAAGAATCATATAATCTAGGAATTCGACTCTGTTCTTATTTTTTCCCTTACATTTCCAAACCCTCGTGGAGGTATTAAGATCTCGATCCGAAATACCATGGATTTTAAAGCTCTGTTTTTAATTATATTTCTCCCTTAGATTACTGTATATTTCAATAATCACGAGTGTACCCTGTAGCCGAGACATAATTTATGTTTGGATCATATAAACCATAGATCGCTGCATCTTGAACTCTGTTTACATTCGCTAGTAATCCCAAAATCAATTCTTCAGAAGTCGATTTGGATTAAGACCTTTCGACTCCGTTTACATTCGTTAGTGTATTCAGAATTCATAAATTCATTTCCTAGGTACATCCATGAAGTACACGTATGATTAAATGGGTCTCTTAATATGCTCACCTTCGCTGAACTCGATGATAGTTGTTGTCATTCTTTTAATTAATACTTTATGATCAATAGTAAGTGAGAATAGGATTATTTTGTTT
The DNA here is from genome assembly GCA_027924585.1 of Larix kaempferi. NCBI lineage: Eukaryota > Viridiplantae > Streptophyta > Pinopsida > Pinales > Pinaceae > Larix > Larix kaempferi. Next base: position 7,299,001 of record BSBM01001329.1, read on the forward strand.
AGTTATCTTTTTTAGTGATGACTTGAATCTAGTAGAAGGATAGCATAATGCTTGTGTTTTGATTTCATCGAAATATCACTTATCCCTTAACTCTTTTATTATGATAATACGAAAGATCGGGGATTATCATGTTTATAGCTCATGTAAATAACTCTTATTCCTTAAACTCCTTGGTTTGATAATACGAAGGTTCAAAGTGCTACCCGATTTATAATTAGTTTAATTATCATTATATTGCTCAACTCATTGTGATAATACGAAGGATCAAAAGTATTATCATATTTATAATTGATTTAAATATCACTTATTTCCTCAACTCCTTTATTGTGATGATATGAACAATCAAGGATTACTGTTTTTTTAAATTCTTTCAAATAGCACTTTATTCCTTAACCATATGTTTTGATAATACAAAGGATCTAGAAACTACTATCCTAGAATTTGTTTAAATATCATTCGATTCCTTAACTCCTTTATCGTGATAATAGGAGAGATCAAGGGTTACCAAGTTATAATTCATTTAAATGTTAGTTTTTTTATTTCCTAAAAACTTTTGTTAAGATGAAAGACATATGTATTATTATGTTTATAATTCACATATGTAGTAATAAGAAATAAATGAAGGAGATGGTAATTTTAGACTAATTCGTTTTTGTAATCACATGGTTTATATAGTAACAAGAGTTTTTAGCTTGGAAAGTAAAAGTTAGTAAAAGATAGTATGTGATATATTTTGATTATATGATATAGAATATATGACATGAAAGCAAAAGTTAGTACAGGTTAGTATATGATATGTTGAGTATATAATTTATGACATGAAAGTAAAAGTTAACATAGGATATATTTAAGTTAGTCAATAACATGAAATTAAAAATTAGTAAAAATAATATGTGATATATTTTGAGTAATTTAATATCGAGAAGTTGATGTCGAGAAATTGTGATTAAATATAAGGCTTAGGAAACTATGTCATATCTTTACTACGAAAGTTGGTACTACAAAAAATAAAAATTAAGGACCAGAATGGTAGGTAGAACGGTCGATGTGGAGGAGGTAGGTAGAGTAGGGTGAGTTGGAGCGCGTGGTGGGCTGCGCTTGATGCATGGAGGAGGCAGGGCTAGATTAGTTCAATTTTTTTTTAATTTAAATTAATTTTGTACTAGTTTTAATTATATATATATATATATATATATATATATATAAAATAGCTATAAGAGTACAACGGTGGCTCGGGTTGGTAAAAGCGGGTTGTTGTTATCACCACACACAATGACATTCTTATGCTTGGGCTCTTGTTCCACCCAGTGACAGGGCGTTTCTAGAGTAGTTGATGCTTGTTAGTGTTTCGGACAAATATTCATAAAGGGAATGGTATTGGAACAAATTTAACATTCTTCTCGAGAAATCTGAAAATTTTAACCTCATTAAAAAAACCATTCACACACTGTGAAGGTAAAATGAAATCTCGGTAACGACATGATATGCGAGCGCTAGGTGGTAAGCATAGGAACAATTACCATGCACAACTTAAGATTTACCTTAAGTTAAAAGAATTTCAAATCTCTGCACAAAATTATGAATAACAAATGCGTTCAACAGACCATAACACTAAGCGTAGGAGGGATTAACACAACAGGTTAAGTTCAAATAATTACAATACATATTTTATCAATGCATCTTATTTAATAAAATGAGAAAATTTAACGGTATAAATTATTATTTTAAACACAAATTGTGAAAACTGTGAAAGCTTAGCGCATTCATAATTTATATAATAATAACTACTATAATATCAATAGTACACTTAATTAGTCGAATATTTAGGGGAGTCACTTAATATGATCCGTTGGTTGTTTGGTTGATTTTCACTTGTACTCTAAGATGAGCAAATGAAGGCCACTGAGTAAAGGTGCGTCGTTGGTAGACTAGCCAGTCGTTTCAATGCCACCCCATGCTGCTATCACGGGTGCTTTCGGTGCTCTACATACATCTAGGGTTTCAACAACATTTGTAATTATATTACTTCACCAAGTGGATTAATAAGTCATTTATAGATATCTATTTATATGCTAGCACTATATCTTCTCCACTCACAATTTCTCTGGACGATGCAAGTCCAAACTGGATGCTCCATCGTGGCAGGAAATAAAGTGAATGACCTAAAAAGGGGAGAAGAAGAGAGAATAATGTGTAAAGAGTATATTAGTATATTTAGCAAAGTATATATATATGGTGTGTATCCATATATTAGTAATAATAAAAGTTTAAAGTGATATAAAAGTGTGACTTTTTATTTTTATTTTTTGTTAGGATATAAAGTGAGTAGCATAAGAAAGTAAAGTGTATATGATGCTAAGATAATGATGAAGAGTAAGGAATATATATATATATTAAATTTGTGTAATGTAAATTTTTTTTTTTGACTATTTGTGTAATGTTAAGAGAGAATAACACATCTTCATTGTGAGGGAGGCAAGAATGACTTGTGATGTGCTAAGAATTTAGCTTCAACACTAAGTTTATGAGTTCAAGGTATTTGTAATGATTTATCATGATCTAGAACTAATAACACATCATGTTCATAATCTGTGCATAGTGTATATCATGGGGAAACAAGATCTATGATATTGTAGTGCAATACTTTTTGTGGAAAGAGAATAGGCATAGGATGTAATAATAATGGTGTATTAAAAGAATTTTGGTATGACTTGTTAATCGAATTGAGCTAGTTAGAGAGAGTAGCTCATGCTTGATCCTTTTCATAGAAAGGGTATACTATTGAGAAGTGAGCATCATGAGTAGATCGTGTTGAAATTATTGGGATTATCATGTTAAATAATGGTGTAAGTGTTGAATGATTGGGATTATTGAAATTATAGGATGGAGGAAATCAATCGTCACGTCAGAGATAAAAGTGTTATTTATTTATAGAGAGTAAACAAAATGAGAAGTGCAATATTATGTAGAAAGGCTAATATGTCTATGTTCACATCAACTTCTCGTAAAGCAAGAACAATGCCTGATGCCATGTGAGTGTGTTGGGTTCATATTAGTATCTTGCGAGGTGATCATAGTGCTTAATGTGTGTAAGTATCTATGAGATCCATGTAGAATAATAGGTATATGTATAGGAAGCTTAGAGTACAACCATTAGGAAGTGGGTGTAAGTATGAGCGGTGAGGTACAAATACAATGGTATAACATGATAGATTTTAGTAAATACCTTTACGATCTGGAGAGTAAGAACAAAATTAGCTATAAATTTATTAAGTAATTGAATACGTAATGGTTTCCATTCAAATTATATTAGATCGAAAGTAGGGTACGATAAATGAACTTGAGCATTCTGATAAGATATAGTTACTAAAAACATTCTAATGAATAATAGTTCTCCTAATTTAATATTTGTTACAATACTTATGATTATCAAGGATACAGATTGCTTATAAAACTAAGGTAATTATAATGCCTGACCTTAGCATGGAATAATGGGGATCTTCTTCTCCTGGGGGAGGTATGCAAACCTTAAAGATCCTTTTTAATCGCTTGTTGAATAATTATAGATTATGAGCTCTCAGCTCTCCATTTTTATCATTGATTATTCTATCCTAAGTTGGATCAATATACACATATGATGAAGACTTGGTTGTGTCATGAATAAACTGATCCAGATGAGGTAAATCAAGGGATATGGTTATAGGTTAAAAGTATGAAGCTAAGGTGGATAGCACTTGATTATAACTTTTAAGAATTCTAGATATAATATAGAGATTCTACAGAAATGATAATTTAAATATTTCTTTTAGAACACATATCAGGGGATAAAATAAGTAAAACCGTAAGATAATATCGACATATTAGGTCAAGTCAAAGCTAAGTAGGACAAGTATGGCCAGGACCTGCTACTTGCGAGAATGTAGAGACTATGCGTCGAGATTTTCCCTCACTATTTTGACCATAACTTCGGGATGAAGTTTCCCAAAGGGTGGGTGTATGTAACACCCCATATTTTGATTAGGCATATTTATCAGTTAGAAACACTATACTTTATTTGCTTATTATTCGTTGAACTCAACTCAACCGAGTAAACTTTATTACGACATGATGGACCCGAGTATATGATGTTACTATGTTTTATGATGTCACTATGATTATGATGTTACTATGTTTATGCGGTTACGATGTCATGATTATCATAGGATTTATTTTACAATTACAATATATGTTTATATGCTTTCATTAAGAAGATGCGAAATATATGATGCGGTACATGGATATGATCTTATGATGTGAATTATTGAATTATTATATGTTGTGTGCATCTGTGATGAACTAAAACTATTACATGAAATAAAATGATGTTGATAATATGGCTCAATTGGTGATCGATGGGAAATGCTTTCTATAAAATGTGTATTTTGCGAAATACTAACCTACAGGACACAAGGGCTATGGGATAAGAACTTGTTCATACGGTAAACCTTAGTAGCCAAAAGTGATGATACGATGACAAAAACTGATAATCTCGATAGCAACATAGTATGAGTTGATAAGGGCGTAGACGCAATATGTTGAGAGGGATGGATGTATTGCCCACGCTATATTTCTATGATACCCGAGGTCGTGGGAGGGTCGTGCTAAGACACACTCCCCATGTTTTTGTGATGAAGATGGTCGGAATCCTACTAGGAGAGGCTAGGTCAGTTGTTCATCTGGCGTTATCGCTCTTAGGTTCTTATGTGGTCTGGTCGATGAATCCGACATGTCCACTTTTGTACTAGTAGAGGAAGGATAGGGAGGATGTGGATGTAGTTTAGGATAGGAGGATATGTTAGTTAGTAATGCTGAGGGTTGGATATTCCTTGATCTCGAGTTAGTGGTAGTAGATACCCTTCCTTGTACTTGATTGATTAAACCAATGTAAAAATAAAGAAAATGATATGAAATCTTAAAGGGGATAACTATTAAATAACTGAGAATGTTAAAGTAATTATACTGTATATATATGCTTGCTCTTTCTGCATGGTGGGAATACTATTATTAGTTAGCAGGTATGCATAGGCGGGATGGGGTTTGGTTATAGTACATATCTGACCTATGCATACACTGGCCATGCATGCACACTTTGTACATGTACAATAGTACTGGTGTATAACATAGTTGTCATGCTTGAATAGTAGTATAAAATGTCATAGATAACTTAGTTAAGGATGCATTAATTAACTTAGGCAATGAACGGTTAAGTTGTCAATATGTAAAATAAGTGAATTAGTCATTATATGAAAACATTGTAATAAGCAATTAAAACAAGTGTCGTCAGTTAGAATTGTCGTACGAGAATTGTTGTGAATAAGGTAATGGTATTGTCTAATTATTTAGTAAGATTGTTTAATCCCTAAAGAGTGCTTTGTTTGTAAGAACAAGGGTACTATGTTGGTGTTAGGGTACTCATGTGATAAACAAATAATTACAAATATTGTTATTAATTCACCATCTATTATTTTTTAATGGTGATTTAATTATTATTATTACCTAATTAATATTATTCTAATAATATTAATATTATTCTAATAATATTAATATCACTATCATAACAATTATGATATAAATAATATTTAAAATATTGATTAATAAATTATTAGTGTGGGAGTATTTCCATGTCAAAAGTTAGAAGGAATAGGATAATAATGCTTTAAATGAATGGATGTGACGGAATAATTTTTAAATATTATTTATTTATTCAATATGACTTTTAGACTTTAATTACAAGATAAGCTATTTAGTCGGATCATATTTCTTGGTAAACCATTAAGACATACCTTGTCCAATTTGAAAAGTCAACTAGTACATATATTATTTTATTATTTTATTTTAATTCCACTAAATACAAAAGCAGTGAATAAACTAGCATTCATTAAACAAATTTCTTGAATAGAGAACCTGTAGGTAATATTTCCTACAATAATAAATATTTTACAATCAACAATTGAAGCCCCACTAAATTTACCGTGAGTACATTTAATTAATCGATACAACAAGTGCATAAATATATTATTATACAGTAAGTTGTATGAATTAACTAGTCAAGGAATTGAATGATTGAGTGGCCCGAGAGAGGGAATTTGGGGCGGTGGAGTAAGCTCGAAGTCTTCTCAAGGAAGGAAAGGTATATAGGGAAGAGTGAAGGGAGGAGAAGGGGTTGGATTCTGATTGGAGAAAAAATGGAAGGTAATGTGGCCCAGCACTCAGTGGAGACAAGAGGAAACACTGCTCTCGGAATTATCGGTTTGTGGGCTTGGGGGCTTGGAAATCCTTTCATTTCTGAGGGCCAGCAAGATAATAGCTGGTAGGCAGGGTGGACACATCATTTTGGTTGGCTAAGGGGATAGATACAGAAGCTACTACAATCTACCATCTACTAGCATCAAGTATTGTTCTTGATTATTCGTATTGTTCTTGTTATTTATTTGATTATTCATATTCTAACTTATGTTGAAACATACATGAAAGAAAATCCTGATATTTTAGTTATTTTTACATCTGTATGTATGATTGTCAATGAACAAAATAAAGAAAATGCATATACTTGAATAGAACTTATTAGAAAATTTCATTGGAACATCAATTAATTTATCAAAAATTAAATTGAAACAATATACTAAATTTCATTTAAACAAGATAGAATTTTTATTGGAAATTTACTGAAACTAGCTTAGGGTAAGCTTAATACATAGAAAAGTAACTGAGAAAATGAGTTAGTGCTCTCTTGGAAAAACAAAGCACTACAATGCATATCAATTCATCACATATTCATAATTTATGCATACTAACAAAGTGCTCAGAAAGCGGGAAAAAATGATTATTTTTTTATGAAGCATGGGAGATTTCAGCTAAAGAATTTCTACAAAACTGAGGATCCTAGAAAAAATTACACTTCCATTTCATCCTTTTAGGTGGATAGATTGAAAATTGTAGTATATGAAGTTTGATTCTATTTAATAATTAATTCAGTTCTTTACTCTAATGTGTACTCCGCAACAAATCCAAGGCTCTTCTCATCCTTAATTTTATTGATTAGCATTTAGTTTTAGACATTGAATTGGTATTTACAGAAGACAAAGATTACTTAGAAACCAATAAGATATAATCCTCTGAGAAAGGCATTGGTGCTTGCCTGTGATTCTTTTTCTCTCGTCGGTATACTCAAAACCCAATTATGTAACCATAATATTATACATTTTTGGCCAATAATGTGAGCCTAAGGAATAGCTTGGGCCAACATAATAAAAAAGATCATTAGTTATAAAGGAGAGTTGGAAAGTGGGTATCAAAGAAGGCAACCAAGCCTTCACATTATCCTGGAATCCTATAATAACCTACACAATCCATCAATCAACCACACAACATGTGTAAAATTCTCCAATTTTAAAATTAATTTTAAATTAATTTTAGTCTTTGAAAATTAAATTCCTCTTACAAAACTTTCTGTCAAATCTTAACGATTCTTCACCAATAGAAAAACTCATTTTCATTTTTCCAAAAATCAAATATATGTTTTTCATTTATAAAAATAAAATAAAATAAATCAATTTATGAAAACATAAAAAAAACATTATTAAAACAACATAAAAAAATTAAACAATAATATCAAGTCAAAAGAGTTTCACATTCTAATAAAAAGTATAGCCTTGCCTTGACACAGACTAATAAATAACACACCAAGCATACATATAAATATAAAAATAGATAACAACACACAACTCATACATATATAAATAGATAGTTTATAACATTGCTTTCATTATGAATTTTCATTATGAATTATCAATCAATAAAGGTTTATATTTTGAATAATGTGATAATTTTGGAATTAAGTTAGGTATAATAAAACTAATAGTTAAGAAAAAATAATATAAATATTTTGAAATTAAAAATAAAAATAAAAATTCTAATAGCTATATTTTCATCCACACACTCTCATAATAACATTGCTAATAGTTTTCGTACATAACTTTATTAAAGTGCCCAATTGTAAGGATATTTTAAACCATGCATACCACAAACTTTATAAAGTGCCCAATTTTAAGGACATTTTAAAGTATGCATACCAAAAACTTTTTGAAATTGAAATCATTTGTAAAATAAATTTGACATACTTTAAAAATATAAAAACTGTTTTTAAATAATTTCAATTTACTTTTTAATATATAAAATATATATTATGATTTTTAAATAATATAATTTTTATTATAATATTTTATCAACCTATAATTTATTACATTTTTTTAATCTTTTCTGAAATTAATTTTTAATTTTTTAAAATAATTTATATTTATATTTATATTTTATATAGATAAATTTTAATTTTTTAAAACAATTTATATTTATATTTATATTTTATATAGATAAATTTTAATTAAACACATTTTTTTTTCAAATTTGATAAAATATTTAAAATTTTAAAACCCAAAAATATTTAACCAAAGTCAAAGTTTGCTATGTCTACAAAAAATTGAATAATAATTGCATTCGAAAAACTAAGTACCCAAGTTTAATATGGATATTGATATTAAGCATACTTTTTTTTTGTAATCTGCACAATATATTAAATCAGAAAAAGGGAAATGATAGAGCATGATGGCCTAAGAGGCAGTCTAGGATAGTGGAAACCTTACATTATAGCAAAGATAGCAGAAGTATTACAGAGATTTGTAAAGGCCATACACAAAATTGCCTCTTAAGGCGAGGTCAAGGAAGGACTATCTGAACATGGAGTGCACCATAGATAGGATTATACAAAAAAGATTGAAAAACTGTAGCAAAAAGAACATTTTGCAGCAAAAAGAACCAGTTTGCCGAGTAGTCTTCCGAGTAGTCTTCTAAGCCAAGCAGACATGAGGAGAATTATTCAGGAGGGAGTTCCTCCAGGATTGGGAATTTGCCCTAAAATTCTTCATCCAACTCAGGCAACTTGACAGGAAGCGGTTCTGATTAGCGAGCAGCCAGGAGGTCAGGTTTTGCTGGGTTGCAGAATTTCTTGTTTGGCAGAGAGATGATGGTGGACGGGATCGGGAACGGAGCAGGAGGAGCAGTAGGCTGAGCAGGGGTAGCCGCTACTGGAGCTGGAGGAGCCAAAGGCCCTTCTGAGGGCACATTGATAGTCTGTATGCTGGAGGCACCACCATTGCTTGTGTCTGCCATAACTGGACCACGACCTCCGTAGGTGAGTTGGTTCCAGGAGAAAGTGGCATTCAAATTTTCCAGGCGTTCATCCATCTCAATGTGTTTGACTCTGGTATCCAACACCAGATTCCTCGCCGAGCCCTAGTTATTAAGCATGTCATCCATGAGCTTTCCTAGCATGTTCTTCATAATCTAGTAGTGATTGATGTTACCGCCATTATTCTCAGAGGCCAAGTTCTCTTCAACCAGCTGCACTTCCCACTCATCTATCAGGTTGAGGACCGTGAAGCAGACACCAGCGTTATATCCATCCCTAGTGGTAGGGGGGCACTGGGATTTACCTCGGCTCCCACCTCCTTGGAGAGGACTGTCACACGGCCTTGTCATGATGGATAGCACATAATGAAACCACACCCAAATCCACAGGTGAGAACGAAAATTCGTAGAGCAGAACCAACGTCGAGGAGAACTATTGAGAGTGTTGTCGATGGTGTCTGTTATCCCGTTTAAGGGAGAGAGATCCCAGCTTGCACGAGCCATATCCATGTGAAAAGGGCCAATGTAAATGTGTAGAGGGCAGAGGTGAATGCACAGAGGGGCAGCGTAAATGCACGGTGTACTCAGATCACGTCCATCTAATTGATGAGGGTACATCCGGGTGAAAGATCGAGAAGGTTCCATTAATCAGTGGACGGGGGAGGCGAACAAGCGGTTGTATGCATGGGATGCACGATGCCACGTCTCAGGCTCCCATGCTGAGGATCCTCTAGCACGTGCCCCCCACGTGTCATGGTGGCGCTCGCATCCGGGGGATATTAAACATACTCAACTATACACAAAAATACAATTATATAATTTAAAACTCTTAAAATAACAAGCCGATTCAAAGAATTAAGGTAACAAATCCTGGGGGAGTGGGTCATCTCATCCAATAGACACACAACCACTAGTGTAACCTATTAGGTCTAATAAATACATGAATTCTAAAGACATGGTAACCTATTAGGTCCACAAGTAGTGTGGATTTTAATTTCGGTGCAAGATTGTGATTTAACATCCAAAATCATTCCAAGAAAATTCATCCAAATTGTTGAGTTTGTATCTAATAGACTCAAATTTGGGAATTAAAGACTTGTATTAAATGTCCTTAAATATGCTATACTAGCATACCCCCAAAACAGGGGAAATGAAACACCGAAAATAACATCAGTATGTTTAAAATGAGAGAAAGTTGTGTGTATGTAGATAATATAAGTTTATGTGTTGAAAGCAAGTATAGTGAATCTATGGAAAGTATAGTGCAAATAATAATAAGCAATAAATAAGAGTCCATGCAATAAATAGAAACCAATGTAATCGATGTCAAGTAAAATGAAATGTCCATTAATTTGTCATAAGAGAAAGTATACATAGGTAATATAATTAGAGTTTTGCAAAGTGTTATGTGTGAAGTGTCTTTCATCTTTGCATAGCAGTTGAAGGAGAACAATGGTGCAATTCGCTTCCTTCTAATGTTGTAATGAGTGACATTGTCATGAAGGTCAAGCCTTGATGTTCAGTGTTACCAATGTCAATGGTTGACCTTGTTAATGTCAATCCTTGGGATTTATGGATAGTCAATGCCCAAGTCATCTTGAAGGGGGATTTGTTTCTTGTTAGTTCAATTTATAGGTGGAATCGGTATGTAATTTGGTTGATATTAATCCCTTGGAGGGCCAATGTATTTATCAAATTCCCTGACAACATAGGATGGAAACCTAGGAGGGCTAGATCTAGGTGTGTATACAATTTGCTTGACCACTCCAAGTGAACCATTGACTAGTACTGATTTGACCCATAAATTGCAAGATAGCATTACTCGTTGCCCACTCTTAGCAATATTTATTTTTCTAGTTGATGATGATCATCTTGTTGTGCATCTGAACCATTGGTGAAATTTGCAACAAATCGTGCAATAGGCATAGCCAATGCTTGGAGCATGTATTTATTATGATTATTTGCAAGAATGTTCATTGAAAAGAGATGGATTGTTGTGTCAATGATTGAACACTCCTCTGTTGACAATAATCTATTAGTCCTAGTCTAGAGGAGTCTCCAACCTTCCAAGGTTGGTGTAGCATTGTGGATTTTTTTCAATAGCTTCTGAAAACGAAGTTGGGTGGTGTCAGTGCCACTATGATGGAATATTGTTTCCAAAATAGTGACAGTGGTAAAGTATGTCCACAAGCACTTCCCCTGAGTTTCTCAGGCATATAGAGGTTTGTCCATCATAGGTGGGAGTTAGCCCGAATCATCGACAATAATTATTAAACGGTTTCTGAATGAGCATTTGTTTTTCTCTAGAAAACACTCATGCAAGTGATTCTCAATTTGAACAAACAATTTAGGTCCTATGAATCTCATCTCATCAATGAGAATGTATTGAATATGTTTAATCTCTTCTTGGAACACCAATAGGGCTTGTCCCTGTAAAGGATTGATTTCCTATGTAGGAATTTGGAGCCCTGCATGTATAGTTGTTGTATGTATGTTAAACAATGCAACATCAATATGGACATGTTGATGTATTTGTAACTTCAGAATGTATTTCACATATGTATATTGTACTCCTATAGAGATGTTGTTATTCCTCTATATGGAAGTGTCATCATTTGTATTGATAAGTGTCGCAAGTGTCACAACTTACATGTGATGGGTTATTAGACCACCAAGTGTGGGGTCGGCCCTCAGTTAAGTTAACCATGGGTTACTAGACTATCTTAGACAAGTCGGCCCTGCTAGTTTATTAGGCAAGTCAAGTCATGTATAAATAGAGTGCAGGAGGCACTCTATTTGATCATTCAATTATTCACTTATACACTCATTGGAGACTGGTGCACAAGTGAGAGAGGAGAAGATGCTAGGAGAACTATCTCTTGTACTTGGGTTGTATCATTGCTCTTTCTATCTCTAAGGAAGTTATTGGGGTTTTTCACCTTATTGGTTTTCCCCAAGGAAACTCTATTTGTCTATTGTCTCTTGTGATTGCTTCATGTGATTGATATGCTGTACATGTTATTCTCTCAGATAAGATCCTAGATCATATTGAATTGATGCTTAAAATCTAACATGGAATTAGAGCTAACCTGAGAAGAAGACACTATGCAGTTGCGGAATCTAGGGCTTCTTGTTTTTTAGGTTTCTATCCACATATCTTGAAAGGCAGGAGGCTAGATTGACTCTCCTCTGCAAGGCACATCTTTCTGTCGAGATAGAATTCAATTCTGAGCATTTTCAGTTTTTGACCTAAAAATTAGGGTTTCAGAGAAAATTGGAATTTTTCGAATCTGAGTCCATGGCTGGATGCTCCTCAGAAAAATTGAAGTTTAGAGACCAAGATCAAATATTTTGGTTGGGTGAAGCTCTGAAAAAAGCAAACCCTAGCTTGGAGTCTTGTCTAATGAATTCAGAAATTAGGGTTTCTACAAAAGTTGGAATTTCTGAAATCTAAGACCATGGCTGGAAGCTCCTTGGAAAAATCAAAGTTTAGAGATTTGGATCAAACTTTTTGGTTGGGTGAAGCTACAGGAAACTCAAACCCTAATTCATGGTCCTGCTTAGTGAATTTAAAAGTTTCAAAAGCATTTTTGAGGGGTGAATATTTGCAGTTTTCAAATTCTGAGTATACCAGCTTGATCAGCTCATCAAGGTGCATCTTTCTATCCTTTCAGAAGTTTGAAATTCAAAGTTTGAATTTTTAAGGTTTCTCTGACAAAACCTAATCCATCTCGAGATCCAATTTTCAGCAAATCAAGTGGTAAGACCTAAATCTTTTCTATTTACATTTGAAGTACTCTTTAAAGATGTCTCACCACACCAAGTTTGAGGATAAGCTTGAAGGGGCTGATAACTTCCGAGCATGGAAGTATATGATTGGGTCGATCCTAGAAGAGAATGAGTTGGACACTTACATAAGTAAAGAGGTTCCAGTCCCAGAGGGAGAAGAGGCTAAGACTTTACACAAGACGAACTTGTTCAAGGCTAAGAGAATCATTGCTGATTCTATAAAGGACCATCTCATACCCCACGTGTCTTCTCTAAAGACACCTAAGGAGATGTTTGACTCATTGACCTAGTTGTTTGAAGGAAATAACATAAATCAGAAGGTGATTCTACGGAACCAATTAAAAGAGGTAAAGCTTCAGAATGGAGAGACCATTCAATCCTATCTTCCTAAGGTCTCTCAAATCAAGGAACAACTTGAAGCTATGGATGAAGTAGTGGAGAATGGTGAAATTGTAATGACCACATTAAATGGCCTACCTAGGTCATGGGACTCCCTCATCCAAGGAATTCGTGCAAGAAGGAAACTGATCTCCTTCAGTATACTGTGGGAGGATTGTTCCCAAAAATAAGTTAGGCTTGTGGCTCGAGAAGAAAAGATGGGGAATGAAGATCAAGCTCCCATAGCACATAACAAGAAGAGTAAGAGAGAGCCATCTCATAACAAGAGATATTCACACCACCATCATCATAGAGATAAGAAAGATCTGAGATGCTTCACATGTAATGAGAAGGGACACTTTTCCTCAAATTGTCCTAGAGAACAAAAACAACAACAACAACAACAATCTGACAAGTATGACTTATAGGTATGTTTTGAAATCTGTTAAGTTTATTGAGGTTAGTACAATTATGATTGTTTGATAATGAATGCATGTGAACAATAGAATACATTCATTGATTACGTTTACGACACTTATGATTGTACTAATTCACTTGTGGTGTTGTATGAGGATGATGTTGTCTGCTAATAAGATACAGGTACATCAAGAAAAGACAAATAAAGTTCTATGACCATGATGACATGAAGACAAAGACTCATCGATAGTCTTTGACCACATAGAATATCTGCTTATGAGGTATGCATATTTTTGGTTCTACAACAATTAACTTATGAGTTATGCAGGTCATTGAAGAGAACAAGAAAACATTGCTAGATATAACTAGAAAATATGATAACCAAGTATGCTTTTCCTATATCAAGTTAGAATCCTACCTTGTGTTAGGATCTTATACCTTTATATGATTGATAATGATTACTCCTGAAGTTAGAATCAAGGGTTTATGCATATAATGTCTCTCACCTTGATTGATGATATGACTAACCATAAGAGTCCTCTGGTCAAATAAGAATATGAATGAGTAAAAGATGTCTTCCCTGAAACCTTGAATACTAATGCTTATTATCTGTATTTGAAATGATCATGACTATACATTATTTTGTTTTTATTATACTAATGGATGTATGATTATGTATGAGATCTTGAGGATGGCACAATCATGACACTATTGCACACTTAAGCATGCATAGTGGTCCAGGATGAGTATAAGTTCGAGGACAGGTAATCCAGGAAGCAAAGATCAAGAGGAAGCACTCTCCAGTAGTTCCTGCAAGGAAGCAAAGATTGAGAGGGAGTCCACTCAACAAACACACAAAGATAAGTATTTGAATTGTCATTTCTTGTATATCTGATTGTTTAATATATATCAGTGATGTATATACTTAAGTTCCTAGACTTAGATTGTGTATTATGCATATTAGAAAAGTTGCATTAATGAAAAAGTTACTACTAATATGCAAGTAATGGGTAAGTGGCCTATGGTACTGTACAACATTCCATTTCTACTTATCTAGAATGAAACCTCTTTGTTGACATGCTGGGAGTTGTGCACACTCTTAACAATGTTCTAGTAGAGATGGAAGGCATCTAGAAAGTTACGGGATATGGATAAATGTTGTATTGAAGCATTGGCTAAGATAATTGCATGACTATATGACATATGTATTTATTCATAAGAATTTGTTTTTGAAAACAATGAGAAGTTTCTAATAATGCAATTGAATTTGACTTGTAGGAAAGATCATGTACAATCACCTACGAAAGGACTACAACATTTGTTCTAGCAACGAAGTTCAAGAAAACTATCTATTGAAGATATTGAAGAATCTGAAGTTCCCAGGATCCGGGATACAGTAATGGAAGGATGCCATGGTCGAGGAATACTAGTCGATCATGAAGAATGATGTTTGGGATGTGGTCTCGAGACCTGAAGGGAAGTCTATTGTGACTTTCAAGTGGATCTATAAGATCAAGCATGTTACAGATGGCAGCATAGAGAAATACAAGGCTAGGATGTGGCTTGTAATTTTTGCTCCTGTATCCAGGTACACTTCCATCAGAACAGTACTTGCTCTGGCTGCAGTTATGAAGTGGAAGATACACCATTTGGATGTCAAGACAGCTTTCTTGAATGGTGTAGTTGAAGAGGAAAGTGTATGTGGAGTAGTGACTCAAGTTTGATACACATGACAGAGTGACTCATGTGTGCAAACTGAAGAAAGCCCTGTATGGTTTGAAAGAGGCTCCCGGAACCTGGTACGGCAGGATAGATGGCTTCCTATCCAGTTTGGGATTTACTAAGAGTAAAGTGGACTCCAACCTTTACTACAAGGTTGAGGAAGGCAATCCAGTGATACTACTTATGTATCTCAATGACCTGTTTGTTATAGGTGAGGATAGATTGATTGCTGATATGAAGAGGAAGCTTGTTGTCGAGTTTGAGATGAAGGACTTGGGTATGATGCACTACTTTCTAGTTATGGAGGTGTGGCAGAGCACAGATGGAATCTTCCTTGGACAAGTGAAGTATGTAGTAGAGATCTTGAAGAGGTTCAGGATGATGGACCGCAAGGCCATGGACACACCTATGGCATCGAACTTGAAGCTTCTATGTGATGCTTCATCTGAGCTAGTTGATGCCATGATGTATCGTCAGATGATTGGGTCCTTGTTGTACTTGACGAATACGAGACCAGATATCTACTTTGCAGTGAACACCTTGAGCCAGT
Organism: Larix kaempferi; assembly: GCA_027924585.1. Lineage (NCBI taxonomy): Eukaryota > Viridiplantae > Streptophyta > Pinopsida > Pinales > Pinaceae > Larix > Larix kaempferi. The sequence goes on from BSBM01001329.1 coordinate 7,315,079, forward strand.
ACTTGACAAATCTGAGACATTTTCACCTGATAGTGTTTTTTTTATGGTGCTTATAAGGCAAGATTTACCTATGCCTGCTATTCCTTGGATGATCATCTTCAATGGCTATTTAGTTCCTTGAACTTGTGAATGTTGTAGGACTATGCCAAATGCAAGTTGTTGACTGTGAGATAATGTATTTGTGGAAGTAGGTAGGGGAGTGTTATCTTGTACTACTTCCCCATTCTTTCGGTTGTATTCAATGTAGTTTGGTGCAGTCTCCAATGTATATGTCGATACTTTTGGATGATTCCATGTATGGTTGGTTTCAAAATATTGGAAGCCAAGCATATCAAGCTCATCGATGTGGATATTTCCTATAGGGACTAATCTTGACAAAGCTTGCCATTCATTCAAGTCCATGTCGGGATGTATGTTATGATTGGTATCCTCATCTCCAGATATTGGCTAATCAAGAGTAGGTGAAGGGATAACAAAATGAACCCTTGGTAGAACAAAATGAACATATTATCTTGAAGGATGTTTATCTTGTGTTTAATTACCCTCCACTTCTCAATATTTGCTTTTCCTGACAAACTAATGCAGCTTAATCTTTCTTTTGACAGATACTTGAAGGAAGAAACGTTTTGTTATTATAATCTTCATGCCTTCTGCTGATCTCCTGATTCATATGACTACACAACTTTTGAATAGACGCAGAATGAATTGTTATGCAAACCTGATTTTCATTCCCAAATAGCTACTTCTAATAGCTCTTTTTTGTGGCCTGTCATAGCCTTTGTTAGCTCAAATTTTATTCAAAATTCATGAAAATATTTTAATATAATATAATATTCTTTGAGCATGACATTATACATTGCATCCGATCCTATGATAAACAAGATTGCATAGCCAATGCAATACTTTCCGAGGGTATTGCATTAGCTATTAGCTTTTGCATAATGGAAAAATATAGGTGTATTTTTTTTCCTTTTGAAGTTGGGTGATGTCATTTAAATTTAAAGCATTGTTTTTATGTACATAGAAGTAGTAGAAATTAAATGTTTATTAAATAGTTTGTAGGAAGTATTTTGGATATATAGAGTATTAAATTTTAATTTAAATACAATCGTATTCTTAAAATAAATATCAGACTTATAGATTCCATAATACTATATCTTATATAGTAATACATATGTACTGGAGTGGAACCATTTTTAAGAAGATAAACCAAACAGTTTTAATGTGGAGAATAAAATTAGATATGTTCTCACTACATTTCTTGTTTCAATGGAAACTTAGATGGAATTATCGCACATAAATTTAAAGCCTTACTTAAAAAATGGAAAAAATGCATTCCTTATGGCCTAGCATTAAATTATTGTCTCTCTCATACAATCGAGTATTTCTTAAAAATGCCTTCATCAGAGCAATGTTTGTATTTTCTGATTTACTACCCTTATCACATGCATTAACATATGCATTGTAATATGTTCATTTATTCCTAATTGAAAATTCATGATCATAATATGTTAATTCGGTTAATGGGATATGTTAATTCTGTAATAGAATGGAGTTAATGTAAATTAAAGTGACAATATTTTTTTCACATTAATGTTGTAAGAGCATTTTACTATTCTTGATGCAAAAATGAACTCTGTGGACAAAAAAAAAAAAGAAAAAAGAAGAAACAAACATCTTTAATACAATAAAAGACTGTAAAAAAAATCAAGCTATTAATCTATCCTTTCCTATTTCATATGTCAATGCAAGTTCTAAGTAGAATCACAAAGTTATCTTTACTCTACTTATAGAAAGGAGAAATGAATGGTATATATTTTACATATAAAGAATTGCAATGTTTGTGAATAACTAAAACATAAAATTGAAAATGGCTAGTTACAACATAAAAATCTAAAAATTTGCATGAAAGCACAAAGAGAACCAACTTCAATCTTAGGCATATCCAATGGATGTTTTACAAATAAAGTAATTGAAAGCGTGTGAACAACTAAAATATAAAACTGAAATTGATTGATTGACTAGCTACAAAGTAATTGTTTATGTTTGATATACATTTTCTTAAAATTGATTGAATTTTGTTTAAAAGTTATTATTATAAACAATGGAAAAGTATATTTATTCTACGTTTTGGAGTTTATGGTGGGTTTTGATCAGAATATGGTGGGTTTTGATCAGAATCCTGTAAATTTTGTTGTGGTAAAATCTAAATTTAGAAATGTTTAAATTGAGTTTTTGAATTCATAAATAGATTCAATACCCTCAAATAATTAATACAAATTTCAATTTATTAATTTAAAATTTGAATTTATCTATTTTTTTTAACTTACTCCAACTTTCAGCAACTTCAAGTAGCCTACAAATTATATATATAATTTGTGGGTTTGACTCTGTTTAAAAAATTGATTTCATTTGTTCTTGTAAGAGCATATATAGACTCGATAACACCTATACATTTTTTAAAATTATTTTTTAATAGGCAAAGGAATATAAAACAAACAATACCTCTCTGACATCTTGGTTTTTAATTGAGAATATACAATCTAATGCTTTTTACGGGATTTCATTTACTGAGATCTTCAAGCTGGTGAGAAATCAATGGGTAGAGGTTAAGGCCAACTTTAATTAAGTATGACGGTCAGAATAAGAAAACATGGCCTATGAACAAGGCATTTGGAGCAGTAAAAATACTGCATAGTGACGAATTAAAAGTACGAAGTCAAGATTGACATAGATAGTGATTGGTTTAGTTGTTGGTTTGGCATGCAGGTTGACATACATCAATATGAATTAGTAACAAGTAACAACGAACCCCATCATTTTAGAGGCATGACCCACATACCCGTCATATTCAACATACATGGTGCCGTAGACTTTTCAAGATTGGATCGTCTATTGTTCACCGCGTCACTCCATTTACGCGCATACTTTTGCATTTGCATTTGTGTCATAAACTTTGAAGTTGAAGATTGGATGGACAATGTTTACACTTCAACATTATTATAAGTGATTTACCATCCTAAAATACTCGAAGATCCAAATCGTTGATTCTCTAACCAATAAAGTTGACATTAAAGACTTTTATTAAATGTCCTTAAAAACGCTATATAATTGTTTTTAGGAGTTGTCTACTCATTAGAGGATTTCAGAGTTTTCCTTCTACTGCGATCCAAATTATATTTCAAACATTATATATTCATTAGACGATTTAGACTAGAGTTTCCAAATTGAACAGCTATATCTTCTTACATTATGGCAAACATTATGCACACTTTTACAAATTATGCGGGGAAAGGTGATTTTTTTTACTTTTTCATCACATTTTGCGCATTAATTAATTCTGAGAATGAAAATGAAACAATTCATCAATGATTTACCATTTCCCTTGGGACTTCATCAACATCGCAGCTATTCAATCGTCCATGAATTGATTCTTAATGTGTTTCTGGTCAACTATTGTGTTGCTAGGTGGGGAAATTAAGGACTGCCATTACCTTAACCTTTGGCAGAGCTAGGACTCCCACTGCAAATTCTTAGAACAAAGCAAACATGTACAATACGCATGGCAAGCATATTTATAAATCAGTAGAGGATTTAGCACAAAGCAACTTGTAAAAAGAGTATTACTACTTTATTAAGAACCATATAACAAGAATGACACATTGATGATCTAGCTCCAAAGTAAATTAAATGGCCACACCAATTACAAACTCCAATTGATAAGTCGGGAGCCTTATTATCTTGCACAACCTTGAACTGCAAGTGCCCTGAATATGAGGATGTAGCATCTTTTATAACTTTACCAGTTGATCGCATGCTGCTTATTGCTTAATAATAGAGGTACTAAGGGGAGTGTGATGGCGGTGGGAGAGAAGTGTAATGGTATGGTGGTGAGGGAGAAGGAGACTTTTAGTAATATGGCGGAGGAGGAGATGGGGATGGGGGTGGTGGAGACTTGTAGTAGTAGGGAGGAGGAGGAGACAACGATGGTGGGAGAGGCGATTTGTAGTAGTAGGGTGGTGGAGGGGACATGTTGTAGTAGGTAGGAGGAGGAGATGGAGATGGTGGAGGTGGGGACTTGTAGTAGTATGGTGGTGGAGGTGATGGAGATGGAGGAGGCGGGGACTTGTAGTAGTATGGTGGAGGAGGTGATGGTGATGGGGGAGGTGGATATTTATAGTAATAGGGAGGAGGGGGATATGGAGACGGTGGAGGTGATGACTTGTAGTAGTACGGAGGAGGAGGAGATGAAGATGGAGGAGGCGAGGACTTGTAGTAATATGGTGGAGGAGATGATGGTGATGGAGGAGGTGGATATTTATAGTAGTATGGGGGAGGTGGGGATGGAGAGGGAGGGGGTGGGGACTTATAGTAGTACGGAGGAGGAGGAGATGGAGAGGGAGGAGGAGGTGACTTGTAGTAGTATGGTGGAGGAGGTGGGGATTTACAATAGTACGGTGGGGGGGGATATGGGGATGGAGGGGGATGGGATTTGTAGTAGTATGGGGCAGGTGGAGAGGGAGATGGTGGGGGAGGTGATTTGTAATAGCAGGGTGGTGGTGGAGATGGAGACGGAGGGGGAGGGGATTTGTAGTAGTATGGTGGAGGAGGCGTTGGGGATGGGGGAGGTGGAGATTTATAATAGTAGGGTGGTGGAGGAGAGGATGATGGTGGCGGTGGGGATTTGTAGTAGTAGGGTGGTGGAGGAGAGGGTGATGGAGGTGATGGAGACTTGTAGTAGTATGGAGGAGGGGGAGATGGAGAGGGAGGCGGCAGTGACTTGTAGTAGTATGGTGGTGGAGGTGAAGGAGATGGCGGAGGGGGTGACTTGTAGTAGTATGGAGGAGGGGGGTGACGGAAGGGGGAGGTGGGGACTTGTACTAATAGGGTGGAGGAGGGGATGAAGACGGGGGAGGCAGGGACTTATAGTAATATGGCGAAGGGGCGATGGAGATGGGGGAGGTGGGGACTTATAGTAGTATGGTGGAGGGGGCGATGGTGATGGTGGATATTTATAATAATAGAGCGATGGCAGTGGCAGAGACTTCTAATAATATTTAGGGGGAGGGGGGTGGCGATTTATAGTAATACAGAGGGGGAGGGGATGGAGATGGGGGAGGCAGAGATTTGTAATAGTAAGGTGGAGGAGGAGATGAGTAGTGATCATATTCCTCACCATTAGTGGTTACAGCAACGATGGAAAGAAGCAGTGGTAATAGTAATGCAATCATTCGAGAGGGAGAGAGGCCCCCTCCCCGGTGAAGTTCCACCATGATTGCCTTCCTTGGAGGAGTGCAGTATTATCGCAGAAGTACTATCACAATGGGACAAATGTCGGTTACTCTATTTATGGGATTGGGAGTATTTAGAGGGTGGAGGAAGAATATATGACCTCCTCTCGGCCTCTGAGACACAAAACAATGTCTGCACTCGCTAAGATTTATAGGGTTCTATCGTAAATTACGAACACGAATATTGATGTCGGTGGCAAGTAATTATGGTTCTAGGGAGAATTTTCTAAATAAGAATTAATTGATAGTGTCACACATGCAAATTCAAATAAATAAACAATGTAACAAGGATGACCAGTTCTAAGTGGTTGGCAAGAAATCGAGCAGAGAATAGTGCGAATGGTGACCTAGTAAGTGGGCCACCCGCTGGCCGAGTCAGTAAACAGCTTTGAAGTAGCAGGTCTCTTTGGGGTGTATGCCACAAAGATCCGTCCAAGAACAAAACTCAAAATGCATGGCCAACTATGCATTAATTCTTGAAGGAATTATTAAGTTATGGAAAAGAACATTAGTTGCAGGTGAAGGGGTTGAAACATTTAAAATTGATATATAAAAAGGTGAGTTTAAGCGAGGAAGGTGAGTGTTTTCAGTGACTATTAATAATATAGAACCCGAGATAATTATGTTTGTCCTTTATCTTTGTTATTATTCCAAAATATATATTGTGCATATTCGGGGTCAGCGACTTTTCAGAATTAAATCGACGACTGGTTTTTCAAATTCAGCAAATCTGCTCTAAGAATATTGAAGATTGGTATTCCCAAATGACTGCATCACGTTGACTAGACAAGTTTTCGATTCTTAGTTGGTATTCCGCTAATATAGTTTAACTGGATCCATGAAAATTATTGCACGACTTAATTAACAATGTCAACCAAAATATATAGATAGCATGAGCATGATTTTGTTGGAAATATTGTAATTAATGAGCTGATAGTGTATCTGATATGCGCCGGCTCTGTCAGACTCTCAGTCATTCATTTTGTTAGTCTGCAATGTCAGACACCTAGTTAGTTTGCAACCAATCTGGCTCACAGCAAGTTAGTATTTATGTGACCGCTTTAGTATTTTGCATATCAAGAATTCTTAGGTAGAAATTTATTATAGTCTTTAATGAAACCCTGTAGCTTTGAGGAGAAGCCAAACTAAGTTTGTGTATAAATGAAAATCACTCTCAAAAGATTAAATAGAGATGAGCGATAGAGAAAGAGATGTAGGAGTGAAGAGAAGAAGAAAAGAATTGAAAACCCGTGAAGTGTATGAAGAGCCCATGCTCAGTGTAAAATTGTGAAAGATCGAATTAAATCTCATCTCTGTGTAAGTGCAGCAAAGTTACTATGTTTTACAATGGTAATATATAAGTCTTTAGTTTTATGTATTCATTCTCAATAATGTTGGTTTATGCATCCCGCACATCTACTTCATATTAACCTGCATAAATGTTGTTTACATTTACGGTATGTAAATCAAATCAATATTTCTAAGTATTTCACGGTGGTAAAATCCCTAGTTTAATTGTGTAGTAACTTCTACATATGTTTCAGTTCTTATGTTTTAGCATGAAATACATTTATTCAAAGTTTGTTTAAGATTGGGTTGTGCGCAGCTAAATAGGTATGCGAAGGTAACTTGTGCGCAGTTAACCTCTGTAAAGTTAAAAGAAGTTATGCAATGGTAATTTGTATGAAGTGCGAAGCTCATGCAAAGTACAGTATTATGCAATGTGTTTTGTGAAGTTAAGTTTTTCCGTAAGGTTAGAGAGTTGCGTAGCAAAGTTCACCTGCGTAGAAGAAATTTGAAATGCATAGGTAGTCACCGCGTAGTAAAAAGTGAATTTGCGCAGCTATTTTACGCGCGGGTAATTTGTGAAGAAAACTATTTGGAAAAATAATTTAGAGCAAAGCATTTGCTAAGTGGAGGGCAGCGTAGGTCCTAAAAGCAAAGAAATGAAAGTATTTATTTACCGCACAGGTCAATTCTTTTTAACTGCATAGGTTCCCCTTTTCCCTTGATCTGGTATCAGAGCTTGGTTTACGAAAATTAAGAATTGTATTTACAAAAGGGAAAAGTGATTAAGAATGGCTTCCACTTCGGGTAATTTGCAAACCCCAATATTTTTTCGTAAAAATTATGAATATTGGTCTCTAACTATGAAAGCTTTGTTTAGAGGTCAAGATGTATGGGAAATAGTCCAACATGGCTATGCAGAACCAGCAATTCTAGCAGCATACAACAATCTCACACAAGCTGAGAAGGATGTTCTGAAGGAACAAAGGAAGAAAGATGGAAAGGCACTATTCTACATTCATTAAGCAACACATGAATCCATACTCCCAAGAGTAGCAGCAGTGCAGTCAGCTAGGGAAGCGTGGGACACACTGGAAACTTCCTATCATGGCTTGAACAAGGTAAAGACTGCCAAACTTCAAATTCTTAGAAGAGATTTTGAATCTCTGTCAATGAAAAATATAGAGTCAGTAGAATCATTCTATACTCATGTTATTGGTCTTATTAATCAAATAAAGTCTCATGGAGAAACTCTAGGTGACCAAAGAGTTGTTGAAAAATTTCTTAGAGTTCTGCCAAAGAAATTTGAATCTTTAGTTGTGACCCTAGAGGAAAACAAAGATCTGCCCACATTTACTATTAATGAGTTGCAAGCCTCATTACTCAATCATGAACATAGAATCAGTGGTTCAGATACATCACTAGAAGATGCATTCGTAGCATAGTCATCCATAAGCCATGGAAGAGGTAGAGGAAGATCAAACTCTAGAGGCAGAGGACGAAGTTCTTTCAAAGGAGGTTGCAGCAGCAGTCCTACGCATGTCACTGGTAAAAGCCAGAATCAGATCCCTACTTAGTCAAGTGGACAAAGGTATGATAAATAAAAAATTCAATGTCATTACTGTAAGAAGTATGGACACTTCGCATATGAATGCAGGAAGAAGTAGTATGACCAAGGAAAGCAAGGTGAAACTCAGTCAAGCAACATCAGTACTCCAAACAGCTCACTGTTCTTAGCATGTGCATCTTTACTTGAATGTAATGCTGTCCAAGAAAGTCCGAATGACATATGGTATTTAGACTCAGGCTATAACAACCATATGACTGGTAATTCAAATCTATTTTCTAGTCTAGATAAATCAGTTCAAACTGATGTCACAGTTGGAAACGATATTCAAGTTACTGTTTTGGGAAATGGTACTATTGATATTCTAACCAAATAGAGGGAGCATAAATTTATGCCTTCAAGGTTTGAAGCATAATTTGATGAGCATTAGACAACTGATGGAAAAAGGTTACAAAGTTCACATGATAGGAAAGTATTGTGTGATCAAAGACATATATCCAACCAATCAATTAATAGCCAAAGTGCAGATGACAAGCAATCGCTTGTTTCCTTTGAGGATAAGACCAAACGTAAAAGGAAAAACAACTCAAGTTGTTCATGAAAGTCAGAATGAAAATTCTGAAGCTGCATTCAAAGCAGGAAGCAAAGAAGAAGACAGTCACTACGACAAGGAAGAAAAAGATAGCACAATGCAAGCTACATTTCAAACATAAATAAAGGATGAATCCTGGTTATGGTATTTCAAATTTGGACATCTGAATTTTGGGGAGCTGAAGCTACTACACATGAAGAACATGGTGAAAGGATTGCCATTGATTGAAAAGCCAAAGAGAATTCGTGAAGGCTGTATTTTTGGAAAACAACACAGAGAGACTTTTCCAGTTGAAAAATCATATAGATCTCACACACCACTTGAAATCGTGCACTCTGATGTTTGTGGACTGATGCAAACACCGTCCATGGGAGGATGCACTTATCTTCTCACATTTATTGATGATTTCACAAGAAAAACATGGTTCTATTTTATAAAACATAAATATGATGCATTTAGTTGTTTTCAGAAGTTCAAGGCACTTGTGGAGAAGCAAAGTGGTTACAACATCAAGATCTTAAGAACAGATAGAGGTGGTGAGCATGTTTCAAATTATTTCTTAAATTTTTGCAAAAATCATGGCGTAAAGAAGCAATTTACTGTGCGGTATACACCGCAGCAAAATGGTATCGCAGAGAGGAAGAACATAACCATTATGGAGATGGCGCGCAGTATGTTGGCAGCCATGCATCTATCAAATGAATACTGGGTTGAAGCAGTGGCAACTGTTGTTTACATCATGAATCGATGTCCGATGAAGAGCATGAAGAACAAAGTTCCACAGGAAGCATGGAAAGGTATGAAACATAGTGTTTCACATTTAAAATTTTTTGGTTGTGTAGCATACGCACATGTTCCAGATCAGGTAAGAAGGAAATTAGACAATAAAGGACAAAAATACATTTTTATTGGGTATTCTGAAGACACAAAAGCATACAAGTTGTATGATCCTGTTGCAAGAAAAGTTATTATTAGTCGAGATGTTCAGTTTGTAGAAAATGAAGCATGGGATGGAACTATAGAGAAGAATGTGAAAATCGTGTCACATGTTGAACATGATGACATCACAAAAGATGTGGTTGAGGCTCCGCATGTGAATTAGAACTACGCAGCTCCATCTACTCCCAGGACTGCGCAACATGTTTAAGCAAAAAGAACTTCGACACAAGTCGTAGCTCAAGTGACTTCGACAAGCACACCAAGTGTGCAACAAACTCCATCAAGCAGTTCACACAGTTTGACACTAGCAACTCCGACAAAGACAAGAACCCTGCGCGAGATATATGAGACTGGTACACCTAATTCATTCTCATTTTTTGCATTATTTTCTCAAGTTAATGATCCTCTAACATTTGAAGAAGCTGTTGAAGATAAAGTTTGGGCACAAGCCATGGATGAAGAAATAGAATGCATTGAGAAGAATCAAACATGGGAATTAGTTGATGTTCCTAAGGACAAGGGTGTGATAAGCGTGAAATGGATTTGTAAGAGCAAGCAAGATGCTGATGGAAATGTGCAGAAGCAAGAGGGTTCACACAGCAGCCTGGCATAGACTTCAATAAAACATTTGCACTTGTAGCTTGAATGGATACTATCAGAACAGTTTTGGTCATCGCAGCTCATAAGAAATGGCCTGTTTATCAAATGGATGTTAAGTCTGCATTTTTAAATAGTTATTTGGAAGAAGAAGTATATGTGGAGCAGCCGCAAGGCTATGAAGTTCTAGGACAAGGACACAGAGTCTACAGATTGAAGAAGGCACTCTATGGTTTGAAGCAAGCCCCTAGAGCTTGGTACAATCACATTGACTCATACCTCATTCAGAATGGATTTCACAGAAGTGAATGTGAGCCAACGCTGTACATAAAAATCAACAAGCAAGGTAATCAGCTAATTGTCTGCCTGTATGTAGATGATTTAATATTAACTGATGATTTTGGCATAGAAGAATTTAGAACAGTCATGGAAAATGAATTTGAAATGACTGATTTGGGGCTTATGAAGTATTTTCTAGGCATAGAAGTCCAACAGACTGAAAATGGGATATTTATATCTCAGCCAAAATATTCAAGTGATGTCTTGAACAGATTCAAGATGTTAAACTGTAAGACAACCCCAACACTAGTAATAATAGGTTTGAAATTGAGCAAGGATGATGATGGATGCAATGTAGATCCTACGCTGTTTAAAAGGCTCGTTGGCAGTCTTATGTATCTTACAGCAACAAGGCCAGATATCATATATGGAGTCAGCTTAATCTCAAGATTCATGGAATCACCAAAAGAATCTCATTGGCAAGCATGTAAAAGAATTTTGAGGTATGTAAGTGGAACAAAAGACTTTGGTATTTTGTATTCAACCTCAGAAAATTTCAAACTCATTGGATACACTGATAGTGATAATGGAGGTAGCATAGATGACAGAAAAAGCACATATGGGAATACATTTCATGTAGAAACAGGCGTTGTATCATGGGCTTCAAAGAAACAGCCCATAGTAACTCTTTCTTCAGCAGAAGCAAAGTATGTCGCAGCTACAAGCGCTGCATGTCAAGCCGTTTGGATGTGGAGGATGTTAAGTGACTTGTCGCAGGTTCAGCGAGAAGCCACAATCATTTACTACGACAACAATTCAGCTATCACACTATCAAAGAATTATGTGTTCCACAAGAGAACCAAGCACATTGAAACAAGGTATCATTTTATCAGCGAATTGATAAACAATAAGGAAATCTATTTAGAATTTTGCAGGTCTAAAGATCAGGTAGCAAACATATTTACAAAACCATTGGCAAGGGACACATTCCAATATCTGTGAAGTTGTTTGGGAGTGACAAGTTCTGCGCAGTGAACTATGTCATGAACAAAGCATGTTTCATCTCTAAAATATTTTGTAATATTTTTAAATTTTGTGTAATGATCCCCATCCACTCATAATTAAGGGGGAGTGTTGGAAATATTGTAATTAATGAGCTGATAGCGTATTTGATATGCGCCAGCTCTGTCAGACTCTCAGTCATTTATTTTGTTAGTCTGCAATGTCAGATACCCAGTCAGTTTGTAGCCAATCCGGCTCATGACAAGTTAGTATTTATGTGACCGCTTTAGTATTCTGCATATCAAGAATTCTTACGTAGAAATTTATTACAGTCTTTAATAAAACCCTGTAGCTTCAAGGAGAAGCCAAACTAAGTTTTTGTATAAATGAAAATCACTCTCATAAGATTAAATAAATATGAGAGATAGAGAAAGAGAAGTAGGAGTTAAGAGAAGAAGAAAAGAAGTGAAAACTCGTAAAGTGTATGAAGAGCCCAAGCTCAGTGTAAAATTGTGAAAGATTGAAGTAAATCTCATCTCTGTGTAAGTGCGGCAAAGTTACTCTGTTTTACAGTGGTAATATATAAGTCTTTAGTTTTATGTATTCATTCTCAAGAATGTTGGTTTATGCATCTCGCACATCTACTTCATATTGACCTGTAAATGTTGTTTACATTTACAATCTATAAATCAAATCAAGATTTCTAAGTATTTCGCGGTGGTAAAAGCCCTAGTTTAACTGCGTCGTAACTTCTACATATGTTTCGGTTCTTATATTTTAGCATGAAATACATTTATTCAAAGTTTGTTTAAGATTGGGTTGTGTGCAGCAAAATAGGTCTGCGAAGGTAACTTGCGCGCAGTTAACCTTCATAAAGTTAAAAGAAGTTATGGAAAGGTAATTTGTATGAAGTGCGACGCTCATGCAAAGTAAAGTTTTCCACAAAGTATTTTGTGAATTTAAGTTTTTCAGCAAGGTTAGAGAGTTGCATAGCAAATTTCACTTGCGCAGTAGAAAGTCAAAATGCGCAAGTAATCACCGCGCAGTAAAAAGTGAATTTGTGCACCTATTTTATGGGTAGATAATTCGTGAAGAAAATTATTCAACAAAATAATTTAGAGCAATGTATTTGCTAAATAGAATACAGGTCCTAAAAGCAAAGAAAAAAAAGTATTTATTTACTACGTGGGTCAATTCTTTTTTACTGTGCAAATTCCCCTTTTCCCTTGAGATTTCGGCAATTCTTCACTATTCTCTCATTTGCTTGTCTCTATGTGAGACGGTCAAATAATAGAACGAGTCGTATGAGCTCCTTTTCGATTCTCTATTATATTTAATTTTATTTTGAAAGTTTATACTAATGTTACACTTTCTTTTGAATTTTAATATTTCTAATAAAAAGTTAAAGTTAACGTTGCCATCAAAATTAATCTCTGAGAGCATTTATCATTATTATGAAATTAAAGATATGACTATGTTAAATTTATTTTTAATAACATTTTGATATAAATAAAATAAGAAAAAAATTTCCACATCTTAATAAAATAAAATAATACTTTAAAGTATTAAAATATATATTATTTATTTAAATTTTATCAAATATAATAAAAATAATAATTATTATAATTTTATAAACTTTTCATTCTAAATATAAGAAATGTTAACTTTAAAAATGTTAAAGATATACAACTAATAATATAAGATAACTTATATTATGAAAAAAATATAATTGTTTTTTAAATATGAAAAATGTAATTGTGAAAATTTCACACTTTTAAAAATTAATAGTTTAACAAAATAATCTTAAATAAGAAGCAAAATAACATATTCTTACATTGTTTTTAATTTACATTAGTACACTATTTTTACATTTTTTCTAATTTAAATTAGTACATTCTAAGAGATGGTATGGGTTAAGAGGAAGGTTAGCACTAGAGGATACCAGAAAGAAAAATCACCAACATCTGTGACACCATGAGTGTAACATACCCAATTCATAAGTCAAAGTAGTAATGTAGTGAGCTTTCAAAAATTTCCACAATGACTACTTAGTCATAAGTTATATTACGTAAGTTATAAATAAAGTATGTAATCGACACATTTATCGTCACTTTTATGAGATCTATACTTGATACTTAACCTAAAATGAAACACTTCCCTTTGTACTTCAATAACCTAAAGGATCTTCATATTTCATAATGGAACTTACTTGGGTCAAAAGGCACAAGATAATTTTCATCGCAACCACAATGACGATTAAAGTCAACATAAAGAGATGTCCACGCATTATTATGCATATCCGTTCATGTAAACTACTCCTTATTACATTACGTTATACATTATAATTAATACCACAGATCTGTCCCATACAATATATTCTAACAATTAAACTTGTACATGCCTATGGAATTTTAAGGAGACATGCATCTAGTTAAACATCAACCATCAATCCTTATAACATTTCAATTGTCACATACCCAATCTTTATTCTTAGGATTTAGTAAATTTCGAAAATTACTTTTCACATTCCAAACATCTGCTATTGATTTCTTACTCTTTCAATGCATACCTTTAACCCGAACAAGATTATCATACAAATGAACTTTCATGACATTAATCCATGACCATTATAAATCAGCAGAAACATCCTGACACAACAATACACATGCACCAGAAAAAGACATACAAGTAATTGACATAACATCTCCATTGAACAAAACAACAACGCCAATTTGAACACACATAAGATCGAGACAATGATATAGGTGGTTCACCCCGACTGGGCTACGTACACAAAGGCAGGTTATATTTTTCTTTCTATTATTCAAGAGGAGAGTTACATCCAGCAACACATATGTTGCAAATTCTTCATTTCTCACTACCCTTCTCAAGGGAGCATTACAAGACTTCATCCTTACATCAAAAGGATTTTTAGAAAGCTATTATAACTCGATCTAAAATACCAAACCACATAATACTAGGATTATTCTAGTTACTTATTATAACAAGTACCAAAATAGACCTTACTTCCTATTCAGAACTTATTTTATCCTCATATGTTAAAACATTAAAAATTGAAGTATAGAATATCCACTTTCCAATAATTAAAAATAAAAATCTAACCCTCATAATTTCTTACATAACAAGTATACCATCTTTTCAAACATCGTATTGTCATACGACCATACAGAATATACTAATTAATCACATCATAATAATAAACTTTTTCCACGTAACATTCTCCAAGTCTTACTACATGAAATATGGTAATCCCTCCTTTCACTAACATCCTTTTCTAAATAAAGGAGAAGCTATGTAATAAAATATTCTCCCTATAGAGGTTTCCCTCCACAATGCAATGCTATTACCTTTATAAAAAGGTAGCACCCTTTTAATATAATCTTCTATATTTAAATTAAATTGACATTAAGTAATGTTATCGCCTTGTACACCCCTTTTACTTAAATTAAGTTAACATAATGAGGATGCACTGTTATTGCCTTTATCATAAGGTAACACCCCTTTGACTTAAATCTATCCTCTTCATTAGATTTAGCGGAGATATAAAATGAGATATCACGTTCGTTGCTAGCTGGTTGTGAAGTGACCGTGTGGCAGAAAAGGTTACAGAAAGCGTAATAGAGGATTGGTTCCAGAAGGCCAGTAATAAAAGAAAGCATTGGGTATAATTATGAATAAACCCAGTTTTGCATTACCAGTCGGTTGCCGCAGGGAGCATGCCCGCCTCACATGCATTCATTCTCAAACACTATGAAACGAATGGTGCTACTGCATCATTATACATATATAGGGAGCGGCTACTTATTATATAAGTAAGATAGATAAATAAGGCGAACATAATCATCAGAAGGATTTCCCAAGTACATGGCTCTGCAACAAGATGAGGACCGGTTCTTCCACGGCGAGCAGGTATCTAAGTGTTTAAAATAAATAAAAAGACTTAATTATCCACATTGATGGACCAGCAATAGTAAGTAGAGGTCACTATAGTAGTAGATTCATAGGTAGTAAAGATAGCATTTATATAGGAGAGATATATCCATTCTCCCAGCCCATCCACCAGCGAGCTAGCCTAGCTGGGCCATACCTAGCCAACAATGGTAGACCCAACATCTATATAAGTTGTTTCCGTGGAGAGTCAAATGAATATAGTATATAATCTTCTATATTTAAACTTACGATAACTTTCTTTTCGAGATATATCGAATATAGCATTGTAAACCGAGAATAAATCTCAACAAACTCCAGAATAAATGATCACTGTGTAAACCACGGAGATCATTCATTGATTTTGATCTATCGATCTGCAGGGATTAAAAATCAATTAAAATCACAGAGATTCAGTCCTTTCAATCCATCGATCTGTGAGGATCAACAAAACAATTTTATAAAGAAACAAGGAAACACATAGATCATTCATCTTGGTCCATCGATCCGTAGGAATAAACAAAGAATCACAAAGATCATTCATTGATTTTGATCTATCGATCTGCAGGGATTAAAAATCAATTTTATAAAGGAACAAAAATCGCAGAGATTCAGTCTTTTCGATCCATCGATCTGTAGGAATAAATAAAGAATCACAAAGAACATTCATTGATTTGGATCTATCGATCTGCAGGGATTAAAAATCAATCAAATTCTCATTTAAAAGCCAACATACACAATCATGTAGATGGAGAAAACGCCCGGAAAAGAAATCGGGTATCCATCGGCAGGGTTACAGAAAATCAATCAAATTCTCATTTAAAAGCCAACATCGAAAATGAAAAAAAAAAACAATAAATGAAATTTTCGGGGATAACGGTCCACGGCAAGTGCCGGACGCATCTTATAGATCAAAGGAAAGAACCACACGGTTCAGTTATGAGCTACTATCTACATAAGAGTTCTGAGAGTAGAAGAAAATAAAACACTAAACTCAATCGGTATTCCCAATTCTGGTCATTCACGCTAGCATCAAGACGAAACGTTTCATCTCAGGGAGAAATTAGAAAAACATAAGTAAAATCCACTGCATTCTACCATTGTATTACAGGGTTCAAACTAAAAGTAAAACGCTGTAAGCAAACCCCAAAATAATAAACTAAATGAGAACATCGATGTGGTAAGGCTGTCACTTATCTTCTCATTGAAATGGATCCATGATGGACGATTTACATGCACGATCAACATACTTTGCTATCCTCCATAGTTACAGTCGTTTTCTCCCTTTTCCAACCTCGAACTCTCCCCAACATGCTATCCTTCTATCGTAGAAATGGAAATTCGTAGAAGGTAGGATTTATTTTTCTTTTTCCCCCCTTTCTCATGCAGAGCTCCCATATATATATCTAACGGGAGCAGATCCCTTCTCTCCCGCAGTGATCTCCACTCTCGCCTCCTCTTCACCTCTGCGTGACGTGTGTAAAGAATGAACTCCCCAATACTTCCATCACGCGACACGAGGCAAGGTATTGGCGGGTCGACCAGTCGTGGGGACAAACTCGCATAAATCTCTCCAAGATTAACTGCCCCCTCACCTAGTTATTTTGGTGACTATGTCTAGCTTTACATCGAGAGTATAACCTTTAATTTCAAAGGTTATTAATTTCAATAAAGATTTTACTAGTACAATAGCCACAATATTGATCATTACGCCAAACATCCATAGATATCCTTTTGTCTATTTTATAGTATAACTTACAACCAGGTATACTATTAATCGAGTATATTAATAGTTTTTACTAAATTCATAATATAAATTAATAACTCGTAGTCAAAAATAACATATTAATTATTTGGATGAGCTCACCAATATTTAAATTAATAATTTAAGTCTCATTTTCACTTTATTTTACTTTCTAGCACTATCTCTCGGCATATGGTTAAATAAAAGTAATTAGGATAATCTATCTGAAATTTATCCATAGCCTGCCACGTTATGGTAAAATAGGTTATGTTTACAAAATGAGTGCATAAAGGAGGGGTATTACATTCTCCTCCCCTTAAAATGAACACCGTCCTCGGTGTTCGCTCTTCTCTTGCAGCAATCATTTGTATCACAAAACTGGAATTCAAAAGAAACAATGTTTAGTAATAACCTGTCATCGACTTCTTAACCAAACTCAGGGACATAAATCATGAGTTCTTTGTTGCATATATCACTTGCAACATATGGAATAAATCTAGTGTTCCCTGATTGTATACTCTTGACAAAATTAACAACAAACATCATTCATTTGATCCAGGAGATTTCTTGCCTAACACCTTAGTGCTCACGCAGCAATCCTTTTTCTCATGCCTTGCCTAACACCTTAGTGCTCACGCAGCAAACATTTCATTCATGTCTTGCCTAACACTTTAGTGCTCCCGCAGCAAAACATTTCGTTCATGTATACTAAGCAGCGTCCTGCCTCCCACATATACATTTTCTTATAGCTTGCCTAGGTCTTACAGCCAGCCGATTCTTCGAGAATCCTAGTGGCTGTTCAATCCCTGATTTTAGGGAGTATTTCAATGCCATTATAACACTCTTTACCAAATTCCCCTCAAGCCTTCTCGCTTGAGTCCCGGAATTTATTTTTCCCAAGCCGCCTTGCTTGAGTCTAGAAAAATCTCTTTCAATTTAAACAAATTATTTCGTCACATTACGTTCTGTATCCATACGATTACTCTGACCAATTTGGGTCGAGTGCTTTGTTCAACAATAATTATCAACATTTAAACGAATAAATAACGCCTCACCCCCTTATTTTACCTTGGATAATATTCATGCTCTTGTCTTTCCACAAGTTGTACAAAATGTTGACCATCCGCCAAATTCACCTTGGATAATATTCATGCTCTTGTCTTTCCACAAGTTGTACAAAATGTTGACCATCCGCCAAATTCACCTGTTAGTAACAAGATAAATTATTTGTAAGAAGATCTTTCCCCTATGCATAAAAAAAATAAGAAGATCATCATCTAAAGTGAACACCACTGGCTTAATTAATAGAATTACATAATGTCTTGAAATGCATTCTTCTTATGGACATTACATTCAGTTCACCTCCATACTTAACTTAAACTGTGTCAAGCACCCGTTTAATTATGCCAACATCATGTAAGTAACAATAAATCGTCTTCATATATACTTGTATAGTTTCATAAAGATAGTCACATACCTTTATGAAGGAGACTGCATATCACTTTATTGTATGGACTCATATGCCAAGGTGTAGGTTGTACTTGTATTAACACACATTAGTAATCCCCTCAACGTCATAAGAACATATTCATCAAAATGATACATATTATCAAGGTGTCTATGCGTATAACATAAATCTTAATCACATAAACGTATAATCCTTCTGTCAACCACCCCAATATCCCAACATTCTTAGTAAGGATCACCGAGATAGAATATATATAAAAATAGAATCCTACAGTTTCATCATATGCATTGTATTGACTATTTAGCATACACATGTATACTTCTGTTGTAACCATCATCCCTGCTAACACTACAAGCAAGGGTACAAGCGTGTTCCCATGTCACATATTTATACTTCCTTATTCTATACAATCCCATGCCCCAAAGAGATAATGAGTACAACAATTTCCTAGTCATAGAAAATTTCACACAACAGAATGTCTATTTATCCAAATAAAGTTAATTCCTCTTTGGTTGTGAGATCGTCACTTACAATACATTGAATATCTAGTGCGTATTCAATATCAACCATCTTATCTACCATATCATCTGTTTCGTGCGTAAAATAAAGCATAGAAGTAAGAACACATAACTAACAATTGTAACCATCGCCTATAACATTCAATATCTTTTACTTATCAAGGGCTAAGATCAATATAGCTCCCTCAATAACATTTTGTCAATTCTTCTATTCGTCTTTCGATCACTCCTCCACTGTAAGTCGTCTATTATTCCAATTCCGAGATCGTTAATAAAAATGAGAATTTTCTTTCTACATAACAGATAGCCTACAAAGAGAATTTCAGGGCTTACTCCCTTAGTACAATTCATGTATTTTCTAACATGATAAGGATCCCTCCACCCTACAATCTCGTGCACATACTGAATACAATCATCCTAACCTAAGTGCGTGACAATTTTCCCATCCTTCTCATAATGACCTAACCATCATTCATTCAATCCTTATGATTCAATATGTTTGCTATCCTGTCTTCATTTGTATAGTCACCTTTCCAAGTCTAGAACTTTTCTAATCCTCATAAAATATAATTGCAGCAATCAAGTACCTATGATGAATGTCTATGACTTGACTTGTATATGTACTAAAGCCCTACCAATGGCATCGATCGACCAGATATGAAGGTACATCTTTCATTAGATACATAATCCTAATTATGTTTATGAACTTTTGAACATGCAAATGCTCCTATGATTCTCATTACTATCATTACGATCAATGTATATGAAAATATTAATAAGATCACCAAGATAAAGATAGGAATATAGTCCAGCTATTTTAATCATTTTTAAAGAATACTTTCTTTAGCATTTAATGAGACTAATTCATCCACTAGTATTTATAAATAGAAGATCATTCAACTTCGGGAGGAAACATATAAATGCTCACATATAGACAATGCTTTTCTTTTTAGAATGCTTCAACAAGTGGAGTATACTTACTTGCGATTTAAAAGACATCTTGTCGATTACCTCTTGCTGATTCTTTGGAACATAAATCCTTTGTTTGCGTCTTATCGATGGAGTTCCCTTGACCAGCTTATAATATTTCCTCAACTGAGCCCAACTAAGCCCGAGTGTTTGCAACCTGTGCTCTGATACCATCTGTAACATACCCAATTCATAAGTCAAAGTAGTAATGTAGTGAGCTTTCAAAAATTTCCACAATGACTACTTAGTCATAAGTTATATTACGTAAGTTATAAATAAAGTATGTAATCGACACATTTATCGTCACTTTTATGAGATCTATACTTGATACTTAACCTAAAATGAAACACTTCCCTTTGTACTTCAATAACCTAAAGGATCTTCATATTTCATAATGGAACTTACTTGGGTCAAAAGGCACAAGATAATTTTCATCGCAACCACAATGACGATTAAAGTCAACATAAAGAGATGTCCACGCATTATTATGCATATCCGTTCATGTAAACTACTCCTTATTACATTACGTTATACATTATAATTAATACCACAGATCTGTCCCATACAATATATTCTAACAATTAAACTTGTACATGCCTATGGAATTTTAAGGAGACATGCATCTAGTTAAACATCAACCATCAATCCTTATAACATTTCAATTGTCACATACCCAATCTTTATTCTTAGGATTTAGTAAATTTCGAAAATTACTTTTCACATTCCAAACATCTGCTATTGATTTCTTACTCTTTCAATGCATACCTTTAACCCGAACAAGATTATCATACAAATGAACTTTCATGACATTAATCCATGACCATTATAAATCAGCAGAAACATCCTGACACAACAATACACATGCACCAGAAAAAGACATACAAGTAATTGACATAACATCTCCATTGAACAAAACAACAACGCCAATTTGAACACACATAAGATCGAGACAATGATATAGGTGGTTCACCCCGACTGGGCTACGTCCACAAAGGCAGGTTATATTTTTCTTTCTATTATTCAAGAGGAGAGTTACATCCAGCAACACATATGTTGCAAATTCTTCATTTCTCACTACCCTTCTCAAGGGAGCATTACAAGACTTCATCCTTACATCAAAAGGATTTTTAGAAAGCTATTATAACTCGATCTAAAATACCAAACCACATAATACTAGGATTATTCTAGTTACTTATTATAACAAGTACCAAAATAGACCTTACTTCCTATTCAGAACTTATTTTATCCTCATATGTTAAAACATTAAAAATTGAAGTATAGAATATCCACTTTCCAATAATTAAAAATAAAAATCTAACCCTCATAATTTCTTACATAACAAGTATACCATCTTTTCAAACATCGTATTGTCATACGACCATACAGAATATACTAATTAATCACATCATAATAATAAACTTTTTCCACGTAACATTCTCCAAGTCTTACTACATGAAATATGGTAATCCCTCCTTTCACTAACATCCTTTTCTAAATAAAGGAGAAGCTATGTAATAAAATATTCTCCCTATAGAGGTTTCCCTCCACAATGCAATGCTATTACCTTTATAAAAAGGTAGCACCCTTTTAATATAATCTTCTATATTTAAATTAAATTGACATTAAGTAATGTTATCGCCTTGTACACCCCTTTTACTTAAATTAAGTTAACATAATGAGGATGCACTGTTATTGCCTTTATCATAAGGTAACACCCCTTTGACTTAAATCTATCCTCTTCATTAGATTTAGCGGAGATATAAAATGAGATATCACGTTCGTTGCTAGCTGGTTGTGAAGTGACCGTGTGGCAGAAAAGGTTACAGAAAGCGTAATAGAGGATTGGTTCCAGAAGGCCAGTAATAAAAGAAAGCATTGGGTATAATTATGAATAAACCCAGTTTTGCATTACCAGTCGGTTGCCGCAGGGAGCATGCCCGCCTCACATGCATTCATTCTCAAACACTATGAAACGAATGGTGCTACTGCATCATTATACATATATAGGGAGCGGCTACTTATTATATAAGTAAGATAGATAAATAAGGCGAACATAATCATCAGAAGGATTTCCCAAGTACATGGCTCTGCAACAAGATGAGGACCGGTTCTTCCACGGCGAGCAGGTATCTAAGTGTTTAAAATAAATAAAAAGACTTAATTATCCACATTGATGGACCAGCAATAGTAAGTAGAGGTCACTATAGTAGTAGATTCATAGGTAGTAAAGATAGCATTTATATAGGAGAGATATATCCATTCTCCCAGCCCATCCACCAGCGAGCTAGCCTAGCTGGGCCATACCTAGCCAACAATGGTAGACCCAACATCTATATAAGTTGTTTCCGTGGAGAGTCAAATGAATATAGTATATAATCTTCTATATTTAAACTTACGATAACTTTCTTTTCGAGATATATCGAATATAGCATTGTAAACCGAGAATAAATCTCAACAAACTCCAGAATAAATGATCACTGTGTAAACCACGGAGATCATTCATTGATTTTGATCTATCGATCTGCAGGGATTAAAAATCAATTAAAATCACAGAGATTCAGTCCTTTCAATCCATCGATCTGTGAGGATCAACAAAACAGTTTTATAAAGAAACAAGGAAACACATAGATCATTCATCTTGGTCCATCGATCCGTAGGAATAAACAAAGAATCACAAAGATCATTCATTGATTTTGATCTATCGATCTGCAGGGATTAAAAATCAATTTTATAAAGGAACAAAAATCGTAGAGATTCAGTCTTTTCGATCCATCGATCTGTAGGAATAAATAAAGAATCACAAAGAACATTCATTGATTTGGATCTATCGATCTGCAGGGATTAAAAATCAATCAAATTCTCATTTAAAAGCCAACATACACAATCATGTAGATGGAGAAAACGCCCGGAAAAGAAATCGGGTATCCATCGGCAGGGTTACAGAAAATCAATCAAATTCTCATTTAAAAGCCAACATCGAAAATGAAAAAAAAAACAATAAATGAAATTTTCGGGGATAACGGTCCACGGCAAGTGCCGGACGCATCTTATAGATCAAAGGAAAGAACCACACGGTTCAGTTATGAGCTACTATCTACATAAGAGTTCTGAGAGTAGAAGAAAATAAAACACTAAACTCAATCGGTATTCCCAATTCTGGTCATTCACGCTAGCATCAAGACGAAACGTTTCATCTCAGGGAGAAATTAGAAAAACATAAGTAAAATCCACTGCATTCTACCATTGTATTACAGGGTTTAAACTAAAAGTAAAACGCTGTAAGCAAACCCCAAAATAATAAACTAAATGAGAACATCGATGTGGTAAGGCTGTCACTTATCTTCTCATTGAAATGGATCCATGATGGACGATTTACATGCACGATCAACATACTTTGCTATCCTCCATAGTTACAGTCGTTTTCTCCCTTTTCCAACCTCGAACTCTCCCCAACATGCTATCCTTCTATCGTAGAAATGGAAATTCGTAGAAGGTAGGATTTATTTTTCTTTTTCCCCCCTTTCTCATGCAGAGCTCCCATATATATATCTAACGGGAGCAGATCCCTTCTCTCCCGCAGTGATCTCCACTCTCGCCTCCTCTTCACCTCTGCGTGACGTGTGTAAAGAATGAACTCCCCAATACTTCCATCACGCGACACGAGGCAAGGTATTGGCGGGTCGACCAGTCGTGGGGACAAACTCGCATAAATCTCTCCAAGATTAACTGCCCCCTCACCTAGTTATTTTGGTGACTATGTCTAGCTTTACATCGAGAGTATAACCTTTAATTTCAAAGGTTATTAATTTCAATAAAGATTTTACTAGTACAATAGCCACAATATTGATCATTACGCCAAACATCCATAGATATCCTTTTGTCTATTTTATAGTATAACTTACAACCAGGTATACTATTAATCGAGTATATTAATAGTTTTTACTAAATTCATAATATAAATTAATAACTCGTAGTCAAAAATAACATATTAATTATTTGGATGAGCTCACCAATATTTAAATTAATAATTTAAGTCTCATTTTCACTTTATTTTACTTTCTAGCACTATCTCTCGGCATATGGTTAAATAAAAGTAATTAGGATAATCTATCTGAAATTTATCCATAGCCTGCCATGTTATGGTAAAATAGGTTATGTTTACAAAATGAGTGCATAAAGGAGGGGTATTACAATGAGATATGTGGATGTGTTGGTTCATGATTAAGAAATGGAAGTTTTAATAACAAGAGGACAAGGTTTAATGTGGTTCGGTATGTTTATTTCAAGTGAGTATTTACTTGATCTTGTCATGGGCTATCAAAACTATAATGAATGGTATCCTTTATTTAATCCCTACTATTGGAAAAGGTAGTATGGTTATGCCTATTTCATGAACTAGTAGTCGAAACTCTAAGGGAACTAGAATTACGAAGAGAATTAGAGAAAATCAAGTTTTAGCTTTGCAGAGGTGTAGATTCCAAGCTCAATAATAGTCGTGCTTGGGGTTGTGGAATGGAGGTTCATAAGCCTCTTGATTTCCATTCAATTCTTTGTTATGGCATTTTTCTTTGCTCCATAATTGGCTAGTGTCAAAGCTAGGTATAAGATATATGATGGATATTTTATATATGGAAGGGAAGGGCGAGTAGTAAATGGAAAAGGAAGCAATATAGGGAAGAAATGGTGACCAATATTGGAAGACCTTAATGTTGCTCAAACGGGCCTAAGAAGAAGGAAAAATAACAATTGACTAAGGCCAAGAAGGACGCCATGGAATCCACGCACTCACTGATACCATAATACTTTTTTAGAGGAAATTAAGATTGAAGTGGAATCCAATTAGACAATAAAACCATATCTAAGAGGGGATGGAATTCAATGTAGGAAGTGGATACATTGTTGCTCTAGTGGATGTCAGACGTAAGTTTCTAGAGGAGAAGAGGCACAAAATTATTTAGTATGGTTTAAATGTATTGCCTAAATAAAGGTCTTATTGCAAAGATATTTGAAGAGAAGGGGATCCAACAAAAGGAGGTTTTGAATAAATTGGAATTTATCAAAAGAAAGTGTGATGCTTTTGTTAAGACTAAATGGAGACTGGAAGCAATGGTAGTGACAAAAACATGCATTAGATGGGAAAAAATATCAAACATATACTCACCTTTCTCCGTTATGCTTTGAATTTGTGCTATCATATTTCTTGATATTGAAAAAAACTTAGAAGTTTTCATATGAAGGAAAAATTATTTGGCTTGGAGATGCACACATAATGCGTTCAAAATCAATTGGATTAGCTAATTTGAGGTAGTTAACACAAGAAAAATTAAAAATCACCTTTAATATTTATCTGAATGTTAAGTATTCACCTTTAATAACCATTGACTCAATTAGAAATTTATTATGTTCATCATACGTTATTGCTTCGAGGATGATTTTCTTCCCCTATAGGAAATATGCCACCCAACAATTAGTACACCATCCATTATTTTTTAGGGCCACGACATATATGTGACCTAAATAATTAAATAAAAAGTATATGGTGTTTGTTACAAATGGGGTAGCACATAATAAGAAAGAAATTTAGGTGCACCAACTTGAAATAAAATTGTTAGACTCAACATATTCATACTTGCTTGTATAATATCTAGTACATGATCATTGCACCAAGAGTTACAACGACTTTTTATATAGCCCAGTATGGTGGAGATGTTGTCATGTAATGTAGCATTATGTTAGAAAAATAAAAATAAATGATAAAAATTGCATGTCGGCTAAAAAATTAAATTTAAAAAAATAATAAGAACATGTGAGTCAAATGTCCACTTAAAAAAAATGCACACATCATGTTGGATCCTAAAATAAAAAATTAAAACAAATTTAATAGATCCATGTTACTATCAAGCATTGAGATGGATAAAATTTGTTGTGGTGTAAATTTTATGGATGTGTAAAAGGTTTAAGATTACAAAAATTTACACAAGAAATTGGATCCCTCTCGGTGCTTGATAGATCCAGGTTTTAGATGGATCTGTAAATGCCCCTAGTGTGTTAAGACCCTCAACCTATTTTGTGATTATTATTTTTGTTGTTATGTAGCACTAGGTGCTTGGACTATGGAATATGGACATTATTATTATTTACTTTTAACTAAATAACTAGCTCAGCATGGACAACTAATGTGGCTGGGTGGTCATGGATTCCACATGTGAAGGGGTTGGGGACTAGGATTTATGTATCTCCCTAACAACAGTCTTTGTTTCCTATTTTTTTATTATTTTATCCTATGTTGGTACTATCAAGCCTAATTTATGATTTAGTGGGAATTCATTGTTGAATGTGCCCCCTTTTGATGGTTTGTAACTCCTTTTTGGAGGTTACACTTGATTTGTAACCCCGACTTACACAAGTGTTCCCTCATTATATATCATGGAAAATTAATCACCCACTTGTTAAAATTATGATGATATGTATGATAAAATTAATTTTCCATGATATATGATGATATATCGCTCACTTGTTAAAATTATGATGATATTGGTATTTTCACTATATATCGCTCACTTGTTCTTTTATGATCTATATAAAATATCAATTTTCCATGAAAAGATCAACGACAACTTCCAATATATATAAATTTACAATATAATAAGGATAACATCACCATTATCTTTCATCAAAAGAAGTGAAATTATAAGACATCATCACATCAATAACCTATCATACAAATCATCATAATAAGGTTAAAAGAACAAGTGAGCGATATATAGTGAAAATACCAATATCACAAGAAATATCTTTTTTGATATCCATATCTATAAATGTCAAAATTATCAAGGGTAATCAAAGTTTATATGTCAACATAAATCCACCATACAAATCAAAATGACCCAGAATGTAATATGAACTTGGATCATCACAAAAGTAACAATACGTATCTAGTAGCATGGAGATCAAAGCAATAAACATCCACAATATCAATAGTAGCATCAATAGCTACCATCATCATCATCATCATCATTATCATCATCCTCATCCTCATTTATACCAACATCATATCCATCATCATTTTCATCTAATCCATTTGCATCATTATCAACAATACCTTTCTCTGGTACATTGGTGACAACATAATCTAGATCATCTAAGGAGTCATCTTCACCATTTTTGTGCAAACAATAGGGAATAATCAATTTAAAACATTAGTATTAATTTCATTACATAATGCATATTTTGTGTTATATTGCAAATATTAGTCTGATAATTTATGCATTCTCACGAGTTTTCCAACCATGAATATAAACATCATCTCATCAGCAGCTAGTAACCAGACATATCAAGTGTATCCACAACCATGCACACACTCACACATACACACACATGTACACCATAAATTTTCATATCACAATAGAACAAGACATAGAGGCAAGGAAAAATAGACATCCCAGTGATTATATATAACATGAAGAAAAATATGATATCACATATATTATTAGCTTCGAACCATTTTTTTGCCTAAAGTTGTTATATCATTAAATATATATATATATATATATATATATATATATGACATGTTATTCAATCTATATCTTTAAGAGCATATTAACCATGGTTTTCATCTCTCAATCAAGTTCATGAATTGTTTACATTGTAATCTAAAAGTAAAATTAATATAACAAACTTGATAATATCCCCTCATAAACATGACTAAAAGAATATTATCATAAATATAGTTTTTAACATATTAATCATATCATTAGTATAATAATCGCAAAGCTTACAAATATTTGTTGGAATCATGTTATCCAAGTACCTACAGGAGGTAATGAAACTCAATTATGTTGCTTGGATTGGTTTTTATGCCCCTGGTTGAATTTTCGCTTGGTATCCCTGAATGACCTTGGGAAGCGAGCTAAAATTTGCAATAAAATGAACATTGAGGCTTAGATGGAGAAACCGTCAGTTCTGATGGATTCTTGATATCTTATAACCTCTAGGAACACCCCTGTCCGATGACTTCATGGACCAAACATTGTTTATTTTGATGGTTTTCTACACTACGGTTTTCATCAGAGACGTGTAGTGCAATTTTTGCACGATGGGATAAGATGTTCTAAATGTTTCAAGTGAGTGTGTCGGAATCATGGTCCTCTCTCCATTTCCCAAACACACTTGCAAGACGTAACATAACTCAATTATGTTGCTTCGTTTGGTTTTTATACCCCTAGTTGAAATTTTCCTAGTGACCCTGAATGGCTTTGGGAATCAAGATGAAACTCTCCATAACTTGAAAACCGAGGTTTAGAAGGACAAACTGTTAGTTCCATTCAATTTTGACATCCGATTACCACTGGAGACACTCCACTTTAGTGGATTCATGGGCCAACTGTTGTCTATTTTTACGGTTTTCTAAACTAAGGTTTTTCTCATGATGTGCAGTGCAATTTCTGCACCATAGCCTAATATTTTGATAAATGTGGGGAGCGGGTCTATGGGAATCATGGTAATATTTCCCTTTCCCAAACACACATGCAGAAGGAAAAGGAACTCAATTTCGTTGCTTGGTTTGGTTCATATGCCCTTGGTTGAAATTTGCCCGGTGTCCCTGAGTGGCCTTCGAAAGCGAGATGAAACTCACCATAACTTGAAAACCATGTCTTTGATGGAAAAACTGTCAGTAAAATTGGATTCCCGACATCCTAGTACCATAAGGGACACACATGTCCAATGGCTTCATGGAACGAAACTTATCTATTTTGACGGTTTTATAAACTAGGGTTTTGCTTAGTGACATGGAGTGCAATTTCTACATGATAGGATAAGATTTTGAAAAATGTGCCAAACAAGTGAATGGGCATCACAGTCATATTTTCCTTTCCCAAACACACTTGTAGGAGGAAATGAAACTCAATTCCGTTGCTCGGGTTGGTTTTTATGCCCCCGATTGAAATTTGTTTGGTGTCCTTGAATGGGCTTGGAAAGCAAGATGAAACTTGCCATAACTTGAAAATCATGGCTCTGATGGACAAGCCTTCAGTTCTGTTGAATTCGTGACATGCAAGTACCTCTAGGGACACCCCTATTTGGTGGCTTCATGTCCCAAAAGTTGGCTATTTTGAAGATTTTTTAGACTAGGGTTTTGCTAAGTGACGTGCATTGCAATTTCTGCGTGATAGGATAATATTTTGAAAAATGTGTCGAGCGAGTGCATGGGCATCATAGTAATCTCACCCTTTCACAAACACACATGTAGGAGGAAACATAACTCAATTCCATTGCTTGGTTTGGTTTTTATGCCCCCAGTTGAAATTTGCCCGTTGTCCCTTAATGGCCTTGGGAAGGAAGATGAAACTTGCCATAACTCAAAAATTGTGGCTCCAATGAACAAAATGTTAGTTTCGTTGGATTCATGAAATTTGAGTACCGCTAGGTACACCACTTGCTAGTGGCTTCATGGACTGAAAGTTGTCTATTTTGACGTTTTTCTAAACTAGGGTTTTGTTAAGTAACATGCAGTGCAATTTCTGCACGATAGGATAATATTTTGAAAAATGTGTCAAGCGAGTGGATGGGAATCATGGTCATATCTCCCTTTCCCAAAATCAATTTTATGAGGAAATGGAACTCAATTATGTTGCTCGGTTTGGTTTTTATGTCCCCGATTGAAATTTGACTGGTGTCCTTGAATTACCTTGAGAAGTGAGATGAAACTGACCATAACATTAAAACCGAAGCTCCAATGGAAAAACCATCAGCTTTGTTGAATTCTTGACACCCAAGTACTACTAGGGACACCCTTTTCCAATGGCTTCATTGACCAAATGTTGTCTATTTTGATGTTTTTCAAAACTACGGTCTTGCTCGGTGATGTGCATTACAATTTCTACACTTTAGTCCAAGATTTTGAAAAATGTGGGGAGCGAGTGAATGGGAATGAAAATCATCTTTCTCTTTCCAAAACACACTTGTAGGAGGCCACGAATCTCAATTTTGTTGCTTGGTTTGTTTTTTATGCCACGGTTGAAATTTGTCTGGTCTCCTGGAATGGCCTTGGGAAGCAAGATGAAACTTTCCATAACTAAAAACGGCTTCAATGGAAAAACTATTAGTTTCCTTGTATTCATGACATCCGATTACCACTAGGGATACCCCTATCCGGTGGCTTCATTGACTGAATGTTGTCTATTTTGACAGTTTTCTAAATTAGGGTTTTTCTCAGTGGCATGCAGCGCAATTTCTGCACCATGGGATAATATTTTGAAAAATGTGCGGAGTAATTCTGTGGGTGTTGTGGTCATATATCCCTTGCCCAAACACAACTGCATGAGGCAACAAAACTGAATTATATTGTTTGGTTTAGTTTTTATTCCCTTGGTTGAAATTTTCCTGGTGTCCCTGAATGGCCTTGGGAAGCAAGATGAAAATCGCCATAACTCACAACCGTGGCTCCGGTGGACAAACCGTCAGTTCTGTTGGGTTCATGAAATCTGATTACCACTGGGGACACCCCTTCTTGGTGGCTTCATGGACCGAAAGTTGTCTATTTTGACGGTTTTCTAAACTAGGGTTTTGCTTAGTGACGTGTAGTGCAATTTTTGCACAATAGGCTAATATTTTGAAAAATGTGCCAAGCGACTGCATGGGAATCAAAATTATCTTTTCCTTTCCAAAACACACATGCAGGAGGAAACAAAACTCAATTCCGTTGCTCGGTTTGGTTTTTATGCCCTCGATTGAAATTTGTATGGTGTCCCTAAATGACCTTGGGAAGCAAAATTAAACTCGCCATAACTCGAAAACCATGGATCCAATGGAAAAAACATCGAATCCGTTGGATTTTTGACATCTCAGTACCATTAGAGACACCCCTGTCTAGTCGCTTCATGGACCGAAAGTTGTCTACTTTAACATTCTAAAATAGGGTTTTGCTTAGTGACATGTAGTGTAATTTCTGCACCATAGGCTAAGATTTTGAAAACTGTGGGGAGAAAGGTGTGTGGGAATTGTGGTCATCTCACCCTTTCCCAAACACATCTGCAAGAGGTAATGAAACTCTATTTCTTTTCTCGATTTGGTTTGTATGCCCACTGCTGAAATTTTTCCTAGTGTCCATGAATGGCCTTGGGAAGCGATATGGAACCAACAATAAATTGAAAAACGTGGCTTCAATGGAAAAACTGTCAGTTCAATTGGATTCGTGACATTCGATTACAACTAGGGACACCCCTGTCTGGTGGCTTCATGGATAGAAAATTGTCTATTTTGATAGTTTTCAAAAATAGGGTTTTGGTTAGTGATGTGCAGTGCAATTTCTGCACCATAGGCTAATATTTTGAAAAATGTGGAGAGTGAGTGTGTGGGAATTGTGGTCATTTATTGCTTTCATAAACACACCTGCATGAGGCAACAGAACTCAATTTCATTGCTTGGTTTGGTTTTTATGCTCGTAGTTGAAATTTTCCTGGTGTCCCTGAATGACCTTGGGAAGCGAGATGAAACTCACAATAACTCAAAAAACATGGTTACAATAGAAAAACCTTGAGTTCAATTGGATTAGTGACATTTGAGTACCGTTAGGGACACCTCTGTCCAATGGATTCATGGACAGAAAGTTGTATATTTTGATGGTTTTCTAAAATAGGGTTTTGCTTAGTGATGTGCACTGCAATTTCTACACCATAGGCTAAGATTTTGAAAAATGTGGGGAGAGAGTGTGTGGGCATTGTGGTAATTTCCCCCTTTCCCGAAAATACCTGCATGAGGCAATGAAACTCAATTTCATTGCTAGGTTTGGTTTTTATGCTCCTAGTTGAAATTTTCCTATTGTTCCTAAATGGCCTTGGAAAGCGAGATGAAACTAGGTATAAATCAGAAACCATGGCTTTGATGGAGAAACCATTAGTTCCGTTGGATTTGTGACATCCAATTACCACTAGGAACACCCCTATTTGGTGGCTTCATGGATACAAAGTTGTCTATTTTGACGGTTTTCTAAACGAGGGTTTTCCTTAGTAACGTCTAGTGCAATTTCTGCACAATATGCTAAGATTTTGAAAAATGTGCCAAGAAAGTGCATAAGAATCACAATCATCTCACCCTTGTCGAAACTCACTTGCAGGAGGAAACAAAACTCAATTTCGTTGCTCGATTTAGTTTTTATGCCCCCTGTTGAAATTTTCCTAGTGTCCTTGAATGGATTTGGGAAGCGAGATGAAACTTGCCATAACTCAAAAAACGAGGATCCAATGGACAAACCATTAGTTATGTTGGATTTGCGACATCTGAGTACCGCTAGAGACACCCCTATCTGGTGGCTTCATGGACCAAAAGTTGTCTACTTTGATGGTTTTCTAAAATAGGGTTTTGCTTAGTGAGATGTAGTGCAATTTATGCACCGTAGGCTAAGATTTTGAAAAATGTGCAGAGGAAGGTGTGTGGGAATCATGGTCATGTATCCCTTTTCCAAACACACCTGTAGGGGGAAACGAAACGAAACTTCGTTTCTCGGTTTGGTTTATATTCTTGCGGTTGTAATTTTCCTCATGTCCCTAAAAGGCCTTGGGAAGCGAGTTGAAACTCACAATAACTCGAAAACCATGGATCTGATGGACAAACTGTCAGTTCCGTTGGATTCGTGACATTTGATTACCACAAGGGACACCCCTGTCCGGTGGATTCATGGATTTAAAGTTGTCTATTTTGATGGTTTTCTAAAATAGGGTTTTGTTGAGTGATGTGCAGTGCAATTTCTACATGATAGGATAAGATTTTTTAAAATGTGTCAAGTGAGTGTGTGGGAATCGCACTCATCTTTCCCTTGCTGAAATACACTTGCAGGAGGCAACGAAACTCAATTCCATTGCCCGGTTTGTTTTTTATGCCCCCGTTTGAAATTTGCCTAGTGTCCTTGAATGACCTTCGGAAATGAGATGAAACTCACCACAACTCCAAAATCGTGCCTCCAATGGACAAGCCATCATTTCCATTGGATTCGTGACACTTGAGTACGACTAGGGACATGCCTGTCTGGTGGCTTCATGGAATAAATGTTGTATATTTTGATAATTTTCTAAACTAGGGTTTTTCTAAGTGACGTGCAGTGCAATTTCTGCACAATAGGCTAAGATTTTGAAAAATGTGGGGAGCGAGTGTGTGTGCATCGCAGTCATATCTCCCTTTCCCAAACACACTTGTAGAAGGAAATGAAACTCAATTTCATTGCTCAGTTTGGATTTTATGCCCTCATTGAAATTTCCATGGTGTCCCTGAATGGCTTTCGGAAGCAAGATGAAACTCGCCATAACTCGAAAAATGTGGCTCTGATGGACAAACTGTCAGTTACATTTGAATTGTGACATCCGAGTATCGCTAAGGACACCCCTGTTTGGTGGATTCATGGACCAAAAGTTATATATTTTGACAGTTTTCTAAACTAGGGTTTTTCTCAGTGACGTGAAGTGCAATTTCTACATGATAGGCTAAGATATTGAAAAATGTGTCAAGTGAGTGCATGGGAATCACAGTCATATTTCCCTTTCCCAAACCCTTCCAAATGTTTTGGGATCCTTTTTCAATTGCAGGAAATTTGAAACGGAATTCTAATTATTGGAACCATTTCCAGTGACACAAAATGATTCTGACTAGAAAACCTTAAAAAATGCTAAATCCAAAATAGATCTGTGATTCCCCACTTCCTATATATTAAAAATTTTTGGCATGAGTGTCCACTTATATCAAGATTAATTTTGAAAGACAGTGCTCAAGGCCTACAATCTTAACTAAGGATTGTGGTCAACTAGTCAACAACCTGGGAAGTCTTTGAGGCATGACATAAACTCCTGGGAACTCAATCAATCAAGTACCATACCTGAAACTATATTCGTTGACATATATGCAAATATGGGTACTCTTTGAAGTATATATGGACAATTGTTAAGTCCTTAACAACCATGGGATCTGGTGTATTTATTAGTACTGGCGATCTAATAAGCATGTATATTTCCTACTGTCCCTACATCAGCATTGTGTGAGCAAACCTGGGCTTGGTATAGTCATAGACAACTTATTGTTGGTGATGATAATAACAGTAGTCCTATACAACTAACAAATTCTCTGCAGGATATAAATTTCATACACATTTAAAGGGAACTCAATCAAGAGGCAAACATTGCTGCTACAGACCTGCTTGTTCTTTATATGAAGGATTGTTGTAGGTGGTTGAATCCAGGAATGGTGAACAATATGTCCTAAAATATGTTATGTTGAGTTGATTTAAATTCCTCGGGTAGGAATAAGCATACTACTTTTTTGTAGCATGTTATGTATTTTGATCTCTAAGGATCACATATGTGTATGTTTTTATATGCTTCTTGTATGTTCACTAGGGTCCAAAACATTTTGGACTATCATCTTTGGATTTTTATTCTTGGTAAAACTCTCTTGATGAACCTGCCTATGCTAGCAATGTTGGATGTACCTTTTTATTTTTATTAATGAAAACATGCCAAATTTATTCTGAGGAATATATATAGAGAGAGAGAGTATATTTCATCTGAAGGCTAAACAACAACAATTCGATGGTTGTATAATTTTACAGTGATTGCATGACATTGCATGACATAGACCAACAAAAAGAGACCTTGAATAAATAGGGAGGTTATAGTGATCGCAATAGGTATCCAAAAGACATATTTTTACTCCCAAGCATTCCAACAACCATAAAATAATCAATGGAATCAACACACCCAGTAAGCATATTGCAGACACAACAAACACTTTAAATGGATCGAAGACAACGACAAATGGTATAGTAGCAAAGAATACCTGCAAAGTTGTGAAGCATATAATGACTGAGTAGTAGCATCTTATTTTTCAGAAAATACATCAGACCAGTGAAGAGCCCATATGAAGCAGGTCGATACGATTTGAAGGGACACGGATCCATCTCAATCTAGCAGAGACAAAAATTAGTCACTACACATTCCAAAGCAGTGAACATTGATATGCAGTCGTGTTCACAGCATGAGAACAATATTCATGCAACATTAGTATTGCTCGTGCTAGAAACATCAAACCCATGTTGGGCATTTGACAAGCAGAACTAGAGAGCGGTGTGAGGGTGAACAAAAAGTTAGAGTAGACCTATGCAAACCCAAAATATTTGCAAATTCATATAAAAAAGACATGAAGTTTCCAAAGGGTGTTTCTTGACACAAGAAGAAGAAACAAATTCATGGACAACGAATTTCCCCACGTCAAAACTAGGCCAAATTAATCATTCACAACTGAACAAATTTCAGAATGATAAGAAAGTAGAATGAAATTTTAGAATGAAATGAAAGTGCACAATGAAATTTCAGAATGACAGGAAAGTGCCCCATTTTATCCACAAATAGATGCGCAATCCAAGGTTGAAAATAGAACATTGGTACATTTATAATTTTATGGCAAGACCATAAGCAGAAGGATCTCGAAGCTTAGGCTGAAATATTCCCAATCTCAAGTTAACTAATAGTTAAGTTTCTAACATTTAGCATTGCAATAACAAATCAATTCATGGATAGAATGGCATGCTTCTATTCTAGAATTGTTTGGGTTTTCTTCCACAAACCCCCTTTGACCTAATTTTCTAGGTGTTAGAGAGAAACAACCAAATAAAAGATGAATATGTAGAAGCTACGATGTTTATAGAGAATATACAACAAGCATCCTTGCAAGAGTCTCAAGTAAGATACAATGACATATCTGATAAGCATTGGAAAACAATACCTTCTAGGTTGGATATCAAGTGTGGTTGCACTTTTCTAAAGAAATATTCAAGGATATACAACATCTAATGAATCCCATTCAATGTTTGACATTCAAGATTTTGGAAAAGATTGGAAAAAGTGCCTTTCTCTTGTACTTGTTACAATATCTAGGCATATATTTTGTTGTCAATGTGAATCAAATAAAGTTTTTCAAGACATATTTGTTAGGTAAGGATCCTCATAAGTAAAAATAGAATCTAGCAATAAAAGAATTCTCACCAAACCATTAGATCATGTTGTAACAAGATCAAGTGTTGCAAAGAAGAACTAGGTCCAAGCAAGGTGAGATATAATTATATCAAAATGGAAAAAAGGAGAACACCCCCAATTTGGTAAATAGTATACATGGGAACAAACCTAAGAAAAATTTCCCTTGGTTACAGTCTTTGTAAGTTGTGAAACTCATGTTATACTCTTACACTCATGACCTTCATGTAGTATAGTATTCTCATACTTTGTGAAACTCATATTGTACTCTTACACTCCTAACCTTAATGCTTTCTAGTATTCTCATACTTCTAGAGTTAATGTTCTATTAATATTTTCCAATATCAACATAAACATGGGATGTTCTGATGTTTGGATTTGCCTCTACATGGAAATTTTGGAACTTTTCTTTATTTGTAACACAGAAAGATACATATGTTTCATGAATATCGTCCTCAGTGGTAACTGAAACCTGTTTAGATATTTGTTGGTTTATCCGTTGATATGTATACTCTACTTTAACTGGAAACATTTCTATGTCACTTTATCATGTTAGGTCTCTATGTGGAGATCATGGTGTACAACATAGACAAAATGCCAGAAAAAATACATATGATTTTATCGAAATGAATAATACCACACATAAAACACCTCTTAGAATTAAGTAGACTTTTAAATAGAAAATAAACTTGGGAATATCTACTAGTTCCACAAAGGGTACAATCAGTCATTCCCACAATTCCAACAAACTTGCTAATATTTCTTCTTTGGAAACATTTCAGATTCATGTTCCTAGAAAGGAACAGAAACCTAATGGGGCATTGGTTTTGTTTTGAGATAGAAAACATTAAAAATATGGAAAGTGGTAACTAACCCTATCTTTTTTCTGTGCAAATCACAACATACCTTTTCACCTTGTGAAGATAATTAGCAAGAATTGGTTGTCACAAAAGTTTGGATGATAGTATCTAGCATGCTTTACTTAGCTTCAACGGGCTTGTAGATGACTGCTTCAAAGTGTACTTGGAGTCGTGAAGACCTAGAAATTTGGAGATGTGTTATTGTTCTCAATCCTAAATGTTGCCATTATAGAGTGTATATTGATTGTGGTGATCCTTCAACCCGGATAGATGCTAGAATTATGTACTGCATGTTTTGGAAGCCTTGTGACAATATCTTGCTCTAATCGTTGCCAAGAAGTTGTTCGATTAGATATAAGAGCATGTAGCCCTAATTATGTATTGGAATACTTAGCAGAGAAAGAGTTTTATTAAGGCCATTTATTGACCAGGAAAGACCTTCAGGTTTCTTCGATGGAGATAGACAAATAAGCCCAGGTATTTTTGGAGGGTTTATTCTTTATTTTGACTCTTCACATTACCTTTGGATGATTTTTCTCCTGTAAAAGGTACAAACAACTGTGCTAAACTCTATGCTCCCTGGATTTTGTTCAAATATGCAAAGACGATAGAGGCCTAAATTGCTTCTGAGTTTTTGGAGATTCAATGCTCCTGATAGACTGGATTAACCAGAAATGCATCATAAATAACCTGGGCCTGCTTCGAAGTTATGAATCTCGTTCTAGAGGTAAAAACTTTATTTGATGGCATTTCTTTCAAACGTCTATCATGAATTCAATACAGAAGCTGACAAAGTTGTCTAAAAAATCTCTAATCATGAAGGACGGTACCATAGTTGAAAAAGATCCCAGGGGGGTATTGAGAGAAACTCATACTAACAGTCTCTTGGCATCATACTGTTACTACTGTAAGAGGATTTTGTAAAATTGATGTATATAAGAAGAGCTACAAGCCTCTGACATATATGAGATTATTTTGATGGGTTTTCTTAATGTAGTGGTCTTTTAGATACTACAGGAATATTGTAATTTAATATCACCAGTATTGGAAGCATTACTAGATGAAAACATTTTGTTCTTATCAGGTCTGACGAAGTCATCTCATAAAGATGGAAAATATAGTGCCTGTATTGGGCAGAACTATGTAAATTTTGATTTCCTTCGCAGATATATTAAATATATGAACTCTTTTCTTGAAAAAATATTAAATTGAAATAAATGTGCATGGAGGGGGGTGGTGGTGGTTATAGATAAAGTTATAAACTTAACATAAAATTCTTATTAATTTATTAAATTACATATATATAACCATAATTTATAAACCAGCTATAGTGGCCTGTAGCAAGTCACTGACTTGCAAACAACAGCAAATCATTGTGGCCCATTTCCAGCAGGTGTGGATTATGAAGATGGAGTCACCTTCAGGTCCATAACATCATTGAGATGGAGTCACAGTAGTCACCATCGGGTTAGGTAACCAAATTCCAGGTCAAATATGTAAATTAAAGATCGTGAATACTTGGATGCTCATATGTAAATACAAACATGTATGAAAATGTTGAACACTTGTGAATCATCACATTTATTCGGACTTCACCTTATTAAGAAACACATTATCATAGAGCCATGTACAAACTGTGCATTTCTTTCCCTCTCGCTCTTCAATGATAAAAACCCAGTACTTTACAGACTTGAATCCTTCAGGTTCATAATCTTAGCTATCCTAAATCTAGTTTAGATCTGCTTCGATGCTTATAAACCTAGCATTGAAATGGAGTCACAGTTTCCAACATCAAGTGGAGGCATTGTGGGTGTACGGAATTAGAGTTGAACTTACATGAATTAAGGATGAACCTTTAAGTTTTTTTAAATTCACCATGTTCAAACTTCATCCTTGAGGTTCAACGAACCTTGTGACAATATGAATCTACAATTTGATGCCTCCTTAGAGTCCTGCAGCTAGAAGACACCAGCTAATAACTACTCTCTCAGACATTATAAATTTCAATGAATTACGTAATTTCCTATCCTGATACATGAAAATATCTAAACCATAGAAATAATATCAAGCTATCTTCAAAGGTCGAGTGGAACCTAGAGAATTGTACTATTAAAATGCATATTTAACCCTATTGGCACTACTAAATAGCATGGAAAGCCCACCTGCAAATCAACCAACTTCTCTCGAATTTGCATATACCCCAAATGGAGTTTCCCTCCAAAATGATCAACTAGCCAACAACCACTGAAAAAATAACATCAAAATAAACAAACATATTCACTTATATAAGAGCATCAATACCCCAACCAGACAACATTTATGCGGAGGTGGAATTTTTGCTGCCCCTAAATGTTTAACAAAATTAATCTTCAAGCATAAAACATAGAACATGCACTTTTTGAAGCTGCAAAAATTTTTCAATCGAAAAATCGGTCCCAAATCCTGCTGGTAACAAGGAGGGATAATATGTCTGGTCAAAAGTTTGAAGTCCTTAAAATATCCCAAATACCACATCCTTTAAATTTATACCCCGATATTGGACTGATGGGATGTAGGAACCTAGAAATGTTACCTGACATAAACAATCAAGAAATATCCACAAATGTCACATACACGAAGCTTTTGATCAGTATGCAACATCAAAACACAACTCTATCAATTTTTACATGCAATCTAGTATGAATTAGAATGCAAGACCTGATAAATCAATAACTGTAAGCCTGCAACTTAACATGAAGTCTTGGTATAACTACCTGATAGTAACCTCGGCTCC
Source organism: Larix kaempferi (assembly GCA_027924585.1). NCBI lineage: Eukaryota > Viridiplantae > Streptophyta > Pinopsida > Pinales > Pinaceae > Larix > Larix kaempferi. The sequence goes on from BSBM01001329.1 coordinate 7,354,926, forward strand.
AATTTCTGCAAAACTATAATCTAATGTCATCAGAATTCAGACATCCCCAAAATCGGGGTACCCCATGCCCTCTGCACTCAACATCCCTTGTTTTGCTGACAGAAGTTTCAGGTACACGGGTGAAGTACTCGGTAGAACAGGGCACGTCTAAGAAGACCTCAACCTTGTACCTGGGACGTGGGTACCTGTACCTAGTACCGGTGTGTATACCCTACCCTCGGGTGCGGCTACCCATGCTACTAAGTGCAAAATAGTAACACATACAATGTAAAATGGAGATTATTCTTAAACACTACTCAATACCATTTAACTTGAGAAACCTGATGTTTGTAACCTTTAGGTTGTAACTCCCCAGCAATGGCTTGCATATAATTCGTTAGTCTCTAGATAAAAAATCCATCGATAGGACCAAGCCTTCTAAGCAGGATTGGAAAACTAAGCATGCCTTCTCTCATTGTCCACTATCTTGATGAGACCAAAGAATGATTTGTTAATGTTCTTCCTCTTCCCAACAACAGATCAGAAATTCTAACAAGATAGTAACATAAAGGCAATATGTAGTTAAATTTTCATAATAGCATTAACACATGCCTAGTATACATTATCTAGGTGTTGGGAATTAATTATGTAAAAGGGAATATGAAGAATTTTTATAACATTAACTTGATGTAATAAATTCTCTAGGTATTGGGAATTGATACGGGGTTTAGATTGATTAAAATTCCCATAAAGTTTAGAGAACGTTGCTTAAAGGACTATAAGGTAACCAAATTTGATTCAACTTATAGCGAGTCATAAATCATATGATCTTTTTTTATATTTTTACTAAGAATCGAAAAAATTGATGAACTTACCTTCCATATATCCCGAGTATAGCTTTGCAGTGTTTGATTCTTTCCTATTGCAAGTATTGTTTGTAACAACATGTTAGTGTACCTTCTTGTATCTTTCTCCAACCACATTTCCCTATTAGATAACTAACAAATGTGAAAGTGATACTATATGAAATGAACATGTTAATTGATTCACACCAACATAAAGTGATGTTTATCAATTTTGCATGCATTCCTAATAATTTCCTCAATGGATAACAACTCATCATATATAGAACAGTATTCAACTTCTGAGTCATGGTTTAAATAAACACACCATGGATCATTAACGATGAAATTTATTGGTACAAACAACATGAATTTGTGAAACGGACTGTATGATATTGAATCTTCCTTGTATAGATTGAGAAGATTCATCATTTCTATAACATTCGTTTCATTTGCTGGAAGGATTGCACTCTGCAGTAAAGCCTTCATATTATTCTAATTGATTGTTCCACAGTTGCAGAGCCTGACAGAGTTTAAATCAGAGAGCATGTTGGGTTCCTTTTCCTCAATCAGGGAAGATAACTCATTCCAACTAAATGATCTTGAAATCCAATTATGTTTTTTTTGTTTATTCTATGATTTTAGAAGCATAGAATGGGAAAATTTGTCTCCTTCTGATTGCCTCTTCAATATCAGACAATGTTGCGTGACCATCCACATCTCTATCCATCTCTGAAAAATCCTTCTTCCTGAAGTTCAAATTACTTCCCTCTTCAGGTCCAATTGCTATACATTTTTGTAAGAACAATTAAAACAAACCCAGCTCTGTAGTTGCAATATGAAGCAAATAAATATGAATAATTAAGTAGTAGGAAATAAAAACCCATCTCTGTGGTTGGAATATGAATCAAAGAAAGATGGATAACTAAGTAGTAGGAAATAAGAAGTATCCTATCACACAATACCATCCTATGAGTTGGGAGGAAAAACATCTATACAAATAATATGTTTTCAAACACTATTCCCTTAAGGATAGGCTAATGGGTTTACATAGGAAATGTAGGAATAGTGAAGAAAAATCCCAAAAAGGTAAAAACATATCTATCTAATTTCCATATTGCACAACAAGTAAAATAACTAACCTTGTATTTTGGCTCTCATTGACCATCAAATTTTGGCTCCCTCTGGCCTTTGGATCAATCACCTTTTTTGTTCGACTTATGTTAGGAAAAATTTCTTACTCCAAGATCATGGATTAAACTGCTATGATACCTTATGATCCATAAACAAGGGATTTATGATGCACACATTTCACCAACATGGATCTATGTGGAAATAAAATTTTGTTCTCTTTCCTTAGTGCAATGATCAGTGCAAACCATATTAGCTTCTAATCATCAACAAAGGCAAAACATACTCTATAAATGCCAAATAGATAGACAAACCTTTGTTATGTGTAAAAAATTTAAGATAAAAAAAAATTACACCTCAAAGAATTAGATCCCTCTTGGTGTTTGATAGATCTGGGTTTAAGATAGATCTATGTTGATGTTAAAACAACCAAATCATTCTTTGAATTTGAAGGTGTAATCAGAGTTAAACCATTATAATAATAACTGGCAATGTTGAGTTTAAACCTTTGTTTCCAAACCAATTTACATCACATACTCTATCCATTCAAATGATATATCGGCATATATTCCATGACTCTATGAACAATACACCAACTTAACATATGTATATGTAAGTTGCAATAACACACACTATGTGGTTTTGTGTGCACACACATCTCCCCACTCAGAATACAAGCGAACGATTTACGTATGCATATGCATGTTTAGGCAATTAGTGATTCTTCTATGATTATGCGCAAAGAGATTCAAGCAAACTCTTTTGTAATGCTCTCAGATTCAAAACCCAAAAAGGAATACTAACCTCTGAATACATTTGACCATACCTATGCCCATTCACATAATGCAATCAACTAACTAATCTAAAGACATAAATTTTTTCAAATTTTATATCACCCAATTTCAATAGGCATTAAACATATACACTAGATCCATTGATTCTTAGATGTAGAATGTGGATGCTAACAACGATACAAAAAATTATATAACAATAAACCGTTTCTTGCAAAGTTCTGTTACAGAAATTGGAAATCGAGCGTGAGAAGGGGCTAAGATTTTAGGCAGCCATGAAGTGGCGTCAGGGATGCTTCCAAGACCTCATTTTGGAATACCTAGGAGACGAAATTTCGTTGAGGGTTCTCAAAAATATTAACGACACCACCGACAGGCAATCATGGTCTCTTGTCTGCAAAAAGTTCTATCGACTTGAATCGTCCTGCAAGAGAAAAATCCAGTTGCTGAGAGGTGAAATGATACCTAGGATACTCTGGAGATACAGCGTTGTAGAGAATCTGGACCTGTCCCTCTGCCCTTAGATTAGCGATCGGTGCCTGAGGTTCATGGCCGCAGTGGCTGGGTTTCACCTGCGCTCTATAGATATTTTGAGGCTCATGCGGTTGAGTCACCTGGGGCTCTCTGCTCTGGGTAAGGGCTGGCAGAATCTGGTGGAGATTGATGTTTCCTACTCCGTGATATTTGGGTATATGGAGGCCGCTTCTATTTACAATGCCAAGAATCTGAAGACGCTGAAATTGGTGAGGTTCCAAATGGTTTATGACTTGGGTTTGGGATAGCTAGCGGTGGGGTGTAGGAATCTCTAGTGGTTTTGTGTGCACACACAGCTCCTCACTCAGAATACAAGCGAACCATTTACATATGCAGATGCATGTTCAGGAAATTAGTGATTCTTTTATTATGCCAAGTCTTGTAGCTCGCAAAGGAAAAGCAAATTGCAAATCTTGACAGTATGGCCTTCGTAGGCATGTCTCAAAAGGAACAAATTTCATCTTCTTTTCCCTTTTTTTTTGGTAATCTAGTAAACATTATATTTCTTTAAAAAAGTAAGGAAAGATATACATCTAAAGTGACCAGATTGGGCTTTGTAAGGCCATCATGATTACCTTCTAAAAATAGAACTAAATTATCTTTACTATCTAAGACCATAAGTGTAGTAGAAGCAACAAAAAAGTTGACAAAAAAAGAACCAAGGCTAGCCCGAACGCTGAAATTCATCAACCAGAGGAGCCTTCAAAGTGTTTGCATGGAGAGGGATGGATTTGTGGAAGAGAACCGCTTCTTATGTTGTCCAATTTGTCATCTGAATTAGGATGTCAAGGTGGATGAATGTGGAAATGAGTAGAGAGATTCATCGTTTCAGCTTCTCCATGCTGAAATTCAGATCTTCCACCTACTTGCAAGTTTTAAAAAACAAATTAAAAGGGCCTCCAACAAATTATTGATGCTAGAGGGACCCTCAAAGTCCATGACATGATTATTCCTACAATTGAGGTTGGATGTCTCACCATAGCTTTTGATTGTAGGCATTTTTTCTGAGTTGCTATTGTCGTGGACTAGGTTTTCCCCAAACCCCAAAGAAATTATGTTCCCGTTGAACTACTCAACCTTGCAGCTCCAAACCTTTGGCTCTGACCAATTGACTAATGAGACACAATTCATCATCAAGCTATCCTCATGTGTCCCTTAATAATGTTGGGGATACCAAACAATCATTGTGCATTCTCTCGAATTGGAAACAAATTAGGTACGAGCTCCACCAACTCTATGAGAATGGCCTCTCCATCTTAAGTGGGCCATGAGGAACACGAAAACAAGCCCAAACACAAATCTAGGAGGGACGAATCTTGAGCAAGAGAGCCTAGTGATATTCGCATGGATAAGAAATAGGGGAACCTTCTCATTGTTAAAAATTTCCGCATAAATTCGAAGCGAGGTCCTGGTACACTACTAGAAGGATCGATTACAAATTTCCTTAGATGAGCCTTGTCACTCCATTAAATTCACCATCTCTTCTACATGTGATATCCTGCAAATAAGGCCCTGCATTAGGTGTTGTTGATTGAAATCATTGTCACCAATATCCATCTAGGGGTTTCATTGATGCTTTGCATGCACACCTGAATCCATTAGCCTCTGCATGGCTAAACCACTCGAGGCCAACATTACTCTTCATTAACTGACTATCACCCCATCTGAGGGATCTTCTTTTCCATTTAATTTCACTTTTGAGAATCATTTAATTTCATTTTTAAAAACCCATGATTGTGTATTGATTTATTAAATGGTCTATTAGAGGTATATAAAAGGAAATCTTTATGTGGATTGACTAAATGGAAGGAAATCTTGCTCACAACATGATCACACTTAAGTGACTTATGCTTTTGGAAGCTTGACCTAGTAACATAATAGAATGTAAAAATTCCTAAATAAATTCTAGATGGGAAAGAGATTCAATAAATAATGAATACTTGTGCTTACATTATAAAATTGTGTGTTTTTTAATGGTTGAGATACAATTAAAATAAGCAATGTATGAATGTAGGATGATAGTCAATCGGGATCCAAAAGTGCTATGACATGTATCATCATCGTGGACATAGACATTGTTGCCATTGTCATAGTCATCAGCACACGGTACATCATCATCATCATCATGATTGTCGTTGTCATATTATATAATCATGATAATCATTCATGTCATAAGCATTGTGATGGAACAATGCATACTACTACCTTACAAGAATTTTGTAAAGAATGATTCCCCTTGCCTAAGTAGATCAATGGGTATTTATAATTAGTAATTGTCATGAACCTCCTCCTCCTCCTCCTCGTCATCTTCATTCTCATCATGGTAATCATCGTAGACATCATTAGTAATTCTCATGATCGATGGGTCAAAGTGAACATACAATACATAAACATCATCATCATCATCATCACCATATATCATCATGATAATCATTCATGTCATCATCATTGAAGTCATCATATATCATCATCATAGTCAATGTAGGATTTCAATTGTGATTGATATCATCTTATAATTATCAAATCATCATTAGGTCCACCATAATTGTCATAATGCATCATCATCATGTTGTTAGGATCAATCATATTCCATTACGGTGTCCCAGATGTTGTTAGGGACACTAGAATTACATTAGATCCATTTAGGTGAGAATAGGGTCACTCAAACACCATTATGGTCATTTAGGTGCCATTAGGATCAATCAAAATCCAGAAGTGCTATCACAATTATCATCAACATTGACATCGACATCATCATCATCATCATCATCATCATCAACAACAACATCATATAATACACCATCATCAGCAGCATAATCATCATCATTTCCATCGCCATATATCATCGTCATCATAGTCATTCATGTCATCAGCATTTTGATGATGAACAACGCATCCTACTACCTTACAAGAATTTTATAAAGGAAATTTTCCCTCTACTAACTGGGTCAATGGGTCTTAATAATAAGTAATTACCATGATCCTCATTTTCACTATCATCATCGTCGTTATCATTATCGCCATCATCCTATACATTGACATTATCAACATAGTCAGCATCATTTTCATCATAGTCTATCAACACAGTCAATGTCATGATTATAATCGTCATGATCATTGTGATGATGAAAAAGGAATCCAATCACCTATTAATTAAATGGGTTTCTTGAAAGAGATTTGGCCTACGACTAGGAATGTAGGCATCAATTGTCATCGCTTCCATCTTATAATCAGATCATGCATCATCATCGTGGACATCAACATCATTGTCATTGTAAACATCATATGGTACATCAACATCAACATCATCATCATTGTTTTCGCCATCGTTGTCATCATCATCATCAAGTACATCATTAATAGCATAAGGGTTTATGGATTCAATATGCAAAAGAGCAAGATAAGGGTGTTTTTCATTCTTCTCTCCCCTCTCATGCTTCCTCTTGCCTCTTTTATACTTTTGGGGAGGAATTTAGGGAAGTTCCATTAGATTTTTATGGGAAAAGGATGGTTGAATAACCATGAAACTGTTTTCATGTTTCCTGAATTTTTTTATTTTATTTTTTACCTTCAAAACATGAATAGGGATGTGGGCTAGACACTAGAGAGTCATGTGGATGCAGGATAGCCATGTATAGGTCATGTTCGTGTATAAAATTAGGATTTTTTGAAGGTTTAACTGAGAAGGGACATGGGAATTGAACCATAACAAGGTAAGGGAGTCCAAAATGATGTAAATAAGCTAACAAAAAGGCATGTTACAGAGATGTGGCGAATCATGCTATAACAAATTCCTTACAAGAATTCCTTAAAGTATTTTTTCCCTCGCCTAACTATTTTGATGGGTCTTAATCATTATTAATTGTCATCATCCTTGTCTTCATCACCATTATTGTTGATATCATCATCGTCATCATCATAGACATTAACATTAACACCATAATCATTAACATTGTCATCATCATATATGATCATCATAGTCAATATCATGATCATCACTGTGATAATGATAATGACATCAAACCACCTAATCACGTGATTTTCATACAATAGATTTAGGCTCTAACTGGGAATGTAGGCATCAATTTTGATAGATATCATCTTATAATTATCAAATCATCATCAGGTCCATCATAATTTTCATAATGCATCATTGCCATGTTGTTAGTGCCAATCAGATGCCATTAGGGTCTCTCAAATGTTGTTAGGGACAATCAAATTCCATTAGATATGTTTAGGTGACATTAGGGTCATTTATGTGCCATTAGGATCAATCAACATCCATAAGTTCTATCACATTCATCATGAACATTGGCATTGACATCATCATCATCATCATTGTCCTAATCATCATCGTGAACATCATATATTACATCAGTATCATCATCATCATCACTTTCATCGTCATATATCATTATGATCATATTCATTCATGTCAACCACATTGTGATGATGAAAAGGGCATATTACTACCTTTCAAGAATTTCATAAAGGACATTTTCCCTCACCTAACTAGTCGATGGGTATTAATAATTAGTAATTGTCATGATCCTCACTATCATCAACATCAAAATCATTATCATCATTTCCATTAATTCCTAGACATAGTAATTATCACCATATTCATAACCAATGACATCACCATATATCATAACAATCAATGTCATGATTATAATCATCATGATCATTGTGATGATGAAAAAGGCATCCAACCACCTATTTATCAAATGAGTTTCATAGAAGATATTTTCCTATGATTGGGAATGTAGGAATCATTTGTCATCATTATCATCTTATAATAAAATCATCATAAACACCATCATCTTTGTCATTGTGTATCATTGTCGTTGTCATCATGATGTTAGGGTCACTCAAATTCCATTAGGATCACTCAAATGTTTTTAGGGGCACTTAGATGTCTTCAAGGTCATTTAAGTGAGATTGGGGTCACTCATGTGCCATTAGAGTCGTTTAGGTTCCATTAGGATCACTCGATTTTTTTAGGGGTACTTAGATGTCTTCAGTGTCATTTAGGTGACATTAGGGTCACTCAAATGCCATTAGAGTTGTTTAGGTGCCATTAGGATCAATCATGATCTGATAGCGCTAGCACATGCATCATCATCATTAACATCGACATTATCATGATCCTTGTTTTCATCGTCATCATTGTTGTTATCATAATTTCCATCATCATAGAGATCGAAATTATCACCATAGTCATCGTCATTGTCATTATCATGTAGTGATCATAATTGTCATTGTTATCATATTGTAATAAAATCATCATCAATTCCATCATCATTGTCATCATGCATCATCAATATCATCCTCATGCTGTTAGGGTGACTCAAGTTCCATCAGGGTCACTCAAATGTTGTTAGGGACAATTAGATGCCATTAGGGTCATTTAGGTGCTATTAGGGTCACTCAGATTCCATTAGGGTCATTTAGGTTCCATTAGGATTAGTCAAGATAAAATAGTTCTATAATCGCCTACATTATCATTATTTACATTGACATCATCATCATCATCAACATCCTCGTCAACATTGTATAGATCATCAATGCTATATTTATCATTTTCAGGATGCAACAATATCATCATCATCATGCTGTTAGAGTCACTCAAATGTCATAGGGACAATTAGATTCCATTAGGGTCATTTAGTATTAATTATGGTATTTTAGTTTCCAAAAGGGCCACTTAGGTTCCACTAGGGTCACTCAGGGTCAAATAATGCAATAACATGCATTATCATCATCATCATCATTATCATCGACAACATCATCCTCATCATCGTCGTCCTTATCATCAGCATTATCATCATAGAGATCAACATCAATGTCTAACACAACCCTCCCAAATCTAACCTTCAACTCCAATAACCAATAACCTCTATCCCATCAATTAAGTAACTCATATGTTGAACTAGGATCAATTCTAGGAGGAAAACATAGTGTTATTTTGGGAGAAAATTTAGGCACAATACTAGGAGAAAAAACATGGTGGTACTTTGGGAGCAAAACTCAATGCTATACTAGACGTTATTGTAGACGCAAAACTTGGTGCTAAGCCTATTGACAATTAGGAAGCTAAATTGGGCACTAAACATGGTGCTAATCCTGGCTTAAATCTTGGTGCAACTTAGTGAGCCAAACTAGGCGCAATTCTTAGTTTAAATATTGTCGCAAAAGAGGAAGCTAAACTTGACACTAAGATTGGCACTATGGAAGACACTATTTGTGGCACTAAAGGAAGCAAAACTAGGCGCTATTGAGAGCGCTATGATGGGCGTTATTCCTAGCGCTAAAGTGGACACTAAAGTAGATGCAATTAGCATCCCGTTTAGCACCTAATTTAAAAAAACGACGCAAAAAATGCCAGGAAAATCGCCATCTCGTGAAATAGCGCCAACTTTTCCTAGAAAATGAATAAAACTACACTAAAAGTGTTAGCGAAGACAAAAAATGGAGCTAAAAGAGATGCTAATAACATGGTTTTGTTGTAGTGTATGATGGAAATGTATTTCCCTTTCTCAGGATGCATGGCATGATTTTCATGTGATGGAAATGTATTGTGCTTTCTCAGGATGCATTTCCTGAGTTTCCTATAATGGAAATGTATTGTTCTTTCTCAGGATGTATGGCCTATGTTTCTTGCGATGGAAATATATTGTATATTCTCTGGTCGAGCTGAGGAGGGTGCAACTATATGTTCTGTTTCGACCACTTATGGGAATTTTTGGGTTATGATACCTATACTATTGCGTCCAAAGCAATGTTTCCAATAAGGTATACTTTTTTGTTTCATCGAAAACGATTTCCGAATGGCTAATATATACCTATTTTATTGTGGTGGGGTTTTTCCTCACATTAGTGAGAAGGGTGAAACTATATGATATGGTTTTCCTATTTCTGAGAATTGTTGGGTTATGAGACCTATTCCATTGTTTCTGGAGTGATGTTTCGAGTAAGGAATGCCTTTTGATTCATTTAAAAAGCTTTTTGTATGGTTGATATATGATCTTTTATGTGTGCTAGTGTTGACACTGTTGAAAACGAGAACACACCATGTTATTGGTTGAGAGTACGTCTGCTTGTGGATCCATGGCCTCAGCTCGGGGGTAACCTATTCAAGTATGGATTGGATTGACTATGCATACCACTAGGTGGAAATTTTTCCAATTGAAGCTAGTTTCTCTTTAATCATATAAGTATTTTATTATATGATTATTTACTGCATTCTCTGACTTATATGTGCTTATGGATCTCATTTGCTTGTGATCTATATGGAAATAGGTGACAACCTTGAGATATGATTTTATATGGTTGTATATGATACTTTTCATGTCTGAATTTGTTCATGTTGATATGTCTATGGTTGGTATTCAATGATGAATATTTTATTATGTTATTATTTATAGTATTCTGGTGTACATGTGCTCTTGGATCCATTTTTTGCTTATGGTTTGTATGGATTTAGGTGACAGCCGAGATATTATGTTATTATCATCTATATGGCTATATATGGAATCCCTTACATCTGTTTTTAATTATGTTACTATGTTTGTAGGTGGCAGTCAGTAGATCTAGTTTCTAGCTTTGTCAACATGGTTGAATATGGCATCCCGTAGATCTTTTATTTATATTATTAGAGTTAGCTTACAAATTTGATTTTGTTAAGGGTTTATGGTTGTAGAAGATCTGATTATTTGATGTTAGATTACATGTTAATATCTTTCTCATGTATGTTTACCTTCATGCTTTCATTTACCTTGCTTAGCATTTGCATATGGAAAATGATATGTATCGCAAGTTTGCATTGTCTTTAAGAAGGTTGATTTTTTTATTAAATTGGCTTGTTGGCATGATGTCCTAGCCTCAGATAACCTTATTCCACTATGCACTTACCTTGATTCATCCTTCCCTTTGGTTTCCCAGTGACCTTGGCCTTGGTTTTGGGGTCAGAGACACTACAGATCTATGTTATTAATAGTCACAGACACGTGTTTGGTCACTTTTTCCTAACATGATTATTTTAACAACCAAACATTGATTAATGTCAAATGACACTATGCCATACACATCAACCAACTTAGTTGTTTTACACAAATAACATTCATCATCGCTATATAAACCACACAAGTAAGCCATTTTTTATCATCCATATTTCCAACATAGAGTTCTTTAAGATTTAATTGAATGAAATAAGTGAATTCCAGTAACTATTTTTCATTAGTATGTGTGCAATTGGTATACATTTGTCACCTCCTAGAAAATTCCTCGTGCTTGTATTTTCCTTGTTGATTTATCTCCCATCATTGATGTCGAACATAGGATGATACTTCCAACATCTCTAAGGTGACCAAGTGTTATAAACTTCAACTCTTCATTAAATACAACAATGTTTATGCATGTATCAACACCACCACACTCTCCTTTTCCATATCTAGTCTTAAAAATAACTCCATATATGTGGAACCCTATTTTTGATGTGAAACAAACACAATAATTGAATACATGCACAATTTTGAATCAACTTATGCAACCATCTAGCCATGTACAGTGTTAACGAATTGGAGACAATTTTAGGCCATGGGACTAATTTTCCATGTGTACCTAAATGGATTTGGCAAGCAAGTTGCAAATCCCCATAAAACACAAACCATGAATCCAATTGCCAAACAACCAGTTCCATTGTATTTTGGGTATCAAATTACAACTAGGGATGCCCCTTCCTTGTGAGTTCCATGGTCTAAAGCATCTTCTTATTGGAAAGACGAGAAACTAATGTTTTTTCTGAATGGGACAGAATGCAAGTTTTGCATCAAGGGGTCAAATTGGATAAAATCAATATTCAGAGCCTTTGTATGGCATGATAACCTTTTCTAGTCCGAGATAGATGTGTTCAAACTCATGGAACTCTATTATGTTTCTTGGTTACAATTTTAGGCCCTAGGATCAATTTTGCATGTGTCCCTAAATGGATTTGGAAAGCGAGCTGCAACTCCCCATAAAACACAAACCATGAGTTTGATTTCCAAAATGTGAGTTCTGTTGGATTTTGGGTATTAGGTTATAGCTAGAAATGCCCCTACCTTGTGAATTCCATGGACGAAAGTGTATTATGATTGGCAATATGAGAAACTAGGATTTTGCTTAGTGGGACACAATGCATTTTTTGCATAAGGGGTCAAATTGGATAAAATTGATTGTGAGATCCTATGTTAGGCACGATCACATTTTTTATGCCTAAACACACGTGCTCAAACTCATGAAACTCTATTATGTTTCGCAGTTAGGATTTTAGGCCCTAGGACCAATTTTCCATGTGTCATAAATGACTTTGGAAAGCAAGTTGCAACTCCTCATAACCATGATTCCAATCGTAAAATTGTCAGTTACATTGGATTAAAACTAGAGATTCCCTTGCCTTGTGAGTTCCATGGCCAAAAGAATCTTCTATTGGGACAGACAAGAAACTAGGGTTTTGCTCAGTTGGCCACAATGAAATTTTTGCACCGAGGGGTCACTATGGTTGGCTTTAGATTCAAACATTAAAATTTCATAATCGACCTAATTTTACACCTAATCTAAGAATTTGAATAAGGTTTATATTGACAAAACCTTATGTTCATACAGTGCTAAGGGTAAGTGTGTTATGGATTATTAAATCATTGTTTTTACCATTGATTTTTATAAGACGTGCTATACCAATCCTACAATAAATTTATTTCATACATGTCACTGTGTATGCTCTAGACATCATACTTGTCACTATTTAATATCTCAGTTGCAAGTTTTTCTTGGCTCATATTTGAACATATTGCTTTGAAAATTTGAAAGATTATCTTCTAAGAAGCAATTTGGCACCTATTCACATTACTAATAAATGTTTTAAGTTTCTATAAGAAATAGGTTAATGGTGCAAGTTAACTTTGCATTGATAATTGGGTAATGATATATGGTTGTTTGAGTAACTTGAATTGCATTGATACCTTGTCTTGTATCCAATTCAGACTCCTTTTTCACGTGTTGGGTTATTCATATTGTTATAAGGTCTTTGGATGAAATGTCAAACATATTACGAGTTTAATGATATGATGATTTTAAATTGGTATTATAACTCTTGAACTATTGATCTATATCATAAGAATGGATTAAACTATAATCTTAATTTGTTGTGGAACGTAACCTATTGCTAGTGAATTATTTTGGACTTATTGAAACAAATATTTGCAGGGTTATAAATGGTTGTTTCACATGCTTATTATTGACATATTATGATGTAACATACCCTTTAAGCTGGAAAACATTTTGTGTTTAGAAACATTATGATAACTTTTATTGTAAAGTTTATATTGGACAGGTGTCCAAGGATGACTGTAATTTGCACAATATATTATTATTTAATAAATAAAATAGGAGACAAACACCTAAGAGGACTGTTGAAAGAGTGGTTACTGATGCACTAGGTGGAATGGAATCTGGGGTAGAAGGCAATGGACAAGTGGCAGCATCATGATGCAACTAACTAGCTGTTGGTATGGGACAACTCCTTTGAAATGTGGTCATAGTGCCCTGAAAGATGGGACTGGAGCTTGAGGCTCATTTATTCTAAACTGACCACTAAAAGACCTAGGCAATCTACATAATAGCCATCAAATATTGAACTGAGGTTCATCACTTTTCCTGACGAGGAAATTTACCTTGGGGTTTAGCTGTGTTTGCACCCAAGAGATTTGATGAGGGGATATGCTGTTGTTGATCACGTTGTGAGTCTGCCAAACTCTTATTGAGTTCAGGAGTTTGATGCTGAGTGGAGAAGGCATTTGTTTCAGGAGGTTGATACCGAGTGGAGAAGCTATTTTTTTTTAGTACCTTGCTTCTACATAGATTCCACCCACTTACTGGATCAGTAAGCAGGCTCGGGGGTTCATTAGAAGTTAGCAGTTGAGTTGCTTCTTCTAAAGTAGGTTGGGAGGAACAGGCCTCCTTGGGTGTTTGTCGGCCCTATCGTCAGTTACAGGTTCTATTTTCTTATCTGTTTTATTTTTAAGTTATGTTATCTATTTTGCATATTACAGCTCTGCTGTTTATTAAACTTTCACTGTTTAATTTATAAGTTATTTTAGTTTCCTGTATAAGTTAATAATTTTGTATAATTATGAAATGATTGAATAAAATGGTTTCTGTATTTTCCCCCATGCAAAAGGAACAGCATCGTACTCTAGTACCGAAACAGATTAAGATAGATAAGATAGGATAGGCAAACTGCCATGGTGATGGAAGTACTATTTTTTTTATATTCTGTTAAAATTATCTGCTATTATTATTTAGCAATATCTACTGTATTCTACTCACAGCACCACTTTTTATTTCCATTCTTTTCATTTGTGTTTCCCAAAGTTTAGTTTCAAAAGAATAACTATAGTTTGATGTTAATCTCATTATTGTATATATAGGACAGTTAGACAAATAAGAAGCATCACATTACTAACTTAGGTTTTGTAATTCTACATTTAAATACTTTCAAAGCTTACTGTTATTACTAATATTCCTATTACTGTACACATAGAGTAGATAAGCAAAAAAAAAATTTATTATATAGTTAGGGTTTAATATTTTTATTTTTACATGCACATATAATCATGAACACACAATTGAAATATTGTTACAGGATCGAGCTAAACGAATAAGCTCTTTGTCATTTTCTTGTTTTACTCATAGTAGACAAATTAAGTATTTTTTTTTACATTACAAATCATTACTGTAGATCGAACTCTTTGATTTCAAACATCATCACAAAGTTAAGACATTTCAATGAATGTAGGAGCGAAAGTCAAACAGTACACACAAATTCCATTTGATGCTGAACGTATCAATAGTCATCATTGTTTCATCCAATCTAAACTTAACTACAACCCTAAATCCTGACAGACGTATAGTTGTATTACTTAATCATTTACACAGTTGAAGGCGAGGCATTTGGCCGAACATATCACATAGTTTCAACACTTAGCTAAAGATCAAATGGCAGTAACACGCGTTTTCTTTTCCCCTATTGTGTAAACATTTTCATGAACTCACATTTCCTAAAGAAATAATAGTAGCAGTGATATCGAAACCCAGTTTTTAATTCTTCATCATATATTTTCATAACCTCACAGGCATTAAATAAAAAGATGTCGATGTATCCATAAATTTATCTACACAGTTGCACAAATCGTATCACATTGTTTTCAAATGCAGAGGTCTACTGGAAATACTTAGTATCACATCCACATTTTGAACAGACAAGACATAGTTTTGTTCACGGGCCAAGTCCCAACACATTGAAACAAAAACAACTATCATAACACAGGATTGATAACGTTTATCTTATTATTTCAACAAAGTTTGAAACCCTAAATTCAAAGCAAAGGATCGTTGCTAAGATCGCAATCCTAAACTAAAACCCTATGCAAATACCAGTTATTACATCGACTGTACAAACTAAAACAACAACCTAGGGTTTTACAATCACGACTTCCAGGTTTGATGATACACTGTTTGCTATGACTTCTGCCAGGAGAACCTATGAGGGTTTGCCACCGGGATTACCGTTTTAGCTGCATTGCTATCCATTGATCACCGAACCCTATTGCCACCAAACCAAAGCATGGAGTACAGAATCTTGGCATTTTCTGCCAAAAGAAAACTATGAGGAGTTAGTATTATTATCACTTGATTGTTAAAAACAAAGAAATACATTGTAGAATGTATAAACCAGAGAAACTTATGCAGTTGTTAAATAGCCGATTGGAATGCGTTCAGCTTTCAAATCCTTTCTCCAATGCAACAAACTTGCCATGCAAGTGAATCTTAACCGAACTCGAAGTCAAGACCTCCCTATTAACTTATTTGCCACCGAAAGAAAGCCACATGAGTTCAATATTACACTCTCAGCAAATGCTTAAGCACTTATACATTATTCCACAACAAAAATTACAGAGTTTTTGAAGCACATTGCCATCCACAACCGCCCAGGGTCGAGCCCTGTAAACTAGCGGCCTGTCGACCTTCTTCCTCCAAAACAGAACCAAAAAATGAATGCACGAAGGAAAATAATGTTAAGGCAAGTCTTCCTAGGGTTTACACATTTCATCTACCGAAAACCACAAAGATCAACGATCGAGATTGAGCCAGCGAGCTACGGAGAAACTAAGGCAAAGTTACGACCTAATAGAATTCAATAACTACATTAATTTGCAGGACAATCGGATGCCGTATCACTAAAGCTGAGTTCACAGCGTGGTGACACATCACCTTTCCTCATCAAGATTTTCACATGGAGCCAGACACATAGACGCCAGCGTAGTAACCACAACAGGATCGCATTGAATGCTGAAGATCTCACGTAGATTTAAGCCAGAACCTCGACTGCATAAACATTTAATTCATAGCAGAGTTCAAGTCTTGTGACAACGAAGGGCTCAGGGTTTTAACAATGCCATACAGCTGCATATAACCGTGTATAAGTTACAAACATAGGATAGAGGTATTGTATTACCATAAACATTGATACATGGTTCATTCCATAGGTTATTACAATACCATTCATGCTAGATGCAAAAACCTTATCCCAAGTTTATATAATACATATATGTAATACACGCCGAACTATGGAGTTTAAACATTTCATGCCATTTTCTTACTCACGTCGTATAACATTACAACAATGTTATTAACATAGTTCGCATAGGATATCCAACATAGAATCAATATAGTGAATATATCAACTATATTATAAATCAACTATGCCATAGTATAGTATGGACTACCACATAGTAAATGTTTAAACATTATATTTAAATAGCTAGGCTATTTGCTTAAGGATAGGGTAGAGTACTACTTAACTTTTACACCACATTGAAAACTAAGGTTTGATGTAAACTCTACTATGATGTATACTACATATCAATAGCGCCTGGATTTACTTATGGACGTAATACAAACGCCAACATTAATATTACGAAACGTATTACGTTGCCATCGTCATTCCAGGAGGATCAATTATTATATTGATGACACCATCTTTCACATAAACCAAACAAGTTACAAATTTAGACAGATAAACTAGACTATATTACCACTAATCTCACCAACAGATACAACGAGTTAGTGCTTAAACATTGCTGACAACACGTGCAATCATAACCATAAAAGACGATACAAGTGACGAAGTTAAACTGAAGATACATACCATTGACATCTTCATGCACGACAGATTTTATAATTATCTTAAACATAGAAATGACAAGGTGAAGCTTTAAACTTGTCTTGTAAAAACTGGAATTATTCTATAACCTTACCTATAGATCTGCGAAAGAATAATCCAATGCTTTAGCTTTCAAAGCTAAGTAAACCCAAGGGAACCCGATAGGAACCCCTTCACAATTATGCAAACAACATCATCAGTATTGTACCAGATCCTTACACATAACAAAATAAAAACCTAGTTCTGTTGCATCCTACTTATAACTAAGTACATAATCATGTTTAGAACAATTAAGACCAATTGTATGAGATAGTTATCATTGTTAGCTAATTATTATCATTCCGTAGTTAGCATTTATCTTATGAATTAGGCTACATCAATTTTTTTTTTTTTTTTTTTTGCGATTTTTGGGATGTTACATGTGGTATCAGAGCCCAAGTTCAAAATCTAGGCCTGAATGAGGCTCATGCGCGCAAACAGAAAAATAAATCAGAAATTTTATGTTACAAACTTTTGCAATTTAATTTCATTTTTGCACAGAACAGATTTACTTTTAATTGCAGGTATGGAAATACCAGAGGAATTAACAGAGAACAGATCTCCTCGTAATGATCAAATTAATCATAATAACACTGAAGGAATTTACGTTGAGTTAAACAACCAGTCTTCTGAAATTTTACGAACTGTGCAGGATTTAAAATCTGAGTTAAAAGCTGTTAAAGAAGAAAATGAACGAATCCTAACAGCACAGGAAGAGTTACAACAAAATTTAAAAGGAAACTATCACAGTGATGAAAGAGGCAGAAAATCAGAATTTAGAGCTGATTCTGAAATAATGTCTCACCAACATAAGCATAAGAAAACAAAAAACGATAAAAGGAACAATCACTCATCTTTTAAGTCTGATTCAGGTAATGATGATGTAAATTATGATAGTAGCAACAGCGAGTGTTGCTCTAAAAAGAGAAAACATAAGCATCATGAACAGATTACCGGTGAATTTAAAAAGATTAATCCACCTACTTTTAATGGCGAAAGTGAGAAGGGTGAGACAGCAGAAGCTTGGCTGTCTAGGATGAAAAAGTACTTTAATATTTATGACTACTTTTCTCAACTAAAAGCCAAGATGGCTATTAACAATCTGACCGAAAAGACAAATATCTGGTGGCAGGATCTTAAAAGAATCAAGAGCATAAAAGAAAAAGAAGTAACTTGGACTATGTTTAAAAGTTTGTTTAAAAATAAGTTCTTGTCTGAATAGTATTTTGAGGATAAATCGAAGGAGTTTTACGACTTAAATTTGGGTACAATGAACATGAAAGAACTGTGCAGCAAGTTCCTTAGCTTGCTGAGGTATGTACCCTACATGGTTGAGGAAAAGCCTAAAGTGCAAAGGTTTCTCAGTTGTTTACCATTTAATATAAAAGATCGTATTGAGTATGATAATCCTTCCACTTTGGAAGAGGCCATGAGGAAGACAAATTTTTGTTTTGACCAAAACAGAAAAAGAGAAGGAACAACTGGCTGGAAGAACAGTAAAACTAATCAGTATGACTATAAAAAGAAGAACTTTAATTAAAATGCTGGAGATTTTAAGAAAAACTTTAATAACATAAATTTTCCTAATAAAAATCGGAATAATACATCTCAGAACCATTAGAGAAATTTTGAGGTCAAAAAATGGCCTCAAAACAAAGAAAATGTACTATAAAATACAACCAATCACATTCTAGTAGATGACATCATCCCCCTTGGTGAGGTGGCATTGCATGAGTTAATAATGCTTATTTGTCAAATTTTCTATGGTGGATGAAAACACATAGTTAACCAAGGTAGTGGTGTAAGTACTTTTAAGTCATAAAGTAAAGTACTCATAATGATAGTCTTTTCATAAAATAATATTATTGTCATTTTCAAGTGAAGTACTCTTAATTCATAAAGAAAGTCCTTTCACATTTTTTTATAAAATAATATATTATCATTTTTATGTTTTTAATTTTAAATTATATATTCATTCCATTCTATTTAATAACATAATGTCAAACTAATAAAGAATAATAATAGATTTAATAAATAATAATAATAATAATAATAATACAATGTGGATTATAATAATATTATTGACATTTTACATGTAAATAAATTCTCAATTAAATTACATTATTAAATTCATGAGAAAAGTACTAAATATAAAAAGTCAACATAAAATTAAAAAAATAGCTTTTAAAAATGTTTTTTATTATTTAATTTCATTTGCAAGTTCAAGACAAATAATTGTTAAAGGACAATACATTTTTTGGAATTTACAATGAATCTTAGTCACATCAATGTAGACTTATTTTATTAATTTTATTTCTAGTGAATTTTGAAAAGTAACTCAACCATGGTTATTTATATTGTGCATACAAAATAGTGTGGGAGGTGACTTGTCATATATACCTACCCCATAAAACCCCAAATTCATAATATTTTAATATATCTCATATTTTTGTAGTACATCTCTTAGGAAGCCATTTTTTGACCTCAAAATCTCTCTAATGACTACTGCTGCAAGGAATGTACCTAATAATCATAGCAATAATAATAACAACAATAACAACAGGTACACTGAGTAGAAATGACTCATAAAGTGCTATGAATGTGGCGGACCACACAAGAGAGCAGATTGTCGACGCAATAAGAGGACAACCAACAACATACATACTATGCAAGCAGAACCTACAGTTGGAGACATCGCAAGAGAAATGCCCAGGATAAATGCAGCATTGAAGAATCGTCAAGAGGACCATCAAACATCCATGGTCGAAATTGAAGGTATGATACAAAACGAGTCTATTTTTATTTTAATAGATCCTGGTGCAAATCTAAGTTATATTTCACCTACTTTAGTAAACCGTTGCAAGCTAAAAACAGAAAAATTCGATAATGCATGGTTAGTTCAACTTGCAACAGGAACTAAAAGAAAGGTTACAGATTTTGTTCAGAATTGTGAAGTATTTTTAAATCAGCTGAAAACGCAAGTTAATATGAATGTTTTACCCTTAGGTTCATATGATCTGTTAATTGGCATGGATTGGCTTGAACAACATAGAGTTATATTGAATTGTTATGATAAATCTTTTACTTGTATAAATAATGAAGGTAATTCAAAAACAATGAAAGGAATTCATAGGCAGATTTCAGTCAAGCAGATTTCTTCCTTACAAGTTAAGAGAGCTGCTAGAAAATGTTGTAAATTGTTCATTGTTAATGTTGTTAATGACGAATGTACATCTAAATAAGACAAGTTAAAACTAGAGGATATTCCCATCCTTAGGGACTTTTCTGATGTATTCCGAAAAGAAATTCCAAGATTACCTCCGAAAAGAGAACTTGACTTCACCATTGAGTTAGTACCCGGTGCGGTACCAAACTCAAGGGCCCCCTATAGGATGAATATTCTGGAGTTAAATGAGTTAAAGTATCAGCTGAAAGAATTAATAGATAAAAACTACATAAGGCCCAGTGTGTCCCCTTGGAGAGCACCAATAATATTTGTTAAAAAGAAAGACAGTACCATGCGTTTGTGCATTGACTACCATCAACTTAATAAAATGATAATTAAGAACCAGTATCCCTTACCCCGCATAGATGATCTATTTGATCAAGTACGCGGAGTAGAGGTATTCACTAAAATTGACTTGAGGTCAGGTTATCATCAAGTTCGGATAAAAGATGAAGACATACTCAAAACTGCATTCAGAACGCGTTATGGACACTACGAGTTCGTAGTTATGCCTTTTGGGCTAACTAACGCACCTGCAGTGTGCATGTGTTTAATGAACAACGTTCTGCATAAATATTTGGATAAGTTTGTAGTGGTATTCATTGATGATATCCTGATTTACTCAAAGACTAAAGAAGAGCATGATGAACATCTAAAAATCATTTTACAAGTACTTAGAGATCACCAGCTTTACGCTAAGTTCAGTAAGTGTGATTTCTATAAAGATAAAATTCAATATTTGGGTCATATTATTTCAAATGATGGTATTTCTATTGATCCTGATAAGATAACAGTAATAAATGAATGGCCTGTCCTTAAAGATGTAACAGATGTACGGTCATTCATGGAAATAACGGGTTATTATAGAAAGTTTATTGAAGGGTTCTCTAGAATTGCTAACCCTATCACTTCTTTACAGAAGAAAGGGAAGAAATTCATATGGGATCAAAAGTGTCAATACAACTTTAATAAGTTAAAAGAATTGTTAACTACTGCACCCATCTTAAAAATTGCAGATCCTAATAAGGATTTCATCGTATGCACGGATGCATGCAACAAAGGACTTGGAGGGGTCTTAAGTCAAGAGGGTCATGCAATTGCTTTTGAGTCAAGGAAGTTAAAAATACATGAAAATAGTTATGCAACATATGATCTTGAGTTGGCAGCCGTGATACATACTTTAAAGATGTGGCGCCATCACTTAATCGGAAGAAAATTTATTTTAATGACTAATAATAAGGGGTTAAAGTATTTACTGGATCAAACAAATCTTAACGCAAGGCAAGCTAGGTGGTTAGCTTTCCTTAGCGAGTACGATTTTGAGATCCATCACATTAATGGAAAGGAAAATAAGGTTGTTGATACGTTGAGCAGAAACGCTAGATTAAGTTTTGTGGCAATAATGAGTACTTTTAAAACAGATCTGAAAAATCAGATCGAAGAAGGAATTAAGCAAGACGAAAATTAACAAAAATTACATGATAAAGTGGCTGAAAATTCATCTGAAAATATTATAACAGATTATAGTATTAATGAAAAAGGCTTCTTAACTTACAAAAACATAATTTATGTGCCTAATTTTTCGAAAGTTAAGTTGTTGATTTTAGATGAAGTTCACAAGAGTCCTTATTCAGGGCATCCCGGTTATTAGAAAATGATAATTATGCTAAGAAAGGAGTACTTTTGGCCTAACATGAAGAGTGAAGTTGCTAAATATATAGCTAGATGCTTTGACTGTCAGACTATTAAAGTTGAACATCAACATCCAGTTGGGATATTGCAGCCCTTATCAATTCCAGAATGGAAGTGGGAGATCATAAGCATTGACTTTATTACAGGCTTGCCTAAAAATCAGAAGCAGAATGACTCAATTATGGTTGTTATAGATAAACTTAGCAAAGCTACTCATTTTATTCCTGTTAAAACTACTTTCAAGGCTTCTAACATTGCAGATATTTTCATGAAGCAAATTTTTCGCTTGCATGGAATCCCAAAGGTAATCATTTCAGATCGAGTCTCTAAGTTTACTGGTAACTTTTGGACAACACTATTTAAAGGATTAAATACTAAGTTGAATTTCAGTACTTCTTTCCATCTGCAAACTGATGGTCAAACATAAAGAGTAAATCAGATTTTGGAAAATATGTTAAGATTATATGTTAAAGATCAGCGATTTAAATGGGAGGATTACTTGCACTTAGCAGAATTTGCCTACAATAATAATTATCAAGCATTTGCTAAGTTAAGTCCATTTGAAATTTTGTATGGAAGAAAATGTTGTACTCCAATTTCGTGGGATAATCCTGTAGATAGATTGATGTTAGGACCAGATCTATTGAAAGAAATGGAGCTAACTGTGAAACAGGTTCAAGGTAACTTAAAAGTTGCCCAAGATCGGCAGAAAAGCTATGCTGATTTGAAACGCACAGAAAGAGAATTTCAGGTAGGAGACCATGTTTTCATAAAGGTAAAGCCCAAAATAAGTTCTTTGAAGCTTCGGAGCTGTGCTAAATTAGCACCGAGGTATTGTGGACCATTTGAAATCCTATCAAGGATAGGAGCTGTTGCATATCAATTGGCATTGCCATACAATTTAAAAATCCACAATGTTTTTCATGTTTCTGTTTTAAAGAAGTATGCGCACGATGCTACTCATGTGCTGAATTGGAATGACATACATGTGGAACCCGAAGGAGATTTTTAGGTGGAACAGAACTGTATTCTAGACCGGAGGGAAAGTATGCTTCGGAATCGCACCATAGGGAAGGTAAAGGCGCAATGGAAGCACCTTAGCCCTGATGAAGCTATTTGGGAACTAGAAAGTAATATGCAGACAGCATATCCAGTTCTGTTCCATGAGGAATTTGATGACGCATAAGCAACATCGAGGACGATGTTGAGCTTAAGAGGGGGTGTTTGTAACATACCCTTTAAGCTGGAAAACATTTTGTGTTTAGAAACATTATGATAACTTTTATTGTAAAGTTTATATCGGATAGGTGTCCAAGGATGACTGTAATTTGCACAATATATTATTATTTAATAAATAAAATAGAAGACAAACACCTAAGAGAACTATTGAAAGAGTGGTTACTGATCCACTGGGTGGAATGGAATCTGGAGTAGAAGGAAATGGACAAGTGGCAGCATCATGATGCAACTAACTAGCTGTTGGTATGGGACATCTCCCTTGAAATGTGGTCATAGTGCCCTGAAAGATGGGACTGGAGCTTGAGGCTCATTTATTCTAAACTGACCACTAAAAGACTTAGGCAGTCTATATAATAGCCATCAAATATTGAACTGAGTTTCATCACTTTTCCTGACGAGAAAATTTACCTTGGGGTTTTGCTGTGTTTGCACCCAAGAGATTTGATGAGGGGATATGCTGTTGTTGATCATGTTGTGAGTCTGCCAAACTCTTATTGAGTTTAGGAGTTTGATGTTGAGTGGAGAAGACATTTGTTTTAGGAGGTTGATACCAAGTGGATAAGGTATTTTTTTTAGTGCCTTGCTTCTACACAGATTCCACCCACTTACTGGATCAGTAAGCAGGCTCAGGGGTTCATTAGAATTCAATAGTTGAGCTGCTTCTTCTGAAGCAGGTTGGGAGGAACAGGCCTCCTTGGGTGTTTGTTGACCCTATCGTCAGTTACAGGTTCTATTGTCTTATCTGTTTTGTCACGTACCCAAATTTATTGAAATTTTAAAAACTTTTCTAATTGCCTAAATGCCACTAATATATATGCGGAAATATAAAGTAGGGTTTACTTCCTCTAATTACTGCTTACAATTAATTATAACTTTACGACTTATAATCCTGTTATAAACATCGTCATGATAATCAAAGAAAAGATCCCTCAAATGTAATTTATGCATCACAAGTACTATCTCCTGTCATATTTTCACATTTAAGGTAGACAATTTATTTTCGACTGATCCAATTCTTAACTTGATTATCAACCATTGAATCCGGGACCTCAACCCCTTCTAAATTCCACACATGGTTGTCTTCTTTGGAACCAACTAACTCTTCATATGCGTGCACAAGATACAACCTTCATAATTTAATATTTAATACAATAGTTTAAATTTTACTAACCCTTTCCCTTCATGGAAATATAGACCAAGAAAACCATAGACAACTATATTTAAGCCCCTGTTTCTTTTAACAAAACATACAATTATTCATCAAATTAATAGAACGCACTTCAAGATGTTAACTAATTTTCAAGAAGCATGTACGTCTTTTATCAGTTACTTATACCAATACAACAACCTAAATGATAACAACTTAATCAAAATCATAAGGGGAAATCTATTGGCATTATGCATCATATAAACAACCAACTTCCTAACTGATTCGCATACTTCAAAGTAATCATAAAGAAACAAGTACTCAACATAAAGACACATTGCGAAACACAATAAGCAACCACATGAGACCAAAGATAACGTGGTTCACCCGTACACGGGCTAGTCCACAAATGTGTGTGCATATTTTATTATAATTATCAACACAAGTGAAGCATTACAAAATGGCAAACTCAGTTGTTTGTAAAAATCCATCATTCTTGATACTTCTCTCCTGAAGATCGTTTACAAAACATTCAATCCCAACCTCAATAGATTTCCAAGATCTATTCCTAGCTCTAGTAGCTAGCATAGTTCGGTAATAATTCAACTTAGTTCATTCCAGCCTTTCGACCAACAAATTGTCTAGCCGAGCCAATATACATAACTATTTCAATGGTAAAGTAAAACAACAACTGACGGATTCGGAAATCGTAGCCATTGCATTCCACTGCAGATATATTATATGTTTATATAAAACCTAGGATACCTATTTCCACAAGGATTTGACGTTATGCAGATAATAATAAAATATAATTGGTAATAATCTGCAGCCCAGCTTCACCCATTCACATAGTTAGTGATCTAAACGAATGCAGTTCACATCTTATTATAGTGTTAAACAAGTTCTTTAAGTATCGAATGGGCAACTTAAGGCAAATAGTTAAACCCAATATTATATAGCCGAAAAGTAATTTATTCAAACTATCTGGATAACAGTTCACATCTTATTAAACAAGTTCTTTAAGTATCGAATGGGCAACTTAAGGCAAATAGTTAAACCCAATATTATATAGCCGAAAAGTAATTTATTCAAACTATCTGGATGTAACAGTTCACATCTTATTATAGTGTTAAACAAGTTCTTTAAGTAGACCGAGGAGAGTCAGGGGTCAACTATCTCCATAGTTAGCTCTCCCTTCTATTCCTGCATTCCAAAGTCTTAACAAAAACCCAAATATTAACGGGGTGTCATCCCTCATTTATTAACAACGAAAAAGAACAGTGTTTACGGATATGATCTAAAAGTCGATCGCTTAGTATTTCACTTGTGCAACGATGTAATCACCACACTTGTCAAAATTATGAAAGCAATGATCTATCATTCAAAGATCAGAAAAAAAAAGGATCCGGAGATCGTGGCAAATAAATATACGCAGAGATTTAAAATAAGATTGTTAAGAAAAACTCCGATATAGGGTGAAAAAATGAAGATGGGAGTCTATTTTGGGGGGTCTCGTGAGAAAATAATTCTGTTTTTTTCATGTCTTCCAACTTCGGGCGAACAAAAGTGATATTTTTATTTAAAATTTCACTTTGCCGTAAAAAGAAAACTTTTGTAGAATTATGTTAGCTTTCTACTCATAATTTTTTCAATTTTTTTTATTAAGATTTGATATGTCGATTTCGCAAATGTTTGACAGTGTGTTCTTATAAAATGAAAAGACTACAAAAGAGTTATGATTTGTTGCACCACTAAAATCACTGTTAGACTTGTGTTTTGCAAAAACTGAAAATGCTACGACAATCTACACACAATGTACTAACGTCTGACTATAAGTTTGCATCCAATGGACCCCTATACTAATTATTATATTTTTTTAAAGTCGATCCATGGAGAAACTCAGTCGATTTTCAACAACCTTTTTGTTGCACCACTTTTCTCTCAATCCGCTATAAAATCAAAAAATCTACGACCACCCTTTTGAAGTAGACACGTCAATGAATCGACCCACATTTTCTTCGATTTTTTTGGTGTTGTATTTACAAAGTTATGGATTTTTCTTTTCGCTGTTTTTTTAAAGAGCTGAATCATAACTCGACACATGTTACAAATATAAAACTTTAAAAATATCAGTTCTTATCTATATACAACAAAATTTATACCCTCGTAAAGTAGATTCAATGATGAATCTACTGGTATGAAGTCCGACATTCGTTTTGTTGTAAAAGAGGTGGTTTTCTCCTTCCGAAAATGGAGAAACCTGAAAATTTTGCAGAGATCTGAATCGGTCATGTTTCAGAGATTATTCGGCCGAAATAATTATTCGGCCGAATAATTATTCGGCCGAATAATTATTCGGCCGAATAACTGTTTTCCGTAACGGCGCCATAACTTATGGCGAAGGTTATTCGGCCGAATAACTAAACGGGAAAAAAATTACGTCGGCCGAAAAAAAAAAAAAAAAAAAAAAAAAAAAAAAAAAAAAAAAAAAAAAAAAAAAAAAAAAAAAAAAAAAAAAAAAAAAAAAAAAAAAAAAAAAAAAATAAAAAATTATACTCATATAAATAAACGTAAAGTTAATTCATTATTTTCGCATGTTTGAACTTCGCATTTTTTTGTCAAACTAATTTCGGAAGGAGGAGATAATTTTTGCAAAAGGAGGTTTTTACAAGGTTTGTTTCTTCTTCTTCTTTACAAAAGGCACATTGAAGGAGTTTTTTTTTCTAAGGCATATTTGCAAGGAGTTTTTCCAAACTATCTCTTTTCTTATTGCATTTTTACAAAGAAGACATTTTTTGCAAAATGAGGTTTTTACAAGCTATGTTTCTTCTTCTTCTTTACAAAAGGCACATTGAAGGAGTTTTTTTTTCTAAGGCATATTTGCAAGGAGTTTTTCCAAACTATCTCTTTTCTTATTGCATTTTTACAAAGAAGACATTTTTTGCAAAAGGAGGTTTTTACAAGCTATGTCTTCTTCTTTTTTACAAAAGGCACATTGAAGGAGTTTTTCCAACATATCTCTTTTTTATTGCATTTTTACAAAGAAGACATTTTTTGCAAAAGGAGGTTTTTACAAGGTATGTTTCTTCTTTTTTCCAAAGGCACATTGAAGAAATTTTTTTTCTAAGGCATATTTGCAAGAAGTTTTTTCCAAATATTTATTTTCTTGTTGTATATTTGCAAAGAAAACATTTTTTTGAAAAAGAGATTTTTACAAAGTATGTTTCTTCTTCTTTTTTCCAAAAGACACATTGAAAGTGTTTTTTTTAAGGGATATTTGCAAGGAGTTTTTTCAAAATATTTCTTTTCTTAGACATGTTTGCAAGGAGGTTCTTTGCAAGGATGTTTTTTTTTCAAAGTAGCTTTGCACTTTTTATTTAATTGAAAGAGGTTTTTTCAAATAGTTGTTTTGCTAAGGTATTTTGCAAATGATTTTTTTCCAAAGTAGTTTTGCACTTCTTATTTATTTGAAAGGAGTTTTTTCAAATAGTTATCTTATTTTGCAAAGGATTTTTTACAAGGTAATTTTGTACTTCTTATTTCTTTGAAATTGGGTTTTTTTCAAAGAGTTGTTTCTTTACAATGATTTTTTCCCAGATATATTTATAAATAAGTTTTTATTGAAAGTATTTTTTTCTAGTGGTTTTTTTCGTAGATATTTTTTCAAAAAAGTATTCTTGGAATGAATTTTACAACAACGATTTATTTACAAGGTGTTTTATTTTCTTCCTTGGCACAAGGTGTTTTTATTATTTTCCAAAGAAGATTTTTGTTCAGAGAATTTTTTCAAAGGAAAGTTAATTCCAAAGAAATTTTCTTCAAAAGACTCTTACAAAATTTTTAAAAGGTAAAGTAAATTTCAGTTCATGTTTTTATAAATTCCGTAAATGTTTTTAAATCTTAATCTATTTGTTTTTACTATAAAGTAACATGATTCTTTAATTTATCGTCTATAGATTAAACAACCATGGGCAATAAGAGAAATCGTAAAAGAAAAGCTGATCGTAAACGTGATGATGATGATAATAGAGAGAAACAAAACCTCAGATATATTGCCAAAAAACAAAGGGTTGCTGAAACGGAAGAGAGAACTATTGAAGATATAAATACAGATTTACATGACAATGTTGAAGAAATGGAAATTGAAAATATAGTACAAGAAGAACAAATTGAAGTTGAAAAGAACATTGTAGAAGATGTAAATAGTGATTTACATGCTAATGTCGATGAAATCAATATTGAAGATCAAGTTCAAAATCCAGAAATTGAACCTGGTATGTATATATCATATATTTTCCAAATTCATTTTTTTATAATGAATTTTATTTTTTGATATATGTTAAATTAAATTTAACTTGATGTATAGGTACTTTTACTATTGATGATGAAATGTTAGAAGACATTGATTGCGACAAATATGGAGAAAAACTACCAATACATGTTGCACGATATCGTGCTACAAAATTTTATGATGAAGTTCTCAAGGATTACTCAATAGCAGGACAAGCACAAATTTTGAGATGTTTATTAGTGTCCAAGAAATTAGAAGGTGCTACATCGTTATTGGGTATTCACAAAGTAACAAAAGAGTCGAAATTGAAACAAAATGTGATGAAAAATATAGGCGATGTAATAAAAAAATTTGGAAAATCCAGGAAGAAAGATATCAGTGCTGCACGTAAAGCAATTCATACAGCAATTCTTTCAGCTAGTACTAAACAAAAGCGTTTGACAACAGAAATAGCAAAAGCAGTTGGAACATCAAGAAAAACATTATACAAACATAGCAAATTCAGAATGCAAATAGATGAAAATAATGAACTTGCTTGTTGGGCAATTATTTGTAGACAACCTTAGAAAGATAGATTAGGAGCAGGGGTTAAAGATATTGTACGAGAATATTGGTTGGAACATGCTCGAGTTTCACCAAATGCAAGAGATGTGATACGCAAAAGAATATCACGAAATGTATATGAAAGCCAACCAAAACATATAATGGACATGACACAAGTACAATTGTTCAATAAGTTCAAGGAAGATCATCGTGGAATTAATATATCAATCACTACATTTGTGCAACAAAAACCATGGTATGTTCGACCTATAACTATACGTGATACATATTGTTGCCGTTATCATGTGCAATTTCAGTTATATTATGACACGTTTCTTGAATTTGGTAAAATGTTTTGGACAAATTCACCACCTCCGCCGACGATACGTGAATTCATATCTCAAATTTTATGTGAGAGAAATCACGATGAAGTATTTTATTCAAAGAAATGTGTCAATGGAAAACATTGTCATCATTGTGGAAATTTGGTGTTATTCCACAATAAATACCCTATCGATAATGATCAATCGTTGTCAAATGTAAATGTTGATTGGAAGAGATACGAATACATCAACTATAATACAAGTTCTAGTGATTCACATTCCAAAAGAATTGATTTGCTAGAAGATAAGATATGCGTCACAGATTTTCTCAAAAAATTTGAAAGCGAAATTTATAAATACACCCAGCATTCACATAGAGCACGATGGCAAGATCTTCAATTCAAACAGTCTCGTGAAATTTTTCCACCTGGAACAATTTTGTCGGTGGTTGATTTTGCTGAAAACTATACATTTGCTGCACAAAAAGAAATACAGAGTGAATACTATCATTCTGACCAAGTTTCGATATTTGTCCATGTTGTATATAGACATTCTCAACAGGATGTCGATGGCATTGAAAGCACATGTGACAATCGAGATGTGATTAAAGAATATCACTTCTATATCAGTGATGATCGTACACACGACACACATTTTGTCCAACATTGTATAGAAAATATTTTCTATGACTCACTAAAAAAACGCGAAGTCAAATTCAATGAGCATTGGATATGGTCTGATGGATGTGCGGGTCAATTTAAATCTTCACGATCATTTTTTTGGTTATGTCGACTTCATAAAGCGCTGAACATAAAACATCGCTGGAATTTCTTTGAAACTGGGCATGGAAAAGGTGAGCATGATGGTGCAGGAGCATGCGTGAAAAGAGCACTTCGAAGATGGCAAATGAACTATTCTTCAGCACGGTTTCATTCAGCTGCAGAGGTTGTCCAATGGTGTCAATTAAATCTAAGCCATGATTATAATCAACAATCAAAAGACGTGCGCAGGTATGTCCACTATTTTTTTAATTTGTATTATTTCTTAAAATTTTAAAAAATGTATATACTAACATTTAAGTACACATGTACACTATTTATTGTGTAAGTTTTTTTGGCTTGTTGGGGTCCAAGATATAAATAGATCAATACCATATGACACTAGCACCATACATGGAACTAGAGATCTTCACTCTATTCAAACAAAATCATTTCACAACGTGTTTGCATTTGACAGTAGAAAGCAATCATGCTTTTGTCATATTTGCATTGAAAATGTCGAGTCTACAGAAGTTTGTGAAAACATAACAAACAACTACGTAAAAGCTTGGAGACACACAGAGATTAATCCAAAAGGAAAAATGCCTCTGGCAAGTGTTGAAGAATTAGAATCAGAAGAAATAGCAATATCGTCTGATGGCGATAGAATTTCAGATCTCGTAAGAGAAGGTAATAAACTTGTTTTTGACTTTTTAATCAATTGTTCATTCTAATCCATCGCCATAAGTAGTCAATTTAATTCATTTAAATACGCTAACAGCAATCATAACTTGCACAGGAGATGTTTTCGCTGTGATTGCACCTGTAGACAACAACGAAAATGTCAAATATTATTTGATGCGATGCACTGAAGGAAAAATGAAGTTATTGGAGGACTACAACGACAACGGATTTACATACGAAAGAGGATCCATCATTTTAAAAGGCTACTTTTTTCAGCAGACGCATATGACAAAAAATTATGTCTACTTTCAGGATTATGAGCCTGATGTTATATGTTGTCAATATAGTCATTTAGTATGTGCATCTCGAATAAAATTGATACAAGTTCCATCAAAAAAACAGTTAAAAACCAAAAAATGGAAACTATCCATATGTGACCATGAACGGATAGTTGAAGATGGTATTCCATTGCGATGTTTTTAACTACATATCAAAAATAAATTGATCTATATTTTTGTCCATGTCAATTGTTGTGTGCAATATATTTTTTGTCCAATTATCAAAATTGTTGTGCACAGTATATTTTTTCATTGAGATTTTATGAATATTTTCTTGAATGACAACTAACATAAAAGCTTAAATGGTTGTACTTTAACATGCTTAAAAATGAATTCAAATATAATTTGAAAATTCAAAAGTACTTTATTCGGGTCCCCATATGTCTATTAGACCACTAAGGGATGAGATAACGGATGTGGCTATCCCCACTCCGCCCCGAATGTTTACTTTTGGTTGATTGATACTAACGAAAAAATACAAAAAGACCTATTAAATTTTGTAGTATTTTAATCCATCGAACATGTTTCTTTAATACATACTTCACTATAAATATGATCTTAAATAGATGTCTTAAGATTGTAACCAAGTTCTCCGTCCCAAATCTTTAATTTAAAATATCGCTTGTGCAAATTCACATAACTGAAATCATGGCAAATGGAGATAACGATCATTTGATTTTTAATCACAAGCAAGGATTCCAGGATTGTGAAGCTTATGCTAAATTAGAGAAATGATTATTTACAACAAATCAATGAAAATTCATCAAATTGTTGTTTAAAATCATTGCTCTAATTTAGCACAAACTTCACAATCTTGGAATCTTCGCTTATGATTAAAAAACAAAAAAACCGTTACCCCCATTTGCCATGATTTCAGCCGCATCAAATGTACCTGAACATTGAAAATAAAAATTAAATTAATTAAAAATCCATTAATTTTGCCCAACATTAATTCTTACCATAACATTCATTTTCAACATTGAATATTTCCTAACTTAGATTATCATTTTAAACATTTCCAACACCTCCCATTCATTCAACATTTCCTACCCTTGGGTTGCACCTATCAAGACATTTTAAACATTCATGCAAAACATATTATAATAACACTTATTCTCAACATAATAAATTGGAAACATTCCTTCTTCCATAACACCTCCCATTCATTCTTTCCCAACATTTCTTTTTCTCTAACACCTCCCATTCATTTTTTCCCAACATTGATTCTTACCATAACATTCATTCTCAACATTCAACATTTCCCAACTTGAAATAACATTTCAAACATTCCTAACACTTCCCATTCATTCTTTCCCAATATTCATTCTTCCATAACATTCGAAACATTCAACATTCATTCTCATCATTCAACATTTTCTAACTTCATAACATTCATTGTCATCATTCAACATTTCCTAACCTTGGATTGCACCTATAAAAACATTTTAAACATTCATGCGAAACATATTATAAATATTATCAAAACTCATGCAAAACATATTCTAAACATTTACCAAATGAGAAATAATGGACATGTACTCATGTATATAATCCAAAAAAGAGTTGATGAACTTGTGAATTCAATGTACATATATATATAATCAAAAAATAAATACCCTCCATGTTCAAAACAACACCAATATATAGATATCAACAAAAACTATAAAGTCTGAACCACTATCCATCTCGACCAATATCTTTCCACTATTTTCCACTAGGACCTTCCCTGGGACTCAACTCAACCTACAATACACAAAAAAACAAATTATAAATTTTTAGATCATAAATTATTTAAACAATTTTAAACTAAATTCAAAATATCAAGATATTAAACTCATCTACAAAACAATTCAATTATTAAAAAAATCGTACATCAAATTCTTTGAATGCATGTCCACTTTTTTCCCCTAGAGCCTTTCCTTTGGCTCCAAAGGATCTCAAAGAGCCAAGCTGCAACATGTACAAAAACAATTTTCAAATAAATCAAAAAAATATAAAACATTAAACTTATATCAAAGATCATTTCTAGTTCAACAAAATTACCTCGGTGCCAATATCTGCATTCATTAAAGACCCCACATCTTCGCCCCCAATTTCCAAATGGTCTCTTCCCTAAAATTTAAATTTTGTTAATAAATAAAACATAGTAGATACAAATAATAAATTAGGCAATTAACTTAAAACCAAAACAAAAAAAAATTAAAATCATTAGCTCACAAGAGATGGTAAACCATCTAAAAAGTTGGAATCTAAAGAAACCTGCATAAATAAGTCAAATTAACAATAAGATACATTGATAAATATTAAAATTCAAATAAACAAAAAAAATATCAAGTTCAATCATAAATATTATAATTAAAATACCTCTCCTAAGCGCTCTTCATTTTGACTAAGATGCTCTTGGTTTTGACTACTGGAGACTCGAAAATTATGTGCATTTAACATTCTCGAAAACTGCAAACAAAATACATTTGCTTAATATAATTATTCCCATGTACTAAAAAATTCAATTCAAAATGATTAATAAAAAATCAAATAGATTATCATAGCATAATCAACAAACCTCTCCCATGCTAGATGTGTCATTGGATAACACATCTGAAGCTATATCTCGACAAGACTTAGCATAAGCCCTGAGATAATCCATGCTCAATGCATCTACCTCGTCATTAGTCTTGTAAACAAAACTTTGACGAACAATAGCACGAGCCCTCTCTCGCCCCAAACCAACTTCTACTCCAGCAAGAGCTGAAGCTAAACCATCACCTACCGATTCCCTTCCAATTGTCCCTAGTTGAGATGTTGTCTCCATCTCTGATCTTAAAGCCACAACCCTTGGTGGACGAGGTATCTCAGGTGGAGGTTGTATAGTGGTAGGGTCTCTGAGAGCGCCTTTTCGATTATATATTCTACCCTTTCCAACTCCATAAAAGTCAGAAGGAACATCAGTATAGTTAGGCTTCATACCTAAAAAAAACTCCGCATAAAAAAATCTTGCAAAATAATTAGGAACCTCATCGTTCCAAGGCAATCGACCATAAGCTGCAAGAAATTGATCATATATTAAATGTGCAATTTGAGGATGCTTGAAATATTGCACTTTCAATATTTTTCGCTTAAGGCCTTCCTTGAAATTGAACATTGAATTGGCTTGTTCTCTAGTGACTCTCTCCTTCACAACCTCCCAGTTGTCTGGACCCATAACTTGGTCCCTTCGCATCCGCATCAAATGAACAAAACCATTTGTAGTTGGTCCAAGTTCCTCATATGCATGAATGAATTTTTGCAAAGACGCCAAAACAATCTCTAGACTTTGTCTACTCTCTGGAGGGAGATCCAAAGAACAAAGATCATTGTTCAACCTGTCATAGTGGGATATACAACTTTCAAGAATAGTTTGTTGCACAACACCTTGCCATGGAAGCTCATCAGGTAAATCAGATGGATAAGTTGATATGGGTGTACACCCCTCAGCTAGTGGAACATATGTCGTCCTAGCTCTAGGAGGATCTTCAGGACCTTGCTCTCCACCCACACCTATTCCATCATCTACAATCCTATCTTGATCTTCCCCTCGCTCCATCGAATTACGCACATCTTCTCAACGTCGCTCTGCTTCAAATATAGCCATTATCAAGAATTAACCTTGTCCATATATTCAAAACACAAAAAAATACAATTTATACGTTATTAAACATTAATGTTCATACCAACAGAAGGTTGAGATCGACGATCTCCCACAGAAGATGAAGGAGATTCATTTGTACCCCTTCGAACTCGTTGATGATCAAATGATTGGGACCCATGCAATAAACTTGAACCTCTCGGTGAATTCGACAACCTTCGACTACCAACTGGAACACCAATTCCTGAGGATTGTGATGACCTCCTACGCTTTCCCCTCAAAGACTCTCTTTCCATTTGATATAACTTCTAAATTTACACAAACGTTAACATATTGAAATTGTACATGACTATTCTACAAACATCAAGCCAATATTTGATAAAAAACTTCAACAAAATGTAAGTCCCCCTCCTAACTCTAATTAATTAACTAAAATTCCTTACCATCACTAATATTGTAACATAAAGATATATCTAATAATCATTTCATTATCAAATATAAGTCATAACATGATTAATTGAAGTAGTATAGTAACCTTAAAAACTTTTAATCCAACAAATATGGTTGAATTATACATGTCAATGAACAAACATCTCACTAAACATATATATATATTCTTATTAAAAGATTTCTAGCTCATATTTATAATAATACAATTTACACACATTGAAGTTGTACATGTTAACTTTACAAACTTAAAAACATATCTATTCAAGATCTGCATACAAAATGTAGAGCTGGCTAAAATAGTATAACATATATATACACTTATTAAGACATTTCTAATTTATATTTATGATAAAACAACTTACACACATTCTACAAACTTAAAAACATATCTCTTAAAGATCTGCATACAAAATGTAGAGCCACCTAAAATATTATAACTTATTTTCTTTCGTAAGTTCCTCTTCTAGCTCTAAGAACACTATTGCAGCATAAACATAACATCAATAATCATCTCATAATCATTTAATTGTAATAGTACAATAACATTCCAAATTTTTCGTAAGTTCCTCTTCTAGCTCTGCTCATGAACAGAGCTCTGCTAATTAACGGAACTCTGCTCATGCCATGTTAGTAAGAGAAGGTGATTCCACTGATAGCAGTAAGTAGTAAGCTATGAAATCAAACACGTGATATGATATGTTAGTTACAGTCATTGTGTAAGCAGTATAAAGCTTATAGCTATTGTCAAGCTTGTGTTATAGTAATAGTATAAGCTGATAACCAATGGTGATACGTCATCTTTACTTAGTATCTTTAACTATTAGTATAAGCCTAATTTACTCATACGTTATTTCCCTAAAAAATGCAGGTATAATAACTATAGTGCTTAAGAGAAAACAAGATAAGATTTATAGGCTAATTAGTACCTGTTCATATATAGCTCTAAGTATTTAGATCACGGCTAACAAGGATGAAATTTTATTAGGTCTAGTGGTCTGGTTAATCTTTAAAGAATTATATATTATTAAGGGCTCTTCATGGTTAGATACCTGCTAGAAGTAAGCTTCTATTTTTGTATTCAAGAATACCACACAAAAAGTATGTATAACATGACTAGAGCTCCTAGAATTTATTGAACAATCATAAAAATAAGGGTGGTCAATGATATATCATCATATATAGAAAAGTTATGGCGTTGGCAATTATATTATCTGGTAAGGATTCAGCAGTAAATACAGTATCTAACACCATTAGAATTAATAACCCCATTGATACAAGACATTATAAGTTCAACTTTAGTTTGATCTCTAATCTTCATGAACCCAGATAAGATCTTATAATTAAGATGGATGATATATTAGTTACTAATGTATTTGAAATCATCTTGAAAATAAATGAGCAGGGTGTTTTTTAAACTCGTGTTGGAGCGGCTGCTAATTATATTCTATTTATACTGTTGTAAAATATTCCCTAAGCCTTGTTTCTTCTTTCAGAATGGTTAATTATTAACATTAACATAAGGTAGATGGCTAGATGATATAATCCTAGCCAACTTGTAATAAAAGAGGCAACCAAGCATACATCTAGTTTTATCCTGTTCCAGTTCTGTGCATGAACAGAACTCTGCTCATGAGCAGAGTTCATGAACTCTGCCCATGAACAGAGTTCATGGGCAGAGTTCATGAACAGAGTTCATGAACTCTGCTCATGAACAGAGTTCATGAGCAGAATTCATGAACAGAGTTCATGAACTCTGTTCATGCACATACAAACATCTCTAAAATCAAAATTAATCATAAAAACATTAAAACTTCTATTTTTAACCGCAAGAACAGAATTTTTTTAATTTTCTCCTATGCCACCAACTAAGGAGCAGACTATGTGTATCGAAGCATACCTGTATCCAAACGAAGCGATACGAAATTGTCGATCCACGACGCCGCACCTATTCGATCCACTACGCTCCAGAAACAACTAATTCCTTCACCAAGGGACAAATAAAATTATCAACCATGACTTATAACATACACAGCCAGAATCAAAAAATTACAAGGGAAGAATAAACGCACCTTCAATGACGAAGTCTCGAGCCTGCACACAAATCCGCAACAGCGTCCACGCAGCAACACAACCGAACACACCTGCCACCCGAAACGTAACGGCTGACGAGCAACGTCCAACAACAAACAGTGGCAATCAGCCAACAAGGCGACGAACTATCAAACGTCAAGGCGACGAGCAACAGCAGGTCGCGGGGGCAGCGGCGGATGGTGGAGAAGCAGCAGGGTGGCGACGAACTATCAAACGTCAAGGCGACGAGCAACAGCACGTCGCGGGGTAGCGGCGGATGGTGGAGAAGCAGCAGGGTGGCGACGAACTATCAAATGTCAAGGCGACGAGCAACAGCAGGTCGCGGGGGCAGCGGCGGATGGTGGAGAAGCAGCAGGGTGGTGAACGTTTCAGCCGCAATTCGTGGAGCATCAACAGGTCCAGGGGCAGCAGGCGGGTCGTCGAATAGCGGCGGGGGTGGCAACACAGCAACTGCGAGCCCGTTGGGGGGTCCAGAAATTTCCAGCAGGGAATGCCATATGGCAGCCGATGCTGTGTTTTTATGCAGAAAATTAGTTCGGCTGAACAATCATTCGGCCGAATAAATATTCGGCCGAACAATTATTCGGCCGAAAAAGTATTCGGCCGAATACTTGTTCGGCCGAATATTTATTTGGCCGAATGATTGTTCGGCCGAATAATTGTTCGGCCGAATAAACTATTGCCCGAAATTTTTTTCCCGTCCGGCAACTGTTTGCACACATTCCGAGGATCTCCGTTAGACTGGACGGAGAACTGTTTGTGGTTATTCGGCCGAATAACCTTTGAATTATTCGGCCGAATAATGTAAATTATTCAGCCGAATAATGTTTATTATTCGGCCGAATAATGTTTATTATTCGGCCGAATAACTTCCGCTAAGACGATTTTGCACTCGTTTCTCACGAAAGTGTTACCCACCTTCACGTTTTCACCCTATATATATATTAATTTATATATATAGAATCTAATGCTATCATTATTTAACAAAAGGAGTTTAATAAGTGAAGGGACCATTTAACCAAAACTAAGGTTCACTATCTCAACGAGCCAAATCGTGGATAAGACTGCAAAAATCAATCAACGAAACTAAACACATTTACCCGTAATCAAACAATTGTACCGATCATAGCATAGATCTTTTCACCAACAATGCTATTCTAACAAATGTGCTCAAAGACACAATCCACTGAAAGATCCAGCCACAAAAATAATTTAAAAGAGATGGACGAGGTCCTCACCTCATGAGAGAAATAACTGGACGATCCCTCCATGTAACATTTATTTCAACAGGATCGAACTTTGTGGGCATCGTCCTGAGAAATTACCCTACTACAGAGATTATAAAGATCAGCGAGAGGGCCTACGGAGGTTTCATTGTCGAGCAGAGTTTGAATGTCTAAGGGTATGTACCAGAGTCTGAGTCGTCTAACTCCGATTGTCTGAATTCTAAGAAATGTATATAAAAGAATCAAAACCCCAAATCTCCGAGGCGTTGCCTTAAGCAAGTGGTGAGGGCTATTCTAACATTCCGTTCAAACAAATATTTGCAAATCTATCGTTGAACATATTAACGTCCCATATAAACTTAGAGGTTGAGGAGCTAAGTAACAACTATGCAGTGGATATTACTTCATCCAACGGTATGGTAAACGACTTCATCGGTTTGCTGCAGAGAGAGGCAGGAATTATCCATGCAAGGTTTGAAAACAAAAGAAAATACTAGGGTCTCTTCACAAGCAAACATAACGACCGATACAATTCTATGAGAAAAAGCAGAGATTCACTTACATTGATAGAAGGAGTAAACTCTTAACGCCTGCAACATATTTTCTCCCTTTAACCCGAGACTGTCAGTTTCTGTACATATCACTGCCTCCTTCCTCCCCTCATCGGAAGAAAGAAAAACCTCTTTGGAGAGCAACGCCCGGAGATTGACATCGGATCCCTCTCCGGTGGATGACAAATGGCACCGACAGGAATTAGATACAACTGCCAGTCAAAGGAAAATCTCGCGCCGATCATTCCCCAGATTCCCTCGATCATTCCCCGGATTCTTGTCATTCAATGAACACTAATTGTAAAGGGTGAGGAGATATTCATCGTCTAGTGTCATCCATAGGAGATCATTCAAAAGAACTTATATAATGTTCACAAATAGATACTCTAATTATAACTTTTCAGTAAACTCATACGTACTTACTTGCAATTTCAAGAAGTTTTGTCGCTTACCTCTTGACGATTCTTTGGAAGTAAACATTTTATTCTATTTGTTCTTCTCCAATGGAGCTCAATAAGCCCAAGTGCTTGCAACCTGTGATCTGGCGGAAGAAACTTGAATTCGAGCTAGGAGATTCATTTTCCCCTCCTCCAGTACAATCCATGCATCCAAAACGAAACACAAATAACTGATTAGTCAACTTAACAACCTACATACTTACTTATCACATGTTGAGCTCATTAGGCCTTAGTGTTGTAA
The DNA here is from genome assembly GCA_027924585.1 of Larix kaempferi. Lineage (NCBI taxonomy): Eukaryota > Viridiplantae > Streptophyta > Pinopsida > Pinales > Pinaceae > Larix > Larix kaempferi. Next base: position 7,395,388 of record BSBM01001329.1, read on the forward strand.
CCTAATGCTCTGATACCATATGTAACGCACCCAAAAATTTCGAGACAATTTAAAACTTTTCTAAACGTCCAATCTTTTTAAATGCTATGCAGAAGATAAAGTGTGTACACAACATCTATATTTGTCACATCATTATAGCATCTTAACATTAATTATTCAATTGTAATTATGATGAAGACTTTTACTTGTCGTCACAAGGTCTTAAAATTCACAAGCACCCCAATCAAATTATACAACTCGTTAACTCGTATCTTATTGTAATAGCATGAATAGAATTCTAACACTTGTCTCACCTTAACAAATCTCCCTCTACTAACTTGATTATAAACTGAGTAGAACATTTTCATGGAAATATATGAATGACAACCACCATAATAGTAAAATGCTTTATGATACATAAATTGGAAGTACACAAAACTGAATAAATACCTGAGATGCATCATCATGGATATATATATGAAAGATATACACATGTACAGCACAAATATCAAGAGAGATATATATATGAGAATTACACCCCAAGGGAACAAGACATACACAAGAGACCAAAAGTAACGTGGTTCACCCGTACACGGGCTAGTCCACAAAGGTGTGTGTGTATCTTTTATTATAAGGCAAAGAGTAATAAGATTACAACGAGCAAACATTGTTGCTGTAACTAGATTCCTTCTCCTTCCGTCAAGCCTCTTTCACATAGAGCTTTTCAACCATCTATATATAACACCTCAATTTCCCTCCTAAATGTGACATACTCCAGATTCTTGCTTTAGTACTTCTAGTGAATTCTTCATGTTAAAAGTAAACAAACTTCCACAAAGCCCACTTCAAGTGCATAAGAAATTCATGAGATAAGTTGTACTCTTTCTTTTAATATCGTTTCCATTGTAACAAGTATTGATTTAAGGATATCAATTTGTACAAAATCTATACCTTAAATACATACGTATGGTCCTTACATGAACAATGTGAATGACCATAAATATCTTTTACAAAGAGTCATTTGATAAAAACATACACTTATACCTAATAAGAAACTTATGTATTAAAAATCCAAAACATAAATGAAGTAAACTAAGTATATTTCCCTAGATCAATTTCCCACTAATATTCTACCTTGAGGTAAAAATCATTCTAGGGAAGTATGAGCAATTATACAACCTAAGGAAGACTGCGCTTCTTAATTCATCAAATTGGTAATACAATAACGTAAGAAGGTTACCGAAAGAAACTCAAGACAAGCAATTGTTTCTTTTATCCAATAAGGAGTAATCTAAACAATATAAATATATAAAGCTCCAAAGGGTTTAAGCCCCTTATCCTTACTCACCATGAATATAGCCAAAACCGAAAGATTACTTGACGAACACCTTCAAGTGCACATAATAAGACATTTCCTTTTCTTCAGTGCCTAAAGGATTTTAAATGTATAGTAGACGTTTAATAATCATAAAACCTACTCACAATATCTTTCTGGGCACTTCGCTGTCTACAGGGATCGGCGCCATTATAAATAAAGAAGAGGAGATCATCAGTACAAAAACGATAACCACAACATATTATAAACCTGGTAACAATGATATTTGGCTTACAAAGCCATCCTCTTCGCTACCATGATAGTAGTTATCTAAAGCGGAGATGGCTACCAAAAGAAATGGTCAGATCTTCTCCAAAGATCACCCTACTTCAGAAATACACAGTGTATATAAAAAAAAAACTTTAAGAAAAACAATTCCAGAAATTGCTAGACCCCAAATTTGGCCCACATAGAAATTACACAAGAAACGAAATACACCAGCGATCCATATTGGAACAGGAGGCGATTAGCTGGATCGATTGTAAAGAAAAATTACAGATCAAAAGAAACACTCATAATGCATACGCATTCAACACCGAGAGATCTAGAAGCATATCACAGTACCTCACAAATATATATCTATCCGGATATGAAGTAATACGAGTATGACTTATAAGAGTCATTTCAACAATACTCGCGGTGGTCAGCCACCAATCTATTCATCCAGATCGGGAGGTAATGCGATTCTATGGTGTAAAGAATCGTTAGATATCCTGATCCGATGGGTAAATCTATACAGATCATAAACATACGGCGCGACTCTACCAGTTCAAGGTTGTTCCAGCAATTAATTGATTTAATAAATAGAGCTATACAGATTGAATATCTACAGTGCGACTTTATCAAATAGAAATTGTTCAACAATTAATGGGTTATAATAAATAGAGTGAATATAAATCTCCACCGACCGTAAAATCCTTCTCTTACATGATCACTTACATGCAGAAAGAGATAGATACATTATACTTCTAGCTGGTTAGAGCTATATAGATTGAATATCTACAGTGCGACTTTATCAAATAGAAATTGTTCAACAATTAATGGGTTATAATAAATAGAGTGAATATAAATCTCCACCGACTGTAAAATCCTTCTCTTACATGATCACTTACATGCAGAAAGAGATAGATACATTATACTTCTAGCTGGTTATGATATTCTCAATTCAAAATATGCAAGGACTGGTAACAAGAAGATCTTACCAGAGGTAGAGGAGTACTGTAAGATTCGTACCGTACAACGATCCAACCTATTTAGAGGTCGCATAACAGGTGCAGGGTGTTGAGATTGCTTTTCTCAGTGCAGATCTCACTCATACCCAGCGGTTGAGCAGCTTCCAACACGCTACCAGTACAATAACACAAATTGATTCCTTCAAGTGGTCCTTCCAAATTCCTTTCAAGCATCCCCTTCACTGGCCATCGAATCCTCTTTTAAAAGAGTCTCACTCAAACCTCTTGGGTGGTTACTCCTCATTCGACAAGTGGCAACCTACTGGAGTTAGATGCTCCACTAAGGAGACAAAACTTCCACTCCCAACCCCACTACGTTTTAGCTTCATTAAATAAATAAAACTCAAAACCCGTTTTCAAGGGATCCTCCGCTCAGTCTGTTAACGCCGATCTTTTAAAGGGATCATGGGGAGATCGTGGAAACTAGAAATGAAGTTCAATACCAACACTTCTATCTCCTTTTTCCCCAGCGACAAATGGTAGCTTCAAAATAACCGTGGTGGTAGCCTTGGTGAGTTGTGCTCCCCTCAGGGGACAACTCCTAAAAACTCTCCAGAAAACTACCTGAACCTATGGCCATGTTTGGCATCATAACTCCAAATTTTGAAAATAGGTCGGCAGTTTAGTTTGTCACAAAGTTCACCTCAGTTTTGAAATAATCGGAGCAAGGATGATGGGAACAAGATCCCCCAATATCCGCCTTCTTATAATAACCATATCAAGGACTAGTCGCTCCGTTACTTTGTATGTAACTGCATTATTAAACTAACAACGATTTCTTATAATTGTTCTAATTACTTAATAGTCTCATTTTTAATAAGAACATAACCTTTATACGATCCACTCTTTATTTAGTGAACCTTGCAATCATTTCCTTATGATACTTTATCTTAATACCCCTTAGATGCACTTTTGCCATATGCTTTGTATTTGATAGTTTTCCTAGGTAATGTAGACATATCTTTATTTTACATATATAAATCTTGTCACATAATTTTTTCTTCATATCTAATTATGTATCTAAATATTTATACTTAAAAAGAATCCTCTTAGGATTACCTTTTTCCTCTCAAGGAGGATATGATAATATATTAACCTCATGTTTTTATATAACTTGAAATAGTAGTATTATCCAATAGGTACTCCTTTACCTTAAGTAGGATTTATATATATATAATATATATATATATATAAGCACTTTATCTAAAGGATAGTTGTAGGAGTTTCTTATTGTTTTGTAACAATAATAACTTTATTGGAAAACCTATTTAGGACTTAAAGTTAACGCAGGATTTTGATAACCTAAGACGACACTTATAACTTTTAGGGTTTTACCCGTAAACTCACTCTTCCTCAAGTGCCCGTGGCACTAAGATGATAACTATCATCTATAGTTAGTTTTTGGAAAGCCATCTTGCCCCTCACCTTCTTCTTAGTGACTTCATTTGCCTGGTGCTTAGTTGCGCCGTCGTTAAGTTACAATTACATTTATATAAAAATAATAAAATAATAAAGATCAAAATAGGTCATAAAGGAGGGATATCACATAGAATAATAAAAATAACGATCAAAATAGGTCATAAAGGAGGGATATCACATCCTCATCCCCTTTAAAATAACACCGTCCTCGGTGTTCACTCTTCTCTTGGAGTAATCATTTGTATCACAAAAGTTGAATTCAAAAGAAACCATGTTTAGTAACAATTTGTCATCAACTTCATAGTCAAACTCAGAAACATAAATCATGAGTTCTTTATTGCACATATCACTTGCAATATATGGAATAAATCTAGTGCTCCCTGATTGTATATTGTTAACGAAATCAACAAACAACATTCACTTGATCCAGGAAATTCTTGCCTAACACCTTAGTGCTCACGCAGCAATCCTTTCTCTCATGTTTTGCTTAACACCTTAGTGCTCACGCAGCAAAACATTTCTCTCATGTTTTGCCTAACACCTTAGTGCTCACGCAGCAAACATTTCATTCGTGTCTTGCCTAACACCTTAGTGCTCACACAGCAAACATCTCATTCATGTTTTGCCTAACACCTTAGTTCTCACGCAGCAAGCATTTCTTTCATGTATACTAAGCAGCGTCCTGCCTCCCACATATACACTTTCTTATAGCTTGCCTAGGTCTTACAGCCAGCCGATTCTCTAAGAATCCTAGTGGCTGTTCAATCCCTGATTTTAGGGAGTATTTCGATGCCTTTACAACACTCTTTACACAATTCCCCTCAAGCCTTCTCGCTTGAGTCCCGGAATTTATTTTCCCCAAGCCGCTTGCTTGAGTCTAGAAAAATCACTTCCACTTTAATCACCTTATTTCGTCATATTACATTCCGTACCCATACGATTACTCTGACCAATCTGGGTCAAGTGCTTTGTTCAACAATAATTATCAAAATCACAAGAATAAATAACAGTTGTGATGTGGGTTCTAAATCCTCACCCACTTATTTACCTTGGATAATGTTCATGCTCTTGTCTTTCCACAAGCTGCGTAAAGTTTTGACCATCAGGCAAATTCACCTGTTAGTAACAAGACAAATTATTTGTAAGAAGATATTTTTCTATGCAAAAAAAATAAGAAGATTACCCTTCACATTATAATATCCATGCTTGGTCATCTAAATTGACCCAAATAGGATTACATAATGCCTTAAAATACATTCTTCTTTATTATGGGCATTACGATCACTTCACCTCAATCCTTTTCCTTCACTGTATTAAGTACCCATTTTTCTTGCATATGCCAACATCATGTGAGTAACAATAAATCGTCTACATATATACTTGCATATATCTATCTCTAAGGATAACCACATACCTTTATGGGGGAGACTGCATATCGCTTTATTGTATGGCCCTCATATGCCAAGGTGCACGTTTAACTTGCATTAATACACATTAGTAATCCCCTCCATATCCTATAATCTATATATCAAAATGAAACAGATTATCAAGGTATCCATGCATATAACATAAAGCTTTGATCACATAAGGGTATAATCCTTCTGTCAGCCACTCCCAGTATCCCAACATTCCTAGTAAGGATCCCTGGAAATAGAATATACAAAAATGAAATCATAACATTTCATCATATGCATCCTTTTAACTACTTAGAATACACATGTATAATTCATTATTCTATACAATCTTATACGGCAAAGAGGCAAGGGGATTCTTAACAATTATTCTCTTTTATCCCTTGAAATCTTCAGATAAGTTTATAATGACAAAGGATACTCGTTTGTGGAAGTAGAGTTAAGTCGAAGGTCATGAAAATCATTCACAAGGATGGCAATTTTCTAGTCATAGAAAATGTGACATCTCCGAGGTTTGCGAGTTAGTATTTTGGTGAAAAATAAAATTAAATAAAGAAAAACTCTTCCCGTAAAGATCTTCACAATAAAACTTTTTTTTTAAAATAGCCATCATGTAATTAATACTTGTGCATACACTTGATTTTCTTACAAAAGTGAATTTAATTATACTATTACGTGTTACCATTGCAGCTTTCAACCATACATTTTAATTTCATGACATATAACCAATACATATCAACCACAATAACACACATACACATAAGAAGAGAACAAATTTCAGGTGGTTCACCCCTATTGGGCTACGTCCACAAAGGAAGGTCATTTCTTTTATTACTCAACGAGAAGGGGTTTTACATCTGCAACCAATTGTTGCGTTCTTCAACTTCCAACATTCCAAGCCCTTCTAGCTATCTGGAACAATTTTCACTTCCATTTTTCTTCCTGCATAATATCTCATGAACAAGGAGCAATCTTATCCCCTCAATAATTTCATATATAAAGGACAATATCATTTAACTAAATAAAAATCCAGTGATCACCTTTTTCACAAATTCCTATCCAGCTAACTATACAAAAGATCGCAGCGATCACTACTATCACTTCCTCTTCCGTTTCCATCCATATAACTTATAAAGGATCTTTACAACCGTAAGTATAACTGATCTAACAAGAAATTTCCATTCCAGTAATAACAAAATGGGGCATTCCACGGAATACCTAATCATTTGTTTAAATAGTTACAACTACAGCTTAACATGTTAATTGGGATAAGCTCCCATCAAATACCAAATAAATTTACATTCTCGACTAGGCAAGAAATCAATCATCTGAAATACGATCTTCAGTAATTACCATTTCAAAAACAATGAATCTACATATTTTAAACACAATGTTAACACCCTGATTCTCCGCAATGTAGAGATCGAAAATACTTCGACAACCAAAAGCAGAGATTAAAACATACAGTCCAAATCTCAAATCCGAAAACAACGCATGCCACTAGAGATTGAGAACTCAGTCACACGTTGCACAATTATAACAGGCACAGCTATAAAGAAAATCAGCATACAAAATCGGATACAGAAATCAGAATCAATGAGATTTACAAGCAATGATGCAGGGATTGGTCATGGCAAAACTACCCATCTTATCTAAAAAGGGATCGGGCTCGTTCTCAGAACTGAGCCGTCCTTTCCAAACCATTGAGTTATGTCAATACACTCCCAAGTTGAAATCCCTGTCCGTCATTATACAGCTCCACAACGACTATATATGATGACGATAACACCAATGGCTCTTACACATTAGATATACGTATAAAAATAAGTGACCAGACTAATGACACAGCATTGAACTAAAAAGTGATGCTAGCTGCATGGTTCACCCAGATTACAATTCGTGGTAGTAAAATAACCTAGATCTGGATGGATCTGAACAAATCGTGGCGGCAAAAAGATACACAGAGGCGAAACAGAGTTTCCTACAGTCGTATCAATATGATAGAGAAAATAAAACGAGGTGTAAGATGCAAGCACCTAGGTAGATTATCTTGCAGCTTGCGAAATAAAAACAAAATCAACCATCTACAGGTTCAACGCTGGATTCACAATACGATCTGAGCAAGAAATGCATCTACGGGTTCCATGCTTGATAAAATATGAGAGCAGGGTAAAAGCCCCCATAAGAAGATTAGATATTACCTTTTAAGCTTAGATATTTGTACCGAAATGCAATCACCATGTTTTTTGCTGTGCCTTCCACAGAGACATCATGTGCCGACCCTCATCATTCAACTCCCGCGCTCTTCATCCAGAATCCACAGATCGCCTCATACACCAAATTCCGGATCTCCATCGCTGATTCTTTTTGTATTTCTGTTTCCCCTTTAAATAAGATTCTGAAATCCTCCTCTCGATCTACACGGCCAGACTAAGAAGAAAATGTCTCGAGTCAATCTCTCCTCCTGGGATTCATCGATCCTCTATCTCTGTCCATCAATAGCGCCTTCCCGTATTTTGTCCAACCAAACCCCCTCTTCCTTTCCAGCGAACGCTTCTTTAAATTTTCTGTGGAGGTGGAGAAGGTATCGTGATAGGGTTTGTTCAATACAGATCTAAACTATAGAATGCCTTCACTAGCAATGACCAGCATATCGTACATTTACAGGATGAGGACTGAGGACTGAGATCCATTTCAGGATTTCCGTGTTCCTATCTTGTAATGCATATCAAAAACAAAATTACAGACAGAGCACATGCAGTGCAAAGGAGGGCGTCGAGATCTCTGCAACAAACGACTGCCCAAGGACCATTTTCCCCAAAGGGGCATCATTGGTCTTTTAAATAAATAGACAAGGCATGAACCATCTAGATAGAGGACGTCGAAATCTCTATAACCGTAGATACCCCAACGACCCCCTCTTCCTTTCCTTTTTATAATTGAACAGAGTATGAATCAAGTAAAACAAGGGCATCTAAATCTCTTTTTCCCATCTAGAGGTTGATTCATCACCAAGCTGAGTCAATACTCGCCAAATGGCCGATGCATGTTTTGTTATTTAAGAATCGGCTCCCTCCATTGAGAAATGCGCCGACCAAATCCCTTAAAAATAGGTTGTATCTTCTCCTCGAACGTTTAGATTGAGGTAGTTAACCCCCAATTCGCTCAGAATCCTAAGCTCACATCCTCGTCGGTTTCATCGAGCTCAACCTCCCTTTGTCCAAGCTGAGCTAACACTCCCCAACAACCAAGCCTTAAGTCACCTCGTAAGCCAAATCACTAGGTAATATTAATACATGAGATAACAAGGACAACCCATACTAGTTTAGTTATATATATATATATATATATATATAACTATAACCGACATCTACACATATGGTATAAAAGGTAAGGTCCTTTTTATACCTAAGAGTGTTAGTATCTAGGTATTTCTAAATACCAACCATGTAAGGAAATACTTAGTTTCACATATTCAAAATATGTAAAGTATACTTTTCCTCTTACTTGAAGAGTTTGGTCTATAACTAAGTATCCATATATATATATATAAATCACACTTATTAATGGATAACTCTTATGAATTACATGAGTGTTCATGCTCACTATTAAGTATGTAAAACACATACTCTCACATACTATTAAGTATGTAAGACACCTACTCTCACATACTCTGGTATGTCTATAAGGTTTTTCTTTTGAACCTTTAATACTCTCAATGTTCATATATTTCAATACATAGCTTATAATCAATCTTAATTAGAAGCTAGGCTTTCTTTTATCTTAGAGAATTACTAAGTTCTCTAGCACACTCCTTTCGGAAAAGGTTTACAACATATAGTAGGATAATTATTTGGAAACCATCTCATCGTTTTGTTTACGTTAGGACTTAGTTAGGTGGACACTTAGAATCTTTGTTCCACATAGGAGATATTATGAGTTTACTTCCTTCAAGTGCCTTTGGTACCGAGATGACGTGTTCTCCATCGCTCAAGTTTACAACTTAAACTTAGGTATCTAACACATCGCTTACAAGTTCTTCTGGCGGGGCCTTGGCCTTGAGCTCCTCGCCAGAAGCAATTACAGTTTACATCTAATTTGCAATATACATTTGTCAAACTAAATGGGAAAGAAGGAGGGATGTCACAGAAAATTTCACACAATAGAATGTCCATTTAAACCAAATGAAGTTAATTCCTATCCTTTCAATTATTTTATTTTGAGGATGACCCTTTGTTAAGCATTCATAAAAGTTTTACAACTCTTCTAACCATCTATGGTTTGGATAGTATATATATATATATATATATATATATATATATATATTAGGTAACATTACTTACATTAACCTTGAAGATCTATTATATATTTATAATTTCAACTAATCATTCTTCGCTACCATGTCACATAACAATTAAGTAAGAACATAAAACTAATATTCTATATCGAATCCATCGCATGTAACATTCAATATAATGTACAAACATCTTCTACACCTTCTCTAAACAACACTTAGCCAATAAGGAGAATTTCATGAGTTACTCCTTAGTACCATTTATGCATTTTTCTAATATAATAAGGATTATCTCCATCCTACAATCTCAGGTACATAATTAATACAATCATTTCAGCATAAGTGCGAGAAATCAATAACCAAGTAATCCATGACAAATTTATAGTCCTTCATATAATGACCTAACCATTGTCCATTCAACCCTTATAATTCGATATACCTGCTATCCTGCCTTCATTTGTACACTCACATTTCCAAGCTTTAAAACCTTTCTAATCATCATAATACACAATTAAAGCGATCAAGTACTTATGATGAATATCTATGACTTGACTCATATAAGTACTAAAACCTTACTCATGGCATCAATCAACGGATAGGAGTGTACTTCTTTCATAGGGTGAATGATTCTAATTATGCTTATACAGCCCTCATAAACTTATGAACATTCAAGGCTCCTATGTTACTATCGTTATGATCAATATACATGAAAATATTAACAAGATCACTAAGATAAAGATAGGAACATAGTCAAATTAATATCATCATTTTCAAAGAATACTTTCTTGTCATTCAATGGAATTGCATGAGGAGATATCCATCCTCTAGTATTTATCAATACAAGATCATTTAGATACGAAATGAAACATATAAACTGCTCACACATCAAAATGCTTACCCTTTAGAATGCTTCAATAAGTGGAGCATACTTACTTGCGATTTAAAAGACATCTTGTCGATTACCTCCTGTTGATTCTTTAGAACATAAATCCTTTGTTTGCGTCTTATCGATGGAGTTCCCTTGACCAGCTTATATTATTTCTTCAACTGAGCCCAACTAAGCCCGAGCGTTTGCAACCTGTGCTCTAGCGGGAGAAACTTGATGTCGAGCTTGGAGATTCATTTTCCCCTTTTGCAGTGCAATCCCATGCATCCAAAATGAAACACAAATAATTGATTAGTCATCTTAACAACCTTCATACTTAATTATCGCATTTTGAGCTCATTAAGCCCTAGTGTTGGAACCTAATGCTCTGATACCATATGTCACGTACCCAAATTTCTTGAAATTTTAAAAACTTTTCTAAGTGCCTAAATGCCACTAATATATATGCGGAAATATAAAGTAGGGTTTACTTCCTCTAATTACTGCTTACAATTAATTATAACTTTACGACTTATAATCCTGTTATAAACATTGTCATGATAATCAAAGAAAAGATCCCTCAAATGTAATTTATGCATCACAAGTACTATCTCCTGTCATATTTTCACATTTAAGGTAGACAATTTATTTTCGACTGATCCAATTCTTAACTTGATTATCAACCATTGAATCCGGGACCTCAACCCCTTCTAAATTCCACACATGGTTGTCTTCTTTGGAACCAACTAACTCTTCATATGCGTGCACAAGATACAACCTTCATAATTTAATATTTAATACAATAGTTTAAATTTTACTAACCCTTTCCCTTCATGGAAATATAGACCAAGAAAACCATAGACAACTATATTTAAGCCCCTGTTTCTTTTAACAAAACATACAATTATTCATCAAATTAATAGAACGCACTTCAAGATGTTAACTAATTTTCAAGAAGCATGTACGTCTTTTATCAGTTACTTATACCAATACAACAACCTAAATGATAACAACTTAATCAAAATCATAAGGGGAAATCTATTGGCATTATGCATCATATAAACAACCAACTTCCTAACTGATTCACATACTTCAAAGTAATCATAAAGAAACAAGTACTCAACATAAAGACACATTGCGAAACACAATAAGCAACCACATGAGACCAAAGATAACGTGGTTCACCCGTACACGGGCTAGTCCACAAATGTGTGTGCATATTTTATTATAATTATCAACACAAGTGAAGCATTACAAAATGGCAAACTCAGTTGTTTGTAAAAATCCATCATTCTTGATACTTCTCTCCTGAAGATCGTTTACAAAACATTCAATCCTAACCTCAATAGATTTCCAAGATCTATTCCTAGCTCTAGTAGCTAGCATAGTTCGGTAATAATTCAACTTAGTTCATTCCAGCCTTTCGACCAACAAATTGTCTAGCCGAGCCAATATACATAACTATTTCAATGGTAAAGTAAAACAACAACTGACGGCTTCGGAAATCGTAGCCATTGCATTCCACTGCAGATATATTATATGTTTATATAAAACCTAGGATACCTATTTCCACAAGGATTTGACGTTATGCAGATAATAATAAAATATAATTGGTAATAATCTGCAGCCCAGCTTCACCCATTCACATAGTTAGTGATCTAAACGAATGCAGTTCACATCTTATTATAGTGTTAAACAAGTTCTTTAAGTATCGAATGGGCAACTTAAGGCAAATAGTTAAACCCAATATTATATAGCCGAAAAGTAATTTATTCAAACTATCTGGATAACAGTTCACATCTTATTAAACAAGTTCTTTAAGTATCGAATGGGCAACTTAAGGCAAATAGTTAAACCCAATATTATATAGCCGAAAAGTAATTTATTCAAACTATCTGGATGTAACAGTTCACATCTTATTATAGTTAAACAAGTTCTTTAAGTAGACCGAGGAGAGTCAGGGGTCAACTATCTCCATAGTTAGCTCTCCCTTCTATTCCTGCATTCCAAAGTCTTAACAAAAACCCAAATATTAACGGGGTGTCATCCCTCATTTATTAACAACGAAAAAGAACAGTGTTTACGGATATGATCTAAAAGTCGATCGCTTAGTATTTCACTTGTGCAACGATGTAATCACCACACTTGTCAAAATTATGAAAGCAATGATCTATCATTCAAAGATCAGAAAAAAAAAAGGATCCGGAGATCGTGGCAAAGAAATATACGCAGAGATTTAAAATAAGATTGTTAAGAAAAACTCCGATATATATATATTAATTTATATATATAGAATCTAATGCTATCATTATTTAACAAAAGGAGTTTAATAAGTGAAGGGACCATTTAACCAAAACTAAGGTTCACTATCTCAACGAGCCAAATCGTGGATAAGACTGCAAAAATCAATCAACGAAACTAAACACATTTACCTGTCATCAAACAATTGTACCGATCATAGCATAGATCTTTTCACCAAGAATGTTATTCTAACAAATGTGCTCAAAGACACAATCCACTGAAAGATCCAGCCACAAAAATAATTTAAAAGAGATGGACGAGGTCCTCACCTCATGAGAGAAATAACTGGACGATCCCTCCATGTAACATTTATTTCAACAGGATCGAACTTTGTGGGGATCGTCCTGAGAAATTACCCTACTAGAGAGATTATAAAGATCAGCGAGAGGGCCTACGGAGGTTTCATTGTCGAGCAGAGTTTGAATGTCTAAGGGTATGTACCAGAGTCTGAGTCGTCTAACTCCGATTGTCTGAATTCTAAGAAATGTATATAAAAGAATCAAAACCCCAAATCTCCGAGGCGTTGCCTTAAGCAAGTGGTGAGGGTTATTCTAACATTCCGTTCAAACAAACATTTGCAAATCTATCGTTGAACATATTAACGTCCCATATAAACTTAGAGGTTGAGGAGCTAAGTAACAACTATGCAGTGGATGTTACTTCATCCAATGGTATGGTAAATGACTTCATCGGTTTGCTGCAGAGAGAGGCAGGAATTATCCGTGCAAGGTTTGAAAACAAAAGAAAATACTAGGGTCTCTTCACAAGCAAACATAACGACCGATACAATTCTATGAGAAAAAGCAGAGATTCACTTACATTGATAGAAGGAGTAAACTCTTAACGCCTGCAACATATTTTCTCCCTTTAACCCGAGACTATCAGTTTCTGTACATATCACTGCCTCCTTCCTCCCCTCATCGGACGAAAGAAAAACCTCTTTGGAGAGCAACGCCCGGAGATTGACATCGGATCCCTCTCCAGTGGATGACAAATGGCACCGACAGGAATTAGATACAACTGCCAGTCAAAGGAAAATCTCACGCCGATCATTCCCCGGATTCTCAGCTGATACAACCTGTTTACTTCAATGTGATGGGTTAACATCTTAGTTTCGGTTTGCTGAGAATCCCCTTTTATTTAATCATAATTTCATTTTTAAATTATTCTTGTAGGCACACCTGAGAGTCAACCAATCGCTAATAAATAATTATTTGAAATACTTACCTAGAAATATTTTGGAGCGTGAGCTAGAAGTTCCATTTAAGCCATGTTTTTCGACTTTGCAATCCCAAAAATGATGAGGCCGACGAAAGAGCTGTAAATTCGATACATAACCCTAAATGCATATTAAAGTCACAAAAATTGTTTCACTTCAACTATGACTATGCATCCACCATTGAATCTCTTAATCACAAGAATCTAATCGTGCAACACAGGATGTACTTCAATCAACTTCTTTGGTTTTCCCTGAATCACCCATCACGATGGTAGGAGATCTCGTGCCATAATTGATAATGCACTAGTTATGTGAAGTGGTGTGCATCATTCTCTCCTCCAAGTAAAATTGTTGTAAAATGGGAAATCCATTCACTCTCATGAGTTGTATTTGAGGAAGAAGTCCCATCATTACCATTATCAAACCTTAAAAACCAATATTATAGCATGGCAATGCAATATAGTCTAACTTAAGTTCATTCAATATGTTTGAATGATGATTTAATATAATGTTATGAAGTTGATCAATTAGTTGTCCAAAACCTAACCCTATTGACCAATATATTCCTATAATCATTGAGAGGATATATATATATTTGGGAAGTTATAATTGTCTTCTCACATTATCTCTATCAATGGAAAAAAATTACGAGAACACAAGACAACGCACTCACAGAAGCTCGGTTGGGTTTAACACTCGTTAAATTTAGGCACATGGCTCTAGTGCATTATTGTTGGGAAGATCATACTCCTGGTAGAATAATAAAAATAACGATCAAAATAGGTCATAAAGGAGGGATATCACATGTTTTATTTTTAAGTTCTGTTATCTATTTTGCATATTACAGTTTTGTTGTTTATTAAACTTTCACTGTTTAATTTATAAGTTATTTTAGTTTCCTGTATAAGTTAATAATTTTGTATAATTATGAAATGATTGAATAAAATGGTTTCTATATTTTTCCCCATGCAAAAGGAACAGCATCGTACTCCAGTACAAAAACAGATTAAGATAGATAAGATAGGATAGGCAAACTGCCATGGTGATGGAAGTACTATTTTTTTATATTCTGTTAAAATTATCTATTGTTATTATTTAGCAATATCTACTGTATTCTACTCACAACACCATTTTTTATTTCCATTCTTTTCATTTGTGTTTCCCAAAGTTTAGTTTCAAAAGAATAACTATAGTCTGTTGTTAATCTCATTGTTGTATATATAGGACAGTTAGACAAATAAGAAGCATCACATTACTAACTTAGGTTTTGTAATTCTACATTTAAATACTTTCAAAGTTTACTGTTATTACTAATATTCCTATTACTGTACACATATAGTAGTTAAGCAAACAAAGTTTTTATTATATAGTTAGGGTTTAATATTTTTATTTTTACATGCACATATAATCATGAACACACAATTGAAATACTGTTATAGGATCGAGCTAAATGAATAAGCTTTCTGTCATTTTCTTGTTTTACTCACAGTAGACAAATTAAGTATTTTTTTTTACATTACAAATCATTATTGTAGATCGAACTCTTTGATTTCAAACATCATCACAAAGTTAAGACATTTCAATGAATGTAGGAGCGAAAGTCAAACAGTACACACAAATTCCATTTGATGCCGAACATATCAATAGTCATCATTGTTTCATCCAATCTAAACTTAACTACAACCCTAAATCCTGACAGACGTATAGTTGTATTACTTAATCATTTACACAGTCAAAGGCGAGGCATTTGGCCGAACATATCACATAGTTTCAACACTTAGCTAAAGATCAAATGACAGTAACATGCATTTTCTTTTCCCCTATTGTGTAAACATTTTCATGAACTCACATTTCCTAAAGAAACAATAGCAGCAGTGATATCGAAACCCAGTTTTTAATTCTTCATCATATATTTTCATAACCTCACAGACATTAAATAAAACAATGTCGAGGTATCCATAAATTTAGCTACACAGTTGCACAAATCGTATCACATTGTTTTCAAACGTAGAGGTCTGTTGGAAATACTTAGTATCACATGTACATTTTGAATAGACGAGACATAGTTTTGTTCACGGGCCAAGTCCCAACACATTGAAACAAAAACAACTATCATAACACAGAATTGATAACGTTTATCTTATTATCTCAACAAAGTTTGAAACCCTAAATTCAAAACAAAGGATCGTTGCTAAGATCGAAATCCTAAACTAAAACACTATGCAATTACCAGCTATTACATCGACTGTACAAACTAAAACAACAACCCAGGGTTTTACAATCACAACTTCTAGGTTTGATGATGCACTGTTTTCCATGACTTATGCCAGGAAAATCTACGAGGGTTTGCCACCAGGCTTACTATTTTAGCTGCATTGCTATCCATTGATCACCGAACCCTATTGCCAACAAACTAGAGCATGGAGTACAGAATCTTGGAATTTACTGCCAAAAGAAAACTATGAGGAGTTAGTATTATTATCACTTGACTGTTAAAAACAAAGAAATAAATTGTAGAACATATAAACCAGAGAAACTTACCCAGTTGTTAAACAGTCGATTGGAATGCGTTCATCTTTCAAATCCTTTCTCCAACGCAGCAAAGTTGCCATGCAACTGAATCATAACCGAACTCGAAGTCAAGACCTCCTTATTAACTTATTTGCCACCGAAAGAAAGCCACAGGAGTTCAATATTACACTCTCAGCAAACGCTTAAGCACTTATACATTATTCCACAACAAAAATTATAGAGTTTTTGAAGCACAGTGCCATCCACAACTGCCCAAGGTCGAGCCCTGTGAACTAGCGGCCTGTTGGCCTTCTTCCTCCAAAACAGAACCACAAAATGAATGCACGAAGGCAAATAACGTTAAGGAAAATCTTCCTAGGGTTTACACATTTCATCTACCAAAAACCACAAAGATCAACGATCGAGATTGAGCCAGCGAGCTACGGAGAAACCAAGGCAGAGTTATGACCTAATAGCATTCAATAACTACATTAATTTGTAGGACAATCGGATGCCATATCACTAAAGCTGAGTTCACAATGTGGTGACACATCACCTTTCCTCATGAAGATTTTCGCATGGAGCCAAACACATAGACGCCAGCGTAGTAACCACAACACCATAATAAGATCACATTGAATGCTAAAGATCTCACGTAGATTTAAGCTAGAACCTCGACTGCATAAACATTTAATTCATAGCAGAGTTCAAGTCTTGTGACAACGAAGGCCTCGAGGTTTTAACAATGCCATACAGCTGCATATAACCGCGTATAAGTTACAAACATAGGATAGAGGTATCGTATTACCATAAACATTGATACATGGTTCATTCCATAGGTTATTACAATACCATTCACGCTAGATGCAAAAACCTTATCCCAAGTTTATATAACACATACATGCAATACATGCCGAACTATGGAGTTTAAACATTTCATGCCATTTTCTTACTCGCTCCATATAACATTACAACAATGTTATTAACATAGTTCCCATAGGATATCCAACGTAGAATCAATATAGTGAATATATCAACCATATTATAAATCAATTATGCCATAGTATAGTATGGACTACCACATAGTAAATGTTTAAACATTATATTTAAATATCTAGGCTATTTGCTTAAGGATAGGGTAGAGTACTACTTAACTTGTACACCATATTGAAAACTAAGGTTTGATGTAAAATCTACTATGATGTATACTACATATCAATAGCACCTAGATTTACTTATGGACGTAATACAAATGCCAGCATTAATATTACGAAACGTATTACATTGCCGTCGTCATTCCAGGAGGATCAATTATTATATTGATGACACCATCTTTCACATAAACCAAACATGTTACAAATTCAGATAGTTAAACTAGATTATATTACCACTAATCTCACCAACAAATACAATGAGTTAGTGCTTAAACATTGCTGACGACACGTGCAATCATAACCATAAAAGATGATACAAGTGACGAAGTTAAACTGAAGATACATACCATTGACATATTCATGCACGGCAGATTTTATAATTATCTTAAACATAGAGATGACAAGCTGAAGCTTTAAACTTGTCTTGTAAAAACTGGAATTACTCTATAACCTTACCTGTAGATCTGCGAAAGAAGAATCCAATGCTTTAGCTTTCAAAGCTAAGTAAACCCAAGGGCACCCGATAGGAACCGCTTCAGAATTATGCAAACAACATCATCAGTATTGTACCAGATTCTTACACATAACAAAATAAAAACCTCGTTCTGTTACATCCTACTTATAACTAAGTACATAATCATGTTTAGAACAATTAAGACAAATTGTATGAGACAGTTATCATTGTTAGCTAATTATTATCATTCCGCAGTTAGCATTTATCTTATAAATTAGGCTACATCAAATTTTTTTTATTTTGCGATTTTTGGGATGTTACATATGACCCCCATACTACCCCAATCTTTTGGGATTGAAAAAAAAATTTAGTAACTCAGTGGAAACCATTGACTCCAATAATGTTATCCCAGAAGAAATTATCAAGGACATTCTAGAGCTTCTCGTAAAATGTTGGAAGAAGACACACAACTAGAGGAGTAGTAAACATGAATGGTTCCTACGAATCTTGTGCATATTTTGAATTTAGCAAAAAGTATAATTGAATTTTTCAATAATTTATTGATCTTTTCCCCACTTGCTAAATGACCACATCACTACCACGTACAACTGTTCACTACATGCTATGAACATTTTTCAATAATTGTGTAGTGAACAGGTGCGAGAATTGTTGTGATGTTATATATTTTCACATAATTCATGAAAAAATCACAGCCTCTTACCTAGTGGAAAAAATAAGTATCATATGCCTATTGCTATTATTTTTCCTAATAAAAAATTATATTTTTCTATTCAAATGGTACGAGGAATACAACCTTCATGTGCAATGAACTATACAAAAATTGTAATAGATTTTATAGCTATGAGATGGGATATACACACCCTAATTTGATAAAAAAAGAACTTCTAAATGTCCACAAAAGTAACCTATACTCAACTTGATCAAATAAATCTAATCTGATCTCACTGTCGGCCAGCCCACATTGTTATGATCTATAACCAAATATATAAAAAATCCATATATGTTGATACAAATCATTACAACCATCCATGTTGGTGTTCAATAAAATTTATAAATCATTGGATTTCAAACAAAGAGAATAAATCTACTCCAAATTCTACTTGAAGGTATTGACCACACTGCCATTTTATTCCTTAAGATAAAGCTACCCAATATGATTGTATTAGCACGACTTGACTTGTTATAGAATAGCCATAGACTCTAATCTATGTTAGAGATAATTACTCCCTGATGACATCAGTTAGATGCTCAGTTCCTAACAAGCAGTTAGATGAGTCTTAGTTAGAACTAAGACATAGTTGCATGCAGTCACATGCAACAGTTAGTTAAGTCTAAGTTTAGCATGTGATACTTCTATATATTCAGGCCTTCGAGTTCATTGTAAGTATGAAGTTTTATGTGAATAGAAAACTGCAACTTGTTCCTTAAAATTCATCATGGTATCAAAGCTTCATTAAGTTTCTTGGAGAGTATATTGATCCAAGAGCACATCCAGGCATGTTGTATTCTTCCATAGTGAAGAGGGATTCTTTCATAGCGAAGAAGGCATATATCGTTCGATCCAAGCCAAGATCTTTCACCAGCCAAGTGAGAGAGTTAGATCCAAGAATTTGGATAGAGATCCGGGTTCGAGTCTAAGCACAAGATGACCTGAGAAAGCTTTTAGATCCGCAGATCTGAAGCAAATTTGTGAAGAAACTCCAACCGTCGTTGTTGGAAAGCATGAAGAAAATAAAGTTCTAAGGAAAGAGCTGTTGAAGAATCAAATCTGTGAAGAAAGCAGCCAGGATCTGATCCGTGAAGAAATCAGCGAGGATCTAATCTGCAAGTCATGAAGACAAAATCTGATCTGTGAAGAAAGCAGCTGGCCGCCACCGATTAAGCTATGAAGAAAACGTTTGAAGTGTGAAAATCTGCATGAAGAGATCCACGGTTCAGCAAATCCGTGGAGAAAGACCTAGATGAAATCAGAGAATCGGCCGAGGAGGAAGATCCGCTAGCTGTGAAAATAGAATCCGATCCACGTGAGAAATCGATGGAGCCGTGAAGAAACTCCGATATTTGTGTGAAGAGCTGGTCCGTATGGCTATGGCTGCATACAAAGAAGGGTGAGCAGACAACCATTGAGAGAAAAGAGATCGGTGAAAGGAGGCACCATCTCAATCAAATTGTGGAAGCGGTTCATGTTGCCGTGAAGAAAACCCCCTAAGCACGGAAAGTTTCACGAAGAAGAACATTTGTTGAAGAGAAGTCAAATTATTGTGGGTAAATTTGTTGAAGAAAATAAACAGTCGCCAAACCAGAATAGGCATGAATGCATGTGCCAAGATGCATACGCGTGGAGTGAAGGCTTGACTTTATGGAAAGACTGTAAGCCAATCCATGAGATATCAAAGGTATGATATAATACTTCTTTATAAAGGAGATTACATGGAAAAGCTTTAAGTCATTGAGTTCATGAAAATGATATTGTTAATAAAAGCATTTTATTATAGATTATTTGTGAAGGAGATTTTAAAAGATTAAGTGGAAAAGAAATAAGTTTGAAACCCTTGCATGATAGTAAAGGTTTGTAGCTTAAGATTGAAGGAAAAGCTAAGATTTGAGGGAAATCTTGCATTAAGGGAGCATGAAGTAAATCCTGTATTTTTTTAGGGAGCGATAAGGAAGGAAGGATGTGGACTCAAGAGAAGGAGTCCATAGTCCTCAGTGAGCCTCGACAGAAGGTAAATACACAAGTTGATAACCTCTTAGCAACATAGGATGAAGAACTTGAACCAGAGTATGATGGTGATCACCTTTCTTGTGAAGAAAGAGTGATAGTGCTACAACAAAAGAAGCTCATTAATGAGTTCTTGTTTGGAGTGGTAATCCTATTTGAAAATGACGATCAAGTGGATGATGTCTTTGTAGCAGTAGCAACTGAGGAGGACGAAGCTAAAGTAACAAGTTTCGAAGAAGATTTGTCATTCATTGAGGATTGGCTTGCAAAGCCAAAAGAAGTTGTAGATGACAACTTACATTCAGTAGTAGCAGAATCTGAAGAAGAAGCAAGATATGCTATGTACCCAGTTGAAAAGTTGGAGGAAGAAACATGCAACAAGTATTTTGCAGGAAGCATTGAAGATGTTGTAGATCATCGGTTTTTCAACGAGAGCCATGAAAAAAAGAAAAATCCATGCAATAACAAGAAGAGATATCCAGAGTTTAAAGTCTGGAGCACAAAGAAGAAGAAAAGCATTGAAAGCTTCAAAGTTTGGAGCAGAAAGTATGAGAAGACACTCCATCAGCACATTGCAACAAAGAAAGTCAAGATAAAGATGTTTTGTAAGCCTCGCTGAGACATAGACCAGTAGGAAATCTTTTTTGATGAAATTCCTTAGAGGCAGTATGTTTTAGCTGCAATTAGATAGTATGTTTAGGGGTTGTAATTAAGGGAGAGTGTTAGAGATAATTAATCAGTTAGATGCTCACTTCCTAACAAGCAGTTAGATGAGTCTTAGTTAGAACTAAGACATAGTTGCATGCAATCACATGCAACAGTCAATTGAGTTTAAGTCTAAGTTAAAGAGTCTAAGTTTAGCATGTGATACTTCTATATATTCAGATCTTCGGATTCATTGTAAATATGAAGTTTTATGTGAATAGAAAGCCGCAGCTTGTTCCTTAAAATTCATCAATCTACATTCTTCGTTGGTAGGTGGTACTTGGCTTGACCTCGTATAACATAGACGGAAAATTCGTCTTTGGTAGGTGGCACTCGGCACCGGTAAAGATGGTTTACTTTCTTTGTATCACAGCTGGGAAGAACGTGGAATATAATTCCACCCAAAATCTACAGGTGCGAGGCGGCTGCAGAAGTTTCACATAGAAAATAGAGGTTAGCTGATCGATTCCCAAGATCAGCACTTAATTTTATTTCTACAATAGAATATGGTTTTTTTGTTAATCATGTCCTTGAATTTAATGTCAACTTGGTCATGCTAAACTCAACCGACAAATCTTAATCAGCAAGCGCGTTTGGGTTGATTACTTAACGTTCTATCAGATACATGGAACGACAATATGTTTAAGCATGGCAAACATTATGCACATTTTACAAATTCTGCATTTTTTTTTTCATCACAGTTTCCACATTAATTAATTCTGAGAATGACAATGAAATAATTCATTATAATTTATTGTTCTCTTGGGAATTCATAAACATCGCAACCATTCTTAATGTGTGTGTTTGTGGTAGAACTATTGGGTTGCTCAGTGGGGAGACGATTATCACAACGTTCCCCGACTTAACTTTTGGCACAAGGACTGCCACTACAATTTCTTAGAACAAAGCTAATATGCATAATACGCATGATAGGCATATACTAACTTGTACAATGAATGTTACTACTTTTATTCAGAACAATCTGCCTCCAAACTAAATTAAACGGCCATGCCGATTACAAACTCCAATTGATAAGGTGAGAACCTTAGTTGCGCATCTTATTATTATCATGCACGCCTTTGAAATGCAAGGGGCCTGAAAATTAGGATGTAGCATCCTTTATTTCAGTAGTTGTTCACACCAATCTTCTATCGCATGCCTGCTTTCTTCTGAATAATCGTGGTGGTGAGGGGACTGTGATGGCGGTGGGGAGAAGTGTAATGGTATGGTTGTGGGAGAGAAGACAGCGAGGGAGGAGACTTTTAGTAATAGGGCGGGCGGAGGATATGGGGATGGGGGCGGTGGAGACTTGTAGTAGTAGGGAGGAGGAGGAGATGGCGATGGCGATGGTGGGGGAGGTGATTTGTAGTAGTAGGGGGGAGGAGGAGAGGGTGATGGTGGGGGAGGGGACTTGTAGTAGTAGGGAGGAGGAGGAGGGGACTTGTAGTAGTATGGTGGAGGAGGTGATGGTGATGGGGGAGGAGGAGATTTATAGTAGTAGGGAGGAGGGGGAGATACAGAGGGAGGGGGTGGAGGTGGAGGTGGTGACTTGTAGTAGTACGGAGGAGGAGGAGATGGAGATGGGGGAGGAGGGGAATTTGTAGTAGTATGGTGGAGGAGGTGATGGCGATGGTGGAGGTGGAGACTTGTAGTAGTATGGAGGAGGGGGAGGGGGAGGGGGAGAGGGAGATGGAGGAGGAGGTGACTTGTAGTAGTATGGAGGAGGAGGAGACGGAGATGGAGGAGGAGGGGACTTGTAGTAGTATGGTGGAGGAGGTGAGGGGGATGGGGGAGGTGGAGATTTATAGTAGTATGGAGGAGGGGGAGATGGAGAGGGAGGGGGCGGTGACTTGTAGTGGTATGGCGGCGGGGGAGGGGAGGGAGATGGAGGGGGAGGAGATTTGTAGTAGTATGGTGGAGGAGGTGATGGGGATGGGGGAGGTGGAGATTTATAGTAGTATGGTGGAGGCGGTGATGGGGATGGGGGAGGTGATTGGGATGGAGGGGGAGGGGACTTGTAGTAGTATGGGGGTGGAGGAGATGGTGATGGAGGTGGTGGGGATTTATAGTAGTATGGTGGTGGAGGAGATGGAGAGGGAGGGGGAGGTGACTTGTAGTAGTATGGTGGTGGAGGTGAAGGAGATGGCGGAGGGGGTGACTTGTAGTAGTATGGAGGAGGGGGTGGTGGTGATTTGTAGTAATAGGGGGGAGGAGGGGATGGCGATGGTGGTGGTGGAGATTTATAGTAATAAGGCGAAGGAGGTGGCGGAGACTTGTAATGATATTTAGGGGGAGAAGTTGGTGGTGATTTATAGTAATACGGAGGTGGAGGGGATTGAGATGGGGGAGGGGGAGATTTGTAATAGTAAGGCGGAGGGGGAGATTTGTAATAGTAAGGCGGAGGAGGAGATGAGTAGTGATATTCCTCCGCATTAGCCGTTAGAGCAATGGTGGCAAGAAGCAGTGGCAATAATAATGCCGTCATTCGGGAGGGCGAGAGGCCTCCTCCCTGGAGGAATTCCGCCATGGTGCTTCCTTGCAAGAGTGCAGTATTATCGCAATAGCACAAACGCCGCTTCTCTCTGTTTGTGGGAAGGGAGGATTAGAGAGTGGAGGAGGATATATATCTCCTCTCAGCCTCTGAGATAGGAAACAATGTCCTCACTCGCTGATATTTATAGGGTTTTATCGCAAATTGCGTTCACCAATATTTATGTTGAAGAAGTCGAGTAGTTACTGTGATCCAGCCACGGTTCTAGATCTTGACTATTCACCGCGAGCGACTTTTTCCATATAAGATTTGATCAACAATGTAACACATGAAGATTCAAACAAACAATGTAACAAGGATGACCAATTCTAAGTCTGTTGGCATGAAAGCAATGTAACAAGGATACTAGGATAGTGCGTGAGTGGCAACCGACTGATCGGGCCGTTCGCTGGCCGAGTCATTGAACGGCATTGAAGCAGTGGGCCCCTTCAGAACCAACATCCCTCCACCGGTAGTGGGCCTTATCGATTTTACAATCGAATGATCGGAGGGGCTAGCTTCAAAGTCAACAGCTGGTCATTGGCAAAACTTAATGAACACGTCGATTAGTGATGTGAAAACCGCGTTTAAATTGATCAATTTGGACGCGTTATCCATTATTTTGTTGTTTTTCAGATCAAAGTGAAAACAAATCAAAACATTAGTTAAAGATGGACGCGTTATCCATTATTTAAATTCTAATATTTCAGATAGTTTACAAAAATATATTTGTAAATTGGGAGTTTAAGTGAGGAACATGTAGATATATTTGTCGACTTTTCAGAGTTGGATTGACGTCGATTAAAAAATCCCAAACTCACCAAGTTGCCACGTTTATAGGATTAATTGACATCATGCTGATTCAAACAAATAATATAACATGGATGACTATTAAATTAGTATTAGTTTGTATGAAATCGAGGGTTGAAGTGTCGATAAGTAATGACCGAGCAAGGCAAAGCGTAATGAACACGTAACTCCCCGCTAGCTCAAACGGTTGTTATTCAAAATTCTCACAGGCAATATGCATTATTTTGTTGTTTGTTTTCACTGTTATTTATTAAATTAATTATTGCAAGAATTATGAAGTTATGCATTCAGAGCGACCTTATACAATTATTCTGTGACTCATTGGGGGCAGCAAAGACCAGCCACTATAATCAACCTGTAGATGCTGTCATAGGTTTGTCCTTATCTTTATCAATGTTTTGATATAATGTGTATTGCGTATGACTAATTCTGTTGGTCGGCGACTTTTCCGAATTGTATAGACGATGATATAAAAAATCCCAAAATCTTACCAAACTTCCATTATTAGTGAGGATTGTTATTTCCAAACGACTTCATCACGTTGGCCGGACTTGCCTTCTAGATGCTTTCATAGTAGTTATCGCTTTAAATGTTCAATAAGTATAGTGATTATCAAAGTCTGCCGAAAGTGGAGAAACCGTGCATTCGAGTTTGGACGGAACGAAGATCTA
The DNA here is from genome assembly GCA_027924585.1 of Larix kaempferi. NCBI lineage: Eukaryota > Viridiplantae > Streptophyta > Pinopsida > Pinales > Pinaceae > Larix > Larix kaempferi. The sequence continues at coordinate 7,421,062 of BSBM01001329.1, forward strand.
CAGAGAAACTGGAGCCGTGCAGAATAACAACGTAGAATCAGCTTCGTGTATATATACGGGAGACCCGGTTTCTTGTAACCAGTAAATCTAGCTGTCATTAGTATAAACTCCTTTTCGACTTTCAATTATATCTAATTTTATTTTAAAGGTTTCTATTAATGTCACACTTCGTTTTCGAATTCTCTCTTTTATTTTAAAGCTTTTTTTTTTAAAAGAATTTTTCCCTTATTTTCAATTTTTAATTTTCTTTTTTTACATTGTACGCTCCCACTTATGGGTTGGTAAGGGTTAGCATTATCATGGAAAAACTGAACCAACCGCTTGCTTGTCACACCATGAGATAGGTGGAGGCGTTCGTTCATGGTTAAGCAATGAAGATCGTAATAATGGGAGGCCTATGGTTTAATGTGTATTGGTATGAAGGTTTACTCATCACTCCAAATAAGTATTAAGATTGTTATGATCCACAAAAACTATTCTGAATTTGCAAGGTTGCGGGTTTGAATTGATTTCAATACCAGCATAGATCCATCTTAAACCCGTATCTATCAAACAGCGAGAGGGATCCAATTTCTTGAGGTGTATTTCCTTTTTTAAATTTAAACTCAAGAAATTTGATCTTTCTTGATTGGTAGATCCGGGTTTAAGTTTTAAGTTTTTATTTTATAAACGAACATCTATTTTTTAATTATTTTTCATAATATTTTATTTTATGAACCAACATGGATTTTTCTTTTTAAATACTTTCCATAATTTTTTATTTTATGAGCTAACATGAATTTTTTTAATTATTTTGTTACAAATGTTATTTTGTTACAAACGTTATATCACGTTACAACATCTCCCCCATAGTGGATTGTAGAGCACCTTTGCATCCTCTGTTTCTCATTAGTGCTATTGGAAAATGGTCTAAGGTTATGAACATTCTATGCATAAATACTAGAAACTCTGAAGATCTTTTGGTTAGGAATAACAAAGGAGGTTTTAGCTTTGCATTTGGGTTGTGCATCAAAGTTTAGGTTTAACAGAATTCTTAATACAACGAATCTATTGATTACCATTCATTTCTCTATTTCAACAATTTTCTTTGCTCCACAACTAAATAGTGTCAAAGGAAGGTATAGGTTTCGTGATTGATATTTCAAGTATGGAAAGGAAGGGCAAGAAACTAGTCAAGAAGGAAGTAGCAAAAAGAAGGAATGGCACAAATAGTGGAAGAAACCTTCTTGAAATCTATCTAAGTAGAAAGGCCAACAATGATTGACCAAGGCAAGAAGGAGGCCATGGAATACACACAGTGGTACAATAACATGTTTAAACTAAGGTGTAAGTGGAGTACATTGAGAGAAGAAAATCAAATCTAAGAGGCACATGACCTCCATCGAGAAAGTGGATACAAAGCTACTCCAGTGGGTGACAAACATATAGGTTTCTCTAGTTTAAGAGGCAGAAAATTAAGGTTGAAACATATTATCTTAATAAAGGTCTCATTGGAAAAATAATTAAAGTGATGGGGAACTAGGAATATAAAGTTTTGAATACACTGGAATTTTTGAGAAAAATGTGCAATTCTTTTATGAAGGCTAAATGAGGACTAGAAGCAATGGTGGTGATAGAAACATCAAAGGACCATCATGTTGAAGGTTATAATCCCAACAATCAAGTTTCCTATGTTTGCTTGCACGAAGTTGATGGCCATTTCAGTTGCAATAGGAACACTTTTCCGCTTGATTTTATAAACGCACACGCATTAACAAAAACATGTGTGCATTCTTGGTTCAACAATTGTTGAACTTGCACATAGGACAGATACATAGACATAAATGCACGCAATGTAGAGAAAATAGCTCACGAACCTTATTCTTCAAGGATATACTTTTCAATTAGAAATCAAATATCTTTTACTTTTATATTTTTTTAAAATAAAAATAAATTTAACAATTTTTAAAATTTAAAATTTTGGTTTTATAATTGATTTAAAACAACTATTATGAGACATAAAGCCTTACAAAAATGATTTTTTTTAATTTAAAAATAATTTATAAAATAAAAAATTATAAAAATACCACATGTTATATAGTAAATGAGACATTAAATTATTTTATATAGTAAATGAGGCATTAAATTATTTTAGGTAGGAATATGGTATAGAGAAGGATGCTCATCTTAAGGTTAAGAGAAATTATTCCATTATTTTACATTTTTACATTTTTTCTTATGGCCATTATAGTGGGCATTTTGCTCTTAAATATATGTCCTTGGCTTAAAAATATGTAAGATTAAGAGAAAATTCATTCTATTATTTTACATTTTATCTTATGGTCATTATAGTGAAGCTATGCCATCGAATATATACTTAAAATTGGAAATGTGTTGCGTTGGCAAATGGCCATTACAATGGAAGTTATGATGAATAAATTATATTTATTTAAGTTATATAAAAGGGAAAATTTAATTAATTGTAAGCTTGTTGTGGGTAATTGTAAATCTCCTTTTATTTAACCATAAGAATATTGATTCTTTGTTTTGTGGATGTTTCCATATGTTGTTATAATCTCAACAATTTAAATTTAAAAATATTTGAAATTGTTATTTTTTTTTTCTTATTCTTTTATTGAATTAACAAGTAAGTAATAAAGCTATTTATATTTGTCTTTTAAAAATACTTTAATATAAGAATTTATAAATGTTTTAATTTAATAATTGTATATAATTTAAAGTTAAAACTAAAATAGTTATAAAGCATTTCAAACTTATAACAATGTATTATTTATGCATAGGTAAGCGCAAGAAAAAAGTGCATATTAATATCAATTTACAATACATTAAACTAAATCTCTTACAATTACCTTCATGTTAAACTATCTAGTATAATTGTTATAATATAGATGGTATTAATTATAAATTTGTGTTTTGAAAATAATTTCATAGTAATGTTTTGAATGTTTTGAGATTACAAATCATTAAGTTTAAGAAAGCATCATATCTATTATGTAAAATTGGAAACTATCAAACTTATAATGTAAACATAAGAATTCACAAGTCTACATTTCTAAAATACTTAATAAATTTTATTGTGTGAATTTTAAACAATAATATTCAAGTTTTCAAATAATTAAATATTCTCCTTTAATGTGCATATAATTCTTAATACTTTAACTAATTATTGTCCATTGGTTGTAGCTTGGGTGGTTGGGAGGAAATTGTTGCCCTCCTCACTAATTTTTATTAATACGGAGGAATTTTTTAGTAACTTATTTAAGAATAGTTAATACCATAGTTAAATAGTATTCAATATAAATTAAAGGTACTAATTAGTTAAGGGTAACTTAAATAATATAATATTATTATAAACTACTACTAAGCTACTAGTATAGTACATGTATAGTACTAGTATGGTATATCATGATATCCTTAGCACTTTCTGTTCAACATGAGGGATGGAGATGGGCCTTCATAAATCTTGCATTTATCAAAATGAGGTTGATGAAGTGGAACTTGGACGGATCCAGGAGCTCTTTCTGTTGCATGTAGAGTTTGTCGATACAGGACTAGAATATCTGGGCTATCTCCTTAAACCAAATTGTTACCAGATCAGGGATTGGCAATGGATACTCAGAAAGGTGGACAACATAATAAAGTGTTGGTTCTATAAATTCCTCACCCTCCGAGGTAGATTGGTAATGGTGAAATTAGTATTAGAAAGCATACATGTCTTTTGGATGTCAATGGCAAAAATCCCTCTTTCCATCATTGATAATATTACAAGGAAGATGATGAATTTCTTATGGGTCAAGCAACCTGAGGGAGGGAAGCATCATCTAATATGTTTGGAAAATATATGTTTACTAAAAGCTTTAGGGGGACGGGGGATCAAAAAATTGAGGTGGTTCTATCAGACATTGAGCTTGAAAACACTATGGCATGGGTTGTTTGGTTCAGGACTATGCCGTAACAATTTTAGAGCTAAATATATGAAGAGCATATCAATGGAATTTTGGGCCAGGAAGGAGAATAAATGGGTCTCACATGGATCCAACAACTAGCTTGGCATATCAAAAGTGCTTAATTGATTGGGAAAATGGTTAACCTGGAGCATTGGTGGTTAATCAAAAGTGATGTTTGGTGTTGATCCTTTTATTGGAGAAGTAATTTTTTTATTAGTTATCCCAATATTTTATATCTCTCCTATCAGCAAGGGGTATTAATAGCTTCACTCACATAAAAAATTATAATTCAAACATGTAGGGTTCTTATTGGTTATCTTCGACATATCTGAGACTTTCAAGTGTTTTCAATGGTGAGTGGGAGTCTTATATTGTAGGTTTGATTCATATGGGTATCAGATTAGAAAATCGGGAAGACATTCTTGTTTGGGCATGGGACAAAAAATCAGGGATGGTGACAACAAAAGGAGCATATGAAACAACTGTTTTTACAAACATTGAAGAAGAACCAGATTGTTGGTACTATAAGTTATGGTACTGGGAAGCCCCGTTAAAGATAAATTGTTTTACATGGCTCAGTTTTGAAAACATATGCCAGAATTATGCTTGAGACCCCAGATTAATTGCAGGTGTTGGATAGGAAAACATAGAATGGGCCCCTGCACTAGTATGAATAGAGGGGGGTTATACCTGCCTGATTTTAGTGGGGTATCAAAATGTTAATAAGATATTGGTAGAATCGTGTATTGTTTGCAAATTTTTCTAATGATCCTTCCATCATGTTCCTTTCCTTGGTTGTTCTTATATTATTGGCCATCAGATTCCTTTCCTCAGATGCTCTTGTAGAATTTTGGTTCATCTGTTGTGCCTTTCTTGCATCCTTTTCCTGCCTTGCCAACTATTTTTGTGCTCTTTTTCTTGTTGATTTACATCTCTTGCAATCCTTTCCTGTGCTCAATATTTAACCGCAGTCGTCCTTGCTTCCTTATTTTCCTTTGAGAGATATTTCTTCCTTTATTTTAATTCCTGCAAAGCATGTTTTGTTTGCTCATATTCAACCAAAAGGATTAGGTAGTATTCTAAAGTTAGTAGTTGTGAACTCCGTCCCAATTGGAGAATGTTTGTCTTTACTTATATTCCTTGCATTGACACTCTCTCCACTGGAAACTTTAGGAATTGGACATGTCTTGGTGTGTTCCCTGGAAGTGGTTGAGGATCAGCTAGGAGAGGTTCTTCTACTGCAATATATTCTTTGGCTACATCCTCATTCTCTATGTTAGGTTCTTTTATCAACCCACCATCAACATAAAAATGGACAATCTCATCTTGCATGATTGTTGGCTGTGAAGGCATGTTCATGATTTCATAGTTGGTGGAAGTTACTCACCGTGGAACCACCAATGTGTATGTTCAAGTTCATCATGGCCTCTTCCATCCATGATTGTTGGGATACTTGGGTTGGTAATGTCAATGTGTCATTGTTTCTGCTTGGACTACAACCACCATCGACCACATTAGTATGTGCTATAGAATCCACATGTGTGTCACATGGAACACCTAGCCCCATGCTATCTTTCGTTGCTTCATCATCGAATTGTGTAGCGTTGACATGTTCATCATCAGCAGCAGCACCAAATCCCTGGCAGTTTCCTTGGGATAGGGACAATATATTTTCCACAACATCTACATCTTTTTGGCCATCCAAATGATATTTTAAATCCACATGCTCTTCTCTATCCACATCTTCTTGTCCATCCACATATTCTTGTCCGTCCACAAAAAATTCCCTACTACAACCAGTGTCATGCATAAGAGCAGAATACTTTCAATGGCCAGATACATGTTCTCCTAACGCCAACCTTGATATTTGAGGATGTGAGATCCCTTTCGAAAGCCTTTCTTGCAAGATTAGCTAAATCAAACCTCTTACCTCTACCCCTGGGTTCTTCACCATCCATGCTGCTTGTTCTGACCTGAAAAAATCCTTGAAAGGACAAAAGACATTCACATCCAATTGTTGTAACCTGTGAGTAGTATGAGAAGAATATTTGGCACATTCTGACTCCCTCTCTTTACAATACTTGCATGCCACAATTCCTTCCTTCCTGTAACCCTATCTCGTCGCAATTCCAAATATGGTTTGGAGTGTAAGAGTGTTTGTCGTGTGTAGTAGAAAGAGTATCATAGAACTTGGACACAACTATAGGTCGTAGATTTAATGCCCTATCTCTATCAAGGCCCTCTATTGTTCATAACAATAGCTCTAGATGCCTTTTTCTAAAACCTACCCACCATGGTTTACCTGGAAATCCATCTTTGAATAGGTTCGGCCTCCCCTAACATATTTGAGAAACAATTGATTTTAGCTATATTAACTCTATCCCATGTCCCAATTCGGACATCTCCTTACACCACACCACCACCTCCTCCTCCTGATGTTCAGTCATGACTGTAAGAGGACGTCTTCACTTGGTATGGGTCAGGCCATTTATCTAGTAATGGATTGATGTGGGTGCAATCCCATATTTTTTTCCAGCTTCTCTAACTAAATATCCCTTGAATTCTACATCGTCAATTACAGCCATCATGTATTTTGTTTCCATCCTCTAATAGCACTGAATTTCTTCATTGAACTGGAACCTTGCACTGTAGAATATGGTGGCAATATGGATGATGATGGAACTACCATTGATGGTGGAACCACACCATCTACCTCTTCTATAGGACCATTCTCCAAGCATTTATGGGAACATTTTTGTCATTCGAACCATGGGTTTTGTCCTCATCCAATGATGTGCATTGTAGTTGGGCACCTCAGGTACCCCGCTTCCTTGTGCCCCTTGTACAAGGTGAAATATTGACTCTTTCCATGGATATGAGAATCTGCACAATCCATATATGTAAAAGTTAATAGGGTCTCATTTTACAATGGTTAACATGTGAGTATTATAAGCTACACCAATTATGTCCTATCAAGCTATAACAATACTTAGTACAATGGTATCAAGTTGTAACACTACTTAGTATCAAGCTTTATAGGAAACAAAGTTTTATGAATTGGATTTATAATGTATCTTTACCAAAATGAGAAAGCTAAAATCCATTCAATGCATTTGAGGTTAGAAATACTTCCATGTAATGTTTGAATTAGTTATGAACTAACCATAACTAAATCAAGTAGGATGGTCATTGAATAAATTGAGTATTGGTTGTTGGTTGTGAAAGTGCACCTCATAGGTCTATGTATCTGTGTCTTGCCTCTATGTAACAACATAGAATGCTTGTTTTAGCTCATATTTTGGAAGCGATCACAAAACTCTTGGATATTTCTTTGAAATGCACACCAAATCGTATACATAAAACAAAAACTCCTAGATAGTTAATTGAATGGATACAAGAATTAGCTGAAAATTAATACCTAAACAATTGTGCATGCACTGATGGGCTATTGATAGTTTTGATGAACTGTTTGCATATTGTTGATAGTGTTGATGCACTGGTTGAGTCTTGTTTATAGTGTTGGTGAACAATTTGCGATATGTTGATAGCGATGATGCACTTCTTAATCCAATGAATGGAAATATAGTCAATTGTATGCAAAGAGGTTGATTTATAGTTTTTTCTAATCAAATTGATTATTGGCGGGAATTGACATGAATTGAAAAATTGATTATGCGAATGGGTATTTTGGATTGATTTGGATCTAATACAATGGCTGGAAATTTGTATATGCATGATCCATGTGCTTTTAGTGAGTTTAATTGATGGTTTGATTTAGAGGGAATATTTGGGAATCTGTATTAGCTGATCCATGTGCTTTCATAGAGTTTAATGGATGATTTGATTTTGTGGGCATATATGGGAATTCGATTAATGGATGTTTTTATTTTAGTGGGCAGATTTGGGAATTAGTATTAGTTGATCCATTTGATTTCATATATTTTAATGAATGATTTGATATTTTTTTAAATGGGTGGGTGTGATTTATTGCATTTGGATGTGTAAGTTGTTGATGAATTCTAGACAAGAAGATGACCTTTATTTTCCTTGCAGTGTGCAGGTGGTAATGGATGATGGAACACTATGTCTTGTTGTTTGAATGTTGCTGCTCCAAAGGGAATTCGTGGGGGACGATGTGATGGCCAGGGTGTACTTAGTAGATTGACCAAGATAGGATGTTTTGATGGTAGATTTTGGGTATTTATGGCAGGATAGAGTTGGTTCTCAGTTGGACACGATGTTTTTCACAGTTGGCACTAAAGGGACTATTTGGTGACAGTTGTTGCTCTAGTCAACTAATGAATCCATTTTAGACTTAATATAATATATATTTATGTCTGAATATAATATTTAATGGTCTTAGTTTTAAATGCGAATGTTCATTTTATGGGTGGTTGATGTGCCGAGAAACATGACCACTACTGGTCCCCACACAACAATAGGAGTCTCTCCCCTAGCATTTTTTCTTTTTTTTTGAAAAAAATAGTACACATACCCTTATAGATATATATCTATATAAGTATTAAGGTACTAAGTACTAAGTACCTTAGGGGAAGTATTACCCTGCAATATATTACTACATAGTACATGTAACTATAAATTAATAAGTATATAGTACTACGTATAACCTTAGGTACATAGTAGTTATAGTATAAGGGTACCATACTAACTCTCATGAAATAGTTTGGGTAACACAACAAGTAACTCTAGTAATTACAATGGGTCCAAACTTAAGTTTAGTAATCAGTTATATTGTAGAGAGGTTATATTTTTTTCAGAAGAAAAAAAGACGTAACTTGTTATTTCCTTTCGAATTCAAAGTTACAAAAGATACTCAAACATAGTTTAAAAGACTTCTCAGTACTGTAATTGGCTGGAGACAAAATAAACTCCTGCATTTTCTGATGTCACATATAGTACCCAACTAGTTACTACATATTCCTTCTAATTTCGATATCACATACTGTACCCAAAATAACTACTACATATAATATGCATTAAACAAAATGACTATGTAATGAATATGTAATACTGTCCCTCAAGGTTCTTTCAAAAATACAGAGCTAAAAGATATGTATAGTACCATTGATAATGGTGTCTTCAATATGTTCCTAAAACATTATAGAGCCATCCATCGATCCAAGAGATTCATTCGATAGCATGTATGCTTCCTTAATTAGATTATATGTTTTATGTATCCTGTGCTCCAGTAGGATGGTGTGAATGTCATATTTTCCAGCAACCCAATCTATAATAATTTTTTAGTCATCAAAAATTTTGATACTAAAAATCCCTCTCTTAAGAGCAAACTACAACAACCCCCAAAGGGCTACACGTTCTGCCTTTTTTTTTCTCCCATTCCCCACTCCCATCTTAAGGAAAATCTTGTGATCTCTTTTAATGAAAAGTACCATACCTGCACCACATATGCCTTTCTTATTTGCACCATCAAAAAATCCATAAGAGGATTCATCATTTAGATAGGATTTATGATATTTTTGTTCCGGTATTTATTTTCAAGTGTAGGGAATTCATGAATTATTTTCATTACCTATCTACATATGCAATACATAAAGGGAGATATATTATAAAAAATGAACCTATTTCTGCTTTTCCAAATCTCATAGATGGTGAAAATAGGGAGAAATTTAAATTTGAACTTTCTCATAAACCGAGCATACAATCATTGAAGGAGAAACCATACCAAATGTCCTAGAATTGCAATAGACTTTGAAGTTTATTCCATACTCTTTTATAAAACTGACAGTGACGGAAAATATGTGAAATGTCCTAGGAATCCGCTTTATACAACAAACATATACTAGGTCCGTAGAAGCCCCTCTTATGAATATTTTTCCATGTTAGGATTTTATCTTCTAAGCAAAGCCAAGCAAAATACTATAATTTCATTGGAAATTTCCATTTCCAAATAATGTGATGCCACCATTTAGAAGCAGGAGAATTGTGACCATGTAAAATAGCAGCGTATGCTTTTTTAACAGATGATGTTCCATTGGCATCATTCCATTCCCATACCAACTGGTCTGACATATCAGATAGGGAAATACTAGATTTATATTGTTAACAATAGAGTAGGCACGTTAAATTAACTAATTTTAATTTAACTAAAGCTAAACTATTGATATAATTTCTACCCATATAGAATTGATCCATATTCTATCCCTGTTTAAACAATTGAAGGATTATAGTGAAGAGCGTAGTACTAGATTGTAGTGAAATCTTATATTAAGTACTAGAAGGGTAGTGTGCTAATAATCTTAAAGGTACTAAGTATGTACTTGTCATGGGTGCTTTGTGCCAAGTGTCAATTGAACTACTCAATGTGTAAACTCATTTGCACCAACCCAATTTATCACAGAGTACAAGTGAGCCACGTAATAATGAGAATGCTTACGAGACTTCATATGAAGGACAACTTATTTGACTTGAAGATGCACATTGACTAGAAAAATGGCCAAAAACATAGTTGAAATCATAAACCGCTTAAACTATTGTCAGTATTTATTAATTATTTCTCTCACTTCTTTAATGCATATCCAATTTCAAAATAATGCAAGATGTATATCCGACAAATGTTTGTTAACCTCTTATTAAAATAATGAGTGTAATTTGTTTGAATAACCAATGGGTAACTCATAAATATAGATAAATAGATATCCTTCGCACATGATCAAGCAATGTGCGCTCGAGGCCCGCTAAAAGGTCATTATGAGGGAATTGTTTCAAAATGATGTGCAGCCAACGCCGGGCCGACGTTGGCTGACATAAATGCGGAGAAAGGTTGGCAACTGTACTTAAAAAGGCTAGTAACTGTCCTTATATCCAATAAAATTGTCCCACGTGGCTAAAATTTAATTTTTTACGGCACTGGAAATTGAATTGCCTCCTTTTTCAAATTATTCATGTGCGCAGAAGGAGGGTTTTGGCCTCTTTTACATTAGTGAAGTTGTGCTACAGGGCCTCCCCTATTTGCTCCATGTGCGAAGTCTAAGAGAAGGAGGGTGGGTGCACAAAGTTTCTCCCCAAAACTATTGCAATGGGGCTGTGCTAGTGGGGATAAAACGAAGGTGTGCATGCACCTAAGGAAGCGTGCATGTGCCATTAGGTTCGGTACCAAACCAAGGCACGTGCGCGCTGCTGGGCGTGCGCGTTTTTAGAGCGTATGCACTCAAAAGCGCGCACATGCTCCTGTTAAGCTAATTAAAAAAACAGGACAGAGTTGCTTTATTTCCTACCAACCAGTCAAGCCTCACTCACCCATCGTGTACGTGGAGCAAGAGAGCACCATTTTCACAATTTGCACTCAAAAAATTCCTCAATCCATCTTCCAAGTGATCATCAAGTGCATTGGATACGTAAGATCCATGTTTTTTGTCATTTTATTGATTTTTGTTTGTTTATTAAATTTTTTATAATTCCCAAATTAGTAAAATAATAGAGAAATTTTCAATTGCAGATTCTAAACCTATATAATGAATGAACAAAATGTTAACATGGATTCCGGTGGAACACAAGAAAACACAAATTTTGGAACTAATGAAAAACCTCAGCAAAATCAAAATGCCCAAGAAAATCAAAACCCCCAACAAAATTTCGACCAAGACAACTTGAACAATTATGTAAATGAATTGAGAGTGCACACTCGAGAACTAAGAAACACATGGAACCATCTCGAGTTTCCCTTTCAACCTCAACTGAGAGCTCAATTGACTCCCTCATCCATGCACATCGCCAATTGACTGACATGACTGAATATAGAGATAGGATGCGGGATTATTATTCCACGGGAATTTCCAAGTAGGAAATAAAAGAATTGAATATTACAAAGGCTCAATTATAGAGTATGTTCATTGATCCAAGAACACAACAACCACAGGACATTAGAAAGCCACGTGTCTGCATGGATTGGTGTCATTTCCAACCATGGAGGGACAATTGAATGCATAGGTTGTTCATGGTTTACGATAAACCTGAAACCTCCCTACAATAATATGGAGGTTCCACAATAATTCCTTCGTCAACTGTGGGATGAGTTTATGCTCGGTTTACATGTCAACTATTTTGACATAACCAAGTTCTAGGGTATTGCGAGTGGCTCTTCCCAAGATCGACCTGCTTCCAGGAGGAACCCACTGAGAGGGCCACCAGCTCCTAGGTGCAAGCCCAACCCCTCTCCCCATCCACCTCAGTTACCCCACAAACTTGATCAGATCGACAGGGAGATAAGGAGTGTTGTGTGTGGACTCCTTAGACACACCGCCTTTGTAGAAACGACTACAGTGGAAAGACACGTTGACCCTGATAGAGACTCAGGTGCAGGGAGTTCACGACAGAGTCAAGATAGAAATGTGACTGGTGATAGCCATGCTGGGCCTTCTATTTCGACGGGGACAATGCCACAACTTTGTCCCCATTGAGGGAACAATTGCCATGACCCGATAGAGGGCTTCTATATGGAACAGGTTAGCACTTTTTTTAATGTGTTTTCAATCATCACTTGATAATTTGTAAAGTAATTTTAAATTATTTGTGTTTGAATTAAACTATTATTTCAATGTATAGTTATTTAGAGTTGAGACGCCATCATGGGAGAACGTAGGATCTCCCAACCTGGATGTAGCAATGGTAGCTGCAAATGAAATTGCGGCACCTCACACAGAGGTATTTTTAGTACCTCACACAATATTGTTATTACTTATGGAATTTCTCTTCTTTATGTATTTATATTTATGACATGCACAATGATAGTTCGTACAATATTTTTGAATATTTTGATTGCCTAAACAAGTACTTGTTTAATATGTTCATAACATGCATGCATTTTGGTGTCCACAGGTATTCCTAGACTATGGTGATCAACCATCTCTACCAGGGATCGACATATCACCATATACGCAGGTACAATGTGTAGTTAAAATCATGCTTTTAATTTGAATTGTTATGATTTACAATGGTTTAATTTGATTTTTGTTTACTAAACTATGATATTATAAATGTGTATGCAAGGGCCACCAACAACTGTAGGTGGAACAGCTCCCCGTCCTCCATTTAGTTCCATGTTTCCAACCTATCCCATGAGTCACCCCCTCACTTCCATCAAGACACCTCCCTCCTTCCACCCCCTCCCTTCCATCCAACCTCTCCTCTCTGTCCATACTCCCCCCTCCGTCCATCCTCCCCCCTGTTGACACAGTTCTGTCGATAGGGGTTTACTTCGCACTGTTGTCAACAAACACCAACCAAACACCCTTAAGCATTGGCCTAGAAAGGTTTTACCCTTTCCAGCAACACCCGCGAAGCAAGTGAGGTCTCACCCGAGATGTTCAAGGGGGCCGTAGGAACCAAGTTTCCGCAGTATGGAGAGAACATGTGCTAATTCTTACTCAATCATTACAGAAACTGTAGATCATTCATTCGCATTATACTACTAAATGACACATATACTTAACATATGCATTAACACCATGTAGACGACATTTGCACATCACATATTGATCAACAGAGCAACAAAACACATCGCATCATTTAGAGAATATTGACCATTCTTAAAACAACGACAAAAATAGAGACATAATTGAACATCCTCATGCATTAGCTCATCTCAAAACCTATGTCTTAACGTGAATTCACATACAGGGAAAAACTTTCCGAAACCATAAAATGAAACTTAGATATCTCCTATCATGCAATTATGATCATCATGATGTGAATGCTATTGATGCCCTTGGGCTTACAAATGTGGATTTATTTATATACAACTAAGGTGGTTACAAAATGGTCCACATGGCCAAATCTAACTAACTTTGACCAAAACTTGCACTTTCGTCGGCTTCTTATCCTTCATGAATGGTCCTTTCTTTCGTTGATGACCCTTTTGTCGATGTCGGCTTCTCCACTTCATTCACTCTAACCCCATGCCAACGGGTCCCCAACACAAACTTGTGGCTTGCCCTTGAGTCCCCTCAACTGGACATTCCTCCAAGTGATCCCTTGGGTTACTCCTCCTGCTATATTTTCTTCTGTGGTACCCTTTGGTTTTGTCGAACCTGATCTCCATGAGTTGTTGACACATCAACCAACTTGTTATTGTCGACTTGTGTGTTTCCCACCATTGCACTGGCGTAGCTTTCAATTCTTCCTCTAATTCCAACAACCTCTGTGGTTCTACAACTCTTTCTTCAAATTTGGTAATGAATACAGTCAGTTTGGGCAGTCCTTCATATGTCGGTAGTTCACAGGTCTCTGTCGCCACCCATCTCAGTGACTGGGTGATGCGTACCCATATCTGAAATGATACTTCATGCAGTCGATTCTACTAGTTGTCCATTGCTTCATTAGAATCTGTCAATGTTGAGCTACCACTTTGCCACCCCAGTTCTCCATCGATGTTGGGATTGATATAGTCTTCTAAGATGTTGTATATGTTGTCCCATCCTTCTATGAATTCATCCCGCATCGGATCAACATACCTCTGTCCCTTTGTTGTATCCAGGGGTGCGACTACCCTCATGTCACAATTCTCAAATGACATTGTTCGTTTCCAGAATTTGATCACAGCCTGGTTCTCCATTGCCCAATCTATCCCCAACAACACCGGATTGGGGCTCGTGTTTTCGACTATTTCTATCACATGAAATTGGCATATGTATTGAGTCCTTCTGTTGTTCAGGATTTCTACCTTATAGTGAGGAGATGGACACTACCAACTTAGGGGGTGATAGGTAAATACATTTATCATATTACATGGGCTTCTACAAAAGGAAAGAGATCAAGATTCCTGAAGGCATACCTTATTAACGACGTTCGATCCTAGCTTTCACTCGCTCCTTCGATCGATCCTTCACTTGATCTTCCGCTTGATGAACCTACAATACAAAAGATACTTTCCTCAGCATATCTTGACTGATATAACAATGATGAAATTGAAATGCAATTTAGACATCAAATACAATCAAGCATTTAATCCAAACAAATATGCAATCCATTAGACATTTGATTGGGACAGGAAGGGTATTTCAACCTTTATTGTCAAAAGCGAATAACCAGTACAATTATACCTGATCATTCAGAGTGCTTGTGCAACTGGATTCTGGGCTCCTGCTTTTCACACTAACTTTGGAATTCCTCCAGCATAACAACCCTTAATGCATAGTTTCTCCTCTTAGTTCTCTAATTGATTCTAACTAGTTCCCTCTCTCATGCATCCCCCTTGTATTTATGGCACAAGGTAAGCAGTTTGGATCGAGAGGTAGTTTGATTGGGAGGTTGGGGAAGTTGCAAACCAACTTCAACTAATCCCAATTCATCAAACTAATATATTTTTTATTTCATCTTAAGATGTGTGTGAGTTTGTTAAAGCATAGTAGCGCATAGTATGCAAGTTCCTTGCTTTACAACCAGCATTTACAAGATTTTTTGAGGTGTGCACTAGTTTCCTTAAGGCAAAGTAGGGCATACTAGCTGGTGTGCGCTCCTTTCATGCTTGTAGAGTAGCGCACATGTCCTGATGTGTGCTAGTTTTCTATACAAAGAGTAGGGCACATGTTAAAATGTCAGATAAAGCAGGATTTTGTCAATTGTAGAGGGGTAAGTCTGGTCCATACATCACCCAGACCAATCTTGCTCTTCAATCCAAGTTGTCCTTTTGTGTGATCAACAGCTAAATGTGATCATGGACAGAGAAGTGCAAATTTGACCTATAACAAATGCCCCCTAATGTGTGAGATCAGAGGGAAACGATGGCCGAAATACATCTTAATTCTAAGTCAGAGGAGGAGCAAGAAAACGCAGAACCAAGTCACAAAAGTACTTGAAATAACGATCAAGGTCAACGAGCAATTACAATTTTGAAATCATATAGATGTGTAGCATGATACATCATGATTGTCGATACATAACGAGGAGATTTATATATAGCATGGCCATTGAAATACAAGCGTGGATCCATGTCAAAATGAGAGATCATAGCCATAACAACAAACTGGATCTATGTCTCATGAAGAGCCAAAATGAGTGAGGCTCAGTCTTGCGCAACTTGGGTGATAACATAATGAAGTAATGCTATCAAAATCCCAAGGTCTTCATCCAAACAACCCAAGGTACAAACCCTAACCATGTGAATAAATGAGCTGAAGTCGAACATGGGGGGAATTGTTTGATTACCGATCATTGATGTATACCATTAACAAACGTGAGGGATTCCACCGATAATGATAATGGGGCCCAAGGTACCTAGTACGATCCAACAAGTGTGAATAAGTGGGATTGATGTCGAACACTTGAGATACCTGTCAAATAAGAGACATTGATGTATTCTCATAACTCAACAGCAAGGAAAATTTCCGTTGGTGACTGCAATCCCCAAGGTACTAACCGAAACTCTAAACTTCATTCCCAGAGAAAAATGAGTTGATGTCGATGGGAAGAAGTCTGATGGAATGGAGGCCTTAAAGCATCCTCCATCATCCAACACGAGGAATGCTCAAATGGTATGAGCTGAAGTGGAGTAGGACATGTAATAAGATGAAACAAACTGACACCAGGATAGCCAACACATGAGGTCAAGGTGAACTGCAGAATGGCCGACATAGGCTGTATCCTTGAATAGTAAGCACGACACAAAATGACTTAGGTAGTTTTCAACATGATGGGGAAATGATATAAGCATGTAATGTAAGAGACATTAGCAGACCCTCCATATGGTTGGAAGAATAATTAATCGGGGGAGTAAACAACTCGGAGATCAAGTTCACCTTAAGGTCAAAAACTAAACCCAACTGAAATGAGAGACTCAAGTAGGTGCTGTGTTCAAGGATATGACTGACTGAAACTAAAAGATGTGATATACCCTTCTTATCCCTTATTCTTTTTAGATAAAAGAATACCTTTCTTGTTGTTTTAATGAGTCCAAGAAAGAATGAAAACTCAATAGATCCAACCATGTAAAGAGTTTAACGAGCCCATGGGAGGAAGACTCGGGATCTTCTTCATTGTTTACAGAGTTCGAAGAAGAGATAGAAGAATACTCTATAATACTAATCTCTAGATTTTAATATCGAGCCGAGATCTGTTCTTGCTCGCCGGTGTTTTCAATTTTAAGGAGTCTGAAAAACTTAAACAATAACTCCATACACCCTCTCATGGATTTCACATCGAGCCCAAGTAAGTGAGTGCTCGCTGGTGTTTTCATGTTTCGAGAGCCTGAAAGCCCTAAAGAAGGCTCCAAAAGGTTTTTTTTGTAAAGTTAGTCTCCTCTCCCGAAAAGGTGTAAAATAATGGAAGAAGAACTCTTCTAGCCACGGATGACTGGAGTATTCCTTTTTCGTAAGTAATCCGCAAAAGTCCGGAAAAGGGTTAAACTTATACTTAAGCAGATGGGCCTTCCATTCCTTTAACGAGATTGAAGAGGACAAGTCTGCTCGACAATCTTGTCATATTTAAAGAGTCTAACAAGAGCTTAGAGAGAACTCCATAAAAATATTTTTTGTAAAATTTTAACGAGCCCAAAAAAGTAAACTCGTGACCTCCTTACTGTTTTTAACGAGCTCAAAGGAGAGATGGAAGAATGCTCATAGCTTCCTTACTATTTTTAACGAGCTCGAAGAAAAGGTGAAATAATGCTCGTAACTTCCTTACTATTTTTAATGAGCTCGAAGAAAAGGTGGAACAATGCTCGTAATAGCTTCCTTACTGTTTTTAATGAGCTCGAAGAAAAGGTGGAAGAATGCTGGAATCCTCCTTACTGTTTTTAATGAGCTCGAAGGAAAGGTGGAAGAGTGCTCGACGGTGGATCAATGTCCAAATGAATGGCAAACTGCATTATAGACTCTAGGAAAACTTCATCAGAGGGAAGTATGTTATCCCAGATGGAATGCATATCTAAACATTCAAATGGACTCATCACCTGGTCAATTGCCGGGACCCAGTCCTGAGAAGGTAAGCATGAATTCAGAGGCTTATTCTCGACAGCAATTGGACTCAAGGAACAATATGCCACATAATTTGATTGTGACATAGTAGTGCATACTGACAGGGGACATACCTGGTCTATAATTGGGTAATAAGAGGGATCGACAAATGTAAGCTGATTGATGGTGACAATGCTTTCATTGTGAGGAAAATGCATCACACGAAAGAGCGTAGACACCACAACCTACATAGTATATACGTAATTACGCCCTCGGATCATATCAAATTCCACAGGGTCCTTTAAAACCATAAAATCAACTAAGACTGTTTTTCCACCCAAAGTAACGGGTACTTGAGGGAGGAATCCCAATAGTTCACTAGGTCTTTTATCAAAAGTCAACGGCCAATTAACAGCTGGAACAAGGTTAAGAAAACCTAAATCTCTCCAAGCATAAGGGGATAAGATACTAACAGAGGCTCCTTCATCTACAACACATCGGTGAACCACATGGTTGCCGATATCAACCTTTATTTGTAAAGGTGTAGCAGAAGGAAAGCGAGGCCCAATTAGACTATTCCAATGAAAGGAAATGATCCCAGAGCTTGGTAGGGTTTCACTCAGCACAGATGCAATGCCCCCATTTTCATAGATATCCGAATTGGTAATGCAGAAGAATTCAGGGATAGGCACATCAGTCTCCGAAGGACTGATGGGATTGGTCGAATGTTGCATCGATTCGATCGCTTCACTCTCCAAAGGAAGAGTGGGGTTGACCAAAGATTGCATTGGTTCAACCACTTCATCAACTAAAGTTTGATCAGGCTGTTGGGAATCTATAGACAGTTCAGGAGCAGAGGATCCTTCAGACATGGACCACACTCTCTGCACCTCTAGAATAGTAGGGCACCGGTGAGTAAGGCGATCTCCCTTACAAAGTTTACAAGGGAACTTTGGCTTGCGTCCTATAAGCTTAGACTCCATAACAACAACAGTACTCTCAGCATGACTAGCGTTGGCTAACAGCTTGCCCCCAGTGTGACTTGCATTGGCTGGTTTCTCAGAAGAAGAAGACTTTTGAACTATGGACCACACTCTTTTCACCTCTAGAATTGCAGGGCATCGGTGAGTAAGATTGTCTCCCTCACAAAACTTACAAGGGAACTTAAGCTTCTATTTATTAGGTTTGTCCACAATATCAACGTTCTCAGCATGACTTGCAGTGGCCGATTTAGTGTCTCTAGTATGACTCACAGGAACTGGTGACTTGTCATTAATATGACCAACATTGATCAATGACGTGTCCTCAACATGAGAAACAGTGGTTGAAGGCATGCTTTCAGTATGATTTGCAGTGACTGAAATTTTGCTCCCAGCATGACCTCCAAAGGCTAGGTAGGTTCCCCTAGCATGACCTTCAAAGGCTGGGTGGGTGCCCCCAGCATGACCTTTAGAGGCTGGGTGGCGAGGTTCAGTATGATTCACAGTGACTGAGTGTTTTTTCCCAACATGACCTCCAGAGGCTGGGTAGGTGCCCCCAGCATGACCTCCAGAGGTTGAGTGGCTTCCCCCTTGCTTTGGCATCTTCTTCCTATTCTTCCTCTGTCTATTCCTTTTAGACTACTGGTTACTAGTATTAATACTTTCACCACATGAGGTAGAAGGAGGAGGAGAAGATGTTACTGGCGAAGCGGTCATGGGGTTCTGATGCTCTTGATGTGAGGTGCTTACTTGAGAAGCATTAGGAGCATGGAAGGCATTCAGAGTGGAAAAAAACCAAATCGGTATCCCTATAGTGAATCCCGAAAGATTTAAGGTAGCCATTAAGGGAGTACCAATGTTCCCAATGAATGGAAAAGCACAAGGATCCCCTTGAACAGGGGTCCCTTGATTGGTGCTCACCAGGATGCTATCCATAGTTTCGACTCAATGGGCCAGAAATATCTAAGGCCAACGAAGGGCGAGAGGCACAAAGAGCACACCACTACAAAATCCTAAATATCCAAAACCAGGCAAACAAGGATGGTGAATACTCTCAATAGAAAGTCTAGGATGATCAAGGCCCAGAACAAGCTATTAGAGCATCGAAGAACAATTATACGACGTCCAGTTCAGGTCCTCTGGGTGCAAGCTCAAACCACCCTCCCGAGATTATTGAAAAGGGTTACCTTCCATATCTGTCCTAGGTACAATGAAAATAGCCTTTCACTGCCACCTGTGTAAGAAGCCCTAAAGTCAAGATACTAAGGCTACCATTAACATGAAAGAAGCTCTGGGGGACAGTCGTAGGTCCGACTAGAATGCATGGGCAGAGTAGCTAAGCCCAAAATTCAAAAAGATCCCCGTACGCGAACCAGCCTTGGTGTATGCTCTGAATGAAAAGTGAAGGGGTATCCTCACTATTTCACCTTCGCAAGACCTCGTGCTTAACTCCGGTTTCATTGGAGCTTCCATAACAACTTTGATGTCAATGGGTTTACCTAAAAATATTCTCTACAATTATTGAGTAATGAAAATGGTTTTGGATAGTTAAAGTGTGTTCTAATCCGAAACCCTAAACTAAGCTAGTGACATCCCTAGAAAGAAAAGTTGCTAATAAATTTTATTAATTATTCTTTTTAAGGGTTGTTCTTTACTCAAAGGTTGCAGTGCATTGTGTGGCGTGGTTGTGATAGAAAGTAAAGTGCGTAAATGAAACAACTTTCAAAACAACAGAAGACTCTTTTTCTTTTTACGTTTATACTCTTTCCAAAATGAAAACTAAGCAAACCTAAAACAGGTTTCTTTTTTTATTTTCTTTTCAAATTCAAAACAAAGTAAACTATGCTAATTCGAAATGATTATAAGTCTCACTACTTTAAACGACCAAACTCATTTTTTTCCTTTTCTGATATGTGTAAAAGAAAAAGAACTAAAAAATGGAAGCAAGTAAGACCTAAAAGAGAAATGTGAGTAAGGAAAAACAACTCTAAGGCTCACAACAATCAAATTGATGACTTGACAAAGACATCCTACAAAGTTTTTCAAAGGAAAAAGCTTTGGGCTTGGAAACAAAGCGAAAAGAAAACAGGGATAAGAGATGCATGTAATGGAAAGGAAAACCTCATAGGTGGCTCCAAAGCACAAAAAACCCTAAGAAAACACTAAGCCAAGCAAAAGGTAGGCAAGTGAACCAAAGATGACCTTACAATCACAAAGACTTGAAAGAAAACAAACTAGAGGACTTCAAACTTACTTGGACTGAAACTGAGAAACAATAAGAAAAGTGTCTAGACTCAAAAAGCTTTTGAAAACACCCTAAGGATTCCAACTTGGGGTCAAACCCTAAATAAAAGGACAAGACACCATCAAAGCATGCTAGTGTTGCCACAAACAACAAATGTTATCAAACAAAGGTTTGTATGACTGCAACAAGCATCTAGGGTACGCGTATGCAGCTATGTCCAACAAGGAACAGTGCACGGTCTTCAAAAAGAGTCACAAACAAGCAAGACACCTCAAAAAGTACTCAAGCAAGAAAATATGAGTTAAAGGACTCAGGAGAGGCTAACAAGACTCAACAAAGGCTTACAAAACTCAAGTATCAGTTAAGAAGGAAAAGCAAGAGGCTGGAAATCAAACCAAACAAGTGGAAATCAAATCCCCACACAAACAGAGAGTTATAGGAATATGCCCAACTATGCAGTGCATAAACCAATGCACACTGGGAGATGTGCTCTACTGTTCAGTACTGAAAGCAACGCTCATCATCAGGTATGTGCTACTGTGTGTAGGGAAGACTAGCGCACATGTCAGAGAAGGTCTGAAACAGGCTTCAAAAAGGAAAACTGAGATGATTCAAGAAAGAGAAAGCAGGTAACAATGACCTACAGGGCCTCTCAGAGGATCAAAAAGACCAAAAAGTACTGGAAGGAAAATTAACTATGTCTCCTGGAGAAGAAAACAACCGGTCCCCAGTGGAGTCGCCAGTCTATTGTTCAGGATTTCTATCTTATAGTGAGGAGATGGACACTACAAACTTAGGGGGTGATAGGTAATATACACTTATCATATTACATGGGCTTCTACAAAAGGAAAGAGATCAAGATTCTTGAAGGCATACCTTATTAACGACGTTCGATCCTAGCTTTCGCTCGCTCCTTCGATTGATCCTCCACTTGATCTTCCACTTGATGAACCTGCAATACAAAAGATACCTTCCTCAGTGTATCTTGACTAATATAACAATGATGAAATTTAAATGCAATTTAGACATCAAATACAATCAAGCATTTAATCCAAACAAATATGCAATCCATTAGACATTTGATTGGGACAGGAAGGGTATTTCAACCTTTATTGTCAAAAGTGAATAACCAGTACAATTATACCTGATCATTCAGAGTGAAGTGCGACCGGATTCTAGGCTCCTGCTCTTCACACTAACTTTGGAATTCCTCCAGCATAAAAACCCTTAATGCATAGTTTCTCCTCTTAGTTCTCTAATTGAGTCTAACTAGTTCCCTCTCTCATGCATCCCCCTTGTATTTATGGGACAAGGTAGGAAGTTTGGATCGAGAGGTAGTTTGATTGGGAGGTTGGGGAAGTTGCAAACCAACTTCAACTAATCCCAATTCGTCAAACTAATATATTTTTGATTTCATCTTAAGATGTGCGCGAGTTTGTTAAAGCATAGTAGTGCATAGTATGCAAGTTCACTACTTTACAACCAGCATTTGCAATATTTTTTGAGGTGTGCACTAGTTTCCTTAAGGCAAAGTAGGGCATACTAGCTAGTGTGCGCGCCTTTCATGCTTGTAGAGTAGCGCACATGTCCTGATGTGCGCTAGTTTGCTATACAAAGAGTAGGGCACATGTCAAAATGTCAGATAAAACAAGATTTTGTCAGTTGTAGAGGGGTAAGTCTGGTCCATACATCATGTAGGCCAATCTTTCTCTTCAATCCAAGTTGTCCTTTTGTGTGATCAAAAGCTAAATGTGATCATGGATGGAGAAGTGCAGATTTGACCTATAAAACCTTCTATCTCAACTGGTATGTGACATAGTTTTCTGATAGGCGTGACCTTACTCTGGTTCTCTAGTCGAAGTTGTACTGGAGACCATACCAGCTGTGGATTCCCCATCATCTCCCACGTTTGTTTTTTCAAGATATTCACGTCCGACCCCAAATCCAAAGTAATGGTGTCGACGTCGAATGCACCAATCTATGCATTCATCCTCATCTCCCTTCCTGTCTTCTTTTTATGCAGCCGATTCACTGTTCAAATCTGTTGTCCATCCTCCTGTTGGTGTAAGAGGCTAGCTATCTCCGCTAGCACATCCTGGTCTTTCACTAATTCCAAGCAAATTTCTAAAAATGCCTTCAAAGTGTTGATCTTCTTTTGTGAATTCGTCGTGTCGAATGCTGGCGGCATCTCATAAGTGGGTTCTTTCTGGCCCACGGATGGCTGCCTCATCCATCTCATTTCATCTTGTGCCTCCAAGATAATCTCTTTTTCTGTTTCTACATCGAATCGGACATTGGACTACGGTCGCTCCTATCCAGTTGCAGCCCCTCCTCTGGTCACTACCACGACATTCACTGGTCGACCCCTTATTTCTGCCGAAATCTTCTATACAGTTGGAGCGGGATTTTGTCCCTAGTTTGGATTCGATTGTGGCTGAGGTGGATTTTTATTTTTCCACTTCGCAATCAACTGGGGGCAGCCCTCAACACTATGACTTGGTGCGCTATAGTATGTGCACTACAGAACTGGGCTCGAAAAATCTCTTTGATAGTATCCAACTTGACCACAATTGTAGCACACTACTGGCCCTCGACCTCGATCAACACGTCCACCCCGACCTCTGCAGAATCCTCATCTAAATCCTCCTCGCGGTTGGCCATATGGCTATTGATTGTATTGTGCAGTCTGATACTGCGGTTGGCCATACTGTAGCTGAGGTTGGCTGTACATCAGCTACGATGGATTATAACGAAGCTGCTTCGGTTCATTATACTACTGATTGTAAAGTGGTTGCGGCTGACTGTACTACGGTTTATTCTACATCAGCGATTTCTCCTCCCCCTTCATGAAATATGTGTCTGCGGTTCTTTCTTGGAGCAAGTCATATGCCTTACAATCCTTCTCTTCGTTTCCAACTGATTAACAGAACTTGCAGAACAAGGTGGTTGGTTTCGACACAATTTTATGCAAATACACACATTCTTCTTGTTGATGTCCCCTTGTTTGGAAAACATGACACCATGGCATTCCCCCCTAGATAAGAGGATTTGGTGTGCCGTATTGTAAATACTCGTGGAACTCTAGGAACTGGTCCTTATGGTTCCCTTCCAACTTGCAGTAGGTGCACCATATCTCCTCTCACACCTCTTTTCCCTTCTTCATGTCTTGGAGCTATAGCGTCAAATTTTCCAATTGTGCTTGAATGTGATTCATGCCTATTCCTGATTCTCCAACTGGTGAAGCCTCCAATTTTATTGCAATTTCCAGCACTTCTGACTGGGATGTGATCTTTTGTTGCATCAGTGGCCCACGAATGTGTGGTACGATTCCTGCAATGAACCAATTTTTATGTTGTACATTGCTCATCCCGAAACTAACCTTTTCCATCAAATTTTTATATCTCTGATCGAATTCCCACACTGATTCATTCGGAAACTGCTTAATTTCCTTTAGTTCTGTGATGTACTGTGACTTAGACTACGAATTTCTAAATTCATCAATTAGTCCTTCCCTGATCTGTGGCAGTGTTTTCTATGGATATCCTGCAGGCACCAGTATGAATTTCATGATCCAGTCTAGAGCACGAACCCTAAAGGTCATCGCCAGCTGTCCCTTCTTGATCTCATCGTCCTAGACCTGTTTCACTGTCCATACCACTTCACACAAAAACCAATATTGTTCAGTATCCTCAGTCTCGCTACCCTAGAAAGTTGGAATTTTCACGTCGTCTGCTGCCATCCTTGATCTCCTACTATTATTTATTGACCCACTACTTTTACCATTGTTTTGACAATTCAGAAAACATTGTGATGAGCTGATGTTCCTTCCTCCGAATTTCGGCGTGGTGCACGGGGTTGTGGGTATGTTCTAACTTTGGGTATATCTCTCAGCTTCAGGGGTATCCTGGTCGCTTCCTTCATTGCATTAGGTTTGCTTCATCCCGTGTGATCTCGTCTCGCATTTCTCCATTCCGGTCACCTCATGAGACTCTCTCTCAATCGCAGTCCTCCTCTTCTTCTCTAGTTGTCGAACCTCACCCCACTTAGCAGGGTACCACAACCTTCCTCAATTTCCCTTAATAAATCATCGTCACTCATGTCCATCTACCCCACATCATTTTACCAGACCAACATTCACGCGGTACCCGCAACCTCCGCACACCAGGATTTACTCGTTAGAGTTCATCCTCAGTATTCCCTTTTTGCATATGAGCATCTTAATCCACACTTTTAGTGACACTAGAAATATTCCATGGGGTCCCTTGAACAAATTCATCTCTGCGTCGCTATATGATTTGATCATGTCAACGACGAATTCAGTAATATATCCTTCTAGAATTATATCCACCCAGACGTTGACAACCCTCGATGCCTTTTCATCCACTCACTTCATTCGCTGGATCAATTTAGGTGTCCGGTGTTCGAGTTCACCACCTTGGCAATTCTTCTTCTGGAATGTCAATTGTGCCACCCACTCATGCAACAATATTGGAAATGTGCAGAAACATATCTTGTGGACGTCGGAGTATATGTATTTCTGCAACCACTCAGTCGTCGACCATCTGGGTTGGCGATTCTCTTCCTCAGTGAACTATCATACCTTCTTATCAAACCAATCTTCGATCTTTGGTTTCCTCGTATGCCACAACATATCCTCTCTTTTTCTCTTCGCACTAAGGTCCCGGCAACAGAACCATTTGTTGACATAGTTCTGTCGACTAGGGTTCACTTCACACTGTTTTCAACAAACACCAACCAGACAACGTTAAGCATCAGCCCGGAAAGGTTTTACCCTTTCTAGCAACACCCGTGAAGCGAGTGAGGTCTCACCCAAGATGTTCAAGGGGGCTACAGGAACCAAGTTTCTGCAGTATGGAGAGAACATGCGCTAATTCTTACTCAATCATTACAAAAACCATAGATCATTCATTCGCATTATACTAATAAATCAGACATATACTTAACATCCACATTAACACCATGTAGACGACATTCACACATCACATATTGATCAGCAGAGCAACAAAACACATTGCATCATTTAGAGAATATTTACCATTCATAACATAGCGACAAAAATAGAGACATAATCCAACATCCTCGTGCATTAACTCATCTCAAAACCTGCATCTTAACGTGAATTCACATACAAGGCAAAACTTGTCGAAATCAGAAAATGAAACTTAGCTATTTCTTATCATGTGATTATGATCATCATGATGTGAATGCTACTGATTCCCTTAGTCTTACAAATGTGGATCTATTTATATACATCTAAGGTGGTTAAAAAATGGTCACATGACCAAAACTAACTAACTTTGACCAAAACTTGTCCTTTCGTCGGCTTCTTATCCTTCGCAAACAATCCTTTCTTCCACTGATGACCCTTCTGTCGTTGTTGACTTCTGCACTTCATGTGATCTAACCGCGTGACAACAGCCCCTCCATCCATACTCCCCCATTTGTCCATGCACCCTTGTCTATACATCCTCCCCCATTCATCCACACGCCCCCATCTATCCATCCTCCCCCATTCGTCCATGACCCCCTTCCATCCAGCTTCCCCCCTTCGTCGACAACCTCCCTTCTATCCATCCTCCTCCCTCTATCCAGGACCTCCCTCCCATTCACCATCCCTCAACATCCACCATATCCCTTTTGGTTCAATACCCACTATCGTACATCTAGTAGGGGTTCATCATCCACGACATCATCCTCCACCCCATACCACCATATCCTCTTCCACCATATCTTCTCCAGTTCCTGCCACTATTGTGGAAACTACTCTTCCAGTATCTGCCCATGTATCTACAGTGGTTGCACCCATAGTTGCTGCAACTACATCTATGTCCCCCCCCCCCTGACTGCATTAGAGCAGGTTATCCAGCCAACTGCTCCACCTGCTAGCCCTGACATCATAGTGGGAGACTCGCTGACACGCTTCACTTAGTAACAGTGTAGTAGTGGATCTATAAGCTCATAGTTATGACTCTACGCACTTCAGATAAGAGGCAGGAAGGACAAGACCTTAGGCCCGAACCACACTAGGAGGTCTTGGGGAATGGGTGGTGCTAGATCATACCTTCTTGAAAAGGCAAGACTCATCTTGATGTGTCACGCCTATATTGGACCTACCTATCATAGTGCCTTCTATATGATAGTGCTTCTATACTAGCCTAGGAATCTCATGCCCACTCACTCATCAGAGGTAAACTAATGGAAATGCCAAATGAGGAAGTTTTGGAAATGTCCCAAACCAACCAAATGAATGGGGGAATTTAGTGTAGGCCAAATATACTATAATCTAACTTAATTAGCTGGTACATTATCTAGACAACCAATTCTGGTGAAAGAAAATAAGAATCTTTATTACCATTGTAATGGCAAATGTAAGAAGTGACCATGACCGGCACAGTTGTAAAAAGCTTCCAAAATGAAGCCTAATCAACAACATCGGGTAGTAGTTTTGGCATGTAGATATCACCGTGAACTAATTTAACAATTGTAATGCTCGTAGTGATCACGACAAATACAACAACCAATGATACTGATAATGCTGAACTAAATTTCAAGGAATCTGCAATCATGGGGGAAAGAGAAATTAGAGAAACGTAACAAACATAATCAGATGCATTTCCTTCTAATTTGACCATACCAATCAAAAGGAAGCCATATTACAAATATTTGCTTGACCTTCATCCCAATCGAAGTTTCGGTTGCTATGATGCAATCATATTTTATTTTGAATATTAGACTTAAGGTCAAGTTTATCCATTAATAGTGCAGATCTATAACAGCCACTTAAGGTCAAGTTTATCCACTAATAGTGCAGATCTAGAACAACTTTATAAAAATTTAGTTTTTGATAACCTGTGAAAGGAATCCATTTGTGCATCAACATTTCCACCCTTGACACATAGAAAGGATAAAGATCTCTCATGTTTTCCCCATTTTGTTATGATAGTATTAAACTTCAGAAATAAATTGAAGGGCATATCTGCATAATAGATAGTGAACCAGAGCCAATTCTGGATGTTTATAATCTTGATCAATTGAAAACTCTGTCTACTCTGGATGTTTATAATCTTGATGAATTGAAAACTCTGTCTAGTCTTCTAAATTAGAGGAATGAGAGTGATTGACACAGGAGCTCCTCTGAGTGTTCCAGTTGGTGGAGCTACTCTCGGATAAAATTTGTATTTTTCTTTTTAATTATTATGATAATTTCTAATACTATAGTTGATTACATATTTATTTCCAGGGAATTGAGAAATGGAATAAAGTAAACATGAATAGGATGTCGTTATCAATGGAACCAAACAAATTTTTTATTGTTTAGTTGGTGATTGTGCTGGTAGCTTTACTCGATCTAAATTATGTGGCCTCAATCATCATCGCATTGTGACACACAAACTCCCTCCTATTCCCCAACGTCGAAGAGGGAGACAAAGAGATGAAAATGCTAAACGTGCTGCAAAATCACCAAGTAAAATCACAAGACAAAATGCGAAGATCCAACATGATGTAGATGCAAGGTTGTGTCGTGCATGCAAGCAAGCATATAAAAGAATTGTTAGTGAAGAAATTATTTGCGCTGTAAGTATTTATTGGTATTTTTATGTGTTTGTTTTAATAACATGAATTTATTATAGCATGCTAAATTCATTATTTTTTTTGCAGTCAGTTGCTACTATTGAAGAACTCAATGATGCTTCGACACAAAAAATTAGTGAGAAAATGCATCGTTGGGATCAAAGTCTACCTCATAGATGCATGGAGACAACAAAGCGCATAGAAAATGATTTGCAAAGGAAATGAAGATTAGCGATTTATAATGATGTTGAAGAAGAAGACCTAAATGAGGATAGCCATATCCTAAACTCTGGGGGAACAAATATTAACAATGATTTTACACTTGAGTCCATATTTTGCATGCATTTTCTTTCAATCCATTTTAAGATAAGATGATATTTATTTTTATTATCAATTGTATACTAAATTCCCATTGTTATTGATATTACTAGCCTAATCAACAAAAATCTTTAGAGAGATCACAGAGTTGTGAACCATTGCGACGTTCACCTAGATTCCAAGGGCTTTTGGGGGAAGTAAGTATTGTTTCCATACAACCTATTTCACATTAATATTAGCATATCGATTATTATGAAAATTGATATTCTATTTTTCACTTTATTTTGTTATTTGTCATTATATAGAGTTAACTTTATTTACTAATATTTTATTTCTTATTTATGGTGTAGGTGTTGTTTTCGAAACCATTTCAATCGTTTCAAACACCTAAGCATGGTCATAATTTTGAGAAGAATGCAAATGAAATGGATCAAGTATGCATTTATATTGTTTTTATAACTTTTACATTGAATTCAGTTTTAGTTGCATACTTATACCTATTTATGTTCCATTGTCTAGAATAAAGAATACACATCTCCCCAAAGCCCTCTGCATGGTGAGCAGGCAACACCTTTATCGGAAATACACCAAAAATCACATAGTCTTCAACCATTGTGACGGTCTCCTCGATTTCAAGAAATTTTAGGAGAAGTTCGTTCTATATTGTATACCATAGCTCATACTAGAATTGATACATAATTTATTATATGTTAGATTCATTAGCTTCTAAATGCATTATGTCTTCTCCCTTACCTTGCATGTTCCCCGTATTTTCATTCTATTGATATTCATATTCATATTTATTGATTATGTTTTAACTTTTGCAGGAGTCAAAAAGGAAGAATAATTATGGTATGGTGAAAAGGACAAAAATTACACCAACGGACTTGAAATCACGCGCTCTTGTAATGAGTAATTTATTTTTTTGAAGGATAGACTATATTTTCTCTAAATAGATAATGGTGGATTAGAGACTTATGTTTTTATAGCATTGAAAATTGCATGTGCATTTCATCTTATCGTCTTATGAATGATAAAATTTTGTAGAGTTGTCCATGAAATTTACAATGTACAGTAGAAAATAGAATTCATCCAATATTAATAACATATAATATAATTAAAAGAATTTAATAACTTAATAATTATGAAAATTAATCTATATTGTTATAAATTAAATTAAATTTTACATTTTTTGAACTTTAATATGTTTAATGGCTTCAATTTATTATTAACAATTTGATGCAATGATGTTCTTTAAAAATTTTGAATGTAATTGGCCAATAAAACAAACTTAGATATAACTTTATCTATAAAGATTAACCTTAAGATATTAAGAGAAAATATATGAATTGTTTGGTTTTCTTTAAAATTTTAATCCTATACTCAAAAAGCTTGGAGACACACGCTCGTAAGACACCGTAGTTTTAACAACTTTGGAGGTTAGTAAGGTTCATATCATAACAAAGATTTTGGAATTACAACAAAAACACAAAATTAAAAATAAAATATAGAATAAGTAGATTGCTCCTTTTAATAATGCAATTTTTATGATTTAAATGAAATTCTATTTTAATATAGATTTTAATAAGAAAATTTCTAAAATTTAAGTTTTTTTATCGTCACATTCAACAATGTCATCTTCATCGTCATCAAAAGAAATATCATCATCCTCATTCAAAAAAATATCACTAGTTTAAAAACAAAATCTCGTTGTTCAACCCATTTATCATGAATTTCATCTTGTCTCGTTTGATCTACCAGTTCTTCTTCTTCATTAGTTGCAACTAAATATTTAAGTCTTTTTCGAGCAAACTAAATATTTAAGTCTTCATTTTCATCTTCCTCAAATTTATTATCCTCATCACATGACTCACTAGAATATCCTCATCTTCATCTTCATCATCAACTAAAGCCTTTACAAAAACACATTTACTATATACATATGTTTCAATTGACTTACTTCAGAAAGGATCAAACTTTTCCTTCTTTTCATCTTCATCAAACAATCTATGATGAAGCACTAAAGAAATCAAGTTACATCTTTCCAAAAAAACAAATACACCTTCCAACTTTCAAAATAGTATATTTAAAAATGCCATGACATGTATAAAGGTAGATGAGTCAAATTTTCTCCTCTTCACTTGTAGAGAAAATAATACAAAAGCATGCTTGTGACAAGTTGTGACTTCTAATATAAATTCCCATGAAGTATATCAATTAATCATCCCTTGAGTTTGAGATTCCTAGAAATTCCATAGCAGGTATAAAGGAAGAAATAAAATTTTGCACTCAATGACTCTCAAAGAAAAGCATAAGCATGCTTGTGACAAGTTGTGAGTTTTATTAGGAATGCCCATGAAATATATCTATGAAGCATCCCTTGAGTTTAAAATTCAATAATTTCCATGAAATAAAATTTTAGCAAGGATAATAAGAAAATGAAATTATATCAAAATAAACCTATCAATTATCAACAATATCAAACAAGCTTATTGTATCATTTAATGCCCTACAACAAATAAGAAGGTACCATGTGTCAACATCTATGAGCCACGCATACCACTTTCTCATTTCATATCAACTCAAAGTAAGTTTATATCATGGATCCAAGGGAGAGAAAAAAAGGTTTCATGGTTGTGTATGGTGACTACATATCACATAGATAAATCATGCCTATTTCATGAGAGAGTATTAATATTCTAAATGATAATTATCCTTTTACCTTTGTTTAGGATCGATTAATTAAATCCTCCATGACAACCAATCATAGCATGATCATTCCTCTAGAAGGAATTTTGGGCTTTGAAATATGCAATCACGATTGTATAAGAAAAAATAAGGTGCATATGTCTATTGGGTTTATTCGTCAAAATGCATAATCTGTGTGTTATAGAGGAGGATTGAAATAGCCATTAAATCAAATCATGTATGTTATAGAGGAGGATTGAAAGAGCCATTAAATCAAAGCACTTTTGTTGATTGAACTTTTGTAGTAGCATATGTCACATTACACTAAATATATGCCATATCACACCAAGATAAAGGCGTTACTAGTGAAAGTTAACCTAAGTAGTCTAAATGTTATACGATTTGAGCCTTTCCCAATTATCATCACCATAATTTGACCATACAATATTTGATCAAATAGCAAATTTTCATTGCCGAAATTGCATTTTTAAATGCATAATTGGATTCGATGCCCTCAAATATCCCTATTACACCTAGATTGTGCAATCTCAATAACTGATATCTACAATTTCAAAAACTTTTGTGAATTTTTGATCTGGTTTCAAAAAACAATGATAAAAGAGATGTGGCCAAAAAAAATGTCCACATAGTAACATGTTTAGACTATTAAGTTAATCTATAATTTGTCGTCAATAATAATTTCCACCAATATTAAATTTATATAAAATTACTAGGTGAAAATTAAAAATAATAATAAAAGTTTTAGAATCTTATGTGCATAATGTAATGCTAAATTTACTTTATATTTTCTTTAAATGATTCATAGCTCATTAAATATATCAATAATTTTTAATAATAAATTTAATACACGCTACATATTACATATTATTAATATAGGTAGTTAGTAGTTGTCACTTAATACATATTAAATACTATATTATAAGTCATAGCCTTGTTTTGTGGTTTATAGTATATATTATTATATAGTTATTAGTTATTATTATATATGACATATAATATAATTCATTAGATGTTAGTTTATATATATAATTTGTTATTATATATTAATTTTGTCTAAAATAATTAATGATTTTTTCATGGTAAAACAAATAATGACAAGATATTTATAGTATTTTAAGGTAATTTTATTATAATTAATGTGAGACTTATTTTCTTTGATTTTTCCATGGTAAAATAAATACTGACAAGATATTTATAGTATTTTAAGGTAATTTTATTATAATTAATATGAGATTTATTTTTTTAAGAATTGGAAATTTCAAAATTATTTTACTAAGGTTTTATAGTGACATTTATATGTAGTTAACTATTGTAAATAAATGATGACAAGTTAATTTTTTATTTCTATATAATTGTTAATCAAATTTCTTGAATTTTTATTCGTTTTTGAATACCAACTTATTACTCATATTTTTTTCTTATGAAGCCCGTTTTAAATCCAAATTTATTGTAATGTTACACAAACACATTATCAAAACTAGGGTTTTCTCATATGTTAATT
This sequence comes from Larix kaempferi, assembly GCA_027924585.1. Classification (NCBI taxonomy): domain Eukaryota; kingdom Viridiplantae; phylum Streptophyta; class Pinopsida; order Pinales; family Pinaceae; genus Larix; species Larix kaempferi. Next base: position 7,454,283 of record BSBM01001329.1, read on the forward strand.
TGATCAACAAAATTCCCATTAGGTATATTAAGTGCAAAAGCGAGAGGATGCATGTCAACTATTTGATGAAATGTCTGAAATAATTTCATGAAATGGGTTTCATTGGTTGGAGGATATGTCCAGTGTGGATCCCATCTAGTTTAAATTCATTGGTATTCCATGCATATGCATTCCTAGGAACTTTGTAATGCAAGGAACATATCCATGGCTACATCATTAAAGCTAAATTTAAGTTAGATGTATTTGTCGAATGTGTGCTTGTTGATATGTATGCCAAAGTCCAAATCATAGAGAATGCATGCACAATCTTTGCAAAACCCCATCTGCAAGTCTTAGACTATGAGAATACAACGTTCAGTTGTCATTCATGTCAACAACCAGGGCATCTCAAAGAAGCTTTCCCATCCATCCTGGTCTCTTCCTTTCACAAACGACCTCAAGGCTAGCACAAAGGCGAAAAAGTCAAGAAGACCCTCATGGAGCTCGAGACTAGATACCCCAAAAGCACCCCTGTCCCTCCTGTTTCAACTCAACCACATTCTGCTTCGGATTTTGACATGACAACAAAATCCCCCAACACTTCTTCCGAGGGTGAAGATCTCAATGATAGATCAATGATTTCTACTTTGAGCATGGGAGGTCAAAAGCGACCTCATGAATCTGGTCACTCTGACAGCGACAAGGAAGTAGATCTAAGCATTCAGAAGAACGCAGAAGACCTTTTGACATATGTGCAGCTTCCGTATATGCGCATATACAGAACGCGTACGGAAGCTTCCATACATGTGCATATACGCAAGCTTCCGTATATGCACAACTTCTGTATATGCGCATATACAGCTTCCATATATGCGCATATACGGAAGCTGTATATGTGCATATACGGAAGCTGCGCATATACGGAAGCTTCCGTATATGCGCATATACAGAAGCTCCGCATATACGAAAAAGAAGCTGTATATGTGCATATACGGAAGCTGCGCATATACGGAAGCTTCCGTATATGTGGAGCTTCTGTATATGCACATATACAGCTTCTTTTTCGTATATGCGGAGCTTCTGTATATGCGCATATATGGAAGCTTCCGTATATACGTATATATGGAACGCTTACGGTAGCTTCCATACATGCGCATATATGGAAACTGCGTATGCGCATATACAAAATGCTTACAGAAGCTTCTATATATGCGCATATACGGAAGCTTCTGTAAGCATTCTGTATATGCGTATCTACGGAACGCCTACTTAAGATTCTGTATATGCGTATATACGAAAGCTTCCGTATATGCGCAGCTTCTGTATATGCGCATATATGGAACGCTTATGGAAGCTTCCATTAATGCGCATATACGGAAGCTTCCATATATGCGCATATACAGAAGCTTCCGTAAGCATTCCGTATATGCGCATATACAGAAGCTTCTGTATATGCGCATATAAGGAAGCTTTCGTATATGCACATGTATGGAAGCTTCCGTAAGTGTTCCATATATGCGCAGCTTCCGTTTCCGTATATGCACAGCTGCGCATATACGGAAGCTTCCATATATGCAGAAGCTTCCGTATATGTGCAGCTTCCGTATATGCATAGCTGCACAAATACGAAAGCATACGGAAGTTTCCGTATATACGGAAGCTTCTATATATGCGAAGCTTCCATATATGCACAGCTTCTGTATATGCGCAAGATGCGCATATATGGAAGCTGCACATATATGTAAGCTTCGCATATACGGAAGCTTCTGTATATGTGCAGCTTCCGTATATGCACAGCTGCGCATATACGGAAGCTTCCGTTTTTGTGCAGCTTCTGTATATGCGCAACTGCCTATATGGAAGCTTTCGTATATGCACAGCTTCCCTATATGTGTAGCTTCCATAAATGCGCAGCGTCTGTATATGCCCATCTTGCGCATATACAGAAGCTGCGCACATACGGAAGCGTCCGTATATGCACAGCTAAACATATACGGAAGCATCTGTATATGCACAGCTGCGCATATACGGAAGCATACGGGCTACACATATACAGAATCTTCCGTATATGCTCATATATGGAAGCTGCGCATATAAGGAAGCTTCTGTATATGTGCATATACGGAAGCTTCTTTATATGCGCAGCTGCGCATATATGGAAGCTTCCGTATATGTGCTGGAAGCTGCGCATATAAGGAAGCTTCCATATATGCACATATACGAAAGCTTCCGTATATGCGCAACTGCGCATATATGGAAACTGTGCATATACGGAAGCTTGAAGCTGTGCATATACGGAAGCTGCGCATATATGGAAGTTGCGCATATACGGAAGCTTCCGTATATGCGCAGCTTCAAGCTTTCGTATATGCGCAGCTTCAAGCTTCCGTATATGCACAGCTGCGCATATACGGAAGCTTCCTTATATGCGCAGCACATATATGGAAACTGTGCATATACGGAAGCTTGAAGCTGTGCATATACGGAAGTTGCGCATATATGGAAGTTGCGCATATACGGAAGCTTCCGTATATGCGCAGCTTCAAGCTTTCGTATATGCGCAGCTTCAAGCTTCCGTATATGCACAGCTGTGCATATACAGAAGCTTCCGTATATGCGCAGCTGCGCATATAAGGAAGCTTCCGTATATGCGCATATACGGAAGCTTCCTTATATACGGAAGCTTCCGTATATGAGCATATACGGAAGCTTCCGAGGAAGTTTCCGTATATGGGAAGTTTTCGTATATGCACATATACGGAAGCTTCCGCATATACGGACATATACGGAAGCTTCCGTATATGCGGAAGATATACGGAAGCTTCCGTATATGCTCATATATGGAAGCTGGGCATATACGGAAGCTTCCGTATATGCGCAGCTACTCATATACGGAAGCTGTGCATATATGGAGGCTTGAAGCTGCGCATATACGGAAGCTTCCGTATATATTTGCATATATGGAAGCTGCTTATATACAGAAGCTTCTGCATATACGGAAGCTTCCGTATGTGGAAGCTTCCGTATGTGGAAACTTCCGTATGTGGAAGCTTCCGTATATGCACAGCTTCCATACAGAAGCTTCCGTAGCTACGCATATACGGAAGCTGCGCATATACAGAAGCTTCCGTATATGTGCATATACCGAATGCTTACAGCTGCGCATATACGGAAGCTGCTTATATACGGAAGCTTCTGCATATACGGAAGCTTCTGTATGCGGAAGCTTCCGTATATGCGCAACTTCCGTACGGAAGCTTCCGCAGCTACGCATATACGGAAGCTGCGCATATACGGAAGCTTCCTTATATGCACAGCTTCCGTATATGCACATATACCGAATGCTTACGAAAGCTGCGCATATACAAAAGCTTCCATATATGTGCAACTACGCATATACAGAAGCACAGCTGCGCATATACGGAAGCTTCCGTATATGCACAGCTGCACATATACAGAAGCTTCTGTATATGCGCAGCTGTGCTTCCGTATATGCGCAGCTGCGCATATATGGAAGCTTCTGTATATGTGCAGCTTCCGTAAGCGTTTGGTATATGCACATATACGGAAGCTGCGCATATAAGGAATCTTTCGTATATGCGCAGATGCCCATATACGGAAGCTTCTGTATATGCGCAGCTGCACATATATGGAAGCTTCTGTATATGCGCAGCTTCCGTATTGCACAGCTGCGCATATACGAAACGCTTACAGAAGCTTCCATACATGCACATATACGGAAGCTTCCTTATATGCGCATATATGGAAGCTTGCATAAGCGTTCTGTATATGCGCATATACGGAAGCTAAGACTACCTACACTTGTCATCTCCAACACCTCTACAAGCAATTATTTGGCCAACTTGTTTCCAATCATGCAAGTTTTATTGATTCATCCTAGGGCATCTTCTTTTGCATAGTTTCACTCATACCTTGGGAGTTTCAACCTTAATACCTCAAGGAAGGTTTATATATATATATAATAGAGATCAAGGCAAGTCTTCTCTGGTAGGAATTTGGAGTTGAGTGTGCAGGTCATTCCAGAATGTGGGTCACTCTTGGAGGACTATCACAACATCGCACTTCATCCCAATGAGCTTCATGAGATATATTTCCATAAATTCCAAATGAATTATGTTTCTTCTTCTTTTTCCTTTCCAAACATTAGGATTTCTATCTCACTAAGAGAATGACCAACTAATTAACCCTAGTTTGTTGGTCTAATTTCCTTTGTTATTTTGTTGGTGAAAATTAATTAATATAAAGCCTAGTTGAATTACCCTTATCACCTATAGTGCTCGTTTATCATTGTTTAGATCTTAAGGTCTTAATTAACCTATTGGTTTTCCCTCTTATTTTCACCCTCATTTTTCTTACCCTCCTCTCTCCTCCTTTCCCACTTTAGTAGTGTGTGTTGGGGAGGGGTGATCTTCCATCTTTTTCCCTATGCTACATGTGGTAGAATGAATATGTTTTTTCACTACAAAGTGAGGCCTCAATGACCTTTATAACAATAAAAGTAGTAAAAAAAAATGGAGCAACAACATAAAATGACTTAAATAACTTAAATGACAATACCTATAGTAACACCAATTACAACTGGAACTTGTCAGTCACTGATCACAAAACTCACATAAATAGGCCATAAAGTGGTGTGACTACCACAATTCCACACCTCACTCTATTAATAAGTGGCCCTCAAGGACCTCAATATGTAGACTACATGTGATGAATAAACAAATGTACCATTTGAAGCAAAGCCACTCACTTGTGCTAAGTTGCTAATGTGTAGCCTATATATGAATATGCAAAATCACCTGCAAATGATACATGGGAAATTGGATACATCTTTCACTTCACTTTCTAATTTATATAAATTTTATATTTAAATGATAACCTCATAAGCTTGTAAACAAATTTAAAAAAAACACAATTCAGGTGGGGGATAAGTGAAAACATGGATGATGTATCAAAAGAATTTAAAAAAAACTAACCATGCATGAAATGACTAATTTTTTAAAGTTTGATAAACATTGTTTTTAATATTTATTTCAATGTTTAATTTTAATATTTATTTTTAAAGTTTGATAATTTAATATTTTAAACATTTCATCTTGATTTGTACCATTAATTACACTCTATGCATCGATACATAATTTATTGTGCTAATGCATCCTTGGTGTTGCAACCTTTTTGGTCTTCATGTTACAAACCCGTGGCTTCCTCAGGAGACATAGTGTTCATATAATGAAGGAGCAAATCTTGGATAATGGATTTATTAGGTTGTTGTAATTTTAGTTTGGGTTTAAAGTTGTAAGTTGATCCTTTCAATATTAATTCTATCAATTCTATCATAAATATGTAGTGGTGTTTTTAAACTGCCCCCTTTAATTTTAAAGGATGATTGTTTGTAGGGATGCAACCTCAAGTACAATAAGTCATTCACATGAAATCTACGCTCTGTTATGCTCCTGTTCCCATACATTTTATGTTGGTTTTTTAGCAGTCTGCTGCCCTGTAACATAGTTTCTAAGATATCCTTCTAGTCATTGATTGACCCTCTTAGTTTGACTCATTTTTGGGGTGGTAACTTGTACTGATATCCAAATCTGTCCCCACTAGTTTAAATCATTTTTTCCAAAAAGAACTTGTGAACTTACTGCCTCATAATCAAGATTGGGAGAAATAGCTTATGTTCCTTGTTAGTTGAAGATCGCCAACTAAGGTTTCAAAGATATGTTGTGAAAATGCATACTAATAATACATTAATAAACGAACCTCAATAATAATATTCTATAAAAATACTTTATTGAAAAAACTACATAAAGCAACTTTGAAATAAATCAAATCAAATAAAATATTACAAATGAGTTATTTTATAAAATTCAAATGAGTTATTTTATAGAATTATACACATTAATTGAAGTACTTATCATTAACATATTCACATGGAATAGACCAGTGTACGTATTATTCCATGCAATTACTACCTAAGACCTAAAATATAAGGTGATGTAACATATATAAGTAGTATTCCATGCAAATACTACCTGAGGGAATTTTATTTTTGAGGTCTATAGTTAATCGTATTCAAATACAATCAACAAGTAAAATCTAAGGTGATGTAAGGAATTTTTTTATCTTTTTAGGTTTATAGTTAATCGTATTCAAATAAAATGTACAATATAATGTTATAATGTTTTAGATTTAAAAGATGTTTTTTTAATTGAATATGGATATATGAAAGTTTATGCAACACTATTTCTTAATGTTTACTTATTTCAAATTTCAATATTTACATTCATTTGGCTATTATATTATTAAGTTCTCGTTATCTATATAACCTTTCATAGCTACTATAATTTTGATGCAAAGAATATAAACCTCCTTACATAATGTAACCCATAAAGTATCTATTACCACATCTACTATTAATTAGATTCAAATAAGGATAACAACTCAAAGTGATCAAGAACATAACATAGTACATGTTAACATCCAAAATCCCCCTTTAACTCATGTGTTTACTCTATAGACGCCGTATCTTAGCAACTTAAGAATGTCTAGCTCATTTATTTACAAAACCATAAATGAAGATTATGAAAATGAAAAATGACAAAGAAAGAATCATCCAAAAATGAAATTTGAATAAAGAAAGAAAGTGAAATTTGAATAAAGAAAGAAAGTGAAATTTGAATAAAGAAAGAGATGTTGAAAATATCTTAAAAATATATACACCTTTCAAATATTTAATGTACAAATCAACTCTAACTTCTAACATTTATATTATACTTCTGATAAATAAATCTTAATCAAACTTCAATTTTGGTAAGAATCATTTTTACATAATGCAACCCCTGAATAATCCATTATAACATTATTAATGGTTAGATTTGAACAAAGATAAAGCATAAGGTAATAAAAAAACTAACATAGGCATAAGGTAATAAAAAACCTAACATAGGAACATGTCAACATCAACAATTCCCCTTCACAACAAAAAAGCCATGCCTCAACAACATAGATATGTCAAGCTCGTCCATATGCAAAAGCATAAATGAACATGAGAGGAAAGAAAAATGACATTCAGAGAATTATCGATTTTTATGTATGTCCCCCCGAAGATGTGCATATACATTTTGAAAAACAGAAAAACATGAACGCACAACATGCTCGAACTTATGATGGAGTACCACAAAAAACACATTTTTCAAAACAATATAAAGTGTTTGTTATGATTGTCTTAAAACAAGAGTATTTAGCATATAACAAAATATGCGAGTAACATATGAATGTTGATAAAATTGTAGAAGTGGAACTATAAACAAGTTAATTGCATTATAGTTAATGCTCTTTATAGACAACATTAAAACTTACATCACATTTATAGTACATGACATTGACAACCAACTTACCAACTTTAATGTTTTGATGTGGATTGCATTTTTTCTTTACAGGTTCTAATGCATTTATAGTAACTTTTCGTGTATCTGGACCATATGCGCACCAATAACTATATAGGAACAACTACAACGAATTAGATAAACTATATATGTATGTTTGACATAATGAACTTGAAATGAAAGTTTATAAATATATTGCAACAAATATAAATACCCACATAGCATATTCTAGATATGTCCCAAAATTGGTCACTTTGATATCATCCACTTGTTTAGTACGTCGACTATGGACAACAAATTGAGTAGGTGCATCTTCACTTGATTGCTCCCCATTTACAAAATCATCAAGTCGACAATAGGGAATGATTGCAACTTGATCCCCATAGATTTTCGTCCAAGTCAAATCTTTTGCTAAAAAATTCCATCATCTCCTCTAGATCTTGAACATCTAGTTCATTAATCATCTCCCACTTCTTCATTCTTTAAATCCCTGTAAAAATTACATGTAAGAATAATTTGGTTTAATCTATTTATATAATGTTCTTAAATGCATTTATTGAAAGTATGCAAATATTATTTTAAGGTAAAGATTTTAAACATTTCTACTATGTTCTATAGGTAAAATTTTCAAATCTATTATTATGCTAAGTTACTTAAAAAATGGTTCACTCTTTAATGTTAAATTTGTTAAATGATTTGTGAATTTCTTTTAAGTAAATTAAATAAAAGCTTTGACCTTATTAGTACAAATTGTGAAGAACTATTCTTAAATAAAATTACTTTATATGTTAATTTGTTAAACTTTTGTTATTTTATTATTATTATTAAAATTTATCATTAAAAATATAAAATCAATAAATTTTTCAAAAAACAATTTTATGTTATTGATATTAAATACATAAAAACAATATACCAAAATCATAATTTTTAATAATCACTATAAACACCATCAATTTTGTAAAAAATATTATAAACAAAAAAACCTTAAAAATATTTTAATTATTTCTTAACATACATACATATAAATATAAATTAAGAAACAGGTACTACTTTTTAAAACTTTTATTATTTATTACATATTATTTAGTGTATTGTGATATATTTTTCATTTTATTTATTGTTAATTTATTATTTTGTGTATTAAGGATTGTCATTTAGTTTATATTTGAATTTTTATTTATTTTAAAATTAAATAGTTATTAATAAAAATAGTTGATTTATATATAAATGAATAGATAAATATCTAAATAGTTAATATTAAAGAAAACATAAATAATGAAAATATGTTATTAAATTAATAAAATTAGTTTTTAATAAGTTATTTTTTTTTAATAAAAAATTATGAATAAATTAACTATTAAAAACTGTGTAAATTTAATACTCAATATTAATATCTCCTTTGAAATATAAAATACTAAAAACATTATAAATTTAATAACCAAATTATTAAATTCACTATCAATTATATAAATTATGAATGATAATTGAAATATTTTGTTTTTGTTTGTATGTATGAACACAAAATTAAAAATTAATGCAATATGATCTCATAATGATATGATATGGTAGCTAACAAAAATACATTTTAAAAATATGATAAAATATTTAATATTTACAATATAAAAAAATTGTTTATATTAATAAATTTTAAGATAAAAAGACCAAAAAATATCGACATCATTTATAAATACGAACTACATCTACATATGGTAAATTTAATTATAATAGAGTAACTACAAATAGATAAGTATACTTTAAGTTTTTTAATATTTAAAAGAAAACATGGTGTGTGTGGTAAATTTAATTATAGTAGATTAACTACAAATAGATAAATATAGGTTGTTCATCATTTTATGAGCAACCATACATAAAATCATAATCCATGACTATTGTTCATGCACATAGGTTGTTGGTGGCACTTCCGGGCACCACTTGCCATGTACTTGGTATCTATGGCACGAGTTGCCATGTATTTTGGATCTACGGCATGAGTTGCCATGTATTTTGGATCTACAGCACGAGTTTCTGGATTTTGTATAGGGCATGAGTTGCCATGTATTTTGGATATACGACATGAGTTGTTGGATTTTGTATAGGGAACGAGTTTCCATCGTATGTACATTGGGAACCATGTTCCACGTTTTTCCAAAAAATTTATATGTTTGTTCGAGTTTTGTAGCCTTGATGTACATGGATTTTCAGTTATGTGATTTATATCAATGTTGTCCATATTTGTATCTTGTTGTCTCATGTTGTGTTAGGATTTGTTTAAAACCATTGAGTTATGGAGCTATAACATGGCTAATTTTAGAAACATAAGCATTAAAACAAAGAACATGAAAGAACATGTGCATAATAAATCTAAAACAAAAACATATATAGCCGTATACCTTAGGAACCTTTCTTGTCGGATAAAAGGCATGCATATTTAAATGGGCATATGCATAATTTACTAGAGGATATACATTAATCTATGAATTCATGAGAAGGTGGAAGTCCCATTCATTCATATATTATAAGTATGAACATGTACTAGGGATAATAAGAATAAAATCCATCAATTTAAAATATGAAATAAATCCTAAATCACATATGATGCCTAAATCATTGTATACATCATTATTGGATATTCTTACTAATTGGTGAAGACTTTCATTTAAATTCAATGTGAAACTAACCAACTATATCCTTGAATCCAATCACCCTTGAATATAATACGTTCAAAATTGATTGATCATCCCCTTTGCTATAACAAATCTCAGATTTCTCATTCTAACAATGACATTCATCTCACATTCCTCATTCCAACAATGGCATTCATCTTCTATGCAAAGGTGAACTAGAGCATCATAGGGGCAATTTATTTATAATTACCATTGCATCTACCCTTTGTGGAAAATAATGGGAAATTTCAATTTCCTTATATCTAAAAGGTTTGGAAACATCTAGAAGGATTGCTAATAAGTAGTGGGACTATCAAATCTACTTTCCATGGAAAATTATGGGTAGCACAAACGTATAGGCTAGCTCACACTATTCATGGATACACCTTGATTTCCATTACAAATGAGGTACTCATCCTTCATGATGAGTGATTGGTCATCAAAATGGTTCTTCTCATAAAAAAAAAGCACATCCAAGGCATTCAACAACCTATGTGCATGAACAATAGTCATGGATTATGATTTTATGTATGGTTGCTCATAAAATGATGAACAAGGATATGAACCTTGAAAATAATAGACTCAAGTGATTTTTTTGTGTAAAAAGGAAGCACTTGTACATTTTACTTGTTAGTGGACTCACATACTATGTGACACCAACAAATTAGTATGTGTACATATTCCTCATTCTTAAATATTTCCAACGAAATTTCTTTTTTCTCAATTTGGTCATACGTAACTCTAGATATGGATTCTTGATATTGGAGTTACAACTATAATTGAATGATTTGTGAGTTCAAACTAAATCACCATCTCCATTGAGAGGCATTGGAATTTTTGCACAAAGCAATGCAATTTCATAATCTTGGATATTCTTGGAGAGATTGCTCGTGTGATGCTATGGATTGCACCATCCATATATTTTTTTCTTTTGGATGATCATTCAAGAGTCTAGATATTGGCATGTGATATGCATAATATGCTTAGATATATGCTCATATATGACAAAATTCAATAACCTATTTGAATAAATAAACTTTTCCAATTCCCTTTTTCTTCTCATTGAATTTTGCAATGTTCATTCTCTTTTTTATAATAAAACAAAGTTAGATCAAAGAACACTTTGTAGCAATCATTTTGAAAATTCTTCCACTTATATGTGAAAATTTTAAGACCAAATATTGAATGTCACATTTAATTCCACAAATATGTATTTCAAGTAGTTTTTCACTCCGTGGCTCCAAAAGACAAGTGTAAGAAGCAGTTCAAAAGACATGATGATAGCGGTGCGTCACTTGGGTACAATTGTGCTCTATTATCTCTATTGAGACCAACAGTAGTGGATCATCAAGTAAGGTAATTATAATTAGGGTTAGGGCGAGGCATGTTCAAACTTATAAATGCAATTGTGCTAAAAGAGGATGTGAGGACAAATGAAACCATAGAAATATTTGCATACATGTTCTTCTTCTTGAAGGTAATGTAGTTGCATACATGTTCTCCTAATGAAGTATGTATCAACAATTGGGAGCCAAAGAACCCTAAGACATGTCCTATATAGTAGTTTGAAAGATCCTTTATTGCCCTTGATCACTAAGTTTTTGCATTTAGGGAATAACTCCTAGGTATCTAAATTACCATAATTCCAAGTGGTTAAACTCATCCTCTTATATTCCCACATAGAGAAAAAATGCATGTAGTAGATTCCAAGTGTTATGGTTATAAGATCATGCACATACACAATAAAGAAACCCTAGCTTGCAGAAGGCCACATTTTGCAGAAGGCCACATAAAGGGGTTCATTTATGATTCGAAGGATCCCAGGAGAATGTGGCCATACTGAACACATCCAAAATGGCCATATCCACATGTGGGAGCTGACAGAACCCCGTTCTGCTCACTGGTTTGGGTATTGTGCCCTCAGAGCAAAATCTCAAAGTGTCCTTGAATGGCCATTGTGTGCCTCGAAAAAATTCCTGTAGAACCAAAACCATCACTCCAATTGCGAATCTTTTGATTCCTATGGATTCAGAACCCCAGGTTTAGCTAGGGGACCCCCCACAACGTGCCTCGAAGGCTCGAAAATGATGCTATTGTGCCATCTCAGTAACTAGGGTTTTGCTCAGTGAAGGCCATGCCAATCTTGCTCAAGGGGGTCATTTATGATCCAAAGGATCCTAGCTGAGTGTGTCCATCATGAACACATCCACAATTTCCAAATGCATCTGTGGGAGCTGACGGAACCCAAGTCCACTTGTTGGTTTGGGTTTCATGCCCTCGGAGCAAATCCTCAAAGTGTCCCTGAATGGCCACGGGATTCCTGACAAAAATTCCCGTAGCACCAAATTCGTGGCTTTGATCGCAAATACGCCGATTTTGATGGATTCAGGGCCCCTGGTTTCATCTAGGGAACCCCCCACACTGTGCCTCCAACTCTCGGAAATGGTGCTATTGTGCCATCTTTGGAACTAAGGTTTTTCTTAGTGAAGGCCATTCCAATTTTGTTCAAGGGGGTTACTTCTCATTCGAAGGATCTTGGGAATGCATGGCTATTGTGAAAACATTCACAATGGCCACATGCACATGTGGGAGCTAACAGAACCCAAGTCTGCTTGCCGATTTGGGTTTCGTGCCCTTAGAGCAAAACCTCAAAGTGTCCCTGAATGGCCACAGGGTGCCTGACAAAAATTCCCGTCGCAACAAAACCATGACTCTGATTGCAAATATGTCAATTACAATGGATTCCAAACCCATGGTTTCAGCTATGGGTCCCCCAGAATGTGCCTTGAAGGCTCGGAAATGGTGCTATTGTGCCATCTCAGTAACTAGGGTTTTGCTCAGTGAAGGCCATGCCAATCTTGCTCAAGGGGGTCATTTATGATCCAAAGGATCTCAACCACATGTGGCCATCATGAAAACATCCACAATGGCCAGATGCATGTGTGGGAACTGACGAAACCCAAGTCTGCTTGCCGGTTTGGGTTCCATGCCCCCAGAGCAAATCCTTAAAGTGTCCCTGAATGGCCATGGGGTGCCTGACCAAAATTCCCGTAGCACTAAAGCCATGAATTTGATTGCAAAGCCGTCGATTTTGATCGATTCGAGATGTCAGGTTTCAGCCGGGGGATCCCCCACATCGTGCCTCCAATGCCCAGAAATGGTTCTATTTTTCCATCTCCGAAACTAGGGTTTTGCTCAGTGAAGGCCATGCCAATCTTGCTCAAGGGGGTCAATTCTCATCCGAAGGCTCCCGGGAATGCGTGGAAATCGTGAACACATCCACAATGGCCATGTGCACATGTGGCAGTTGACGGAACCCAAATATTCTCTCTGGTTTGGTTTCTATTCCCCTGGAGCAAATCCTCAAAATGTCCTTGAATGGCCATGGGATGCCTGACCAAAATTCCCATAGCACCAAAATCGTGAATCCGATCGTGAAGCCGTCGATTCCGGTGGATTTGGGACATCAGATTTATTCTAGGAGTTCCTATCTCGTCTAAGGCTATTTCCTGAATCTCGTCTTGTTTGAAAATTTGAAAACTAGGGTTTCCATTAGTAAGAGACATTGAATTTTTTGCAGAGAGTAATTTCTTGCATAATTTTTGCAGATTGATGATGATGGCGATGGTGTAGGTGGTGGTGGTGGTAGTGGTGATGATGATGGAGGCAATGATGATGATGATGATGACACCAATGGCCACCATGGTAGTGATGATGATGGTAATGTAGAAAAAAATGGGCACCGTGGAGATGAAAAACAAACATTAATTTTTTTTTCCAAGATATGAACATCATTATGATGTTTTGTACACAACATATGAGTCTTAAGACCTTGATCATAGTTGATGAGGAGCACCAACATATCAGGGCACATATGATGTTGTCATGGCTCCTGGGAGATGTGTAGGATATTAATTCACCACATGGGCCCTATAAAGGAAATATTTGACTCATGAATTTAATATGGGAAACATTATGAGTTTTCTTATACCAAGGACATGTGTCATTTCCAATACCATGTTTTGGTGATGACAAAAAATGCCTTAGGTCCCAAAACAGTCATTTAGGGTTCATTAGCCATGCACATGGATTATAAAAGGAATATTTGGATGATCAATGTCATATTGACATCATTATGAGGATCTAGGCACCATATATGGGTATTGGGGTCACCTATATTGGGTAAGGTGGAACACCAACATCTTAAGTCCCTAAAATGTTGTTTTATGGTTCATGAACCATGCATTAGGTCCCAAAACACCACACATAACCTATATACATAATCTTTGTTCCATGGGTGTAATATTGGTGTCAATACGAGGTTTTCCCATAATTTATGGGTCTTAGGGACCACTAGTGTCATGGGGTCTAAAGCATACTTTGAGGACTCATGGGTCGTGCACATGGTGCCAAGCTAATACATATTCCTTGCAAATGAAAATTTTGTTATATGGGTGTAATATGAGTTCCAACGAGGTTTTACACATGGCATTTTAGGGCACCATTACGAAATTTCTCATCTAAGGGATGGGCACGTGTGTAATATGGGAACCATTACAAAATTTATCATCTAAGGGATGGGCCCTAGCTACAATATAATGATGATAATGATTTTCGTAGCCTTTAGGGCCTAAAATTAGCTTTTAGGTTCATGAGGCACACATAAGGTCCAAAAAATCAATGCAAGCCCTATATAAGATTTTTTTTTGCATATGAGTCTAATATCAACACCTTTATAACGTTTTTTGCACCACAAATTAATGGGTCACATGGACTTGAATTTGGTTTGGGGTTAACATTAGCATTTAAAGGGCTAAAATATGATTTTAGGGCCCATGGACAAGGCAAAGATTCCTAAAAAAGCATAGATGCCCTATAAAGGGAGTATTTGTCCCACCAATGAATATGGATTCCATGACGAGGTTTTATGTACCAAGAATGAGTCCAATGCCCTAACCATGTTCTAAATATGAAAATCAATGTCTTTTGAACTAGCATATACTAGTGTACCAAAAATATAGCTTGGGATATTAACTATGCCTCAAGGAGAATAGTAGTGTCTTAGGCAACCCGAGATTGTATTCGGAGACATCCTCGTAGTCATGCACGAGAACCAAGATTGTATTTAGAGACACTGTGTATTTTGGTTTTCTAATAATTTTACGAGACTATTAATTATGTATTTGAACTTGCTTCCATTTGTTATTTTTATCATGGAATCATTTTTCATTTGACTACTTTATTTTTTGCATACAAATATTAATTGTGTTATCTTGTATATTATCATATTTTATGAGATGATGTTATGAATTTTTGCATAGAATGTGGTTCAATCCTAGGATGAACAATATTTTATTTACTTATTAGCAATAAGATCCATTTATATATAGAGGACCAATCATCATCAAGATGATCATATTCATCATAATCATAATCATCATCATCATAATCATTCATAAAAACAAATAAACAAACACTTCGATCCATAAAGGACATGCGATGGAATTTACACACACACACACACACATGCCAATCTTGCTCAAGGGGGTCATTTCTCATACCAACACTCCCAGGCGTGCATGGCCATAATGAACACGTCCACAATGGCCACATGCACGTGTGGGAATTGACAGAACCCAAGTATGCTCACAGGTTTGGGTTTCGTGCCCTCGGAGCAAAACGTCAAAGTGTCCTTGAATGGCCACAAGGTTCCTGGAAAAAATGACCGTAGCAACAAAATCGTGACTCCGATTGCGAATCCATTCATTATGATGGATTCAGAACCCTTGGTTTCAGCTAGGGGACCTCCACACTGTCCCTCGAAGGCTTGGGAATGGTGTTATTGTGCCATCTCAGTAACTAGGGTTTTGCTTAGTGAAGGCCATGCCAATCTTTCTCAAGGGGGTCATTTATGATCCAAAGGCTCCCAACCGAGCATGGCCATCATGAACACATCCAAAATGGTCACATGCACATGTGGGAGATGATGGAACCCAAGTCTACTTGTTGGTTTGGGTTTCGTGCCCCTGGAGCAAATCCTCAAAGTGTCCCTAAATGGCCACGGGGTGCTTGACCAAAATGCCCGTAACACCAAAATAGTGACTCCGATTGCAAATTCATCGATTCCGATGGATTTAGGACACTGATTTTCAGCTATGGGACCCCCCAAACCGTGCCTCAAGTGCTCGAAAATGGTGCTATTGTGACATCTTAGGAACTAGGGTTTTGCTCAGTGAAGGCCATGCCAATCTTGCTGAAGAGGTTCATTGATGATCCGAAGGATCTTGGGAGAGCGTGTCCATCCTAAAAACATCCACAATGGCCATATGCACGTGTGGGAGCTGACGGAACCCCAGTCTGCTTTCTGGTTTGGGTTCCATGCCCTTGGAGCAAATCCTCAAAGCTTCCCTGAATGACCATGGGGTGCTTGACCAAAATGCCCATAGCACCAAAACTGTGAATCTGATCACGAATCCGTTGATTCTGGTGGATTCAGGAATCCGATTTCTTACTGGTTCCCCCCCACACCATGCCTCCAACTCCTGAAAATGATGCTATTGTGCCATCTACAGAACTAGGGTTTTGCTCAGTGAAAGCCATTCTAATATTGCAAAAGGGGGTCAATTCTCATCCGAAGGCTCCCAAGAATCCGTGGCCATTGTGAATACATCCAAAATGTCCATGTTCACATGTGGGATATGATGAAACCCAACTCCGCTCATCATTTTGGGTTCTGTGCCCCTAGAGCAAATCCTCAAAGTGTCCTTGAATGGCCATAGAGTGCTTGACCAAAAATCCTGTATCACCAAAATCGTGACTCCATCATGAAGCAGTCAATTCCAGTGGATTCGAGACATCGGGTTATAGCTAGGCCCCCCCCACACCGTCCCTCAAAGGTTCGAAAATAATGTTATTGTGCCATCTCCAGAACTAGGGTTTTGCTTAGTGAAGGCCATTCCAATTTTGCTCAAGGGGGTCAATTATCATCCAAAGGCTCCCGAGTGTGCGTGCCTATCGTGAACACATCCAAAATGGCCATGTGAACATGTGGGAGCTAACGGAACCCAACTCTGCTCACCGGTTTGGGTTCAGTTCCCTCGAAGAAAATCCTCAAAGTGTCCTTGAATGGGCATGGGGTGCTTGAACAAAATTCCTGTAGCACCAAAACCATGAATCCGATCGTGAATATATCAATTCTGGTGGATTTGGGATGCCGGGTTATAGCTTGGGGACCCCCCACACCATGCTTCCAACTCTTGGAAACAGTGCTATTGTGCTATCTCCGGAACTAGGGTTTTTCTTAGTGAAGGCCATGCCAATCCTGCAAAAGGGTTCAATTCTCATATGAAGGCTCTCGGGCATACGTGGACATCATGAAAATGTACACAATGGCCATGTGCACATGTGGGAGATGAAGGAACCCAACCCCACTCGTCGTTTTGGGTTTCGTGCCCCTAGAGCAAATCCTGAAAGTGTCCTTGAATGGCCACAAAGTGCCTGACCAAAAATACCATAGCATCGAAACCATGACACCAACCACGAAGCCATCGATTCTGGTGGATTCTGGACACCATTTTATAGCTAGAGCACCCCTCATATTGTGCCTCAAAGGCTCAGAAACGGTGCTATTGTGCCATATCCGGAACTATGGTTTTGCTCAGTGAAGGCCATTCCAATTTTTCTCAAGGGGGTCAATTCTCATCCGAAGGCTCCCGGGCATGCATGGCCATCGTGAAAACATCCACAAGGTCCATGTGCATGTGTGGGAGCTGACGAAACCCAAATTCACTCACTGGTTTGGGTTCCGTGCCCCCGAAGCAAATCCTCAAAGTGTCCCTGAATGGCCACGAGGTGCCTGACCAAAATTCCCATAGCACTAAACCGTGAATCTTATCACGAATCTATCAATTCCTGTGGATTCAGGACACCGGTTTATATCTAGGGGACCCACCACACCATGCCTCCAACGCCCAGAAATGGTGATATTTTGCCATCTCTTAAACTAGGGTTTTTCTTAGTGAAGGGCATTCCAATTTTTCTCAAGGGGGTCAATTCTCATCCGAAGGCTCCTGAGCGTGCGTGGACATCGTGAGCACATCCAAAATGGCCATGTTTGTGTGTGGGAGCTAACTAAACCCAACTCTTCTCACTGGTTTGGGTTTCATGTCCCCAGAGAAAATCCTCAAAGTGTCCCTGATTGGCCACGGGGTGCTTGACAAAAATTCCTGTAGCACCAAAACCATTAATATGATCGCGAAGCTGTCAATTCCGGTGGACTCGGGACGTTGGGTTCTAGTTGGGGGACCCCCCACACCGTTACTCCAATGCTCGGAAATGGTGCTATTGTGCCATCTCTGGAACTAGGGTTTTGCTCAGTGAAGGCCATGTCTATCTTGCAAAAGAGGGTCAATACGATAGATTAGGTCTCCAGGTCTAGGTTACATCTCTAGGGATAAATAAGTATTCTAGATTAGGTCTATAGGGTTGTAGGTCCACATTAGGATTTCCATGGCTAGATTTGATTTTGTCTAGTTGTAGGGCTAGATCATGGTCTATAAGGTAGATTAGGTTCTATAGGGATAGATTAGGTCTCCGGGGCAAGGTTACGTCTCTAGGGATAGATAAGTATTCTAGATAAGGTCTCCAAGTTTGTAGGTCCACATTAGGATTTATAGTGCTACATTTCAGTTTGTTAGTATTTCCTCTTGTGATCAAGGTGAATGTCAACATTATTGATCTAGTGGCTTAGGAGCATGTAGGGGTGATTATATTGCCCATGATATTTATATCATTTGTTTCTTTCGTCCATGAGCCTTCCAATTATATAGAGGAGGAGAGGTGTGATGATGAGATTGACTTCATCCACGCAGGTTCTACTTATTCATTAGAGAGGTGTGATTCCTTAATGGAGGACGTTGTTGAGGGTGATTCAAGAGTCGTAGATAATGTGAGTATTCCAAAGTATAGAGCCATGTATTATCCTACGAATGGTTTGAGATCGATTGTATAAACCATTGAAGGAGTAGGTGTTGATTCTTGTGTACAAATGATCACGGACAATGCACCTGTTTGCAAGGTTGCTAGCATGATTGTGGAAGCTAAATATCCATAGGTATGTTCATTTTGGGAACCATTCATTTGAGTTGTTAGTGTTGTAGAGTCATTTATAAATGATTTTATTGCTCTTAAAGGTTATTTGGACACCTTGCATTATCCATTCCTTGAATTTAGCACTGAAATCCATTGCTTCAAATGTGACTTGGATTGGAAACCTTATTGAGCATGCACGCCATATCCGTAACTTTGTACAAAAACACACAAATTCCCTCACCATCTACAAAGAGTACACATACATTTCATTGTTGAAGATTGCAGATACTCGATTTGATTCCTCATTCATCATGCTCATGAGGTCCATTGTCATGGAGAATGAGTGTCCCGAGTATGGGACATCGATAGAGAAATTATGGTCCATCATTTGGGATATTCTTATCTATAGGTAGGATAAGAATTTCACACCTTTACATTCATTGTCCCACTCATTGAACCCCAAGTTCTATAGTCATGATTGGCTCACTGGTCATCCTCCACATCTCCATATGCAAATTTTTAGATGGGAAGAGAGGAGGAGGAGGCGGAGGATGATGATTAGGGCAGTGATGAGTTTGTTGATTTAGGCATGGAGGAGGACTATTGACATATGAGATTCTTCCATCTTGATCCACACCTTTTTGTATTTACTATTAGTCTATTTTTCATTTTCCAATGCCCAGTGGAATTCCGATATATTTGTAATACATTTTGATTTGATGACTTAATGAGAAATATGGTTCCGATATCTTGAGCTATTTCTCAATGCCTATCAAATTTCAATGCATCTATGTGTCTCATTGTGATTTGTGAATGAAAAATGTGTACTCATTAATGTGTATTGATTCTAATTTCTATTGAATAGTATGAAATGCTATAATATAAGATGAGTTTTCAATATTGTTTATGCATACGAAGTTTTCCTAAAGGGATGGAAACTTGAATTGGAGTGATTGGTGTAAAACATCAATGTATTGTAATAGTAACTTAAACATAACTCAAACATCAAATAAATGATATAAGATAACGATATTAAATAAAATATCTAATATGAATAACATTAGACATGCATGAATAAACAATCACATGACTATACTATGTACCTCAATCAATTAGGCCTTCTTGATCCTCTTTTTTTTTTATTGTCTCAAGCAACCTCTCGTGCTCTGCATGAGGTAGCATACCTTGTTTGATGACTTCATTGACATTGTTTTTAGTTGGATGTTTTTACCAATGATCAAGTACGTAAATTGATACTCCCATGAAACTGGTCTATAATCGATGTATGTGTAGCCATTGTTCTTTGGTCCCTTTCCATCTACTGTAAGATATTCTCCCTGAACAACCATCGAGCCAGTCAGAAAGGTAATGCCTTCACTATCAGTTAATGATGTGAGGAGGGTTTTCTTCCCCTAGATGCATCGTGCCAACCAATAATTCATGCTAATTACACTATCTTTCGGGGAGATAACTGCGTAGATGTGTCCTGCAAAAATGCATTTTACAGTCATATTCCAACAGGTAGTGGTTTGATAACTTGGATAATTAAAAAAACAAGGAGGGAACCGGGATATGAATGCAAAAATGTTTACTTGGCTATACAAGATTAGATATATGATCATATTCATTCGAAATAGAAGACTGAACTTCCTCTAACTTGATTGTTTCAACAACTGCACGTGGGTCCACTGCAAGTGATACATGATCCCATTCATCAACCCAACCCATTGATTCACACTCATCCCACTCACAACTGTTGCAAGGACCACAAAAGAAAGCAAGTTTCCGCATCCATATATCAAATAAGGGTTTGTTTGAGCTTCAAACTGAATGAAATCCATGAGTTCCTTGTACAATACTACAACTATAAGAACGTTCTCGATCTATATCAACCACATGCCATAAATTTCTAACATGTCCTCTACCTATTGGTCTGTGTTGCTCCATGGTTGGATCTGACATTTTTGCAGAGCACCATTGAACTATGGATTCTGCAACCTGAATATGAGGGTTTGTCATGCACCTCATCTCCTTGACACTTCGTAGGGATGTTTTGAGACATGCTCCAGCCCCATCATGCTCTACCTTTCCATGCCCGGTCTCAAAATAGTTCCATATATGCAGCACATCATAAGTTTGGTACAAAATACTCAACCACTGGAATACATGTTCATTTTTGAACTGGACTGCACAACCATCCGACCATATCCAATGCTGATCATAGAAAATTCTGAAGTAATGCTACACATAATGTAGGTCATGGAACCTGCTGTCACCGATGTAGAAGTTGGCCTCTTTCAATATTATACTCATTTCATTGCTTCTCTCTGGTGCTTGCTTATACGTGATATGGACTATTATGCTAACTTGGTATGAATAATAGTATTGAATTTGAATCTCATTATGTGGCTGCAGTGTGTAGTTTTTAGCAAAGTCCACAACCAACAATATTCTTCCATTGGGAAAGGTGTCCCTGCATTGTCTGTACTGTTCATCCTGCCATCGTGCTACATGGACATGTTGTACATACTGCTCGGTATTTTGGTAGAATTCATTCATGAAATCGCAAATTTGTATCTGGTACCACAAAACCAAGGGAATTAATACAATGTGACATTTGAAATTTGAATATATATGTATAAATTCAACATGTACAATATGAAAGTATGCAAACTTAGATTACCTGTGACTTCACCAATGCAATTTTTTTTCTTTCCTTCGCACTATCTACTTGATATGTTATGTACTTGAAAATCTGCATTTGTACTGACATCCTCTCAAATTCGTGCTCCTCAATTTCATGGATGCAACGGCTCAATAATGCAAATCCATTGCACCTGGAACATGTCCCATATAAACATGATCTTTTATAATATTTTTTTCCTTTAGGTCTGGGACACATTATGTTATGTATAAATTCTCTGGATGCATTCGGTGGTTGTAACGATGGGAAGTCCTACACAATGTTAGTATGCACATCACAAAATATATGTCTATATGTATCATAATAGTGCTAAAATTATACATGGTATCTACAACAACCTGTGTTGCGATCAATGCAAATTCTAACATACCAGGGTTTGAATTTTTCAAGGAACCTTTGGCCCAAGTTCAATTGTGCGTGCTAATTCTTGAACCTTGCATAGAGTTATGTTTGTGTCGTGTCAAGGAATTGATTGACATGGGGTTCACATCCCTTAACACCTTTTCTTAACTTTAACACATCTCTTTGAGTCAATGACAGTCTAGTGTTATCATGCCAAAACGTTTTTACTAGTTCTTTAATAGCATCAATAAGCTTCATGTCTGAACGAGGTAACCTACCAACAAAGGCCCAACAATATTTTTGGCCTGGGGTCTCAATTTTTTCTCTAATAGCATAATAATTTTGAAGAGTCTTTATATCTATAAATATTTTACATGTGTGTGATAACAGGCGAAGTTGCCTTGTGGATTTGTCCACAATCAATTTTGGTAGTACACAATGGGCCGCATTAAAATATTTTGTACAAGAAGTTTTTCCAATCAAATTAAATGCAGATTGTATATTTCTAACAACATGATTGTTAGCCTCTGAACTTCTAACTACCTTTATGCCCAAAATTCTCCTAACATGAGCTAGACAATGTGATATTAACAAAGCCATAAACAACTGACATTTTGCTGCATCGGTTTTGGATTCAAAATATTCTTTGATTATCCTGTTACAATGGAAATCAATAGTGCATTTGGGAAACTTACCTTCAAGTCCTGAAAAAGAACTTTCATCCACATGAATACGTATTGGATTTCTTCATCGTCTGCTTGATAGTCGAGGAAAGGGAGTCGGAAACTAGGAAGTATGAGTCTTGTCACCGGTTTGTTGTGGCCCTTCGTTCACAATTTGGTCCTGCAAGGGAGTGTGTTCGACATGTGTGTGCTCTACTTGGGGAGGTTTCCAATTAAAAACTTGTTCAACATCCATCCCTTCATACTCATCATCAACCAATATTTGATTGACTTCAACCACTTCGTCATTGCTTGTTGATGGATCTAAGGAACTAACTGTTGGCTCGGTTTTGCAACCAAGCTTAGTGCTATGGGCACCTGCTAACTAGTAGCAGCAGTTTCAATAGAAATAAAAACAATAAACTAAATAAACAATACTTTTCATGGATCTAAGCAAGAATCTAAGCAAATAATTTAAATCTTTCAAAAATCAAGAACAAGAAACATAAGAAATAATTTTTGTATTGAAAAGTGGGGGGCAAGCAAGTGCTTGCGATATTACCTTCAATGGTGAAGGTTGATGTTGAGCAACTCCCAAGATGAGTAGCTCCAAACTCCAATAGGTCTCTTTCTCCAAGGTTGCTTCAATGGCTAAAAGTGCTCAGGGGAGATTTCAGCAGCATAAGGATGAGATAATGGAAGGATGTGAAATGAGGAGCCCCTACCACCTTTTTATAGGTTTTGGTGGTGGGAGATACCATTTGTGGTTTTGTGGAAACCAATGGTATTGACCAACATAGTTTAGGTAATTTTCCCTCCTTTTTCCTTTTTTGAATAAAAATAATATTTTAATTCCCTTTTTAATATTTTTGGGAATTTGGACCCTTTTTGAGGGTTTTTTATGATTTTCTTGGAAAAATAATCTTTTTTAATGGAAAAAGGGGTGTACTAAGGTCTTTTGGTGACCTTTTGTTGGTTTCAGAGGCTCAGATGGTGGAAAAGTGGACAAATGGGTCATGTGAGTAAGGGAATGAGCTAGTGAGCACTTTTTAGGTGTTAACAGATTGCCCCCTGATGTGTGAGGGCAGGAGCTCATCGTATGGCCGATAGACATCATAGTTCTTTTGTCCTTTTTTCTGGGGTTTAGGGGAGAGAAGAGACCGGTTGGAGATTGGAGCCACGGCCCTTGGAAGCTGCAAAAAACAAAAAATATTACATGGCCTCAATATGAATGAGGTATAATCTCTGATAAAGGACGAGGCGGGCATTCCCATGCTCGTATCAAGACATATACAAAACAATTAGTCCCAAGAAGGGGGATCTAATACGTAAAGAAATATACTGGTACATCATAATGGTCCAAAGGGGACATTATTGTGGGATATACTCATGATCATGGCTGATCTCAATAACTGATACACTGGGATAACTGTTGAACTGTTGAAACTGAAGGTGTCCAACATCTGTATGGACTCAATGACTGTGAGCCATCTCTAGGCAGTATTGTAACTGTATACTCAAGGGAGTATGGAACCTGGGTAAATCTGAATACTGTCGCCATGCGCAGCCCGGATATCTATAGAAAAAGTGTAACTGGTGTTATCCATAGGAAGACTCTCAAATGTGGAGGATTCAGGAGGTATCCGGGGTCTTCGACTAATAACTGAACGGACTAATACCCTGTGCGAGTCTCAACGATGCGATCAAGGTGTTGAAGTCGAGCATGTGAGAAACAACCATTGGGAGAGGCACTGAGGATTCCTCTCGAAATGATTCGTAGGCACTCATCATAAATGGTAATGAGTCCAAGACACAGGGGCCTCTAGGTCTATCCTCTGGAATCAATGTGGTTGTCATCGACAGAGGGAGACCAGCAACTAACAAGGCAATGATGTTTCCTTGCTGGGAGCGCGAGGTGTAAACTGAAGTGATGTAGTACTGCTGGTAGGACTGACATACTTGTGGGGATGGGAAATAACTGGGTCAAAAATGGGTAGACTCAAACTTCCTTTGTTCAGAGCAAGATGACGTGGTTGACTTGGCAGCGTAGGGAACTGACTTGTAGGTGTGGGGATCATCTTTTAGGGACTGAAGGGTATGTACTTGACTCTGGGGGGGTGAAGCTGATGGTAGCTGTCGAGGGAGTTTCCGGGTGACATACTGCAGAATACTCTGAACAAAGGCGACCAGAATGGGGAAGCTGCTATGTGAGGAGATATGATCTGTCGTGGTGCCAAGAGGCACCCTTCTTCCTTCTTCGTAGTTTTAATGAGCTCCAAGAAGGGATAAAAGTGTGCTCTGAAATGGTACTGTCTTGTGGATTTTGTGAGCCCAGGACGGCGCATGCTCATGGTTGCTATCATGTTTAGAGAGTCTGAAAGCGGTAAGTGGACTCTATTGGTGTTCTTTTTCGTGGTTTAGTCTCCAAGGCCCAAAAAAGCATAAAATGATGCGGATGGAGAACTCTTCTAGCCGATGTGACTAGAGTATACCTTTTTCGTAATTAGTCTACGAGGTCCGGAAAAGGGGTAAACTTATACCAGGTAGACGCCCTTTCAGATACGTTTAGCGAGCATGAAAGGAAGCAAGATTGCTCGGCGATCTTTTCATTGTTTTAGGAGTCAGAAAAGAGCTTAACAGAAACTCCCTAAGTGCCTTTTTTGTAAGAGGGGTTGCTCGGCCCGAAAAAGGGATAAAATTATACCGAACAAAAATGGATTGATGAGGGAGAGAAAAGGTCTCAAGCATCGTCATCTGTGCGGAAAACTGGATCCGGTGACTTAAGGATTGTCGAAAACGGAGAACGGCCGATGTGGCACGCAAACCGAGGTGATGAGGGGGCGTGGAAAAAATGCCCGAAAAATATAAAGGTGAGAGCGAGAAATGATCTCAAGCATCATTACGAGCGCGGAAAACTGAATCCGGCGATATAAGACACATCGAAAACGGAGAACGGCCGATGTGGCACGCAAACCGAGGTGACGAGGGGGCATGGAAAAAACGCCCAGAAAATCTAAAGGTGAGAGCGAGAAATGATCTCAAGCATCATCACGAGCGCGAAAAACTGAATCCGGCTATATAAGGCACGTCTAAAACGGAGAACGGCCGATGTGGCACGCAAACCGAGGTGACGAGGGGGCGTGGAAAAAACGCCCGGAAAATCTCAAGGTGAGAGCGAGAAATGATCTCAAGCATCATCACGAGCGCGGAAAACTGAATCCGGCAGTGCAAATGGTGCGAAAAACGGAGGTCATAAGGACTCCGGAATGGTTAAAGGAAAGAACTAGGTTAAAAAATGGCTACAAATAAAGGTGATCCCACCAAGCGAAGGATGCAGTGGTGGGGAGAAATGATGACCCGTGGGGGAAAAATACTAGGTGTATCAAATCAACTGAAATATACAAGTGACACATGACCTCAAAAATGGTTGAGATCACGAATATGAAAAAGTGAGCAGGGTTAATGACCTGCCCCCATGCTATGTGCATGGGGTTTGTGATTGTGGATCACATATGTGTTGGTTTGAACGATGGGCTCATTGAGGTGTTGAGATAGAGATGATGGGGAAGGTTCAAAATGATTGATCATGCCCCCTATCCCGGGGTCGAGGTAATCTATTATGCCCCCTAACTCAGAGGTGTCAATGTGGTGCAGATGTTGTCTCATAGAGAGATCAATAGGGCATTGAGCAACTGCTGGCGGGGTGTTATACCATGAGGCTGTGGGTCGTGGTGGCATACTGAAGTGATGATATGATGATGGGGGATTCCCTTTGTGGGGTGGATGCCCCCAGTATCTCCGACGAGGATCACGGTGATGATGAGTAGGCAAGGTTTTGGGCATGCCCCCATGTTGTGGACATGTGGTTTCCTGGTTGATTTGAAAGGGTTCAACCTGTGTGTCAAAGGGATCAATGGAAGGGGCCGACCGGACAGAGGGGTATCCAGTGGAGATCATATAAATGGCGGGGTCAAGGCCAGGCATTTCGGTATCTGACGAAGTAAAGACATCAGTGAATTCTTGGAACAGTTGTTGGTATTCTCCGATCTCATGCTCACTGTGGGAGGTTCCTAATGTGATGGTATGAAGGGCACCAAGTGGGTCAGAGATGTCAATGTGGATGACGGGAGAAATATCGGCCATGGGATCCGTTAACCAGTCGATTTTAGTAGGAAGGAAATCCTTGGACTCAACCGCGGATTGGGTAGCGGTGGTGGATGAAGTCTCTTCCAGGAGGAAGTATGGACGATGGTGCATGTCTTCCCCGGGATAATCAAAGGTAGTAGGAGTCTCGAGAACCTCTTCATCATTGCCGGACCTTTGAGTGGTCAAATCGAGTGATGAGGTAGTGGTAGTCGAAGAGATCATATAGATGGTGTTAATCTCTCCGGATGAGGATGATGCGGGAGGGTAGATCTCCTCGATAGTAGAGGGTGCCGTATCTAGGTCCAAATTGTTCATCTCGTAGAGAGCTGCTCTGTAGTCTGGGATGTCAGGACAGTTATGCGAGTAGTGGCCATAAATACCGCATATCGCACATGGGTGGTTGGTACGCAGTGATTTATCACGAGGCATAGGGTTTGGATCTAGTTTGACCACCGGGATGTTGGGGTCGTCGTCCAACATTTGCATGTGTTCCTGCAATGCAGGTAACTGTGGGAACTGATGGGTTGGATGGCCTAACTCATCACACAGCGAGCATTTTGGAGGAGCACGAAATATGGGGGGAGGTTTAACTGCCTTGGGTGGGGGAACCGCAGTGTATGGTTGTGGGCCTCTGCCCCCAGTGGGCCTGACGAATGGAGGGGGATTCGTCGACGACGAAGGAGTCGTGATACCGGGAGGTGGTTGGGTAGAAGTAACAATGGGTTGCACCGGTTGTAGGATGACATTTGGTGTCGGTGGAGGAACGGGAGGCGTAATATACCACACGGGTAATCCTAATGTTAACCCGGGGAGACTAAGGGTAGCCATAAACGGGGCGCTTACTACACCCGAAGGAGGAAATAGAAAGGGGATTGTGTGGATAGGTGTAACACCGATGTGACTAGGGACCAATGGTGGTTTGGGTAACAAGGAGGGTTGATTACCGGGTGTTTGTGAAAGAGTGCAGAGGTTAGCGACCTGGGTCTCCGGTGACGGTGGTGGAATGGCCTGGAATGTAGAGGTTATCGACGCCTCGCAGTAAAGTCTGGGTCCTACTGAGGAAATGAATGAGGTAGTTGCACCACAAACAGGTTGTTCAACCATGGTGAGACCATTTTCAGGTGTGGTAGGGGCCTTGGGATCGTAATAGGTGAGCTGGTCGACCTTGACCACGCGTCCCTCATGGGGGAACATCATGGTACGAAAAACGGATGAGGCAACCGCTTTCATGGCGTACATGTAGTTGCGACCAAGTAAAAGGTTATAGTCTAGTGGGGCATTGATGACCTCAATGTCAATGAGCACGGTTTCACCCGCCAGCTGGACAGGGACATTGGCTAACAGACCTAGGGGTTGAGCCGAACGGCCGTCATAAGCTCGTAATGCAGTGGTGGACTGCTGGAGAGTAGGGGATCCCAACTTCTGCCAAACAAATGTGGACATGACGCATGTGGAGGCCCCTTCATCGATAATGCACCGATGGATGACAAGATTCCGAACAGAAACGGAAACTTGGAATGCTAAAGAGGAAGGCAGGCGGGGTTCAGACTGGTCTGAATCGAATGCGATCAACTGTGAATCATTGGGGTCAATGGCGCCAATGGCAGAGAGCAAAGTTTTGCGCTGCGAAGGAAAGTTTTGCAAAACTTCTAAAGCAGACATGGCTGCAGGAGACTGGGCTAAGTCGTCTAGGATGTTGTAATTCGACGCAGCGCGAGCATTGGGATTACTGTTGATGCGACAAAGTGGGAAGCGAGGTGCTTTGGAAGCGCCATCAAGTGAAGCCGGAGGTATACGTAACGTTTGATCTGTGGGATTAACGTTAGTGTTCTTGTCGGCGGGAGGGGCTTCAGAGGTGGAGCCATATTGGTTCCAACGAGTTTGGAGGTTAGCATCGGCAGTCGACATCATCAACAAATGGTGAGTACCTGAATCGAACATGGGTTGATCAGGGGCTGCATAAGTGATCTGCTGTGGTGGCACGTTTCCCTGAGGGGGGGCTAACGGCTGAGTGTTCACTACACCCTGGTTTGGAAAGGGGTTTTGCAGCACCAAAGGTTGATGTTGAGGTGGTGGAGGGTTGGGTGGTGGCTGAGGAACCACTTGCCCTTGACGATGGGCATCGTTGGTCCAGAGTTGCCGAGCTCGCTCCAAATGTGGGCAAGAATGCGTGTAATGACCATAGACCCCGCAAATAGAACAAGGGTGGTTTGTTCTGAGGTTATTATTTCTAGGCTGCTTAGGATTCCGATCCGGATTGCGGTTGGGAGGAGCAGCATTGTTATTTTGCGGAGGATTGGGAGGTGGAGGACCTTGCTGATGTTGTTGGTTATTACCATGGTTATGACCTCTACCACGGTTCTGTTGCGCACCTTGGTTGCGCTGGTTGTTTTGGTATTGGGGCTGATGTTGTTGTGCGTACACGTGCCCTTGAGCATTGGGGGGATTTTGGGGAGCCGCAGGTGCGGGAGCAGGTTGCGGTAGATAGTATGCAGGTGGAGGTGGAGGTGGTCCAGTTGCCTGTTGGGGTTGTTGGTACCCCTGAGCTGGTGGAGGTGTGAGGTTAGCTGGTGCAACCGGTTGTGGGTAATGCATGGGCTGTTGTGGGAACTGCATGGGGGTCTGTACCGTAGGTTGAGCATAGTATGTAGGAGGTACATATGCTGATGGCGCTTGGCCATAACAATGTTGTGGACAAGAGGGTCCATGAACGTGATGGGTCTGGTTTGTTGGAGCATAGGAAGTTGTCGCTCCGGAACTAGATGTAGCCCTAGAAAGGTCTGGGGCGGGCATGGTGCTCACCATACTGAAAGGTTTTGCTTGCGGTGTAATTTGGCCAATAATGCCATCAGCGGCATGTGATGCCCCCGGTGTGTCACCGCGTGCGGAGTCACCTCGTGGTGCGTCAGGTATGATGGTGTATAGGTAACCTGATTGGGCATAGATAAGATCAAACTGTTGGGCCTTAAGGATGGCCTCCTCCTCAGACTGGGGTCTTTCAGATGCTACATCCTTCGCAATGAGAGGAAGGAGGGATTTAAGGAACCAGTCTAAAAAGATTCGGTCGTCTAATTTGATCTTGCATAGGCTTCGGCGCCGCCGCCAATCATGAATATGGTTAGTGATATGCGTGGCCGTGTTTTGTCTGCAAGACAGTAGGATCTCGACGCCCGCATCATAGCGGACTGGTAGCTGAAAGAACTGCAGGAAGGTCGAGGCAAGGGAGGTAAATGTGGAATGCGTCCCATGGGGTTGCTCGATATACCATTTGGCTGCAGAGCCAGTGAAGGTGCGCTGTAATAAACGGAGGCGGACAGAGTCGTCCACTATGGAGTTGGAGGAACACCATAAATGGAAGGACATGATGTGGTTCTGGGGGTCTTCTCCGGCCTTTCCCTCAAACTTAGGGATGTCAGAGGGAAGCTTAGTGGGCATATGGGGCCAAGCAGGATCATGCCTGATGGGGTCATTTGTGAGCCTAGCTAAATCTGGCAGGTTGAGACTTGCCATGTATGGTAGACTAGCGGATGTGGTGACCGGAACCGGGACCTGCCTAGCCATTGTGGTATGGTGTAGGGGTCCAGTAGCGCCTATAGGTATGCTAGGTATGGAGGGTATGTGCCCTCCAAAAGGTGTGGCCTGATATGGGTTAGCACTCCCAAGTGCAACTTGGGTTACACTTGGGTTAGGAATCGCACTAGGGATTCCTGGTATAGCACTACCGAGTGCAACATGGGTTACACTTGGGTTAGGAATCCCACTAGGGATTCCGAGGATAGCACTCCCAAGTGCAACAGGAGTTACACTTGGGTTAGGAATCGCACTAGGGATTCCTGGGATAGGGTTTGTGGAAACCGAAGGGGGTATGACCCCCATGTTGGGCATGCCCATGACAGGTGAAGGTCCTGTGCTAGGCATTCCGGAATGTGGAGTGTTACCCATATTGGGCATACCCAAGGGGGTGGCTGTTGCCGTTGATGGTACTGCCGCAGAAAGGTCTGCGGATGTCTGACCTATGGTTAATGTATATAGTGGATCAACTGGTGTTCCAGACATAATTGTAGTTGGTGGTAACTCTGTGGGGTTTTCGGATTCTACCTCCAAATCAAAGGTGAAGTGGGGTATGTCAGAATCGGATGACCGTCTAAATGATCGACGATGTGTCGAATCAAGGGATAATGCTCTGCGTCCGTGACGTGGAGAGCCAAGTGGACTAAACTCTGGGAGTTCGCCCCGTAGACGACGAGAACGTCTAGAATTCTCAATGGTGAGAAAATTTTTTTTTTTATATAAAAAATTGTTTTAAGTATCAGGTGGTGATATATATGTAAAAGACTCAAAACCCTAATGCAACCAAGGGTGCAAAAAGGGGAGTGAAAAAAGAAGGCTCACAGGCCAAAAAATCAATCCTCAAAAATGCACTTATCCCAGCAGCTGTGCTACAATAAGTGGAGGAATGCAACAACCGGTCATAATACCAACATGCAAGCGGCTCCTAGAAAAAATAGGTGTAACTAGACTCAATAGGTGGTAAAGATCATGCAAACACCTAATCTAAAAGTATTGTGACTCAAACAGACGATATCCCCTGCAAGGTGATGAAATCCAAGTCAGACAATATGAATGTAGAGACAACGGCTAGATATCCCCCTATCGGGAGGGACACCGGGTAATCAATCCTAAAAAGACAGGCTACTAGGATACTCCGTTCATGACGCGTCGAGAAAAGGTAAATCTGCCGTTTGGTCCTTTGATCGCAATATCCCAATACAGGGATATCCCGAGAACTGCGAATGGTAGCCCTTCGGTTACTGAATGGGTTTCGGTATCCCACTCAGGCTTCCGGAACCATCCTCGCGACTTCAACCCTCCTAAGGGAGAGGCCTTCCCACAAACCGGTTGTGACCGCGCCAAAAAGTACTAAGAGATTTTAGCTCCCTAATTGGACAACTTCTATGTCTCAGATGTATGAACTGAGGGGTGTTATTGGAACACCTATCCCCCCAATACTACCTAGCTACAAGAATTCTTTTCGTGTTCCCCAAGTGGGGTTAAGGGTGTGTTCAAATTAGGGTACTTTTTAAGTCTTTGTTCAATTAAGTGATCGTGTGAGTGCACGTGAGGTGTTGTAAACTGAACTTGAAAAAATTAAATGCTTTAAGGGAAATTTTCAAAAAATAAAGGACTTTTCGAAAATACAAAGCAAATATTTAAGACTTTTTTCACGAAAAAGGAATTAATATGCTTTTTCAAAAAATAACTCAAAAAATAAAGGATTTCTTGGATTTTATGAAAGCAAATAAAGAAATAAATGGATTTCTTTGTTTCAATAAAAATTGCTAAGGGCAATATTCTAAAGAAGTAAACAAGAAAAAATTTTGAATCTAGATAAATAATGCAAAATGAGTCTTTCTTTCACTTTCTTGAAAATTTTTAACAAGATTTCTAGGTATGCACTTTTAAATAGTAAATTTTTTTTTTTTTTAAATCTGTAAACTATGCAGAATTTAATACTGTAAAAAATGTGCTATGGGCAGAAAGTACAGTAAAAAATATTTTTCAAAATCGGGATGGCCGAATGAAAAAATTCAGCCGCGCGGGTTTTGGACGAACAGCCGCGATGGGCCGCGCGGGTTTTGGCCGCACAGTCGCGATGGACCGCGCGGGTTTTGGCCGCACAGTCGCGATGAGCCGCGCAGGTTTTGGCCGCACAGCCGCGATGAGCAGCGCGGAAAAATGCAGAAAAGTCGCGATGGACCGCGCGACTGTCTGTAAAAAATCCGCGATGGACCGCGCGGAAAAACGCAGAAAAGTCGCGAGGCGGAAGCCGTGCACGGAAACCGAGAAACGAACCCGAAAATTGAAAATTTCGGGCTGTTTAAGGGGCCAAATCTCAGAACAGCAATGGATCTGCTGTCTAAGATGGTAGATCTATGGATCTAAAGACTAAAAACTCATAAAAACTAAGATTAAATGGCAAAGCTAGAGATCTAAAGTTCAAACCAAAGCGGAGTCGCCAAAAACTGTTGGCTCGGTTTTGCAACCAAGCTTAGTGCTATGGGCACCTGCTAACTAGTAGCAGCAGTTTCAATAGAAAT
Source organism: Larix kaempferi (assembly GCA_027924585.1). NCBI lineage: Eukaryota > Viridiplantae > Streptophyta > Pinopsida > Pinales > Pinaceae > Larix > Larix kaempferi. The sequence goes on from BSBM01001329.1 coordinate 7,487,370, forward strand.
AAAAACAATAAACTAAATAAACAATACTTTTCATGGATCTAAGCAAGAATCTAAGCAAATAATTTAAATCTTTCAAAAATCAAGAACAAGAAACATAAGAAATAATTTTTGTATTGAAAAGTGGGGGGCAAGCAAGTGCTTGCGATATTACCTTCAATGGTGAAGGTTGATGTTGAGCAACTCCCAAGATGAGTAGCTCCAAACTCCAATAGGTCTCTTTCTCCAAGGTTGCTTCAATGGCTAAAAGTGCTCAGGGGAGATTTCAGCAGCATAAGGATGAGATAATGGAAGGATGTGAAATGAGGAGCCCCTACCACCTTTTTATAGGTTTTGGTGGTGGGAGATACCATTTGTGGTTTTGTGGAAACCAATGGTATTGACCAACATAGTTTAGGTAATTTTCCCTCCTTTTTCCTTTTTTGAATAAAAATAATATTTTAATTCCCTTTTTAATATTTTTGGGAATTTGGACCCTTTTTGAGGGTTTTTTATGATTTTCTTGGAAAAATAATCTTTTTTAATGGAAAAAGGGGTGTACTAAGGTCTTTTGGTGACCTTTTGTTGGTTTCAGAGGCTCAGATGGTGGAAAAGTGGACAAATGGGTCATGTGAGTAAGGGAATGAGCTAGTGAGCACTTTTTAGGTGTTAACACTAACATTTTGATGTCTATGGTTTTCCATGTACAAACTGGACTTTTCTCTTATGATCTCATGGGCCTTTTTATGGGGCGGCTCCTTCCTTATAGAATTTCTTTTATTATTATGTCTATTGCTCATCTTCAATATTTTTTTTAACAAAACAAAAATATCACCCCTGCAAGAATAAATAACAAATAAGATATTAAAACTCGATGTGCATAATTATTAAAACTCGGTGTAGCAATTGATTATGTACAACAACATCTAGTGGGAATTTTTTCATATAATCTTAAAAGCTATTGAGAATGCCCTAGATATAACAACAACATCACCTCTAGGAACTCAATTTGAAATGTTTTTTGTCATCTTGAAACAATGTACAATGAGCCTCTTTTTGGTAGCTTGGCACTTGGCACATGGTTTTTTGACAATAATTTGTGTTAGTAGATGGTATTGGATGGTGGTATGGGATGTTAGTAGGAGCATGTCTCCTACAAAATGAGAAGTTACTACTCACTTCATTTTCATGTTTTGGATGAGGGAAAATATCCCCAAAAGATTAAGAGTTTGATTCTTTAGGTGTTTGTGTGAGTTGTTGTAGTGAAATCATGAGGAATTCAACAAATGTTTGTGTACTGGATGAAGTTATCTGATTATGAAAGGTTATTGGTGGTGATGAAAGTAAGTTTTTTTTATTATCTTTATGAAAGGTTGAAATCATTGTGATGATTCCATGATATAGGTATTCCATAGACTCCTTTATGCCACACATAAGTAAAGAAATGATCAGAAAGCACCCCTTTCTATAGGGAAGAATGCACTTTGATTGATAATTAAAGGAAGTAATTTAGTAATTATATTTTCTTGTTTTTTAGAATTTTTTATTTACTAATAATGTGAGGACAAAGCGCAGGTGAACTGGAAGAATAACAATGCCGAGCTCCATATTGAAGATCTAAAGAGACACAATGATACTATTTTCTCCTAATTTGTAGGAAAGAATCTTGTTATTCAGGATCGGGATTTTCAATGTAAAACTAGAGTATAAGTTTGTAATAAATATAGACACCTGAGTATCAGGGGATCTATCATACATCTTTGGAAATAATCTTTTGCATTTTTCTAGTGCAGATTCTTAGTTTACGATTTATACATTTATGATGGAACTTATGAATTTATAATGAAGAACCAGCGTTATTCTAAATCTGTGAGTTTATAAGTTTTATTCTCCTCCTGTGATACACATTGGGTAGGGCCCGCTTAGTGCGTAGCTTAGGAGTTTTGTCTTTTTGTTTCCATATTTTCATGCATTTTGTTGTTCATTCCAAATATATGTATGTGTAGGTTAATTCTAATAATTATTTGATGGCAAGATTCAATGGTGCACACAAAACATCTTTCTTCTGTAGTTCGTTAATATTGCGTAGGTAGTTCCAATACACTGCTTCCGTAGTCCTATAACCACCATCCGTAAACTGCAATTCCCAGATTTATATCGCCATTGTTTTATACTGACCAGATTAGATCCATGCTTCTGAATGATGATTTCCCATTCCAACTCGAAATATATCTGGTTTGATTAGGTCATATTCATACGCTTTAAGGAAATATGTACTTTTTATTTCGTAGCTTAAAATTTCTTGCTTTCTTAGATTTAATTTCGGACTCAATTTCCTTCTTTCTTAAGATTTAATTTCCTGCTTTCTGAGATTTAATTTCTTGCTTTCTTGGATTTAATTTCCTTCTCTCTCAGATTTAGTTTTATGCTTTCATAGCTTAAAAGTTTCATGTTTTCCTAGATTAAGTTTCTTAGATTTAGTTTTCTTCTTTCGTAGCTTAAAAGTTTCATGCTTTTATTTCTCAATTGATTGTGATGAACCTCTAGTTACTCCATCCTCATTAGAACAACTCTCCAACATTACTTAAGACATAACAAACACCCAACGAAGAAGATGCTCTCAACGTAGTGCACATATAGTGCTTAGCACCTCTGAAGTTTGTACATTCATGTTGGCCTGATTTTATGAATCAGAGCCAATAAGGAGGTTTTGTCCACACAATCAGCTTAGAGCAGCGTCCGGTATGTTTGGTTTAACAAAACCTCGCAGGTTATGGTCCTGCTACCAGCTAGTTTGTCTCTTAAGCAGAACCTAAAACCAGCAAAATCTAACTTATTCTAATATCTATCCTACCTAAATATCTACAAATGTCCTAAGGTTGCTTTCGTAAGGAAAGACTTCGGTTTTTGGGAAGTTTTCTAAATATGAAAACTTATTTATAGTATGCAGAATGATTTAACAGTGCTAAATCAATAATAAAATAAACTTTAAAACTAACTAATTTCTTATCCTATTTAACTCTATCTCAGTTGAGAGCAAATTTGAAACTATATTAATTATTAATCAATAACAGAAAACTGAAGTATGCTCTAAATAAACATATTTAAATCATAACGAAAGTAATTCTGCTATGTAATAATAGAGATGAGATTTAACCTAAAACACACAGTCAAATTTCACTTCCAAAACTGATTAATAATTAACTCTCAAGACAGTCATTTGAATTTGAAATGATGCTCATTTAAAATTCACCATTAACATACAAATGAAATTTTAAATAAACAGGAAAGTATATCATTAAAACTGATGTTTATAGTGAACACACTAATAAACAAAACCATAATGAAATATTTACTCAATCAACTAACCTGAGATGATAAAGTGATAAAAATATTTAAACGTCAATGTGTCACAGCACACAGAGTTCATGTATAAACAGAAGATAACAAACAGAAATATATGTATATATATATAAATCCAAAAATGAATACCAGTCACAGTATCATTCGCAGATATCAAGTATCATCCACATGAAAGCTTCAGCTTCAAGTTCGATGTAGTACTAGTTAACAAAATATATTTCAATAAGTTTTCTTCACCACTCCATCCACCGAGTTCATAAAAAATCTTCACTTATATACTACTAAGAGTCAGTTTTGCTATAAATGTTGCATGCAACATTATAGGAACTATTTAACCAAAAGGGCATCTAATTACACCTACTACTAAAAATAAAAATCGACTGGCCTGAGTCGAAGTATCTCAGAAAGTTCTTGACCATTCACAAAACTCCAGCTTGCAACAAATCAGCTACATCTCCATGCCATCGCATCAACCACATCCTGTATTCTTGGAAGAAGGAGGTGATAAAACTTCCTTACTAATATTTCATAGTAAACTCTCCATTCGGGCTTTAGAAATTTTACAGGTACGCCTACCCTCAGTTTCGTTTTATCTGGTAAAGGCATTAACAAATCCAAACACTTCTTCTTGTCAACCATAGTGCCCTTAAACCAGCGTTCTCCCACTTGGGGAAGTTTCGTGGCTTCAGCAATTTTGTCTTCATTGATAATAAATTCGAAACCCCCAATTCGCACCCTGTCATCTTCAAAACTCATTGCACACATCTTGGTAATCTCCGCATGATGACCATCAAAGCTTCGAAAGAAATGTGTCCATCCCATTTTCTCGAATCTCTTGGCAACCTCCTCGTTAGCCTCAATAAGTTCATACCCTGAAATTTCAAAACGATTCAGAGACATGGTTTCTCCAGCACTTTCTGGGCTTGGTCGCGAAATGAAAGGGAAAGTGAAAACAGAGGGAATAGGTATCCATACACACGACATGATAGATAATCTTCACATGCTTCAAATCTAATCAGAAATCAAATCTCTGAGCCTACCATTTTAGCGGGATTTCGAGCAGTGATAAATGTTACAACTTTCACACTACACCATGATTTATGCCAATTTATCTACGTTTGACCATGCCTGTTAGTGATAACCACTTAACTTGGCGAACCAGCGATACGAAGACTGATAGAATCATCATTACAATCATTGATTATTGACAGTGGTTCATAATTAATAGGTACAATGGCGTAATTTGAAATGACTGTTAGCAATTAACACTGTCAACACGATTTTACCAAATGCATACAACTGTCGATTCTGTCAAGGGGTGAAAGCCACGTTTTCATACCAGCTCATCAATCCAAAACGTTTATTGATTTAACCATTGGTTTATTGCATGGCCAGTTCATCAAACAATCATCCCTGTTTTATCATGTTACGTAGTGGTATGAAGAGTAATAAATCGCATTTTAATGTTAAGGAGGCATTAATCAAATGGCTAGCTTAATGTTTATTCTATGTACAAAGCTATATATATATGTACAACACTAAGTGTAAAAACCTTTAAACATCCTATTAATATATTATACCATCATATAGGGTATTTATCATATGTAAAAATTGCCTATACAAACCTCATTTATCCATTAACTATGATATTTACAAAGTTCATAATAGGGTATTCCTTATGATATTAACTTTCAAAATTTCTCTTAGTCTTAGGACTAATAATACCCTATTTAATATACAACGTGTTTTATGAAATTTCTCTTGGCACAAATCCTATAAGTCACATAAATTCATTTTGATGTTTTCAATAGCTTTAATGAGAATTTATGAAACTTGTCTGATATTCGTTTAAAAGCCAAGTTTTATGATCAAGTTCCTATCAACTCTAGAAACATTAAATTACTTTCCTTTGATTAAGAGTACCTTCAGAATCAAAGATTCTGAAGGTGCTCTAACATAATTTTTGAATTGATAAATCACATAAAGAGCTGATCTCTCTTCATTTTGTCAAGAAATGAAGAGGTTGTTGCTGGCTGCCAACAATTCCCTGGTTGATAATTAAAGTGAAATTCTTAAACAAATACCTGTAAAAAGTTAGACATTTTCGAATCCCACCACATTTTGGCACCATTGCCGGGGAGGTGCTTAAACTATAAGAGACATCTTTTGTTAAAAATAAATAAAAAAAATATCCACATAAAATTTTGAAAATCTAAAAAATACCATTAATGCCTCGGCAAAGGAGGGATGAATTTGGACATTTTCTACCTAAACTCCCTATGAGTAATAATAGTTCTGAACACCTTCAATTTGAATTTCTTAACACTAACGAAGAAACTAATCCCAGCTATAACCCAGACTTCGATAACTTCTTCGCTAGCTCTAGTTCAAACACTACCATGGCAGCTGAGGAAGATGAACACAGAGAATTGTTTACCTTCCCTATCAGTGCACCCCTTGGGGATGCTAGAATGAAAAATATCAATCCCGCTAATCTACCAAAATTACATGGCTTAACCTCAGAATATCCTGACACATTCCTCTTCGAATTCGAAGTAATCTGTAGATCCTTTGGTTATACCACTAATGCAAAAAAGTTAAGAGTCTTTCTTTCCACATTGAAAGATTTATAACTCAGATGGTTTATGAGTTTCGAAGGAAACAACATTTTCACATGGGATCAGATGAAACAATCCTTCTTGGAGAACTATAGAGATTGATGTAAAGCAAAAGACACTAGGGATGAGATTTTTAGGATGCAAGAGGAAGAAAACAAATCCCTAGAAGACTATGCACAATGGTAAAGAGCTATTCACTATACCCTGGATTAGGAATCAAAGAATAATATCTTAGGGGAATCAAATAAGAATATCTTGAAGTATTAAACCTGCTAGGTGATGGAGACATCTTTCATAAAACTTATGATCAAATTCTACAAATATTTAAAAATTATTCTAGGTCCAAAAAAGGAAAAAATGGGACAAGAGACATACATCCAATCACTTGGGGATCATCCTTTTCAATCCCAAGCCTCACAAAATCTGATTTAGGGAATATCCTAGATGATATGAAAACATATATCCTTCAATCATTGGCTATGCAATTGGATGCACTCCAACTAAAAAGGAAACAGGATGAGATCAACCAAGCACTAGTATCAGTATTCTGCCCAAGATGTAGAAAGAAACATGAAAAAGGGAAATGCCCATTAAATACAATAGAATTTTGTGGCCTCTATACTGATGACCATACCACAGATAAATTCCCTTTACTACCATCATGCAAGGCATCCATACAAGATACTACCTTAGAAAAATCAATAGAAAAGCTTTGTTTCGTCAACCAACGAAGAAACAAGTTTCGTCAACCAACGAAGAAACAATCTTGCTAGACCCTTCCAAAATAATAATCAGGCCTATTTTAATCAAGGGAATCCATCAGCACAAATTTCATGGCCTTTACAAACAGGTCCAATCCAATGGTAGCAAAATCCAACTCCATACCAACAACCATACTTTCCCTAGATGTACCCATATCCCCCACCTTTTTCACAACCACAAATAAACTATGCAAATCCATATCCATCTTCCACAAATTGGAGAGCACCACTGCAACAACCACTTATAATGCCACCTGCATAGAATAAAAAACCCCCCAGAGCACCTACAATCCATGCTCAGCCTATCCCAAATCCAAATAACACTAGGACATGACAACAACCCTTCAACAATGAAGTGATGCAGTTTCCAGCATATGTCGTAGACACACTAGATTTGAACGAGATCAACCTGAGATCTAGTAAAACACTACAGGGTCCTCATTATCAAAACAATCAAGAAGCCACATATTCCAAGAAAGATGCATCTCCAAAACATCAACACCCTGAATTAATACCCCAAATACCAGAAAATAATCCTCCATTTCCCGAAAAGCTAAAACAAAACCATAAAAAGGAAGAATAAAACATCATACTGAATGAATTGAAACACTTAAATATCCAAATCCCTCTCTTACAGGCAATCAGAGATGTCCCAATCTGTAACAAATTCATAAAATAAAATTGCTTGAAGAAACCTAGATGGAGGAAAAGGGATTCCCCAACCATAAATGTGATAGGCCAGCTAACAGACCTTATGTTGGGGATTTTTGTCAACCCAAAGTACCTTGACCCAGGGAACTTGATCGTCAATGTAACCATAAAGAAAAAACTGATTTCAAGCATCCTAATTGACTTAGGAGCTACAATACATGTTATGACAAAAGATATGATGCTAGCCCTAGGCCTCCAACCCTTTATGAGACCAACAAGCATGGTGCTACAACTAGATGACACATCCACTGTTAAGCCGGAAGGTATCCTTGAAGATGTAATTATCAACATTGAATCTTGGAAATATCCAACAGACTTCATAGTCATTGAAGTGAAAAGCAAACTCAATGGATGCCCACTCATTCTAGGGAGGCCATGGCTAGAAACAACAAATGCCTATATAGGCCATCGATCTGGGGATATGACAATTACTAGTGGAAAAGCAAGAAAGAATACCACAATATACCCACTAGAAAAATGATCTATAGACATAGAACATCAAAATTGGATAGATGATTACGATGACATGGATGACCAAAACATGCAACCAGTTCTCAGCATAAGGACTTCCCTAACCCTAAAAGATAAATATGAGGATGCTTATTTAGATAATTTTATTCATAATATGTATCTTGATCATGATATGCTTGAAGAAATATTTGTAACATGTCAACAACACGAAAAGCTCTCAAAGTAGCACAAATGAAATGTGGAAGCAGGTATTCTCCGTTGAAGAACAACTTCCACAGGTAAAAATCGTGGAAATTGTTGATGTATTTGTAACTTTGGAAGGTATTCTTCCATGTATTACACTTTTACTTTATTATATCCCCAACGGAGATGTATTATTCCTCCAATTTGAAGTGTCGTCAGTTGTACTTGCAAGTGTCTCAAGTTATATTATAAGTGTCGTAACTTATACTTGATGGGTTATTAGACCACCTTGATGGGGTAGGCCTTGTATGAGTCATGTGGGTTAAAGGGTTATTAGACCACCCTAGTGGGGTCGGGCCAGTCAACATTATGTTAAGTGGTTAAGTTGGGGCCGACCTAGTTAGAGTTAAAAGACAAGTGAAGTAGTGTATAAATAGAGAGTGTGTCTCTCTCATTTCACACATTCTCTCATTCACTCACTTCGCATTACTAAGAGAGAGGAGGAGTGCACACAAGTGGAGAAGGAGTAGTTGCTGCAGTCATCTATCTCTTGGGTTTGATCTTTTTGATCTTTCTATTGGTGCTTATTCTATCTCTGAGGAAGTTGTGGGGTTTTTCACCTTCTTGGTTTTCCCCGGTGAAATGTTTTGTGTCTCTTGTCTCTTGTCTCTTATGTTTGATATGTTGTACATGTTGTTTTATCAGTTAAGATACTAGATCTATTGAATTAAATGATGAAAAAATAATATGGTATCATAGATAGCCTGAAGGAAGGCATGGTATGGCATTTATGACAGTTGTTGCACTTGCGACAAATTGGAAGCTAGGGCTTGGTATAGTAAAAACCAGTCATCGTGGCACTTTCTCTATAAATACATTTTGGACAAGGTTCAAGATCTGAAACTTCTACAGGTCGAAGATGAAATATCCATGTATCTTTTTTCTGAAGGAAATCCTCATATTCATTGTACTTTGTGAGATATGATCCGTACAAGTTAGGGTTTCTGTCTCTTCCAGAATGTAGTCCTAAAAAGGTGACCTAGGAAAAAAGGTCATATATCGAGCTAGGAAGCTCCAAATGGAATTCCATAAAAAGAGACAGTTAGGGAACAGACTGTAGTTTCACAAGTCCGGGTTTCAGAGCCCTAAGGTTAAACGGTGACACGTGGAACACCGTACAAGTTTGTTATATTGTTTCGTCGTATAAACAGGTCACTTTGCGACACTTGGCATATCTCTCTCTCAGATAATTCATTTGAGCTTAGATCTGTGGGGTTGGAAATATGATAGGTCAATATACCACAGGATGAAGTTTCAGACCTTGAGGATCCAAAATTTTATAGATACATCAGAAACAATATGGCATATATTTCTATCCAAACAGAATTGGATTCTGAGCACTTTCATTTTTGGTTTGTCACTGCTGCGGAAAATTAGGGTTTCGAAGAAAGTTGAAATTTTTGGAATACGAGACCACGGCTGGATGCTCCTCAAGAAAGTCAAAGTTTAGAGACCAAGATTGAATTTTTTGGTTGGGAAGAACCCCGGGCATCATCAAACCCTAGTTCCGGATTTTGATTGGAAAGGTGGAAAATTAGGGTTTCTGCAAAAGTTGAAATTTTTGGAATCTGTGACCACGGCTAGATGCTCAAAAAAATAGAAGTTGAGAGAACAAGATTGAACTTTTTGGATGGGTAGAACACCAAGCATTATCAAACTCTAGTTCAGGATTTTGACTAGAAGATCTGAAAGTTTCAAAGGAAATTTTGAGGGGTCAAATTTTGGAGATTTCAAAATTGAAGTATGCTAGCTTGATCAACTCAGCAAAGCGCATCTTTTCATCCAATTAGAAGTTTGAAATTCAAAGTTTCGATTTTAGGGTTTCTTAGTCAAACCCTAGCCATATCCAAATTGAGATTCAACAAATCAACTGGATTGGGTTAATCCTAGAAGAGAATGATTTGGACACCTACAGAAGTTCTAGTTCTAGAGGCAGATGAGGCTAAGGCCTCACAAAAGAAGACTGCAAGCAATCCCGACAGGTATGAATTGAAGAGATACACGGGAGCTTCACTCAATAAACCGCTATCATAGCACGTTCTTTCGTGGCATATGAAACAATACCCCTAATTTCACTAAATATTGGAAAATACCTTCCAAAATCATTTTTTTTAACCCCCTCCCAATATGCCTTCCCAATTTAAAAAAACCCCTATTTTTATTAGATATTGTATGTATCAATTTTTTCATTAACATTTTTTATACCCCTTTATATTTATACCTAGTATATTGATATGATACCCCTCTTATGACCCCACATGCATTCTATAATGCACCTTGCTTCTTTTGATGTATATTGTGGATGCACATTACTTCACCCACAATGCAATTACTCAACCATATATCATTATGATTTGCAACATCTAATGGTCTAATGAAGAGATAGGAGATCACTTCTTGTATGTCACTAGAGCCAATGCACATAGTACAACATTTAGATTGCATGTTACAGTTCCCTAATCACTGACTAATCCTGTTGTGGGCTAGGTATCCAAGCTCCCAGGGCCTGTAACAAGTTTTAGGAGGCCGACTAAACCTCCTAAGGCCTATAATAGGCATGATTGGTTGGGTATTCAAGCCCCCAAGGCCTATCAAGGGCTTATAACAAGCCCTGGAGGCTTAGAGCCTCCCAAAACTATTGGTAACAACTGGTTGAGTGCTATTGGTAACAATTGGTTGTCAATGACCACTGTCTCTCAACTATGATCGAATGGAAACCCACTTCACCATGAAACCCGCTGGCCTCAAGTATGCCTCAAGACACGATTTCCCTGCATATTGGTAAGCCCGAGCCTTGCCTTAACCCGATTTCTCATCCGGGTGTGATCCCGCCATCTCCATTTGGTGGATATTTGTCAGCCCGCCCATATAAAAAAGACCCCAAAATATTTTTGTATTGTTACATTAAATAAAAAAAAACCTTTCCCCCTTAATATATAAGCAATATAATTTTTAGGTTTTCATGAATATTTAATACCGCAATATGAATGAATGTGGTATTATATTGCCTTCTAGTGAAGCCCCCATGAAGAGATACAGGTATGTTTTGAAATCTATTCATGATTAAGTTTGTCTTCATATTATTGAGGTTAGTACAATCCTGGTTAATTTTAGACTTGTCTTATAACCTTAGTAAAAGTATGAATGCATGTAAATGATAGAAGACATTCATTGATTAGGTTTATGACACTTATGATTGTTCTAATGCACTGTGGTGTTGTATGAGGATGATGTTGTCCGCTAACATGAAAGGTACATCAAGAAATACAAATCAAGTTCTAGATCAAGAACATATGTCCATGGTGGCATGAAGACAAAGACTCATCCATATCCATTGATTACATAGAAGCTCTACTTACAAGGTATGTATAATTTGGTTCTACAATGCTTAACTTATGAGATATACAGGTTACTAGCACAAGATTGAAGAGAACAAGGAGACATTGTTTCGGTATGTTAGACAAGCATGATAATCCAGGTATGTTTTCCTATATCGAGTTAGAATCCTACTTTGTGTTAGGATATTAGATAAGTATACTTTTGTATTCATGAAGTCATAAGTTTGAGTAATCTTGGGATTATGCATATTATGCTTCTTAGTTTGATTAATGATATGACAAACTAGAAGAGTCCTATGGTCAAATAAGAATATGCATAAGTAAAAGAACTACTCCCTGAAACCTTGAATACTAATGCTTGTGATAAATTACCTGTGTATGAAATGAACATAACCATACATATTTAGAATCATAATGTTTTGATAGTATTGATATTATACTAATGCATGTATGATTATGTATGAGATCTTGAGGATGATACAATGATTACACTAGTGCACACTTAAGCATGCATAGTGGTCCATGATGGATATAAGTTCAAAGACAGATAATCCAGGAAGCAAAGATCAAGAGGGAGCACTCTCCAGTAGTTCTGCAAGGAAGCAAAGATTGAGAGGGAGTCCACACAACAACCAAATAAAGATAAGTATTTGAATTGTCATTTATTATATATTTAATGTTGTCCAGTCATGTACCTGCTTATGTTCCTAGATTTAGGATGTATATTATGCATATTAGAAAAGTTGCATTAAATGAACAAGATACTGCTAATATGCAAGTAATGGGTAAGTGGCCTATGGTACTGTACAACATTCCATTGCTACTTATCTAGAATGAAACCTCTTTGCTGACATGTTGGGAGTTGTGCACACTCTTAACAATCTTCTGGTAGAGATGGAAGGCATCTAGAAAGTTACGGGATATGGATAAATGTTGTATTGAAGCATTGGCTACGATAATTGCATGACTGTATGACATACATGCTTATGTGTAAGAATTTGTTTTTGAAAAACTATGAGAAGTTTCTAATCATGCAATTGAATTTTACTTGTAGGAAAGATCATGTACAATCACCTACAAAAGAAGGACAACGACATTTGTTCCAGCGACGAAGTTCAAGAAAACTACCTATTGAAGATGTTGAAGAATTTGAAGTTCCCATGATCAGGGATGCAGTAATGGAAGGATGACATGATCGAGGAATACCAATCGATCATGAAGAATGATGTTTGGGATGTGGTCCCAAGACTAGAAGGGAAGTCTATTGTGACTTCCAAGTGGATCTATAAGATCAAGCATGCTGCAGATGGTAGCATAGAGAAATACAAGGCAAGTGATGAAGTGGAAGATACACCAAATGGATGTCAAGACATCTTTCTTGAATGGTGTAGTCGAAGAGGAAGTGGAGCAGCCACTCGGATTTGAGACACATGACAGGGAGTCACATGTGTGCAAATTGAAGAAAGCCTTGTACAGTTTGAAACAAGCACCCAAGACATGGTACGACTGGATAGATAGCTTCCTGACCAGTTTGGGATTTACCTAGAGTAAAGCGGATTCCAACCATTACTACAAGGTTGAGGAAGGAAATCTAGTGATACTCCTATTGTATGTGGATGACCTGTTTGTGATAGGTGAGGATGGATTGATTACTGACACGAAGAGGAAGTTTGCTGCCGAGTTCAATATGAAGGACTTGGGTATGATGCATTACTTTCTAGGTATGGAGGTGTGGCAAAGTGCAGATGGAATCTTCCTTGGACAAGGGAAGTATGCAGTAGAGATCCTGAAGCGGTTCGAGATGCTAGACTGCAAGGCCATGGCCACACCTATGGCATCAAATTTGAAGCTATTGAGTGATGCTTCATCAGATTCGATTGATTCCATGATGCATCGTCAGAATATTGGGTCCTTGATGTACCTATTGAACACGAGACCAGATATTTGATTTGCGGTGAACACATTGAGCCAGTTCCTAACGGATCCTAGACATGTTCACCTGATTGCTGTAAAGCATATTCTAAGGTACCCGAAGGGTATGGTTGATTATGGGCTCAAGTATGATGCGAATCAAAACTTTAACCTAGAGGGTTATGTTGATTCAGATTGGGCAGGCAGTGCTGCAGATAGGAAGAGCAATTTGGGGTGCAGTTTCAGTATGGGATCAGGTGTGATCTCTTGGTTTAGCAAGAAGTAGTCTTGCGTAGCACTGATTATAGCCGAAGCAGAGTATTTTGTAGCTTGTTCATCCAGTTGTGAGGAAGTATGGCTTAGGAAGCTACTGTCTGTGTTATTTGATCTCTCATTGGATGCTACCTGTATCTTCTGTGACAACCAGAGTTGTGTGAAGTTGTCTGAGAACCCAGTGTTCCATGATAGGTCGAAGCACATCGAGATCAAATATCACTATATCAGGGATATGGTGTAGAGAGGAGAAATGAAGCTCCTGTATGTTGCGACGGATGAGCAGATTGCAGATGTGTTGACCAAACCACTAGCTAGAGTGAAGTTTGAGTACTTCAGAGAGAGGCTTGGTGTTCTTCAGATAGAAAATAATTCGAGGAAGAAGTCACTAGTGGATTTGGACCCAAAATCTGATGACCTCCGATGAAGAAGGGCTATGTCACTGGATTTCACCTTAAAAATCTCAAAATTTGATTTTTTTAAAAAATTGATAGAAGGAGACGTCGGATTCTGACGGCAATGCTCATATCCAACGGTTCTGTGGATATCCGACATCATATTATGCATTGGGATGTCGGATATTCGATGCCAAGCTATTCAACCTGAGGATGGTGGAAATCCGACATCAATTCTTCAACGGTAACTAGGTTCAAGGCGTCGGATATTCGACGGAAGGTTGACTTTGAAAACTTATAAATATTGAAACATTTTGACATGTTTGCTATACAAGTGACAGTTTGTGGAAGTTTTTTTATTCGGTGGACTATTTTTCATTATTTCCATTGTTTTTGAGATTCAAGCAAGGGAAGTGTGGAGCTTCATTTTCTAAAATCGATAATCTTCATTCAAGCTCTTTACGAGAAAATGTCAACTAGCAATATTCTTGATCTAGACGAACAAAATCGACAATTGATTGCTAGATTGTTGGAAGGAGTTGAAAAAAGGGGTGATAGGAAATGCTATTGTCCATGTACTCAATGCAGGGGCTTTAAGAGGAGAAGAATTTTGATCACAACAGCCACAAAACATTGTAGGGAGAGTGGGCAGGCTGAGGGGGTACATGAATACCATCCATTTGCAAGTTTTGAATTATATATATGTTTTTATTTTGATTGCTTTTGTAAATTTATGTATTGATCGTGGTTTCAATAGATGGAAACTAGCATGGACAATAAATATTATTTTAATATTAAATATTTATTATACTATTTCTTTTTCTTTTGTGCATGTTGAATCTAGGGTATAGTAGAATAACTCATGTATTTGTTCGTTAGTGAGACTAACCCACTCACCGGGGAAAGCACTTAACTCTCTAGATTTGTGACACTTTCTATCATGATAACAGAAATAACGACTATATTGGCATGTTGTAATTTCTCTTATATTTTCTCTATAGAAATTACCATAGCATCATTTATCTTACCTTAGTGGAGTACAGCATGAGAAATTTTGTGTTATATTTGAGTAGCTTTGCTCAGTAATTGCGTAAATTATTATGTATCTTGGATACTTTGGATGCACCTATTTCACCAATAGTTCAATAGGCCGTTGCTCTTTTCATCCCAATAGTACAAAATTTGTTACATTTTAAATGCATCACATAAATGTTTACATTTTGCATTTGAAATTTTTAGATTTTGCGGTTGAATTTCTTATATTAACTTTTATCTATTGATGGTTTCATGTAATTATAAAGGAAAGACATCCTATGGCACTTCGTCTGGAGGAAGTGCTTCCAAAACAACTACCGAAATTTATGAATATTAATGGAGAACAAGTTAATGATCACATTAATGAAGACGATGATCATTCTAAAAACATAGTTGAAGATGATGTTACAAATAATTTGATCCATGATTCATTTAATGTTGGAATGGTCGATGTTGATCATGATGATGATGATCATGAAAATGATGAACATTTTGATGATATTCATGATATACCTCTTCTTGATAAGGCATACGAACCCCTTTATGAGGCCTCGAAGACAAATCTTCTCTCTGTTATATTATTGATAATGAAATTGAAGGTTATGAATGGTCTTTCAAATATATCAGTGACACGGATGTTAAGGTATGTAATATATTCCATCACAAAATATATATGATTGTGTATTTTGTTGTTCATTCATATATAAGTCAAATTATTACGGATGAAATTTGCTCCATTAATATTATTTCTATATTATATTAACTAGATTTTTATTTTAATTTGTTGTAGCATGATAGGTGAATATTTGTTACCACCATCAAATATTTTACCTTGCACATATCGATATTTATCTACCATCATGAAAGAAATTGGAATGCAGTATGAAGCAATTCATGCATGCCCCGATCACCATGTTCTATATTACAATCAGCATGAATTTACAACAGAATGTCCTGAATGTCGTATCAGAAGATATCACACAGATCAAGTAACTAAAAAGGTGCCTCGCAAGTTTCTACGTTATATTCCCATTATTCCATGTCTGCAACGACTGTTCAGGTGCAAAAACATAGCGCGGTTTATGGATTACCATGCACAAAACAAAATTCAAGATGAAATTTTTTGGATGCCTGCATGGGTCTGCATTTAGAGATATGGAGGAAAAATGGCCCCACTTTAAAGAAGAACCTCGTAATCTTAGGACTTCTTTGGCAGCAGATGGTGTCAATCCATTTGAAGAGATGAGATCCGTTTACTCGGTGTGGCCTATTTTTTTTATCAACAACAACATTCCTCCATGGTTGACAATAAAGAGGGAGCACATAATGTTGTCGATGATTGATCCAGGTACGAACCCTATAGTTTTTTTTTTAAGTAGTTGTATCTCATTTGTCATATTTTTGTCACATATAATGTCATATATATATTTAATTTTTTTCTATTGTGCAATATGGTTTAATATTGTAATCTGAATGGTACGTCTCATATTTATATTTTTTATATGTTCATATGTATCAATTAGGTAAGTACCAAGTGAAAGATATGAATGTATATATCGAACCTCTTATTGATGAGCTACTGAAGTTATGGAATGGAATCACTATGTATGACATATCTAGACCAATATGACAAAGGCAATTTCAATTCCATGCAATGCTTGTATGGACAATACATGATTTCCCTAGGTTAACCCATTTCTGTGGTATGTAATTATAAGTTCCACTTTATTTGCAAAAGGTTATACGAACTACTAGTTAATATACTACACACGCATGTTTTTCTAAATAATCCAGTCATTTTGTATATAATTATAGTTGACATAGATATTCCATCTCTTTATGTAGGTCTTCAGACAAAGGGGAAATTTGCATGTCCAGTTTGTGGTCCTAAGATCAAATCTTGTTGTTCAAAAAGCTTAGGAAATGAGGTGTTTGATGAGTATAGGCACTTCCTCTATAAGAATCACAGGTATCGAACTACCACAAAAAATCTATTCAATGGCAAGCAAGAGACTGCATTAAAACCGCAGAGAATGACACCTCACCTATGGAAGTTGTAATATAATAGAAATCGTCAAGGTACATATAATGAATCATCGTATATGATATGTTATATTGTATTTTTTTATATTGTGTGTTTTTTACTGTAATTGACATTAATTTATGTAATTTCATGATTGTCGTTCATCTGATCATGAAGGAATTAATGGGCTTCCACGAGGAATGAAAAGTTATCCTAGACAATTCAGTAGGTTGCCCTACTATGAGCACCTACAAATTGCTCATCTATTTGATACAATGCATATCAGAAAGAATGTGACCGAAACATTATGGAAAATATTGGATGGAAGGTGTGACAAAGAAAAAATTGTCAAAATTTGCAAAGACATTCAAGATAGCAACCATGCAATGAAAGACGTCATTCAATTTCATAGCGACGGAGAGCAAATTAATATAAACTCACTTCCATGGATGTTAATGGACCAGCAAAGTAATGTTGTAAAAGAAGTCATTCAAAAAATTAAATTTCCCATCGGATTTTATGCGAACATGAAGAATATCATAACAAAGAAAGGTGATTTCGTGGGGGTGAAAACTCACGATTGGCATGTCTTCATGAAGGTAATTATAATGGTATAGATTTAATTATTATTTTTTTCCTATTACAGTGAATATGGTTGGTATATTTTTTATTTGTCTACTCTTTGTTGATAAAATGAAACTATTTGTATATTATTGTTATAGTATGTTCTACCTCTCTCTATCCCGGACAACTTCAACAACAATGTCAAGCAAATAATATATAGTCTCAGGAAATACATGAGGTAAGTGGTGATTTTTTCCATGCGCTTAGTGTTTGTTTAACTCAACATAGAACTTATATTTGATTTTCGTTCTGTAATTCATGATGTTACGTAATATATTGTTTTTTTTCTTTAATCTCTTGATTTGGTTGTCATGTCACTTGTATATGGTTGTCATCTAAAGAATTCCATAAAGAAGACACAAAGTATTAGAGGAGAGAAATTCCTCGTCTCATGTGTGAAATGCAGAAGCATCTACCTTCGACATTTTTCAATGCACAAGAACACTACCTCATACACCAAGTTGAGGAGATTGAACTATGTGGACCTGCGCACTCAAGGTCCATGTGGATGGTTGAGAGGCACTTGAAATTTATGAAGGGTTTGGTCAGACAACGAGCATACGCTAAGGGTTCTATGATGGAGGGATATATGGTATACCAGAACATGCTATATATTAGTGAATATCTTCCTAAATTAGCAGAAAAACTCAATTTACGTTGCATTTGTGACCCAGAATCCAATAAGAGTGTCGAAGGGGAGTACCCGAAGGAGAAAGGTAGATCGAGGAAGGTGAAAGGAAATATAACACATTCTTATATTCAGTACTTTGCATAAATTTATACTGTAATATACTTTGTTAAGTTACTATATTACATTTGTATTGAATTTTAATTTTATTGTCATGAAACAGTTGGTCGAGAGTGGGATGCAATTCATTTATACATCGCAAACAATCTTGACTGGATGAAGGTATGGATTGAACAATGTGAACATTCTGGTCATGGAATATCATGGGAAGGTGTGGCTTCATTGGTTAAATTTGCACATCGCAATGGAGACACCAACCTAACACAAAGGGAAATCGATTTAGCAAGAGGTTTAAAAGATAAGAAGGTAAGCATATTAATCATCAACACTATTTGTTTTTTTGTAAAAAATAATGCCGTTGTATGTCACAATGGTTTTTTCATTGTATGGCATTATAAACATGCACTAGTTAATCATAAATATTGGATCATTATGTAATATTTTCCTGTATGGCTTGTTGTAGGTAAAACACCATAAGGCTATGTGGTGCAATGGATGTAGATATCGAATCAAAAAGTTGGATGAAACAAAGAAAACGTCTAATTGTGGGATATCTACAGTCTTTGAGGTGACCAATGTTTCTTCTAGAAGTGACAGACATCCAGAACTCTCTAAAAATCGATACTATGGGTATCTGGAAGACATTCTTTAGTGTGACTTTAACTCCTTCAAGGTATTTATGTTCATTGTCAAATGGTATAGGTGTCGATTGAATCAACGTGATCCAGATAAAACAATAATTGAACATGATAATGGATTTACCATGGTAAATACAAGGTTGTTTGAGCCAGGAACAGAGCCCTATGTTCTTCCATCCCAATGTGAATAGGTATTTTACTCTGAGGTTCTAGGTAGAGCAGGTTGGTCATTTGCTGTGAGACACGATCCAAGGGGAAGGTCGGTAAAGTATAACATAGATGAAGGTAATGAAGACGTTCTCGAAGAAGAAGACGCTGTAGAAGATCATAATGATCAACATGAGTTAGATGATCGTGCTCCTGAAGAAGATGTCGAAGAACTTATTGAATCAAATGATGTATTAGACAATGTCCATGAAGATGATATCGACGATGACATGATGATCGTAACTGACACTGACGACGAGGATGATATGGCCAATCCTTACAATGTTGAATCTATATCATGAGATGATAGTACAGATGATGACTTAGATGAATAAGATGATGAAGACCATTGAAGTTTATGAGGTATGCAATAATAATAAATTAACTGTTTCTTAGTGAGTTTCCATTTTCCAGTATGATATAATTAGTAAGATTGCTTGTTATATAGTATGTCAAAAAACATATTTAAAGTTTTTGTACATAGATATTTTTGTCGGGTTATGGGGAATTGAGAGTGATGTGAGGGGGGGAGGGGCCATAAGAGCTTCCACCTTCACGTGGTTGGCCCTTTTTGGTAGAGAATATTAAATTATTCTCGAAACAAAGAGAAGCTTAGTAAGGAAATAAACAATTATCAAGACTCAAACATCGTCATAATCATCATCGTCATCATCACCATCATCTTCATCATAATCATATTTTTATTCTTCATTAACATCTTCATCATCTTCATCATTATCATCATCACCATCACCATCATCATCATCATCATCATCATCATCGTTGTCGTCGTAACAGCCACCATCATCATTGTCATCATCATCGTCGTCGTCACGACCACCATCATCATCATCATCATTTTCATCATCATCGTCGTCATCCTCACCATCATCATCATCATCGTCATCCTTTTAAATATGTATTGGCTTGGACTGAAATTTGGCATGGTTAGTCTAGACGCATGCATTGATGGTGTGGGAGGGTTTTCGGACTCAAATTTGGCTGACACTCGCCATTGTAGCATCAAAAACCATACCTATATATTAAATAATGTGATACATGGGGCCAACATTGAAAATTTTTAAATATGTGTTGGCTTGGACTGAAATTTGGCATGGTTAGTCTAGACGCATGCATTGACGGTGTGGGAGGGTTTTCAGACTCAAACATGGCTGACATTCGCCATTGTAGCATCAAAAACCATACCTATAGATTAAATAATGTATCTTTTTTCTACTATAGGGTTTATCATTTGTTATTTCTCTTCTATCTTTTTGCACTATCTTCATTTAAATCTCAATTGCTATCAAATTATCGTCGTCATCTTCATCTTCATTTAAATCATCTTCATCATCGTCATCATCTTCATCATCGTCATCTTCATCATCGTCATCTTCATCATCGTCTTCTTCATCATCGTCATCACCATCATCATCATCATTGTCGTCATCCTCACCATCATCATCATCATCATCACCATCTTCATCATCATCA
Organism: Larix kaempferi; assembly: GCA_027924585.1. NCBI lineage: Eukaryota > Viridiplantae > Streptophyta > Pinopsida > Pinales > Pinaceae > Larix > Larix kaempferi. Next base: position 7,508,199 of record BSBM01001329.1, read on the forward strand.
TCATCATCATCGTCGTCGTCATCATCTGCATTATCATCATTGTCACCATTCTTCATTGACATCTTCATCATGCATTGATGGTGTGGGAGGGTTTCCGGACTCAAACATGATTGACACTAACCATTGGAGCATAAAAAACCATACCTATAGATTAATTAATGTGATACAATATGGGGCCAATGTTGAAATTTTTTAAATATGTGTTGGCTTGGACTGAAATTTGGCATGGTTAGTCTAGACGCATGCATTGACAGTGTGGGAGGGTTTCTAGACTCAAACATGATTGACAATAATCATTGCAGCATCAAAAACCATACCTATAGATTAAATAATGTGATACATGGGGCCAACATTGAAATTTTTTAAATATGTGTTGGCTTGGACTGAAATTTGGCATGGTTAGTCTAGACGGATGCATTGATAGTGTGGGAGGGTTTTCGGACTCAAACTTAGCTGACACTCGCCATTGCAGCATCAAAAACCATACCTATAGATTAAATAATGTATCTTTTTTCTACTATAGGGTTTATCATTTGTTATTTCTCTTGTATCTTTTTGCACTATCTTAATTTAAATCTCAATTGCTATCAAATTATCGTCGTCATCTTCATCTTCATTTAAATCGTCGTCATCTACATCATCATCAACTTCATCATCGTCTTCTTCATCATCGTCATCATCATCACCGTCATCTTCATCGTCATCGTCATCATCGTCATCTTCATCATCATCATCGATCATCGTAATCATCATCGTCATCTTCATCATCGTCATCTTCATCATCGTCATCTTCATCATCATCATCATCATCATCGTCATCTTCATCGTCATCATCATCATCATCATCATCATTGTCATTACTCCACTAGGTATTTTAAAATCAAAGAAGCACAATGAGTTCATATGTTTTCCTCTCATTTTTTCAAGCCTTAAATTAGTTAAACCAAGTAGTATAAAATTTAAGATAGACTAGATAATTAAGAGAGGCTCATGATGTGTGGGAATCACCATTGCGGTATGAGGATGACATGGAATATAATTATGGGTATGAACCTAAATCTCAAAAAAATACAATACCCATGATTTTTATCATCAGTCTAATGTGGACTCTTTTGAAGTAATTGCCCAAGATCCCTTTGAATATCATTCATTTTATGATTGTCCAATGTACTCATTCCACCATAGATGCCTTTGTTTCTATAGCGTTGGGCCAATTTTTTATATTAAATTAGATTATTAATTTTATAATTGTGGATTTTAAATTGATTACTGGTATATTCCATGCCTATTCAAAATCATGGGTGGAAGTAAATAAAATGGAAATGCCAAAGCGCACATCGGGTTAATATTTTTTGAAAGGAAAATAAAGTGTGTTATTGAAATTAGTGGGCAGCATTACTACTACTCTAATCCTTTCATGATTGTAGAGTCAGAAAGAGAATATTAACCCATCCTAAACATAAGGAACATAAAAGTGTTACAACCTCCCCATATTGTATTGGGAAGTTTTAAATTGCCATGCACACAAAGTCTCAATTCTGTGACATCTAACAAAGTGAAGAAGGCTAAATATTTTAAATTTTGACCTTCAAAATGAAACTCTAGCTGGAATTGCAAATTTTGATTGTTATGATCATTGATTTTAACACCTGAATTGATTCAACAACCTAAAGTACTCATACTCCAAATATATTTTTCAATATTACTAATTGATATTTACAATTTCCTCAATCCAAATGACTTTATCCAATTTTAGGAAAAAATAATACCGATTTCCCCTCTTGCATTTTAAGCAACCAAAGCACAATTAATAGATATATTTATTCCAATAAATGAAACAATCACAATGAAACATAACTCAAGGGATCAAAAATACTAGTGAAAATATCCAATTTGCCTCTTAAAAATATCAACGAACTTAATGTTGGTGTTTTTCTTATGGTTTGACAAACCAAGTTGAATGAGATAGAATTTAACAATTCCTTTAGATTGATATCCATCGTTTCTCATGATTGCTTAATTGTGTTTTGTGTATTTTCAAATCTACGTGATTACTTTCCGTTGAATAGTTTCAGTTTCCATTGAATATTAGTATATCACTTTTGATCATAGAGTGAAGACAACAACTTTGTAGAAAATCCATGTAAGAAATGTCAATGAGTGATAACGAAACAAAAAATATGTTTCTTAATTATAAGAGAGAACACCAAAAACTATCCACTTCCATGAAAGAGAAATGCTTCCAAGGAATAAAAGAATGTGCAGTATAGTATTATTACAACATTTGAACAAAATTCCCCAATGAGATACTAGGGGCTATTTTATCTATAAATTCTCTATAATTTAAGTTGAACATGTGGATAGGATGTTAAATATAGAGGAGACATTAGAAACACACATGTTAAAGAAAAATGGGAGCTTGCAATAAAAAATAGGAGCGAGTGGCAAGCTCAACGCCCACATCCAAGATGGAAGATGGTCCATTTGCACGACAACTTAAATAGAGAACTCAAATAGATGATGAAGAGAATGTTGAGTGTAACTTAATGTGGTAATATGACCGTATATTATCTTGCTATGGATGCCTTTTTAAAACTGAATATGTCAATGATGGACTCATGTCACACTCGATTGCGGAGTGGAAGTTTAGTTCTACCAATCTAGCCATTCTCACCACTGTGACCAAAACATGATAGAGGGGAAGTTAGGATATATCAAAAATATACAAGAGATCATGCAAGTGGTCTCATCTTTCCAATGTGCCATTTTTGGTGCAAGTGGCGGGATACCTTCGCCCATAGTAACATAAATGAAGATCATGGTATTGCGATAATATGTATCAACTATGGAAGGACGTGGGATGAAACTAAGTGCGCTTTTTCTTGAAGTACAACAACCAACTACTTTTTCTCAAGGGATGTGTTGGATAGGCATTTGTGGTTCCTACTACGACATCACCCTAGACCAAAAGCAAGGATTTGGTATTTCAAGCACTAACCTATACTAAATTATATCAATAGATAAACAACCTACACTAAGATGTAAGCTTATATACTAACCTATTAACCCCTACTAACCTATACTAACCTATACTAAGTTATATCAATTTATAATCAACGTCCTACACTAACCTATTAACCTATACTAACCTATTAACCCCAAACCCCGCCTAATATCTCAACTCTCCAACCATGAAATGCATAAACCATTAAACACAAAACCGGCCCTAATATTCCTGTCACTGATCGATAATCCCGTCACTCTGTTCGATAGCGTGTTTCAGCATTTTTTGGAGGAAAAAATCCACCTCCTCTGCATATGTTTCAGACTTGCGGTCTATTTTGTGTGATGGGAAATGTAGTTCGAAGGGTAGTGATGAACTGACAATCTAATTCAGTGATCGATAGGTGGTTTCTCCATTTTGTTGAGGGAAAATTCGACCTCCTCTACATATGTTTCAGACCTGTGTTTTGGTTTGTAATGTGGCTCCATTTTTGGTGGGCATCTCGACTTCGATTTGGACTTCACCAGTGTTAAGCGATGATGCAAGTGTTTCCTTTGCACAAGCACAAGCAGGATCAAGAGCAGGGTTTTCGATTGCAAAATCAGGATCAGGAGAAGGATTAGTCTCTGCAATGTCTTTGGTATGTGGCCACATTTCATCTTGAACCCTCCTACACTTGAATTTCATTCAACCCATTAGCAGAGCCTACTCTATAACCCTTTCTCTTTCCTAAAGCTTCGATGCCTACTCTATTCATGGATGAGGAGTGTGTTTGTAGTTTTCTGTTTGGTGCCCTTTGGGGTTTCTATAACTCTGTTTCGAATTGGGGCTAGTCATGGGCAGTGAGAAATTGTAATGGGTTTGACCCATAATGTTAATGTATTTCGTATGAGTAGTTTGGTAGTTGTTTATGGCATGTTTAATGTAATGAAGTATGCCCATTCTGGGCGCTTATGACTTGGCCATGGCCATGAATGGTTGTAACCCTGTTTGTAACTAATCTAAGGTTTTGACTTACCTCTTTTTTGGTATTCGCTTACTGTGTTGCTCTAAGTGATGGATTGGGTATTGTATAAATTGTTTAAATGGTTGCAATCTGGAACATGTTGAAATGCATATCTTTCATTTGGGTTCTGTGTATCAATATGTAGATAATACGGATGCTCTACTTGTAATTCGCCACCTGTAGGTGACAAAAATGACTCTGCGTGTAAATTGATGGTTTTGAAATTGAATTGGGGTTTCACCGTGTGTAAATACTAGCTCTGTTTCTATTTAAACATGAGTTTTTATACTCTACTAAGCAATTGGGTGAGAATTGACCCTGTCGCTATACGTTATTGGAAAGTGTCTTTAGTTTAAACGATTATGTGTTAGCTTGATGAAGCGATCCTGTAGCTATTTGTTTTGGACTCTCGGCACAAGTATTTATTTGTTTGGCTAAGAGATTCGAACCTGTAGCTAAAATGTTTGGAAAACGATTCTATATTATGAGTTTTGATTTTGATGAAGCAATTGTGTAACTTAACGTTTTTGGTTCTGGGTGCAAGTATTTTCTATTTGAGAAGTCATCAAAAACACACGATGTTTGTTTCGACTTTGGAGTTTTGGTCTGTAATGCTGGTCATTTTATTTATTTAGTGTTTCTCCTTTGGTGAGATTCGATCTTTGTGTTATTACATTTTGAAATAGGATGTATTTGTTAAATGAAAAGAGCTGGGTAAGCCCTAGCTGGTAAATAGCATTGGTTTAAATGTTTTATCATTTGCGCAGAGGTTTGGTAGGAACGATCCTGCTGTAGCTTTTGTTTAGATGTTTGTTTGGTTACACGTCTACATGATTCGATCCTGGGTCTACGAACTACCTTTTTGTTTTGTTTTTGTTTTGGTAAGTTTGGTTCAGCAGTTAGACAAAAAATCAAGCTCCTAAAGAGATCATCTTCTTAACAGGTTAGCACTTCACTAACACTAGACACACACCTAGATGCACACTCTAGATTTGAGATTCCCTCTCCTAGGAAAAACTGCCCAAGTCATGCAATTAAAATGCACTAATCATAACTCAAAATTAACTAAATTAAGGTCTTACTAAAACATATTGTCTTGATATCCAAATCTGCTAAAAATGAAATTGTCCCTAAAATAGGAACTTCTGAAAAATGGAAAACACGTGATGAATAGAGTCTTTCAACATCTTGTACAATGCCCAGTGACAAAGGTCCATTTGGCATCAACTGGTCGTGCCAAGGATCCTGCCAACAAAAGGCATTGTTTAACGACTAATGTCAATTTACTTGGCAATACCCTTACATTAAAACATCATACTGATTGATTGGATCTTTGTAGGGGTCCTTTTAGAGCTACAACTAGACATCAGGCATAGATGGAAAATAAATTTAAGAGGGATCTAGAATAGTTATTTTGTCCATATGGAAAATGTTAATACCTTGTGTCCCAGACACCCAATCTGAAGTTTCTAAATTATGTTGTCGATTGTGCCTTCCCAATCTTCAAGAATCAATTTGCCTTTGGAATTGCTTTCTAGAATGGCCAACAATCTACTTGGCAATGATGGATATCCGTGCCAATTTGCATGGCACATGCTCTAGATGATACAAGGAGCATATAAAAGGTTATAAGAATATACAGATGGCATTACTGCCTAATAAGAAAAGTTATATGGCATAATGTGAAGACAATAAAAGACGGTTTGATCGATGCTAGTAGTATTCATTGAACTTTTATGGTCTCACGTGATACACATTAATGGATTCATTCATGTGATCTGGCAACTGTGAGGTGGTTGTGTTCTTAATTACAAATATAATCTTGTTCTTCCTAAAAAAGTAGTTTGTTAGTAGTGACCCATTTAGTGGGTATTGTAATCAACGCAGCTGATATAACGGGGAAAACTCAGTTAGTTTAAACAGGCGAGTTTGTTTTTGGTTAATTAGGTACAAGATGGGAGGTGGGCAGGTTTAGGCTCTTATGTTAACTTGTTAATATGTCATTTATTGAATAATTAAACATACTAATACTGACAATAAGATATTCATCAATAGAAATGGATAGTACATTACATATTTTCAACCTTTAAGGCCTGAAAAGTGTTATAAGATTCACCAACCAGAATTTTTTTTTGACAAATGGTTGGGTAGAAAAATTTCACAAAGATCATGACATGAAGAAGAATTTAGTTAGTTGGTGGTAGAGGTAAATAGGTTAATATCTAGGAAAGATGGCATGCATTTTATTAAAAAATTGATGTTTCCATATATATGTCATGGCTATTATGTGTAGGTTGTATGGACAACAAGAGACTACACTTACCTCAATGTAGTTGGGTTCCTATTATTTATATTGTGGTTACATCAATTGCAATTTTTAATTGGGAACCTATCTTGTCTTTTTCCGTGCATAAATCTATAGAGAGTGCCTAGAGTGATAATCCTGAACTCTTCCCTACTTTCTACATGGCCTCTAATCTTTTAGATATAATTTGTGCAAGCAATTATTTTCCAAAAGTTCGTTGGAGTTGGAATCTAGGGTGTAACCCAGTTCATGGATGGAGAATTAAATAAGGAGAAAGGTTGTGAACCCCTTACATTCCAACACATAAAACTAAAAAAAATTCCCTTTTACAGGTCTGTTCCAAAAAGTGTCATCCATCATTACCACTAGTCAATACCCAACAAAAAAATAGACCACATATGTTTTTTAGAAGAGTAGAAGAACAATCTCTGTTAGGAACCCATATCTTTACTTTGTTAGTATATTGTTGTTGGACGCATATGCTTTGTAAGTCGTCCCGTAGTATTTGTTGATCAATAGTTTGTGTTATTGTTGTTGGCGCATATGCTTTGTAAGCCGCCCGTAGTATTGTTGATCCATAGTTTGTAACGGCCCATGGTTTCGACCCATAGTATTGGCGCCTAGAATTAGTATATAAGTGTGTGTTGAGACCCATGAAGGCACCGTGAAGTTAATTGTATTGAGCTTACTCAAAGGAGGTTGCCCCCTCGAAGTGGCCCGTGATCAATATAAAAGTGATTCTGTTCTATTATTTCTGATATCTCGTGTATTTGCATTAATTAATTATTGCAGGTACATCACATCTGGTATCAGAGCACTTTCTTGGGCTCGCTGGGTGAAATTTCTGCCAAAAAAAATTTCACATCTGTTGCAGGTTCGGATTTGAGAATAATCCCTATCCGCTTAACTGTGGGAAGTACTTGGGCATAAGCCCTAAAACTCATTGTGAGGAGTACCACAGGAACCCCGAAGTAGCTGGCCCATTGAGAGGACCTGCCGGCGAAAAGGGCAACGACCCCTACCTTATTGACTAGTTCCCACCAGTGAGGTAAACCAAGAGCTGTCGTTTGTGGCAAAGCGGTTATCAGTTTTACCTGAGCCGTGGAGTGAGGGGTACTGCCCCAATACGCAAGCCGTCAGACAGCATTGGTGGCCGAGTGAAAACCCTGAACTGTTAGGAAGCCGCACATATCTGGGGTCCATATCTACTTTCAGCTGAACTATTGTCGATCACTGCTGCGCCGTTTCAGATTCATTTTGCAAACCGTTCCAGATCCAGCCGTTCGGTGTTGTTCCAGAATCCTTCGAACCGGAGATCCCATTCTGCAAGCAGAGCCGTAGCCGCTCCAGTCTGTTACAAAAAAAAAAAAAAAAAAAAAAAAAAAAAAAAAAAACGAGTATAAAATTCCGTTTTTTCTCCATATCTCCCTTGTTTTACCTCTGTTTTCCTTGAAAATTTCAGGGAACCCCTGTTATTCCATTCTGCATATTTCATCCCTGAGGACCCTATCCTCAATTCCCTTTCCTACAGTCTGAAATCCCACATTTGTCTATTTTAGGGTTTGCCATAACTTCCTCAGATTTCACCCAATCACCTTCAATTTTTACCACAGAGTTCCCTTCTGAATTCTGCTTCTTTGTTCCCCTCTGCCAAATTTTCCCGTCCTTTCACCCCGCTGCTGAAATCCTCATTTTTGCTTCCCTATCTATCCAACAGTGTCCAAAAAACGAGTCAAACCCCAATTACCCTTCTGATTTTTTCTCAAATCCAAATTTTCCTTTACTGAAGTAGTTCCTGTTTTTGTTTTCCTACCCAGTCAAAAAAAATAAAAATAAAAATAAAAAAATCCCTGGTTATGGTTGTCACCCGTGCAGGAGCAAAAACCATGGAGGAATCCCTTGCAGCCATCCAAGCCAAACTCCAGGATCTGGATGAAAAATTTCTTGGTCTCCATCTTGAACATTCAGCTATGAACAACAAACGGCAGTTCGAGTCTTCAGTAGACAATGGGTTCTCTTCTTCCAGCAATTTCCGTGGTCCGAAGCTTGATTTTCCTCGCTTCAATGGTACCGATCCAACTGGATGGATCTATCGTGCAGAATAGTATTTCAGTCTGCATAATACTTTTGATGTCAACAAAGTTCCGTTGGCATCCTTTCATTTGGAACAGGAAGCTCTTCAATGGTACCGTTGGTACATCAAGGCTCATCCAGAGCCCAATTGGCCAGACTTTTGCCAGCTCCTTTTGCAACGATTTGGTCCTAGTGCTTTTGATGACTTCACAGGAGCCCTCACTAAACTTCGCCAAACTGGCACTGTGAGAGAGTATCAAACCGAATTTGAGAATCTAGCCAACCACACCGAAGGATTGTCTGATGAATTTTACCGGAGTTGTTTTATCAGTGGTCTAAAGGATGCCATCCGCTCTGAGGTCAAAATGTTCTGTCCCAACACAATGATGGAAGCACTCGGGTTGGCTAAATTGGCAGAAGACAAGATTGCAGCCCAACAACGCTCCAATCCCACTTTTGTTCCTTTCCGAAATATGGGGTCTCAGCGACCTCCTATACCGCAGGCTCCTCGACCGACTCCTATCAAGCGTTTGTCGGAAACAAAGATGCAAGCACGCAGAGAAAAGGGTCTTTGCTATAATTGTGATGAGAAGTTCACTCGGGGACATAGATGTGTTCAGTAAAAGCTCTATCTCCTGGATGTGGAGTCTCCGCCTGCCTCTGAAATGGGTGACGAAGATCCAGAAACACTGGATGCTCCGGTCGACATTCAGGAACCGCCTATTGACCCTCCGTCTCAGGATGACCAGCCAGAGATATCTCTCCATGCTTTAGCTGGAATCACCACCCCCCAAACAATGCGGGTCAGGGGTTACTTCAAGAAGCTTCCTCTTACAATCCTCATTGATTCTGGTAGCACGCATAATTTCATTGACCCTCGGATCGCCAAACAAGCTGATTGTTTTATCCATCCTTGCTCCAACTTTGAAGTCATGATTGCCAATGGGGGAACCTTACCTTGCAAAGGGAAGTGTCGAAATGTGCGTATCTCTATGGGAGATTATACCTTGCGCTCTGACATGTTTGCCTTGCCCTTAGGCGGATGTGATGTGGTTTTGGGCGCTCAATGGCTACGCACACTCGGCCCTATCTTATGGGATTTTGCGGAACTTTGGATGCAGTTTTCTGAGAATGGACACAAACACACATTGACAGGATTACAACCAGGTTCTCTCAGCATCATCAGTTCACATCGCATGGAAAAACTCCTCAAGAAGAATTCACATGGTGTCATCGCTCAGATCCATTCCATCCAGATGCAACCATCAGCGGTCTCCACTACTCCTTTGGATCTACAACAAATTCTGGATCGATATACAGGTGTCTTTGCTGAACCAGTGGGATTACCACCTTCCAGGCCAGAAGACCATCGTATTCATCTCCTTCCTGGCAGCGCTCCTCCCAACATCAGGCCCTATTGCTACCCATTCCACAAAAAACGGAGATTGAAATGCTCGTTCGGGACTTATTGAAGCAAGGTATTATTCGCCCAAGCACTAGTTCCTTTTCTTCTCTAGTTATTTTCGTCCGCAAAAAAGATGGGTCATGGCGCCTCTGCATTGACTTCCGAGCACTTAATCACCTCACCATCAAGGATAAGTTCCCAATTCCTGTTGTTGATGAACTTCTTGACGAGCTTCATGGGGCTCACTTTTTCTCCAAGTTGGATCTTCGTTCTGGGTATCATCAAATTCGGGTTCATGAGGATGATATTCCTAAAACAAATTTCCGCACACATGATGGCCATTATGAGTTTTTGGTCATGCCCTTTGGCCTCACTAATGCTCCTTCCACATTCCAGGCCTTAATGAATAAAATATTTCGACCATACTTGTGGAAATTCATTCTGGTATTCTTTGATGATATCCTCATCTATAGTAAAACATGGGATGAATATCTCCAGCATCTGGATCTTGTCATGCAACTTTTCTCTGACCATCATCTCCATGCCAAGCAGTCTAAATGTGTTTTTGGACAAAAGGAAGTTGAGTATCTCGGGCACATTATCTCAGCACAAGGGGTTCGCGTGGATCCTGCCAAAATCGACGCCATGAACAATTGGCCACGTCCTCAGACACTCAAGAGCCTTCGTGGTTTTTTGGGGTTGAATGGCTACTACCGCAAGTTTGTCAAGGATTATGGGAAGATTGCAGCTCCATTAACTGCTCTATTGAAAAATGATGCTTTTACATGGACACCTGCTGCTCAGTGTGCATTTGACAAACTAAAACGAGCTATGTGTACTACACCTGTGCTAGCTATGCCCGATTTTTCCAAGCCCTTCACTATTGAGAGTGATGCTTGCGGCAATGGACTTGGTGCTCTTCTCCTTCAAAATGAACACCCCATTGTGTTCACCAGCAAAGCCCTTTCAGGTAAGAATTTAGCTGCCTCTACCTATGAGAAGGAAATGATGGCTATTTTGCATGCAGTACAGAAGTGGCGTCCATACCTATTAGGGAATCATTTCTGCATCAAGACTGATCACCAGAGTCTGAAATATTTCTTGGACCAGCGTGTCTCCTCCCCGGCACAACAGAAATGGGTTAGCAAACTCATGGGTTATGACTATGAGATCACTTACAAGAAGGGGAAAGACAATATTGTGGCAGATGCTCTTTCTCGCACATTTGGTGCCCAAGGTTCTCTTTCATCTATTTCTATGCCTGTTCCAAATTGGTTGCAATCTGTTCAACAGGGTTATGTCAATGACTCTTCCTTATCTCAGATCATCCAACACTTGACCAACAACCCTTCTGCTGTACCACATTACACTTGGGATGGTGCTTCTCTGCGATACAAGGGTCGTCTGGTGCTTCCCCAGAGCACAGATCTTCAACAGGCTGTCTTCTATGAACTCCATGCTTCTCCATCGGCCGGGCACTCTGGGTTCCTCAAAACATATGAACGAGCACGGCGTAACTTCTTTTGGCAGGGCATGAAAAGGACAATTCAACAGATGGTGGCCGAATGTGATACCTGCCAGCGTAATAAGGGGGAAACAACACTCGTTCCAGGATTGCTTGAACCCTTAACCATACCTACATGGATTTGGACAGATATTTCTATGGATTTCATTGAAGGGCTCCCTAAATCTGGCGGGAAGACAGTGATTCTCGTTGTGGTTGATCGCCTCTCCAAATATAGTCATTTTTGTGCTCTCAGTCATCCCTATACAGCCTCCTCAGTTGCTCAAATTTTTATGGACCAGATCTTTCGTCTTCATGGCATCCCTTCATCCATTGTCTCGGATCATGATGCGACTTTCACTAGTCATTTTTGGACAGAACTATTTCGCCACACTGGCACCAAACTGAAGATGAGTTCAGGGTATCACCCACAAACAGATGGTCAGACTGAAATTGTCAATAAATGCTTGGAAACTTGTCTTCGTTGCTTCACCTTAGAACAACAACATCAATGGGAAAAGTGGCTACCTCTTGCTGAATGGTGGTACAATACCTCTTACCACACTGCCTCTAAAATGACCCCATATGAAGCAGTCTATGGTCAAGCACCTCCAGCTCTTCTTCCATACACCCCCACCAGTTCACCAGTTCAGGAAGTTGACACGGTCCTTCGCAACCGCGATCAGATTCTTCGCATTTTACGGGACAATCTTCACATGGCAAGAAATCGCATGAAGCAACAAGCGGATCAGCACCGTTCAGAGCGCACTTTTCAAGTCGGTGATATGGTTTTTCTTCGTCTCTAGCCGTACAAACAATCCTCCTTGAAACTCAAAGGGCGTCATAAGCTTGCTCCAAAGTTCTATGGGCCATATCGGATTCTTCAGAAGATTGGGTCCATTGCTTATAAATTGGAACTTCCTCCTTCTTCCCGCATTCATCCAGTCTTTCATGTCTCTTGTTTGAAGAAAGTTCTTGGCACCAACATCAGCGGCCAAACGATTTTACCCGAACTGGATAATGAAGGATCCATCCTTTTGGAACCAGAGGCCATCCTCAATCGACGCACACGTCATCTTCGCTCTCGCTCTATCACAGAGGTCTTAATTAAGTGGCACGGCATGCAACCAGAGGATGCTACATGGGAACCACTCCTTCAGATTCAACAACAATTTCCACATCTGAAGCTTTGAGGACAAAGCTTTTTTTAAGGGGGAGGGGATGTTAGGAACCCATATCTTTACTTTGTTAGTATATTGTTGTTGGACGCATATGCTTTGTAAGTCGTCCCGTAGTATTTGTTGATCAATAGTTTGTGTTATTGTTGTTGGCGCATATGCTTTGTAAGTCGCCCGTAGTATTGTTGATCCATAGTTTGTAACGGCCCATGGTTTCGACCCATAGTATTGGCGCCTAGAATTAGTATATAAGTGTGTGTTGAGACCCATGAAGGCACCGTGAAGTTAATTGTATTGAGCTTGCTCAAAGGAGGTTGCCCCCTCGAAGTGGCCCGTGATCAATATAAAAGTGATTCTGTTCTATTATTTCTGATATCTCGTGTATTTGCATTAATTAATTATTGCAGGTACATCACAATCTCAAACTATACTAATGTAATGTCCCCATTTTGATCCCCTTTGTATTAAATCGTAAATGATGTAAATATTGTAATTTACTCATGGTGAGGAGCTCAAGGCCAAGTCCCCACCATTGATTTAGCGGTTCATGTCTCGGCAATTAAAGAAACAAATGCCTACGGCTCTTGTGCTAGATATGCACAATGTAAATTAAGACATCATGTAAATACGAAATTTAATGAAAAACCAACAACTGGCTATGCTATGCAACAAAGAGATGGGGGCATGATTATACAAGGAAAAAGGAGGGAAATTATTCAAACCCTTGAGCCAATGGTATTAATCCATGTGTCAATGGGGAAACCCATAAACCACCAACTACCCATTTTGTCTCATGCACCCAATCATTTAATTCTTCCAAAGATTGGTTGGGGCAGTTATTGTCTTGGGATTGGAGAAGTATGGCAGCCAGATTTTCGTGCATGGGCAAGCCATCAACCTGAAAATCGTATTTTTGGCTTGCTGGGCAAGAAAGCCCCCACGAAATGCTTCCTAAGGCGATTCCTGATCCATTACGTTCTTCCTCTCACGCAGACAGAGCTCACTGGAATTTACCCTCATGTTTTTCACCATAACCCTGCGTTTTTCCATGCCCAGGAACTCGTTTTGGTATTGTGCAATAGCTGGGGAAGGAGGGACGTGAATTGGGACTGAGGGAGAGGTCGTTTTTGCCCCTGGGGCATTTTTCTGGAATGGGTTCTGCTCCCCCAGTCGAATTTTCCAGTTGCCATACGTTTTGAGTCTTCCCACGTTTTTCTGAAGCTCAGGAAAACCCCACCTCATGCATTCCACTGTTGAAACGTTTTCTCATGCTCAGCAAGTGTAGTTGTGCTGTTATGTGCATCCTTGTCTGTTTTGAACATGTGAGCAAGAAATTGGAGTGGTAGTGGACAGAATTGGCTTGATAAACCTAGTGTAGGGAGTAACCTCTCAAGAAGATCAAGAGGGCTAGCTACTTCTCTATGCACACCCTGAGAGCACTAGAAAGGAAGGTATGGCTTGAGGGACTGTGTGGCAGTGAAGAGAATACTTCCTTGTGTTGGGTGTGTAGGCATTGTGAGTGTCAAGCTGAATAGATCTGGGAGGGGTACCCATAGCTCTGTGGTTGAGCTCACTAGCTTAGCAATTCTTCCTTCCCATTTCCTAGCAGCCTGATAAACCCAATTGTAGATTGGCTTGGCTCATCTTGGTGTATGCTTGGCTATGTGTGAGTCTGCTGTTCCCTGGTTCCTTGTAGTAATCATGCCCAGCTCGGGGGGTGGCAGTTGTATCAAGAGGTTGATAAGCACAACTGGCCTATGGTTGGGTGGAACGTTGCAGTTGCTTGGGACTACCTTATTGAGATAAGTATTCTCTTGTGTAAATTTGCAATTATCATTTGATGAATATTATGAATGTATGTGGATGTGTTAAACGAATTTACTTCCGCTGTGTTTTTAAAAGTTTATGCATACCATCTGATCTTTTATAATTCTGCCAAGGTCTTTATTTAATGGCGGTCACAGAAATCTTGAATGTATGTTAGATATCACAGGATTTATTTAATTTCCATTGTGTTTCTATAGCATGCATGTATACATGTTTTTGTATCAATAAGATTCATAATGGATATGGGGCTAATTGCCCAGTTTTAGCACAATGATCCTCTCTATCATGCTGGTATGATAGGAGGGGACATTACAACTAAAGCACCAGGGGTCTAATTACTCCATATACCCATTGGACTTAGTCCAATTATGCATTTACCCATATCTATTTTTCTATGTTGTACAAGCTAGCACTAGTAGATTTGAACCCAAAATCGGACGAGAAAATCCGACGAGCTCCGACAAAAAGGACTGTGTCGTCGGACTTTCTTTCAAAATTACAATTTTTTATTACTGCTTAGCTAGGTTTCCACAATTTGTAAATATGTGTTTTGGATGCTTGCTTGATATGTTTCAATGCATATTACAAGTCTAATATTACAAATTACAATAAGCATTTATTGCAGTTTGGATGTTTTTTTTTAATTTTTAGCGTTCACACTTTGTATAAGGATTCCCCCATGCGGTTAGCAATCACTTTGTATAATGAGTGATGTAATTAGATGTATTTCATGTTTTCCTGGAGGAAGAGGAGTTGTAGGGCTCCAGTTGTGGTTATTATTTTTTTATTAAGCTCATGAACATTTATATGTAGTTTATTGTTTCTAATATCACTGTGTTTTTGTGATGAATGATTTGAAAGAGTAGTTATAGTTGAAAGAACTCTCTCCTTACCTTAGCTAGCATTCATTGAAAGGAAAGGATTATTTTATTCATATGCATTTACAGGGTTTGAGTCAGTCATCACACCACGAGTTGCACTTCCATCACCCGACTAAGTAATACAACCATTAAAATTTAACTCGTTAACTCAACACACTTTAACCTTGCTTGAGGATAAAAATAATTTGTTAGTTAGGTAGGACACCAAGGATAGGCATCCAAATAATTCCCCCTTGTCATTATCATCCGAGACATAGTTGTTTTCCTCTAGGGTGCTAAAATAATCTTGTACTTGTTGACATGGTCATCGACTAGTTTGTGGAGGGGCCTCCTGTTGTTTCAGGGGTTAAACTGCCACGAGATCGAGAACCGGATGGACTCTGTGGAATGCCTCACTCCACCTAGCCCTAAGGAAACATCGATCATTGTCTTCCTTGTATTTTCCAGCCACCATACTGGTGATACAAGGGTGATAAGGCAGAAGTGCAGAAAACCTTTTCCGACGTGTCATGTATGAGGTAGCTTAGTGACTTTTCTACTAGGGCTCTTTTTCCCAAGATCCCTTTCAGTAGAGGGATATCCTTTCATTATTGGTCTCTCATTTTGTATTGTTCGACTTGGATTTCATCACCTTGAGAAGGATACAACTTGTTGAGGTATCCAGCTCTTAGTTAGGAGGTTTTTCTTGCTATTTCACCTTTTTAGAGGGTCTTTTTCTTTTTAGTGTTGCTTGTTGGCATTCTGGCCACTTTTGTTTCAGCTCGCTTACTGTGACACCGGTCCCAATACAGTTTTTTGAGCTTATCTGATGATGTGTGATGTCCTCTTCTCCTAGGTCTTCGAGATGGTTGAGTTAGATGGTCTTCTCAAGGGACTTAACACCTCTTGATGGAGCCACTGATGCTTGACCTTAGGAGTGGTCTAGAGGACCACATGATCACATCATATGTGTGGACTTTTTCGTTTACTGTGATGATGGTCTTTCAGTTTATATGGAACAATGGTACATTTGAGAGAGAGATGATTGGTACATTGTACCCCACCTTGGTTGATTATCTTATGGTCCTTCCATTTTGTCGATAATATTTGTGTGGTACCTTGCCTTTTACCTTTTGGGTCTTTTACTCATCTTGGTATATCTTTTGATTTGTATCACTTTTATGTTTTTGGTCTTGTGGGTACTACGGTAGTTTGTACACATTTGAGGTACACACCCTAATTTTTCCAAGTTGTTATGAGTCTTTATACCTTTTGATGGTCCTATTTGAGTTACAAGAGGTAGTTATAAGGAGCTATTGCATATATTTGACATTATTTGACCTTCCATCTCTTTGGCATGTCAAATAACAGGTAGTTACAAGGAGCTATTGCATATAAGAGGTAGTTACAAGGAGCTATTTCATATATTTGACATTATTTGACCTTCCATCTCTTTGGCATGTCAAATAACAGGTAGTTACAAGGAGCTATTGCAATATATATTTGACCTTATTTGTACCTTCCCCACAATGGTTGATTTACTTTTGGACCTTACACCCTGTTGTTTATTGGTCTTGTGGTAGCTTGTCCTTTAATTTTGGTCCTTTCATTTTTTTGTGGTACCTTGCCTCTCACCTTTTGGGTCTTTTACTGATCTTGAGTTATCTTTTGAATTGTACCGCCTTTTGTGTTTTTGGTCTTGTGGATATAACTATGGTAGATTGTCCACATTTGAGGTACTACACCCCCTTAGTCCCAAGGGTTATGAGTCTAATTTATACCCACTCTTTTTTTTTTACTTGTAACTTACTGGTTGGTTTTTTTACCCTTTGGTTGGTCCTTGTACCTTACTGGGGGCTGTGAGTCTCTTTGGCCTCAGTCTGCTGGCTGTCAGCTCATCTTTATTATGATTGTACTGAGCCTTTTGACTGTCATTGACTTTCTTTGATGGACCGTACCAATATAGATAGTCATCTCTCTCTCTCTCTCTGGTTTGTACTAACCCTATAATAGGGTCCCTTGGTTCCTAGAGTTGACTGGCCTCTACGAGGCACAGTCATTTATGAAAGTAACTCTTCTGAGTATATTACAGGAAATGTCTACACCTAGGTAATTAAATATGTGTTGGTTATAAGACTTAATTAGTAATCAAAGTGTTGGTAATCAAATACATGGTAAATAATTTGAATTAAGTAGTTAAGGCTTGTCTTGTCATACAAAATTGTTGGTAATCAAATTATATTTGTTGGTAAAGAATTTTAAGAGTGGTGGAACTCGACCTCGACTAAACTTGTGAGGAAAATTATCTTGGATAATAAGTGTCCTGACAGAAAACTCAGTAGAACTATGACTTTATTTCTTGAACCATGACGTTATAATAACTATAACAGATTGCTCTAGACTTCCATTTGTGAGCTAAACAACACAATAAAATTTGTAACAACAAAAGGAAAGTTTGCAAGATGGGAAGCATTGTTCTGATGTTATAATTGTATTGTTCATGAGCACATTTCTAGGAAAGAAAAAAGCATTCCTGACTTTATAACAAGAGAATATTTGACACAAAAGTGTGCGGTTAATTTTTAAGAAGCGGGCCTGAAGCAAGAGAGCCTGGTGCAAGCGAACACAAGGAAAGCGAGCGTTGAAGTTCAAAGTGGAATCCAGTGGGTCCATAACCCACAAGTAAACATGAAAATATCTGCTTGGACTGGAGGAAAAAATCATATCTACACTATCAATGATAATATGAGTTGGTTGGATTATATGCAAGACTGGAAACCTAGGTGGGAGTTGAGACATGCTGAAGTATTAGATGCTAACTTACAAGGATCTGATTCTTTTATTAGACTAGTGCCAAAACTCAGAAGAATTCCTATGGGATCTAGTATTGATGTACCAGAGATGATTTACAAAAACTCCTTGAGAAAAGTAGCTGATGCAAGCAATTGGTTAACTCACCTATACCATGATCTTAACCTAATCTCGACGGAGGGCTCTACACCTCACCCCGGGCTATGACTAGAACAACAATACTACTGTATTAACCGGATATGTTCTTTGGAAGCATGGCCACATCAAGATGCTAGTCTCCGGTTTCCAAGTACTACACACACTTATGAAAAATATAAAAAATTATGGTGGAAATTCTTGAGAAAAGAAAATAAAGATAAAACATATTATACCATGCTAAAGTTTGGACCTCAAATCACACATATCCATGAGGATCTTGCATGGTTCATCCCTGATTGGACTAGAGACTGGTGGAGGTCATTCGGCATCAACCTGACAGCATTAGATCCAGGTGCTATTTATAATCTAAAACGCGAAGTTGGAGAATATCTTGAACAGGTCAAAGACATTTTGCAGAGAAAGCTTACTGAGGCTCAAATCCTTAGGTACTACGTTAAAAATGAATGACAGTGGCTTGTCAAAACCGACATAGACGTCCACATGCATCAGAATAGACACGTGGTCCTAAAGTCTATTTATTCAAAGGCATGGGTTGTTGAATCCAACGTCTTTCGAGAATTGTATGGTCCCCCATACTCCGATGAGTTGTAAATATCTCAAAAGTATTTGGCTATGAGTGGGGCCTTTCCATTCAAATTGTCAAAAAGATTGAAAAGAAAGTCTTTGTAACTATGTCATGATAATATAAAGAAAGCCCTACTTTTCTCTCTGTCAATATGATTTAAAATCTATGTTATGTATTAAACACCCTAAGTCAATGTTACAAGTAATAGTCAAACGGAAGCATTAGTTGGGAGTATGGTTGAAAGGTACCATTTTACAAAATAGCTTACATGTTTACTGTTCCATTTTTGCTTGATTCAATTACTTTCAATCATCTAAGAAGACCATGATTGAATAAGATTATACAAGTTCAACATTGTATAAAATATTGGTTTTGAAGATTTGTGAACACTTATTAACCACTTGAAAGATCTTACTTTTGAAAGTCTTAAAAACTTTTAGATGTTTTCCATAATGGTTAGTCATTTTTATTTTATATTATTATTGTTGAATATAAATATCTTACTAAATGTGACTGGACTTCAATTACCGAGTTGATGAACCCAAACTGATGGGATGAGAGAGACTTTAGGGCAATGATGACACATCTGATAATTGGATGGTTTGATATGGGAGTCAAGACCCAAAGGAGCAATAAAAGAAAGCTCATAATTGCGTGAATTTGTAATCATAAGAAAGATAAAGTGATCGTCTTCCTCATCGCTTGAATTCCTACATGTTGAGAAAGGGAATGAGGGTAAAGTAACATTATAAAAGGTATGACACGTCACCTTTTAAGAGGCGCTATGCCTTGCGGTCGTATCTAAACTTTTTCCCATGTTGTAGGTAGCACCAAAAAGGTATTTGTCAGATCTATCTTCCTCAAGCGAGGGGAGTTTAGGAAGGCTAGAGGAAAGTGAGACATCCAGTAGGTCTAGAAGAGTTGTATATTCAACTAGATGTCAAAAGACCAAAAGAAAATTTGAGAAACGAAATGAATTTTTTCACAGTCAAGGGGGGTCATGTTCCTATGGTGATGAGACAAAAGACGACCTCGAGGTGCCCTTGAGGTACAGACATTTAGTGAAACAATGGGTACCTAAGGATCTTCCTCACCTGAACACAGATTTTTGTGTGAACAATAGGATATATCGAATAGCACCGTCATCAATACATGGTTTCGGGTTGTTCAGCGTGGATGGCATAAGGGTCCCTTACAACACATGTATAGAATTGATGGAGTATGTTGGACCCTGTTACAGCTACAAATATTGGATGTGCCTGGTCCAATTTACAAAAAGTATGCGTAGCTATGGATTGTCAACAAACTATTTACAGTTGAAAGACAAAAATCAAAATAAAGGAGCAATGTTGTATATGGACGGAAGGCCAAAGGCCACAGGGAATATTGCGGGGTTTATAAACAGTACACAACCAGGGTCTACAATTAAGCAACCAAACTGCGAATTTGAGGGGCGTGAAGGAAAACATTTTTTTTGTAGTTGCCATTAAATCAATATCTGCAGGGGAAGAGTTGCTTATTAATTACAATTTGAACCGAGTAGATACAAAAAAGGTTACTATGGGAGTTGTACATATAACAATTTACCCAACCTTTTATTAATGAATTTAACATATTAAGGATTTTTTCGTTAGTTTATTTCGTTTAAATTTTCCCCATTTACTTCACAGTCTAGTGATTGGGATAAAGCATCACCAGCAGATGGTCGGAGGAGTATATCTTCCTTGAGGGATCATGTATACATCTTTGTAATAGTGCAAATATAAGAAGAAAAAATAGTTGACTTTCACTATGTATAGGTGACTTTCACTATGTTTTTTATTTAGGTTTCTGTAAGGGGCAACTTCCAGTTATTAGCAGATTAGGGCAAGTCACCTATGAGCATCGATCCGAGGAGTGGATCACGATCCTCTATGTTGCAGGTATAATCCATTGGAATTGTTCATATAATTGTAGGAATCTATCATGATATAACTCAATAGTCTTTTATATTTTTTTGTTGCAATCCGATGAATCGTTGTATGAAACAACATCGGAAGAATGTCTAGTAGATCCTCAAGTGGCTGAGATCCTTAAAGATGATAGACAAACTGGTGAAGCCACAAACCGATTTATGATGATAGACAAATTGTTGGAAAAATATATTGCAGAACTCGTTTCTCTGCTTATCAAATTTCCGAACACAAGCGAGAACCTAGAAAGGATTGAATTGTTGGAATGGAAATCTGAATCCTTGGAAGTAAGTTGAGGAATCTTGATTCATAAAATAATTTATTTACAACTTTATAATTTTCTCTTTTATATGATAGTACTGAATGTGTAAGACGTGGTTTGTATTTACAGAATTATTGGAAAACACACAATAGTGGTGGAGGAGATGTTGGCCGCAGTGAGGCTCGTGGAGAGATGTGGCATCATGAGAAAATGAATCCACATACTACATTGACTCCTTCACCATTGTTGTCGACTGAATAGCCGACAACACGTTCTGACACACCACGGACCCCAACTGTGAGCGCACCGGCAGCTGGTGACCGACACACATTGGATCGTCCACCGAAAGAGGTCGATAACGAGAATCTTGGTAATATTGATATTGACCTAGTTGCATTTCCAAGATTTTCCCATGTCACTAGCACAGGAACAATGGAGGTAACATTTTTAGTCGACGCCGATCTCTTCCCAATAAAGATCGATAAGGTCCCAGGTAACTAATATACATTGATCAAGTTACTGTTTATAACTTCATTGTAATATACTGATAAAAAAATTTCTTTCAACTAATTATGATCATGGCATGATCATTTCGTAGGAAATGACGTTTTCTATAAACAAATGAATGACGCGTGCTTGGAGATCTTCAGGCCCACCATCCAAGAAAGGTGGGATAAACAACGGAAATGTTTAAAAGATGAACTCATGCATTGGTTGGTTGGCCTATTCGGCAACAAAACCTTTAATAAAGTCGAGGTCATGAAAAAGTCTTGTCAACATGTGAAGGTTGTCCGAGACCAATATAGGACACACCTTGAAAAAAACCCTAAGTATGAGCGCCCTCCAATGATTTCACCAATGGAGGGGAGAACTCTTGTGGATGATGGAAGGGAGAGTGCTCAGAGAAGAGAAGGGAAGATAACACCAAGCACAAGGAGGTATGCAATACTTTCCGCAATGTAATTCAAAACCTTATTATTATTTAATATTTCTATATCGAACTTGGAACATCTAACGTATTTCAACACTTGCATAGGCTGTCAGACACATCAAAGGCCACAAAGGAAAGAGTTGAAAAAATAGGTCAGCACAAGCTTGGGCTTGGTGGTTATTCCAATTTCACGGCATGATTTGTAAGTTTTGAAAACCCAATAATGCATGCAAATAATAAATTGCAAATTTTTTTTTTTCGTTTTATTGCATCGGAAAATGTTAATTAACGACGTTATGCTAATATGCAGGCCGAACGATTCAATGAACAGCCCACTGAGGAAGACATGAAGTTTGGCTTCAAGGAAGGCTTTGGAGCTGTTGTTGAATGACAAAAAAGCTTGCCTGGCCAAACACAGTCTTCTGGTACCAATCCATCCGGTGCATAGATAAATAGAATCTATATACTTTATTGAATATTAACCGCTTGTGCAATCTATTTGTTATAAATACTTGAAAAAAAATATTGACTATGTTTTGAGCAGGAAAGCAATGATCCCCCTAATGTCGAGGAGGGAGAACAACAAAATGAAGATCATGCTTCTAATCCTGGTAATGAATTTATTCATGTGCTAAAATTTTATGTATAACATTGCAAATGGTGAACATTAATTGTAGTTCACCATATTTCAACTACAGAGCATGTAGAGGGTGAAACTGTACAGGTTGAGCCTGGACAAGAGCATGAACTACATGATGTGGCCACACCAGGTAAAAAAACACCTTTGTAATGTTTTTTTTAAATGAAATACTTGTCATTACAATATCAAAATACAATGATGTAACATTTTCACATTGTTGCAACAAATCCAAACCCCTTGCTGCAGACATCACCACAAGCGCTTGATGAAGAACCAAGAAATGGAACAGAAATTCCAGTGGTAGATGTTAAATTTTGAGCATTAATTCAAAATACTCTAGGATCTTTATTGAGAGAATAACATGTATAGTATATCAATGCATAACAATCATAATAAGCAAGACAAGCATCACAAGAATCAAAAGCATGAGAGACAAGAGACACAGAGTTTCCATGGGGAAAACCCTAAGGTGAAAAACCCCACAACTTCCTCAGAGATAGAGAGAGCAATGGATCAACCAAAGTACAGCCAAAATACACTGAGATAGTCTCCTAGTAGCAGATGATCCTCCTCCTCACTATTGCGCCACTTTCTGAGTGAGAGAAGTGTGAGTTTCCGAATGATGAAAATAGAGATCTCCCGGTCTCTATTTATACTTAACCTGTTTTCCTAGTTACACTATGGGGCCAACTTGTCTAGCTAGGTACATCCAAAATATAATATATAATTCAGGGCCGACCCCACACATGGTGGTCTAATAACCCATCGGCAAGTACACACACTTGCGACACTTGTCAATACACGTGATGACACTTCCTTATAGAGGAATAACACATCTCTTATAAAGGTACAATAAATATATATGAAATACATAGATGAAATACATTCCGAAGTTACATATACATGAACACTCCCTCTTAACTAGGAAGGTATTTCTCAACACAGATCTACTAGACAAGTCTTCTTGTCGGGATCATCGTCGTCATCATCGTCACTGCTGCTGCTATCTCAACCAATCTATGAATCTACTCATCATAAGAAGTTCTACAGAGCCATTCCTTTTTCATACTGGATGTAGGCTCACCACCTGCAGGTCTTCATCATCACTGGCCATACTGTGGAATCCTCAAGACTTATTACGTGCATCACAAAACCTTGCAAGAGCATCCCAGGCTGTTACGACCACACAACTCTACCTATAGGATCTCCCAGGGCCATATTATATGTGACCTCACCATAAAACCTTGCAAGAGCATCCCAGGTTGTTACGAGCACAAAACTCTACCTATAGGATCTCCCAGGGACAGATTATATGTGGTCACCACAAAACCTTGCAAGAGCATCCCAGGCTGTTACAAGCACACAGCTCTACCTATAGGATCTCCCAGGGACAGATTATATGTGGTCATGGAAAAACCTTGCAAGAGCATCCCAGGACTTATTACGGGCACAAATCCCAACCTATCGGATCTCCCAGTGGCAGATTATATGCCATAGGACAAAACCTCGAAAGAACATCTGCCAGATATCCTAGGGCCAAATTATATGCCATAGGAAAAACCTTGCAAGACTATCTGTAGATCTCCTAGGGCCAAATTATATGTCCTCCCAGAGCAAAACCTCGAAAGAGCATTTGCTAGATATCCCAGGGCCAAATTACATGCCATAGGAAAAACCTTGCAAGACTATCTACAAATCTCCCAGGGCCAAATTATATGCTCATCTGCACAACCTGATCCACGGTCATAGAGTATCAACCTGATACTCACCATACATCATCCTGACGTACACATGATCATCCTGATAATCATAACTGCAACATCCTGCTGCATATCATCTGGAGCAACATCCTGAAGCTCGTCATCCATGATCATCCTGATCATACAATGCATCTACCTGATGCATACCAAGTATCTACCTGATACATATCATCATACATGATCCACTTGATCATACAATGTATCCACCTGATACAAATACAAATACATGATCCACCTGATCATACATGATACATATCAACATACATGATCTACCTGATCATACAATGTATCCACCTGATACATATATAGATACATGGTCCAAGCATCCAACATGATGCATATACATACAGATGATCCAACCGATCATATCTAGCATCCAACATGATGCATACATACATATACATATAAATGATCCAACTAATCATATACAACATCCTCCTGATGCATATACAGAGCATTAACTATAGCATCGTCCTGATGCTCATCATCCAGTGCTTACATCCATAGCCATGTGAAGGATCCTCCTTCCAACATGCTTGGCATGGTTTCTGCAAATGTGTCCATAACTTCTTCCTTGAAGTGTCATCAATCCGAAGAACACCAAGCCTCTCTTTGAAGTACTCGAACTTCACTCTGGCTAGTGGTTTCGTTAGCACATCTGCAATATGCTCGTCCGTCACAACATACAGGAGCTTCACAGCTCCTCTCTGCACCATATCCCTGATATAGTGATATTTGATCTCTATGTGTTTCGACCTGTCATGAAATACTGGGTTCTCAGACAGCTTCACATAACTCTGGCTATCACAGAAGATACCAGTAGCATCCAATGGGAGATCAAATAACTCGGATAGTAGCTTCCGTAGCCATACTGCCTCACAACTAGTTGAACAGGCTGCAACATACTCTGCCTTAGCTGTACTCAGTGCTACGCAGGACTGCTTCCTACAAAACCAAGAGATCCCACCTGATCCCATACTGAAGCAGCACCTAGATGTGCTCTTCCTATTTGCAGCACAGCCTACCCAATATGAATCAACATAACCCTGCAAGTTAAACTTTTGATTCACTTCATACTTGAGCCCATAATCAACTGTACCCTTCAGGTACCTCAGAATATGCTTTACAGCAACCAGGTAAACACTCCTCGGATCCGTCAGGAACTGGCTCAATGTGTTCACCACAAAGAAAATATCTGGTCTCGTATTAATCAGGTACATCAAGGACCCAATCATCTAACGATACATAGAGACATCAACTGGATCAGATGAAGCATCACAAAGAAGCTTCAGATTCGATGCCATAGGTGTGGCCATGGCCTTGCAATCCATCATCCCGAACCTCTTTAGGATATATACAATATACTTCCCTTGTCCAAGGAAGATCCCGTCTGTACTCTGCCACACCTCCATACCTAGGAAATAGTGCATCATCCCCAAGTCCTTCATATCGAACTCAGCAGCAAGCTTCCTCTTTGTATCTACAATCAATCTGTCATCTCCTGTTACAAATAGGTCATCCACATATAGGAGTAGAACCATAGGATTCCCTTCCTCAACCTTATAGTAAAGGTTGGAATCCGCTTTACTCTCAGTAAAGCCCAAACTAGATAGAAAACTGTCCATCCTACCATACCAAGTTCTGGGAGCTTTCTTCAAGCCATACAAGGCTTTCTTCAATCTGCACACATATGACTCCCTATCATGTGTTTCGAAACCGAGTGGCTGCTCCACATATACTTCCTCTTCAACTACACCATTCAGGAAAGCCGTCTTGACATCCATCTGGTGTATTTTCCATTTCATTGTTGTAGCCACGGAAAGTACTGTTCCGATGGAAGTATACCTGGCTACAGGTGCAAAATTTTCTTCATAATCTATTCCCTCCTTTTGAGAGAAGCCACGAGCTACGAATCTTGCCTTGTATTTCTCTACACTGCCATCTGTAGCATGCTTGATTTTGTAGATCCATTTGGAAGTCACAACAGACTTCTCTTTAGGTCTTGGGACAACATTCCAAACATTATTCTTCATTATTGATTGGTATTCCTCAACCATGGCATCCTTCCATTCTTTCTTTTCCACTGCTTCTTCATAACTAGAAGGTTCTTTGTTCATAATGTCACAGAGTAAAGTAACATAGCTGGTATGTGATCTGGTTCTCTTCTTTGCTCTATGTTCTTATTCTGGAATGCCAAATCTTTATGCATCTTGAATGAGCTATCTAGCCCATGCAGGTTTTCTCTTGTGAGAGTTATCCTCACGGGGTGGATCTACAAGTTCTTGCGGATCTTCAAACTCACGAACAACTTCTGGAATTGCTATAGTCATGGTAGTGTCTTGAAATCTAGTTTCCTTAGGTTCTTCATAAACTTCGATAGGTGCCTTCCTTGATTTGATGAATGCTGAGTTTTCATCAAATGTTACATCCCTGCTTACATCAATATTCTTGAACCCTGGAAAGTATATTCTGTAAGCCTTCAACCTTTCACTATAACCCACAAAGTTACCCTTCTTTCCTGAAGGATCTAGTTTGGTCCACTTTTCCTTTGGGACATGAGTGTATACTGGACAACCAAATATTCTGAGATGGCTGACTTCAGGTTTCTTACCAGAAAAGACCTCTTATGGTGTCTTGTTGTCCAATATCTTATGGGGTGTTTTGTTCTGCACATATACAGTTGTTCTAGCTGCTTCTTCCCATATATGCATAGGTAGATCCTGGTCATGCAACATTGCCCTTGCTGCTTCCATGATTGTTCTGTTCTTCCTTTCTGCAACTCCATTCTGTTGAGGATTATAAGGAGCAGTCAAATCCCTCTTAATCCCTGAATCACTGCAAAGCTTCTTGAAGTCACCTGAGCTGAATTATCCACCATTGTCGGATATGAATGTTTTGATCTTCTTGTCAGTTTGATTCTCCATCAAGGTTTTGAATTCCTTGAACTTATCAAACATCTCATCTTTGTTCTTCAAGAAGTATACCCAAGTCTTCCTAGAGAAGTCATCAATAAACGAGACATAGTAAACATATCCACTCAGAGAACTGGATGACATAGGACCACATACATCTGAGTGGATGATTTCTAGGATATCTTTTGCCTTGCTTTCACTGCTTGGGAAAGCCTTCTTAATGTTCTTACCTTTTGCACATCCTTTGCAAACACCTTCAATGTTTGGTCTTGATTTCGGGAAGACCCTCTACATCCTTGCTTGCAATTGGTAATGCTCTATAGTGCATATGAGCAAGTCTTCTATGCCAAAGTTCACTTGGCTCCATGGAGTCATATACCATGGCATGTTCAGGTTGACCCTTCAATTTATACAATCCTCCCTCTTGCTCTCCAATTACTACTGCATCATCAATTGTTTTACCCTTTGGCCACATTAGGACTTGGCCATCTACAAATGCAACCCTCATGCCTTTTGCATTCAATGCAGAGATGGAGAGAAGATTCTTCTTGAGCCCAGGTACATAAAGGACTTCTTTCATCTTCAAAGATTTTCCAGAATCTAGGTTATAGGAGGCTTCACCACTTCCTTTGATTGGGTATTGATAATCATCCCCAAGTTTTACCTTATGGGGTGATTCATGTTCAGATAGGTTTCCAAAATATTCCTTAAACCTAGTCATGTGTTTGGAAGCACCACTGTCAATCAACCAATCATTACAACCATGGAAAATAGTACCTGTGAGAGCAGAGATTAGAACATACTCTTCTTCACTTGAAGAGTCATCATCATTTTCTGCCCTAGCCTTCTTCTTTGGAGGTTCATCATCTTCGGCAATATGAGCATGGAAATTTCTTTTGTTTCCCTTCTTCTTCTTGCTGGAGTTGATGTTATCCCTTTTGTTCTTGGGACATTCTGAAGCAAAGTGACCCTTCTCATTGCATGAGAAAAATATTATATCCTTCTTATTCTTTTGTTGGTTGTGATAGGATCTCTTGAAGTGAGAGTGCTCCTTCTTGGGCTTGCTTCTTTTGGTGTGGGATGCGAAAGCTTGATCTTCACCTCCCATCTTTTCTTCACGAGCTACAAGCCTAGCTTCTTCTTGAGAGCATTCCTCCCACAGTTTACTGAAGGAGATCAATTTCTTGCTTGCACAGATTCCTTGAATAAAGGAGTCCCATGACCTAGGAAGTCCATTCAGAGTGATCATAACAACTTCACCATTATCCACTACTTCATCTACGACTTTAAGTTGTTCCTTGATTTGAGAGACCTTGGAGAAGTAATATTGAATGGTTTCTCCATTCGACATCTTGACCCCTTTCAATTGATTCCGCAGGGTCATCTTCCGATTTATGTTCTTCCCTTCAAATAGCTTGGTCAAAGAGTCAAACATAGCCTTGGGTGTCTTTAGAGAAGACACGTGGGGTATGAGATGGTCTTTGATAGAATCAACAATGATTCTCTTTGCCTTGACCAAGTTCTTCTTATGCAATACCTTATCCTCTTCATCCTCTCGTATAGGGATGTCTTCTTTTATGTATGAGTCCAACTCATTCTCTTCCAAGATTAACCCAATCCTATACTTCCAAGCTCGAAAGTTATCAGTCCCTTCAAGCTTATCCTCAAGCTTGGTGTGGTGAGACATCTTAAAGAGTACTTCAAATGGAAATAGAAAAGATTTAGGTCTTACCACTTGAAATGCTGAAAACTGGATCTGGTCCCGGATTAGGGTTTGTCAAAAAAACCCTAAAAATTCAAAATGTGAATTTCAACTTTCTAAAAGGCTAGAAAGATGCGCCTTGATGAGCTAATTAGCCTGGTATATTCAGAATTTGAGATCAGCAAAGCATTACCCTTCAGATTTGCCTTTTTGTCCTCTCGGGTTCACTAGGGAGAGCCCTGAATTAGGGTTCGAGTTTCTCGGAGATCTACCCAGCCAAAAATATCGATCCAAAGCTCTAAACTTTGATTTTTGCAAGGCACTTCCAGCTATGTCTTTAGACTCCAGAAATTCCTATTTTTATGGAAACCCTAATTTTTAGGGCCAAATCTAAAAATGCTCAGAATTGAATTTTGATTGTATAGATAGATTCTCCTTGATGAGTAGAGTCAATCTACTATACTGCTTTTCCAAAATATGTGGAGAGAAACCCAATAAACAAGAAACCCTTGGATTCCGTCACTGCACAATGTCTTCTTCTCAGGTTAGCTTTGATACCATGTTAAATTTTGAGCATTAATTCACAATACTCTAGGATCTTTACTGAAACAATAACATGTACAGTATATCAATGCATAACAATCATAATAAGCATGACAAGCATCACAAGAATCAAAAGCATGAGAGACAAGAGACACATAGATTCCGTGGTGAAAACCCTAAGGTGAAAAACCCCACAACTTCCTCAGAGATAGAGAGAGCAATGGCTCAACCAAAGTACAACCAAAATACACTGAGATAGTCTCCTAGTAGCAGATGATCCTTCTCCTCACTAGTGCACCACTTTCTGAGTGAGAGAAGTGTGAGTTTCCGAATGATGAAAATAGAGATCTCTCGATCTCTATTTATACTTAACCTGTTTGCCCAGTTACACTATGGGGCCAACTTGTCTAGCTAGGTACATCCACAATATAATATATATTTCAGGGCCGACCCCACACATGGTGGTCTAATAACCCCTCGGCAAGTACACACACTTGCGACACTTGTCCATACACATGACGACACTTCCTTATAGAGGAATAACACATCTCTTATAAGGGTACAATAAATATATATGAAATACATAGATGAAATACATTCCAAAGTTACAAATACATCAACAGTAGATGCTCCTCTTAGAGATTATTTACCAATTATGAAGAGAAGAAAAACTGCTAGTAAAAAGAAGTGACTCGAAAAATGTACTCGTCTAATTATTTTTTATAATTTATGATTTTTGTCCTAATGAATGAATGAATGGTTTAATGGTTTAATGATTCAGTGTAGTAAACTATTACCTGTATTGAATGTCAGTTTTTATTGAATGAATGAATGAATGGTTTATTGAATGTTATCTTTTATTGTATGAATGTGTTGACTGAATGAAACAATGGTTAATGAATGTTAGGCTTTATTGAATGAATGGTAGAAGAAAGTTCATGATGAAATATGGATGAATTTGCACGTATTTCTTTTTTTCAAGTACATGCATTGGGTATGGGGAATTGAGAGTGATGTGAGGGGGGGGAGGGGACATAAGAGCTTCCACCTTCACATGGTTGGCCCTGTTCAGTAGAGAATATTAAATTATTCTCAAAACAGAGAGGATCTCAATGAATGGCTACGATGCTGGATTTCTACAACCCACTAGTGTGTCATCTAAATTTTGACAATTTCTTGGAGCTTGTTGTGATGTTTGGTTGCTCATCATAACCAATTTCGAGTTTCCACAAAGTCAAAGGCTGAGTAAATGATGCACTAGAATCAACATCCTTAACCTTCTCTTTAATTTCATTGGAATCAATATCATTAACCTCACATTGAACCCTTCCAAAATGGTCTATTTACCATTGAAGCCTGGCTTCTGAAGCATGATATTTGCAACTAATCTAGCATACACCAACAAAAATTAGAAACATGCTTCCTGTTTTCAATGTTCATCATTCTTTATGGCTGCAACTTAACTAAGGATATTCGAACCTGCGACCTATGTCTAGTCCCAAGGCTAACACCTTCAAGCTTGAAGTGCAACTGACAATGGGAGACCACCTTCAAGAAGCTTGATTCATTCTGCATGCATTTCATAGTGGGAGATGACGGGATACCACCTTGCTTGATTCATTATGCATGCATTTCACTATGCAACAGTCTCAAATCCCCTCTGCGCTTTCCCTAAATTAGTTTCTCGATTCAGCATGACCCACGCCTGCCATCCAAAGAGTGTTGCCAGCGGTCTAGAATTTCATCCTGGAAATGGTGACGATTCATGGTATTATGTTTCCCTTCAGCTGCAATATTACAAACTCAAAGCTCTCATACGAAGGTTTGTCTGACAAATGTGATGGTTTCGGTTTCTTGATTCAGCATGACCCAAACAGTCACATTTGTCAGACAAACCTTCGCAGTGGACTATGAGTTTTCCATATTGTAGCTGAAGGGAAACATAAT
Source organism: Larix kaempferi (assembly GCA_027924585.1). NCBI lineage: Eukaryota > Viridiplantae > Streptophyta > Pinopsida > Pinales > Pinaceae > Larix > Larix kaempferi. The sequence continues at coordinate 7,539,545 of BSBM01001329.1, forward strand.
ACCATGAATCGTCACTGTTGCCAGGCTAAAACTTGTAATACCCCATTTTGACCCTTAGGATATATTATCATTTAATGTAAATAATGTGTACATGTGATGTATGTTTTCCTAGCGTGGAGCTCAAGGCCAAGGCCCCGCTAGTGAAAACCCGAATTTGATTTAAAAGGGAAAGCATTGATAATTGATGCCCATGTGCTCTTAAGCCATGGAAATTGTAATAGGATGTAAATAAACATCATGCAATATAAAATTTCAAGACTGGCTATGGAGGCAACGAATGAGAAGGGGCCATGTGTATCCACTAGGGAGTGGTGAGGGGGTTGTGGGGATGAACCATATGCTGCCAAATGTCATTATGAGAACCCATTTGACTTTCCTTGATGACATTTAATTTTGTTGTAAGGAAGTGGTTGAGGAAGTCAGTCCATGGCTTCAATGGAGCATGGGCAGCTCAGAAATTCGTAGGGCAGAGTATGGGCTCTGTTTTCTTGTACCACAAGCCACTCTACCTCATGGATGTTGCTTCTTCCTCATCCCCATTCCATTGGGAAACTTACCAGCACCATTTGCCATCCAAAAACGAATTGCCAGCAGAGTGAAAAACCAGAAATCGCGACTTTGAAAGAACCCGCGTTTTGAAGAGCCATAAACGCCCAGATTTGGTATTGGACAGTGAAATCCAATGGGGGATCCATTGGTGTGAACCTTGGGGTGAATTTTGGAGTATTAGATACTCCGAAATCCATAGGAAAACCCAGTTTTTGCAGCCCAGAAATGAAGTGACGGGATTGAGTTATTGGATAACAGAACTGTGAGAAATCCAAGTGTGAATGACTGGGCAGAGGTTTGGTTTGCTTGATAAACCCAGTGAAGGCTAGAATCTCAAGGAATTAGAAGCTGGACCTTTCTATGCCCACCCTAAAGAGAACTGGAGGGAAGGGATGCCTGAGGGACTGTGCAGCAGAGAAGGAGACCTTCCTCGTGTTGGGGTGCGGTAGGTATTGTGGGTGCCATGACTGCTGAGATCATTTGAGATGCCTGTAGCTTTGTGGTTGAGCTCACTGGCTTAGCATCCTCCTCATTTGTCATTTGTATGCTTGATAAACCCAACGGTGTGTTGGCTTAGCATAGCTGATGACCGAAACCATAGCTGTGAGTGAGCCCAGCTAGTTCCTCCTTAGTGGATACACAGCCCAGCTCGGGGGTGATCTCTCAGCTGAAAGAATATAGGCTGGATAGAGATCTATGGTTGGGTGGAACGTTGCTCTCACATAGCCAGTTGTTGGGGCAGATTCATCTCAAAGATAAGTGTTATCTCTGTATTGTAAATTATATGCATTATGTGTTCTGTAGTATGTTAATTGTCCATGTTTAATGAAATGAATTAATTATCTTAATTTGGAATCTATGCATAGCATTGGAACGAGATTGAGTCTTTACATGCTGAATCATCCTCTGCTGTCATATATATATATATATGTTAGGCATTACTGTTTGTGTGCTTGCTAGTATGTTTATTCCGCTGTGTTTTATTGAGTTGAAGCTGCACACAGAAGTTTTTAATTGTCATGAATTTATGAGTAATGTAATATTGGGGCTAAGTCTGCCAAAAGCCTCGTGTGTGTCGTTAACGTTTCCTTCCCTGCATTTGATGATGTAAGGGGACGTTACAGAGTGGTATCAGAGCTCTAGGTTCAACACTACGGCTGTTGGGCCCTTCACAGAGATATAAATCATTGTGTGTACATGCATTTTGTATTTGGATTAAAATGCATTAAAAAAACCTCAAGATCGCATGGCTTCTATTTGCTGGAATGGGAAATCATTTCCATGACTGTTTGGGGATTTTTGCAAGCTGCTTGCATGGATTGCACTCTATGAAATAGAGGAAGGGGCGAGAAAATTCATCTTCAGGATGAAGCTTGCTCTAATTTGTCCCCAATGCTGTAGCATTCAGTTTGTATTTGTCTGTTTTCCTCCATGGAGGAGAGAAAGGAGGGGCAACCTCTGCCATCTTATATTGTTTTGTTGTTGTTGTTGTTAATTGCTGTGCATAGGAGATGATGCATCATGTGCTTGAGACCTTGATTAATGATTAATCCATGTTCCTTGAATGTCCATGATGCTTTGAATGCATGAACTTGAATGTTGGGCATGGTTGGAAATTAGTTCTGTTTGTTTAAAAGCATGAATAATAAGTTGTTACAGCCCCATGTCTTAATGCTGATTGTTAATTACAATGAATCCACATTGTGTGGCCAATTGATGGTTTTCAGAAGTGAGGAAAGCCTGCAAATTATTCCCTTATGCTCATAAGTCTCCTTACCCATGCTTGTTGGCTGCTTGGAGATTAATTGTGAATCCATTGGTTGGATTGTTGAATGTGAAATGAAAAGAAAATCCCTTATTAGAGATGCAAGTTCTTGTCATCCTCTTACTGTTTTTATGCAAGTTTTTATGCAAGTCTGATCTGTATTAGTTCATCTCTGTAAGGGGATGAAAGGGCACATTCCAGAAAATTTTCTAACTATTGTGAAAAGTTGCAGTTGCAGGCAAGAGACAGAATGGTTTTGATGTAAAATTGGGAAGTTGGGGGTGGAATTTTGATTGAGAAAAATGACAGGGTAAAATTTCTTAGATGTAGCAGAGGATCACACCATTGCATAGACCTCTCCAAGAGCTTTCCAACGGTACCAAATTCGTCCAATTTGGTTAAGGGACGAGGGAGATATGACCCCCGCAAGCACGCAGGTTGCGCACAGATTGCGCGCAGATCGCGTACAGGTAGTGCGCGGATTGCGCGCAGGTCGCGCGTGGATTGCGCGCGGATCGCACACAGATTGCACGTGGATTGCGCGCGGATCACGCGTGGATTGCGCACAGATTGCGCGCGGATCGCGCGCGGATTGCGCACAGATTGCGCGCGGATCGCGCGCGGATTGCGCGCAGATTGCGTGCGGGTTGCGGGCGGATCGCGCACAGATTGCGCGCGGATTGCGTGCGGGTTGCGCGTGGATTGCGCGCGGATCGCACATAGATTGTGCGCGGATTGCGCATAGATTACGCGTGAATCGCGCACAGTTGCGTGCAGATTGCGCGCGGATTGCGTGCGGGTTGCGCGTGGATTGCGCACGGATCGCACACAGATTGCGCACGGATCGCACACAGATTGTGCACGGATTGCGCACGGATCGCGCAGATTGCGTGCGGGTCACGCACAGATTGCGCGCGGATAGTGCGCAGATGGCGTACAGATTGTGCACGGATCACGCACAGATTACGCGTGGATCGCGCACAGTTGCTCGCAGATTGCGCGCGGATTGTGTGCAGGTCGCGCACAGATTGCGCGCAGATGGCGTACAGGTTGCGCGCAGATGGCGTGCAGGTTGCGCGCGGATAGTGCGCGGATTGCGCGCAGGTTGTGCGCAGGTGGCGCACAGGTGGAGCACAGGATGCAAAGGGAGTTAAAAATGTGAAAAGTAAGAAGTAGTTAAACCCAGAATTTTATAAAAGATGAATGGTGCATCGAAATTGAGATCCGCGAAGTGCTGAGTGTTCCTTGTTATGTGGACTAACTTCGCTCGATATAAAAGTTCTGTGATTCTTCATAGATTTTCTCCCACAGGTGGCTGAAGTTGGCATTCTGGACCAAATACAACTGTGTAAAATGTGCATAATTATTGGTGAGAGTTGTCATTTTTGAAGAGATGTAGTTCCCGCACCCGATGTCGGAATGGAGCATGAAGATAGGCATTGGAAAGCTTGTCCAGCAGGGAACAATGATGCATGGCCAGAGTTTGAATGAGGTCTACATATATCACAGATATTTAGTGCAGAAGAGTGCTAGCGGCTGTTTTAACAAACAAGTTTTGTTGTCAATATGGGCAATTTCTATAATTGCATGATATGGAAGAGGAATTCCATGTTACAATGAGGGATTGAAAAGGGAAGAATTCCTTAAACCCTTGTTTGTTATCATACTTATAATTATGAAATTGTCATATTGCATAAAAATGTTAAAAATGTAAGGGATTACATAGATGTATATGCACTAGATGGCATCTTAACAAACATTGCATAGTGCATATGGAAATGCTTGTGCATAAATGGGATATTGCATATTGGTAGAATAATGAAGTCTGCATATGCAATGAACCACTAATGGAGAATATTGTGGTTGATAATCACTATTGATGTTGGTATTGGTTGTAGGACCAAAGATAACAAAGAGCATGGCTAAATGTGTTGAGGATGTTGTTGCATGAAGCCAACAACCTTATGCAGAAAGGATGGTGCAACAAATCTATGATCATAAAGTTGGCAAAAGGACCGAGCAGCCTTGGTAAGAGGCTAACTGATCAGGTAACATCAGGCGATGTTTATGGTAACCATGCAGGTAATGATTATTGGTGCCAAATTTCATGAAGGTTGAAAGAGGATTTGGTAAGATCTCTTCAACTATGTTTGAGCTATGTTGAGTTAGTTTGCATGTGATATTGAATACCAATTGGGACTGTTTAGAAATCTCAATGCATTCATATGAATTTATATCATGCCATGTATATGTTGGTTATGTGCTTAATAACCAAAGCAAGTGAGGACTGGTGGTCCTGATTATGGTAATGAAAGTTATATGAGATAGTCATGTTTCAATTATAATATGCTTGAATGCATAGTACTCATGAAACAATGCAAGGTAGCATTGAGTAGATGTGCATTAAGAGATTTTATAAATCTTGTGATGCATTGTATGAATGCATAGGACTGATGCATATGTTATTGCAAAATAAATAATGAATGAAATGATGAATTGATGATAATTCTAGGATCATTTCATGGGCTGTTATGAATGCAGAATAGTAAGTGCATGAAGAGCCCAATCATGATCGATGGGATGCTAGAATGCTCTGTGGAAGGACAGAGTTGTATGAATGATATGGCTATGAGAATAATATCACAATTGCAAATCAAATTTATGTGAGAAACAGATTTGAAAATTTGATCTAGAGCTTATGAGAAGAAATCTCATGGTTGAGAGCTCTAAGTTCTGTTAGTAAGAACAGTTGTAAATATCAAATTTGTAAATGTTTCAGATTTGAAAATTTGCTAATAATTGCTAACGACTGTTTGGCTGTTTAATAAGTGTGCCAGGGAGACACATTGCAGTAAGACCGAGAGAGAGAGGTCCTGCAGAAGCCAAACTTCATGGGAAGGGATTCCATGATTTGAAAATGGGTTTCAGGTGAAACACCATAAGACATTATTAATGTCTCATCTGCACTACATGATTGGTAAACAATATGAGTGAGATGGTGAAGATTATGTCAGTAAGACATGTGAGAGGCATGTAACATCAAAAGGAATTGGGATGGCAAACCGAGGGACTGTCAACTCAGAGAAGGAGCCCCCATTCCTCATTAAAGAAGAGAAATAACATCTGCAAATGGATAAGTGTTCCATAAACCCTGATTGATATATATATATATATACATACATGCATGTCTAATTATTAGAGTTAATATGCAGAGCATGTTTTGATTTTATTTCCATTATGGCAGACTGCTTGAAGTATGATTAGGACCTTCATAGTTCGCATCAGTAAGGAGTGCACGTCTTTCTGGTGCTGAGTTATGTTAGGGATGCCAATATTGACTACGCCTTAAGGGAATGGACGCATTCCTGGTGTTTCAAGGTTGGATAGTGGATGTTATGAAATATGTTTGCAGTTTAGGGCAGCAATACTAATGAACTTGTTTATCCATCTTGTGTTGACAGCCTAAACAGATTGTAATTGATGTCACACACTAAAGAATCTAAATAAAAGGATGTTGTGAGGGGTTGTGGTGGAAGGGTTAATATAAATGAAAGGATGTTGTGGAGGTTGTGGGGGTTTCGATGAAGAGTTGTGAAGTATTGATGAAATGGCTATTATATGCCTATGGCTCCATAGTAGAGCCTTGACCTAGAAATGGTCGTAGTGAAGTTTCCTTCCAGTCGGCGTGAAGGTGTACTGGTAAGGTGTTAATTATTTGATGATTTGGAGCAGCCTGCGTGCTGGCCAAACATCCTAGTCCGCAGGAGGATCCCAAGGCTTACAAAGTAAAAGCAGGACCCTGTGGACCAGAGAGGAAATGCACAATACAGATAAGTATTCAATTTCATTCATTTCTTATTTGAAATAATGAAGGTTTCAAGTATAAAGCTTGTAACAGTGAGCTGATGCATTATTGTTTCTTTGTTGGAAACCTTGGTCAATGCAGGAAGCAAGGACCCTGAAAGAACTAAAAGTTGCTTGGTAAATCCAGAGAGTGGCTGGTTGGGTAAGATTATTGATGATTTGGAGCAGCCTACGTGCTGGCCAAACATGCAAAGATTATTGATGATTTGGAGCAGCCTGCGTGCTGGCCAAACATGCAAGATTATTGGTGATTTGGAGCAGCCTGCGTGCTGGCCAAACATGCAAGATTATTGATGTTGTGGAGCAGCCTGCGTGCTGGACAAACATACAAAGATTATTGATGATTTGGAGCAGCCTGTGTGCTGGCCAAACATGCCAGATTATTGGTGATTTGAAGCAGCCCGCATGCTGGCCAAACATGCAAGACTATTTGATGTTGAGGGGCAGCCTGCGCGCTGGCCAAACACCCAAATCCATAGGAGATTCCAAGGCTTGTAAAGCAAAGAAGGACCCTATGGAATAAAGTGAAGACATCTAATGCAGATAAGTATTTGGTTATCTTGTAATTTTTGCTTATGAATATACATGTGCATATGATTTGGTTATGATTTCCTATGAAAATAAACTAAACATGTGAATTAATTCAATGTTTGAGTGTGGGTATTGCTGGAAGCAATGACTATGAAAGCATCTCAAGGATGCGTGTGGACATGTAACCACCCTAAAGAGCTCAGCATGAGCAGTAATGAAAGATGGGGCTAGTGGAACTATGTGAGTCCTAGCAGCCAAGAGTTAGACCAACCGAGTGGAGGAACTCCATGGTTGAAAGGTCTGGAATAGACCATAGACACTACGTGTCATAGCCAAGAAGGGCAGGTCAAGCATTCACGTTGAGGTGAAAGAGTCTAGGAGCATGAAAACCACCGTGGTGGTGTGGGTTCCAGAATGGAACATGACTAAGAGAAGAAACTCTTACTGCTCTCTCTTTCCTTTTTATTGATGCATTTATAAACACAGAAAATTGTTGAATGCATGTATGGCTAAAAGTAGAGTGTGTTTATTTGATGAAAGTGAATTGTGAATGCTAATTAATGAATTTCCTGTGAATGGATGAACATGAAGGAATTCATGTGTATGTTGGCAAGCATGAAAAGTGTGGGAGTCTCATGAGTAAAGCATGGACTATCCATGTCAACTGGGGAAAAAAACCATTGACTGATTTTTTTTTTATGTTTGGGTTATGCTTGGCCTAATGAGAATTGTAATGATGAATTTCACAGGTGGAAATTAAATCAATTGGTTGCAGTTGTTATGAGCAAGTGTTGCTTGTGAGCCAAGTGAGAACCAGCTGTGCACAATGACCATGGCAGCAAACCATAGGCTATTAGAATTGGCTGGAAGTCTTCTTCAAACAATTGCCAAGACCCAAGAAAATATTGGAGAGATGCTCAAGATGCAAAAGCAGCAGAACGAGATGAACCTCAAGAGGGTAGCAGCCATAAAGTTTTCAGACTTATGGATGAGCTGGAAGATCCGAATCAGCAGGAGCAGCTCGTGAAAATCAAAGGACTTGGTCCTGAAAGTTCAAAGTAAAGAACAGAATGCAGGGCAGATCTGTAAAGTTTTTTTTTTTGAAGTTTTGGACATGTGTAAATTGTATATGTGTGCCTAAGTCTTGGAACACCGAGGACGGTGTTATTCTAAGGGGGAGGGGATTGTAATACCCCATTTTGACCCTTAGGATATATTATCATTTAATGTAAATAATGTGTACATGTGATGTATGTTTTCCTAGCGTGGAGCTCAAGGCCAAGGCCCCGCTAGTGAAAACCCGAATTTGATTTAAAAGGGCAAGCATTGATAATTGATGCCCATGTGCTCTTAAGCCATGGAAATTGTAATAGGATGTAAATAAACATCATGCAATATAAAATTCCAAGACTGGCTATGGAGGCAACGAATGAGAAGGGGCCATGTGTATCCACTAGGGAGTGGTGAGGGGGTTGTGGGGATGAACCATATGCTGCCAAATGTCATTATGAGAACCCATTTGACTTTCCTTGATGACATTTAATTTTGTTGTAAGGAAGTGGTTGAGGAAGTCAGTCCATGGCTTCAATGGAGCATGGGCAGCTCAGAAATTCGTATGGCAGAGTATGGGCTCTGTTTTCTTGTACCACAAGCCACTCTACCTCATGGATGTTGCTTCTTCCTCATCCCCATTCCATTGGGAAACTTACCAGCACCATTTGCCATCCAAAAACGAATTGCCAGCAGAGTGAAAAACCAGAAATCGCGACTTTGAAAGAACCCGCGTTTTGAAGAGCCATAAACGCCCAGATTTGGTATTGGACAGTGAAATCCAATGGGGGATCCATTGGTGTGAACCTTGGGGTGAATTTTGGAGTATTAGATACTCCGAAATCCATAGGAAAACCCAGTTTTTGCAGCCCAGAAATGAAGTGACGGGATTGAGTTATTGGATAACAGAACTGTGAGAAATCCAAGTGTGAATGACTGGGCAGAGGTTTGGTTTGCTTGATAAACCCAGTGAAGGCTAGAATCTCAAGGAATTAGCAGCTGGACCTTTCTATGCCCACCCTAAAGAGAACTGGAGGGAAGGGATGCCTGAGGGACTGTGCAGCAGAGAAGGGGACCTTCCTCGTGTTGGGGTGCGGTAGGTATTGTGGGTGCCATGACTGCTGAGATCATTTGAGATGCCTGTAGCTTTGTGGTTGAGCTCACTGGCTTAGCATCCTCCTCATTTGTCATTTGTATGCTTGATAAACCCAACGGTGTGTTGGCTTAGCATAGCTGATGACCGAAACCATAGCTGTGAGTGAGCCCAGCTAGTTCCTCCTTAGTGGATACACAGCCCAGCTCGGGGGTGATCTCTCAGCTGAAAGAATATAGGCTGGATAGAGATCTATGGTTGGGTGGAACATTGCTCTCACATAGCCAGTTGTTGGGGCAGATTCATCTCAAAGATAAGTGTTATCTCTGTATTGTAAATTATATGCATTATGTGTTCTGCAGTATGTTAATTGTCCATGTTTAATGAAATGAATTAATTATCTTAATTTGGAATCTATGCATAGCATTGGAACGAGATTGAGTCTTTACATGCTGAATCATCCTCTGCTGTCATATATATATATATATATGTTAGGCATTACTGTTTGTGTGCTTGCTAGTATGTTTATTCCGCTGTGTTTTATTGAGTTGAAGCTGCACACAGAAGTTTTTAATTGTCATGAATTTATGAGTAATGTAATATTGGGGCTAAGTCTGCCAAAAGCCTCGTGTGTGTCGTTAACGTTTCCTTCCCTGCATTTGATGATGTAAGGGGACGTTACAAAACTCAAGACTGTTGGAAACACTCCTTGGATGGCGGGCGTGGGTCATATTGAATTGAGACACTAATTTAGGAAAAACACAGTGAATCTGAGACCGTTGCATAGTGAAATGCATGCAGAATGAATGAAGAGTACTGGGTGTCGAGAGAAATGGTTATGGGACTTCGTATGAGAGTAAATGGTGATGGGAATTGATCGAGAAGGTCAAGCTTGAAGTTGGTAGCCTTGGGACTAGACATAGGTCGCAGGTTCGAATATCCTCAGTTTAGTTCGTACCCAGTTATTCTTTCGATGCAAATTATAGATTTTATTTATTTTCCTTTGTCAACATTACGTATCCCTTTATGTGTTTTCTTTATTTTATTTTTTTAACATTGTGTATCCCCTTTTGATAATCGGAATTGTTAATATCGAGTCACTCAAGAATGAACGTAAAGAGGATTTCCACGGAAATCTGTTCCATCCAAACCTATCAAGTGTACTTTCAGGTCAAAAATATTCTTGTAACAAAGCGATGAAATATCTTAGAAGCAAATGTAACAAATCTCTAAAAGAAGTTCGCGTAACATAGTGGTTTGTGTTTGCAAGACTCCTTCCTTTTATCCAATCTGTTTTCTTTTGTTGCACTTTCAAATTCATCTGCAATGATATCAACACACTACACATTATGGGAATAAGACATTCACATTTGCATATTCCACTACTACATCGAATTAAATATCATCTCCTTGCAACTCCACCATTGTCACACCACTCTCTTCTATAGTGTCATCTTCTACAACAACACCACTCACTACTGCAACATATATCCATTATAACTTTTCCATTGTTTATTGAGTTTCTTGTACAAGCTCGACCTTTACCCTGAATCTTTTCCTTATTGTATTTTCTACAATCAATTCTTCCACACCTTTACTTGACTTGATAGCTTGAATATTAAATAATCCTATGCATGGTTTTAGCTTGGAGTGAACACTTAGAGTTGTCATTTCAAGTTTGATAATAAAAGCCACCTTTTAAATAATGGACTACTATAATAATTAGAAAATAATTTCAACTTTATTATAAAGGTAAAATTAAATTATTATATTAAAATCATATATAATTTATAAATGAATTTATAATAATAATTTAAACTTATTTGGCAAAATATTTTCAACTTTATTATAAAGGTAAAGTTAAATTATTATATTAAAATCATATATAATTTATAAATGATTTTATAATAATAATTTAAACTTATTTGGCTTTGAACAAGAATGAGGCATGGGACAACTTCAGGCATGGTACAACTTGGCATTTGCAATGAAGTAGGAAGGCTATAATAGACCTTAGTTTGGACAATGAAAGGCAATGGTCATTTAAACATGACTTCACAAAGTTCAAGACTCCGAGGGTTGTACTAGAAAAAAAAAAGAGGAATTGTAGCAACAAACACTTCCAAACAATATTGTTTTTTTTTTAAATTATCCATAGGTGTCGGATAACCGACGGCCATGGAAAAGAAAACCAACGACTTTTCCATAGCTCCGACATCAAAAGATGTCGGTGCTCAATCATTTTCAAGTGGGATAGGCATCGGTTTTCCAACCTCCACAGTGCACAAAACCGACGACTTTGCCATAGATCCGACATCAAAACACTTCGGTGCTCAGCCATTTTCAAGTGTGATAGGCGTCGGTTTTTCGACCTCCACAGTGCACAAAACTGACGACTTTGCCATAGCTCCGACGTCAAAAGGCATCGATGCTCAGCCATTTTCAGTTGTGAGCGTCGTCGGTTGTCTGACCTCCACAGTGAAAAATACCGATGACTATGCTTTAGATCCAACGACCGAAGACGTCGGATCCAAGCTCTTTTCAGTTGCAAGGCACGTCGGTTATCCGACTACCAGAGGAGTCAGATAACCAATGAAGTCTGAGCCGTCAGTTTTGATCCGAAATTGGACCGATGTTAAAAAATTATTGTGGTTGTTGGATAGTTAGCCACAAAATGTAGAAAATCCAACTTTTTGGCTATCGGATTTTAGGTCCAAAAAACCTAGTGAGTGATGGGACACATTTGCAAAAGCCATTCCAAGAATGGTGGTAGGAGGATCCTTCCCATGGCTATGGATGTAAGCGCTGTGTGATGAGCATCAAGACGATGCTCCAATTTCTGCTATGATGATGATCAGGATGATCATGTGATGATGATATGCATCAGGATGATGCTGTGTATATGATCAAGGTGATCATGTGATGATGATATGCATCAAGATGATGTTGTGTATATGATCAGGGTGATCATGTGATGATGATGTGCATCAGGATGATGTACTATATGATGATGATCGGTATGATCATGAGTATCAGGCTGATACTCCACAGACAGACTGTACAGGTAGCATGTAAAATATCTTGAGAGATTTGATAGTTTGTGCTCGGATGCTCTTTCGAGGTTTTGCTATGGGTAGCATAGAAAAGATCCTGGGAGATCCGATAGTCTGTGCTTGGATGCTCTTTCGAGGTTTTGCTACAGGTTGGTCGTGGATAGGTTGTGCAGGTAGCATAGAAAAGATTCTGGGAGATCTGATAGTCTGTGCTCGGATGCTCTTTCGAGGTTTTGCTACAGGTAGCATAGAAAAGATCCTAGGAGATCCTATAGTCTGTGCTAGGATGCTCTTTCGAGGTTTTGCTACTAGAGGCATGTAATCAGTCCTAGAGATCTGATAGGTTGAGCTATGTGCTTGTAAAAGTCCTGGGATGCTCTTTAGAGTTCTTGCAGGTTGCAAGACACTCTTTTAAGGTTTTTCATAACCACATAGAAAAGATCCTCGGAAATCCTATAGTCTACAGGTAGCATAGAAAAGATCCTAGGAGATCCTATAGTCTGTGCTAGGATGCTCTTTCGAGGTTTTGCTACTAGAGGCATGTAATCAGTCCTAGAGATCTGATAGGTTGAGCTATGTGCTTGTAAAAGTCCTGGGATGCTCTTTAGAGTTCTTGCAGGTTGCAAGACACTCTTTTAAGGTTTTTCATAACCACATAGAAAAGATCCTCGGAGATCCTATAGTCTGTGCTAGGATGCTCTTTCAAGGTTTTGTGGTGGTGGTCACATAGAAAAGATCCTGGGAGATCCGATAGTCTTTGCTTGGATGTTTGTTGGCAGGTGGTTTGGTAGAGTACTACTGCAACATCTCTGATGCTATGACAAGGCAGAAGATGACACGAATGGCGATGAGCAGAAGATTAGTTATGCATTTTGGGTCAATTGTACCGCGGAATGCAGGTTTTGGGTCATTTGGACCACATATTATGTAATGTTGAGTTAGTTATACTGCATAATGCGGGTTTTTGGTCATTTTTGGATAAGTCAGTTAGATATTAGGTCATTTGTCCACAGTGTCAGTTAGGGAGGCGGTAGTAAGTGGACAAGAATTGTAAGGAGGAAGCCTATATATAGATAAGAATTGTAAGTGTTGAGATATAGTTTTGGAGAGCATAATTCAAGAGCAGAAGAATGTGAAGCCTGACATTGGTTGTATGATTCCTCGGTATGTTTTGATGTCAAGAGTCATTGTGGACATCTAGTTTTTGTAGAGACATTGTATCTGGGTTGACAATGATAATATGATGAAGCTATTTTGGTGCAATCCCTGTGTTCAATTTGTTCTAGTTATGATAATGTGATATTGCACTATACGAATAATGTCATGCTTCTTTGATGTGATACTTGCTTTACAATTACTGTTGTTGCAATGATGAATGTTTGGGTTGAATATTGCTTTACTATTGCAATAAGTTTAAGTATCATAGCTGCAACCATCCTCCTTCATTCGGCGGAAACATGGTTCCGTCTGCTCTTCCTGGATGCCTCGGGTGAGACCTCATCTGCGTCGCAAGTGTTGCTAGGCGAGATAAACCCTATCCGGGCCGGTGCTCAGGAAGACCATGGTATGTATCGACAATGAGTAGGACCCCTGTTGACTGGTGTCACGCTAACAAATGGTTCCATTGCCAAGACAGTGTACAAAGTGAAAGGAGGACATGTTGTGGCACTTGAAAAAACCGAAGATCCAAGAATGGTTTGATCAGAAGTTGCAGGAATTCGCTGAAGAGGAAAGCAGGAACACGCAGCTGACGGTAGGACAGTGGGTAGATAGATACATTCACGACGGTTCGCACAAATGGTTCTTCTGTGAATTCTTGGTCCTATTGTTTGAATGGTTGGCAAAGTTGACCTTCCAAAAGAGGAATTTTCAAGGTGGTGAACCGACGACTTGGACCCCCGAATTGATTCAGGAACTGCAGGAAGTTGATAATAAAGCATCACGGGCTATCGAAGTGTGGTTCAATAGCATCCTAGATGGCTATATCACAGAGTTCTGAGTTGATACTCAGAATTCCTATAGTGAAGCCGAAAGATATTTTTTCCGCGAAGCTCGGGGCAGGTTTTTACTATCGATCAAGATGCTTATTTGCGAAAAAGGGATATTGAAGATGCATCTTAATCAGTAGACAGCCTGGTGGGAGGAGGCCGTGGGTACCGCGACTGTTGGTGGGGGAGGTACATGGAATTCTAAGGGGTAGATGGGTGCAAGTCATGATGAGACTATGAGTGAAGCCGAGGAAGAAAGTGGTCTTACGAGGGGAGGAGCGAGGTTCTGACAGGAAAAGAGGCAAAGGACGAGAGAAGGTCCTGCTATGGTAGAACCACAAGACCGTGAAGGAAGACCACATGGGATGAAGCAACCTTATAGTCCTGACAAATACAACTAGGCTACGTCCAGGATAGAGGCAGGACCAAATCTCAGCACCAACGTACCCACACCTCCGCTCACTATCTCTCAGATAGTAAGAAATACCACTTCGACACCGCCAAGCTTGTCAACTCCACAGAAGTTAATTGGTAGTAGTACAACGAAAGGAGGAAGGAATCCCATAATGGTGAGCGATGATGCTAAGTTACCATTGTTCCACGGGAGTGCGACAGACAACCCAGAACAGTATTGGTTTTTGTGTGAAGCAGTCTGGACCATAAAGCAGTCTGCTAAGAAAGGGCAGTTAGCAACGACTCTGCGAGTTTGTGCATTAGACTAGTATATGAAGTTTGTTCTAATCCATACAGGAGCCCCATAGAAGTCGCTGGATGAGATTCGAGATGGGATGATTGCCAAATTTAGAAGGCCCAAGTCTGAGGCTCAATATATTACAGAATTGAAAGAAATTAAGCAGTATCCCAATGAGACGGTATGGGATTTTGACCAACGATTCAAGACGCTGATGGCTAAGGTTAGTTTTGATATGAGCATTTTCCAACACAAAGAATGGTTCATTGCGGCACTGCTACCACATATTCGGCTACCATTGATGCAGAAAAACATCGCGATGCCCAGTGAAGCTCTGGAGATGGCAATGCATTTGGAGGCGTCACCGATTGGAGATAATGCAGCCAGAATGTTGCAGTTACAAACACAGCTTGCTAACTTGACTATACAACTGCAAGATTTGAAGAAAGGCAAGGAACAACGCGATGAAGTATGGTCTACACAATGCCAAGGGGAAGGGCATATGAAGGACAATTGCCCGAATTTCCGCAATTATTTGGTGTCAGGTGCGCCAAACCCGTTGAATGGTGGCAGCATGCTATGGTGTCGAGTCTGCTAGGTGTATGGGCACAATCGCGACAATTTCCCATATATGCAGAAAATGGTCACAACCATGAGAAATCTTTATTGTACATTCTACAAATCGGTGGGTCACGACGACAAGGATTGCCGTGCATATGGGTTGCTACAAGAAAGAATGTACAACGCGTTCTATGTAAAGGACGACCAGCGTGCCACATGACATCAGCAACCACAGGTATCCCAGCCGCTACCTCAACCGCAGATGCAGTTTGCACCGCATCAACAACAACTGCCGCAGTTCATGCCCAATATGCTCCGATGCAAATGGTTCCACAACAGCCATAGTATGTACAGCAACCGCAGTATTCACCACAGGGACAAGGAATGCAACCGTCACCAATACAGCAACAGTTCAACTAACCACAGTACCAGCAGCAGGGAGGATTCTGGGGAGGATACCGGGGAGGCTGTGGTAGTGGATTTGGTCACAGAGGAGGATGAGGTAGTCGCGGACTGGTTCAATGTTATCACTGTGCGGTATGGGGACACTATCAGCGAGACTACCCACTGCTACAGAACCAATGTACATTCTGCTTTGTTAACAATCATACAGTTGAGAATTGTCCACAATTGATTGCACGATGGCAGGCAAGGAACACTCCCTAGTTGTAGACACAACCCTAGGAATAGCATCCCGCTCAGAACCAAGTATAGCAACTAGTGCAGAAGCAGAATCCGCGGTCGAATCAGAACATAAATCAAAATATAAATCAACCAGGGAACGTACCACTGAATCAGCAGTAGGGTGCAAACATTGCGACAATTTCTGTAGAACCAAGACCACAAGATGCTTCCGTTGATGTGGTCACTCGAGGAGGAAAGACAACTGGAGAAGACAGCTCAATGATCCAGTTACCTGGACAAAAGAAGGTATCATTTGACATTGATATGGAATAGGAGACGTTTCTTTAGGCACGACGGGCATTAGGAAACGATCGAGGTAAAGCCGTCATGTATGACATGCCCTCTACTTTTGATGCTACTTCGGAGGTTAGCCCATTGTGGCAGTCCAGCACACTTCGAGCATTTTTGGAACATTTTTTGTCCCTGAAAAAAGATCCCGATGCTCTTGCTGCGATTGGAGCCTTGCTGCGAGGACCGACCCATGATCGACAAGAGCTCGCGATTAATTCCTTGCAATGAAGGAAGATGGGTAAGGAGATGCGGATGAATATTCAAATTGGTGACTATGATGTTGATTCAGTTATTCTGGACCTTGGTTCAGATGTCAACATCTTGACCAAGAAGGCTTGGCAGCAGATGGGGAGCCCCCCATTGAGCTGGTCTCGTGTACAACTCCGATTGGATAACCATGCGAAAGTAACTCCCATTGGCTGAGTTCCACGGCTGGTGGTAGATATCGAGGGTATGAAAACCTATGCCGACTTTGATGTCATAGAAGTTGTTGAAGGTGTGAGCTCCTATCCCGCACTGTTGGGGATTGGATGGGCTAATGATAGTGGGGCTGTAATCAACTTCAAGAGACGGATGATGACCTTTGAAAATCGCGATCTCAGAGTGGTCGCCCCGTTGGATCCGGCTGAAGGATGCCGTTACATAGAGCCAGTGAAGGACGATGATCCAGTGGATGGGACCATGAATTCAATATTTTTGAAGATTATATACATCTGACTGCCAACGGTGAGCTGGGATGGCGTAGTGACAACTTTGTGTCTTCTGACTCTGATGATGCACTAGAATATTGGTAGAATAGCTTGCACAAGATATCGCTCCGTAAATGCGGGTTGGTCACATAGTCACTATGCCGTGTCGCAACTGAAACGGTTACACTACCAATATATGAAGGACTACCTGGCTTATCTGACTTCCTGATGGAGTTTGAAGAAAGAGTTTCCGAACCACAGCGCTTGCTGGCATTGAATGCAACATTGAAGGCTACTCCAGCACGTTGGTGGGTGACACACAAGGCATCAATTGATGGATGGTCGAAATGTCAAAGATTGATGATGGTACCTTTTGGTGATACTAAGGTTTACCACACTGGAAAGTATGATGGTTGGATTGATCCGGGTGGTCACTTGATGGAATGTCAGTGGCTATGGGTATCCAGCCCAAAAGATGAGTGGGTCCATGCTTTTATCCATACTTTGGATGAGATGCCATGCTCATGGTATACTGCAGCTGAGTTGCAAGGGGAAATTTCTACTTGGTTGGATCTCACACTGTGTTTTACCCATACATTCATTTTTGTGGATACCGATCCAGAGGTTAATAATGCATTACAGCTCATCCACAATGTAATTCTGTAGGTTGTCCCGGTGGCCTATCCGGAGGATCCACAGACGCATTGTCCGATGCAGTCTCTCATGGAGTGTTTCAATATCAGTGGTGGGCCAGAATATGGTGATGATTGGAAGAATGTGAATACTCCGGAGTCAAAAGGAAGTCATGTTGTGGTACCAGGTGATGCGCCAAGCGACCCGATCAGTCAGCCACTGAAGATCCACAAGATTAACATTGGGACAGAGGAAACTCTGAAGTTTGCAAATGTCATGGATTACTGGTATGATGAACTGATAAGCAAGGTCACTGATATGATCCACGAGTTTCAGGATGTATTTTCGACAAAGTTTTCTGACATGAAGGGGATTCTAGGCGACTTAGGAGAAATGAAGATTCCATTAAAACCAGATGCTAAGCCAGTCTGGCAGCGATCCTATTGATTGAATCTGCGACATAAGGAGCAGGTCAAGGCTGAACTGGATCGCATGTTGGACACTGGTATTATTGAACCAGTTGAGGAGTCAGAATGGATTAGTCCTATGGTGGTGCAGGATAAGAAGACTGGTGAAGTGCGCATTTGCATTGACCTCGGGAAGCTAAATGAAGCATGTTTGCACGATCCATTCCCCACTCCATTTACTGATGAAGTGCTTGAAGTTGTGGGTGGCGAGGAAATGTACTCTTTCACAGATGGGTTCTCCGGTTACCATCAGATCTGCATTGCAAAAGAAGATCGCCATAAGACAACTTTCGTTACTGAATGGGGCTGCTTTCAATACAATGTAATGCCATTTGGTTTGAAAACGCACCTGCGATATTTTTGTGGGTTGTCGTTGCTACATTTAAAGACTTCATTCATAATTTTTTACAGGTATACATGGACGATTAGACAGTCTATGATTTGGTCCTTGATCATCTGGAGAATCTACGGTTGATGCTCAAGCAATGCCGACAGCACCAGATATCGCTCAATTTGAAGAAATGCATCTTTTGTGCACCGTTTGGGATATTGCTCGGCCATATTGTGTGTAAGCAAGGGTTGTTGGTTGATCTGGCTAAGATTGCGCTCATTTTGAGTTTGCAACCACCAACCACTGTTAAGTAGCTGTGGGTGACTCTGGGACACACGGGGTATTATCGCAAGTTCATCAGGCATTATGCTGCGATTACTGCCCCTATGGAGAAGTTGTTAAAGAAGGATGTGGCATTCTAGTGGAGCCTGAAATGTCAGGATAGCTTTGAAACACTGAAGGCGAAGATGGTGTCGGCACCGATATTGGTATTTCCGAACTGGAGTAAGGCATTCCATGTCCATGTTGATGCCTCATCGATTGCGTTGGGCATCGTACTGGCTCAACCCGAAGAAGGCAACCTTGATCATCCTATTGCTTTTGCAAGTCGGAAGTTGTCATTTGCAGAAAGAAATTACACTAGCACTGAGAGGGAAGGTCTGGCAATGGTCTACGCGCTGCAGAAGTTCAGGCACTATTTGTTGGGTGGGCACTTTAAAATGTTCACTGACCATTCTGTGTTGAAATACCTAGTCAACAAGCATGTGTTGGGGGGGAAGATATGTCGTTGGCTACTTTTTTTTCAGGAGTTCGATTTTGAAGTCACTGTGAAGCCAGGTCGATTGAATGCTTGTCCCGATCATCTCTCGCGAATTGATATAGGAGAAGAGCCAACCATTATTGACGATGGTTTACCGGATGCTCAACTATTTCGGATTGAGGTTGCAGATGGCTACTTTACGAAAATCATTCAGTTTTTGACAATGGGTACTGCACCAGATGAGTTCACCACCAGTCAGAAGAAGCAGTTGGTAGTCAAAGCTGCAGACTTCCAGCTAATTGTAGGAGAGTTATACAAAATGGGTGCCGATGAGATATTGCACAGATGTGTCTTGCCGCATGAGCAATCGCAGATCTTAGCAGAAGCGCATGGAGGAGTAGCCAGAGGACACTATGGCAGTAGGGCGACTGCTAGGAAAGTGCTGCATGCTAGGCTCTGGTGGCCCACACTACATAATGATGCGACAGACTATGCGCGGTCCTGTGATGTCTATCAGTGAACTGGCAAACCATCCCGACGCAATGAGATGTCATTGATGCCCCAGTTGACATTGCAGCTATTCGAAAAATGGGTGGTGGATTTTGCAGGACCGATCAATCCACCAGGGAAATGCATGGGTGCACGCTATATTATCACCACGACAAAGTATTTGACTCGATGGGCAGAAGCTGCAGCAGTACTTGATTGTTCCACAACAACGGTGGCACGATTCTTATTTGACCACATTGTCACTCACTTCGGTTGCCCCAAGATATTATTGAGCGATCAAGGCAACCACTTTCTTAATCACACCATCATCGCATGGACGGAGGAGTTGCAGATACAGCATAAGAAGAGTACACCCTATCACCCGCAGGCGAATGGCACGATGTAGGCCTTCAGCAAGGTATTGGAGCATGCGCTGACAAAGGTGTGTAATGTGAACCGCAATGACTGGGATCTCAAAATCCTAGTAGTATTGTGGGCCTATTGTACCACATGTAAACGGTTGACATGGCAGACACCATTTAATCTGGTGTATGGACAAGAAGCAATTATGCCCATGGAGTATATTGTCCCGAGTCTACGCATCGTAGCCGCAGCAGGCCTGGATGATGCAGCCACACTAGATGACCGTCTAGAGCAGTTGGTACAGTTGGAGGAAGACCGTTTCATCATTGGGTTCCACTAGGGGGTTGAGAAGGATCACCAGAAAGCATGGCATGATCGACACATAAAAAATAAACAGTTTTAGCAGGGCGACGTGGTGTTGTTGTATGACAGCAAGTTTATGAAACATGTTGGAAAATTGCAGATGCATTGGCTTGGTCCGTATTGCATCAGTAGTATTACTTCAGGGGATGTGGTTTAGCTGCAGCAGCTGGACGGGGCGATGCTCCCAAAACTGGTAAATGGTCATACGTTGAAGCCCTATCAGTCAGGCTTGGAATACTGCGATGCCTGAGTCGCAATGAAAAAAAAAGAAGAGAGAAAGCGAATGAATGGCAGATTGTTTGGTGATAGGATGACACACTAGCAAGGACAAATGGAATGTAGAAGCAGGATGGCTCCTGCTGCGAGATTGAAGCCGTTTGCACCACTCAGTAGTGTTGTGCTTGGGTCACATTAAAAATCATTACGCAGATGGAAATTTTTTCTTTGTGACAGGTATGATCATTAGTGGATTTCAATCGTGTCAGAAGAATGCATGTTTAGGCTTAGGGATACACCGAGGTAGCATGGCCGACAACACTCACCAGAATGGTCTGCATGGTTGGCACAAAGCATCCACCACGCCAGCATGGCAAACGGCATGCGCTGCACATTTTTGCATGAAGGGAATCATACAGAGGTACGATTCTTCCGCAGTCCGGACAATCATTACACGGAACGGTGGGATATTATGATTACCCTGGAGCATGAGCAGGTGCTGCAACAGATTGTCGAGGCAGATGATTGATAGGGTGTGCTTTATAAATAGGGAACCTGAGGGGGGTAAGAACACAGAGGTTGTTTTAGTTAAAGAGGGTTATGCTACGAAAGGCTCTGGCATTCTATTAAGTTAGGAATTCCAAGGAGGTTTTGGAAATGCTACATTTTATTTCGTAGGGTAGCACACCCGGTGCGTTGAGGGCCCGAACCACGAGTGTCCATGAGCGGATAGAGAAAGTGACACTTTGGACACTCTGGTGTCTCAAGCATGAAGTATCATCGGATATGTCTAAGCAGTTGGTGATGGTTTGAAGTATCGTGGTCCCTACGACCAAAAAAAAAGGAGGGGTTGTCGGCCCCGGGTCCCTGTAATATATGCTTAATGGTGTGAAACAGATGTGCCAGAAGCGCTGGCCTGTTTTACACCTTGATGTTGCTTGCAACATTCATCTTTGTCTACAATCAGTCTCTCGAGACCGGAGGATGAGTTTGCAAGGCCTGCAGCAATAAGCTGGGACGAGTCCACCTTTGGGTAAGAAGTACATGACAGTGAACAAATGATTCGTACACCAGATGGAGTAGAACAATATCACGAGATCCAGACAGCAAGAAAAATTGTAGAACTTGAGTATCGAAAGGAAGCGAAGGGCCAGTTCGCCACATTGAAAGCCGCAATGTGCACAATGCCACCACTAGAGAAAGTTGTTATGTCTCAGGAGCTCAAAGATTTGCAACAACGAGTCACCAAGGCGGATAAGCGACAGAAGATGCATGTAGCATAGTTAGAGGAGTTCCAGGACATTGGCGGCAAATTTATTATGAAAGCTAGTGAAGCTTTGTAGGAAGTGCAGAAGTATCAACAGCAGGTCATGGAAAAGCTCACAGATCACCCATCTGCAGAAGACGTGGTCGACAATCAGGTAGCGGCTACGAAATCCAAGGAGGTGGTGTAGATAGTTGAATAGTCGTATGAGGACTTCAAAGTCAAAACAATAGAGTACACTGTATCCAATTGATGTGGCTCGAGGGTGAGCCACAAGATTGTGTTGGGGGCCTGTTGGCAGGCGGTTTGGTAGAGTACTACCGTAGCATCTCTGATGTTGCGACAAGGAAGAATATGATGCGAATGGCGATGAGCGGAAGATTAGATATGCATTTTGGGTCAATTGTACTACAGAATGTGGGTTTTGGGTATTTTGGACCACATATTATGTAATGTTGAGTCAGTTATACCGCAGAATGTGGGTTTTTGGTCGTTTTTGGATAAGTCAGTTAGATATTGGGTCATTTTTCCACAGTGTCAGTTAGGGAGTCAGTAGTAAGTGGACAAGAATTGTAAGGTGGAAGCCTATATATAGATAAGAATTGTAAGTGTTGAGATATAGTTTTGGAGAGCATAATTCGAGAGTGGAAGAATGTGACACCTGACGTTGGTTGTATGATTCCTGAGTATGTTTTGATGTCAACAGTCATTGCAGAGATCTAGTTTTTGCAGAGACATTGTATCTGAGTTGACAATGATAATATGATGAAGCTATTTTGGTGCAATCCCTATGTTCGATTTGTTCCAGTTATGATAATGTGATATTGCACTAGACGAATAATGTCATGCTTCTTTGATGTGATACTTGCTTTACAATTACTGTTGTTGCAATGATGAATGTTTGGGTTGAATATTGCTCTACTATTATGTTTAATGATTAAAGACCTCTGTCCTAGTGTTGCAATAAGTTTAAGTATCATAGACGCAACCATCCTCCTTCATTCAGAGGAAACATGGTTCTGTCTGCTCTTCCTAGATGCATCGAGTGAGACCTCATCTGCGCTTCAGGTGTTGCTGGGTGGGATAAACCTTGTCCGGACCAGTGCTCAAGAAGACCGCAGTATGTGTCGATAGTGAGTGGGACCCCTGTCGACTGGCATCGCGCTAACAATTCTCTTTTGAGGTTTTTTTATGGTCACATGTAAAAGATCCTGGGAGATCCTATAGTCTATGTTAGGATGCTCTTTCAAGGTTTTGTTGACGCACATAATTAGTCCTGAGGATTCGACAGTATGGACAAATATGATGAAGACCTACAGGAGGCTAGGCATACAACCAACATGAAAAAGGGTTGGCTCTGTAGAACTTCCTATGACGAGAATAATTATGAGATAGCCCAGTGATTGAGATGTCAATGTATAGCAGCAGTGACAATGATGCTCCATGATCCAGCTCCAGAATTGAAGACTTGTGCCGATATGTATTTGTGACCTATATCAAGACAATACCTTCCTAGTTAAGAGGGAGTGTTGATGTATTTGTAACTTCATAATATATTCTTCTATGTATTACACGTGTCCTCTATTGTATCCCCAACGGAGATGTATTATTCCTTCGATTGGAAGTGTCGTCAGTTGTACTTGCGAGTGTTGCAAGTTATATTGTAAGTGTCGTAACTTATACTTGATGGGTTATTAGACCACCTTGATGGGGTAGGCCCTATATGAGTCATGTGGGTTAAAGGGTTATTATACTACCCTAGTGGGGTCGGCCTAGTCAACATTATGTTAAGTGGTTAAGTTGGGGCCGACCTATTTAGAGATAAAAGACAAGTGAAGTAGTGTATAAATAGAGAGTGTGTCTCTCTCATTTCACACATTATCTCATTCACTCAGTTCGCATTAGTGAGAGAGAGGAGGAGTGCGCACAAGTGGAGAAGGAGTAGCTACTGTAGTCATCTATCTCTTGGGTTTGATCTTTGTGATCTTTGTATTGGTGCGTATTCTACCTCTGAGGAAGTTGCGGGGTTTTTCACCTTCTTGGTTTTCCCTGGTGAAATGTTTTGTGTCTCTTGTTTCTTGTCTCTTATGTTTGATATGTTGTACATGTTGTTCTCTCATTTAATATCCTAGATATATTGAATTAAATGATGAAAAACTAATAGAAATCTTGCCTAGGAAGACAGTCAATATTAATGCACATCTAGAGGAATAACAAGAACATAAATTAATAAAAGTACTCTCAGAAAGTAGCAGAGCTTTCGCGTGGACCTACATATATATGAAAGGGATACACCCGAATATTTGTAAACATTATATTTACATCAAAGAGGGTGCTATTTCGATAAGACAAACCCAAAGAAGGATGAATCCAACGTTAAAAGATATAGTTAAGCAAGAGCTACAAAAATTACTAGACGCAGGTTTCATTTATCCAATCTCAGATAGTGAGTGGGTCTCACCCTTAGTGATAGTTCCGAAGAAGGGATGAAAGTGGTGAATCTGTTTAGACTATAGGGAACTTAACAAGGCAACCAAAAGAGATCACTTTCCTCTACCATTCATTGATCAGGTGTTGGATACTCTAGATGGAAACAAATTTTTTTCATTTTTGGATGGATTCAGTGGCTATAACCAAATCCAAATCCACCCGGTTGACCAAGATAAAACAACATTTACCTGCCCATGGGGCACATATGCATACAGAGTACTACCCTTTGGAATCTGTAATTCTCTAACAACCTTTCAAAGGGTTATCTTGAGTATATTCTCTGATTTTATCAATGACCAAATGAAAGTCTACATGGACGACTTCACACCTTATGGACATAATTTTAATCAATCATTACATCATTTAGAATTGGTCTTAAATAAATGCATTGAAGTGAGTCTATGCCTTAGCAATGATAAATGTCGAATGATAATGCAAGAAGGGATAGACTTGGGACACCACATATCCCAAAGAGGAATTGAGGTAGATCAAGAAAAAGTCATTGTTATTAAAACACTACCTCCACCAGGAAAACAGAGGGATGCTCGCAGTTTCCTAGGGAAAACAGGCTACAATAGATGTTTCATAGAGGGTTTCAGCAAAATCTCTGTGCCTATCTTTTCCCTCTTAACAAAAGATACATAATTTATCTGGACTGAGCATTACATGACAACATTTGACCACCTTAAAGAGAAAACAACAACCACCCCAGTACTCCAAGGACCAAACTAGAAACTACCATTTCACATCCACTCGGATGCATCAAACAAGGCTATTGGAGTAGTCCTTGGGAAGGAGGAAGAGAAAAAACCATATGCAATCTACTACATCAGCAAAAACTTGGTAGGGGCAGAACTGAACTATATGGTAATAGAGAAGGAATTTTTGGTTGTTGTACATGCCATAAACAAGTTTAGATACTACATCATAGTGTACCTAGTCTTTATTCACACAGATCATTCTGCAATCAGGTACCTTGTGAATAAACCTAATACAAGTGCTAGAGTTATTAGATGGTTGCTTCTCTTAAAAGAGTTTGACTTAACAATCCTTGACAAGCCAGGAAAACATAACGTGGCAGTAGATTTTCTGTCCAGGCTAACCCATGTACATGACAGTGAATTGGTAAATGATCACTTCCCCGATGAAAACCTCTTTGCAATCTCGACACAAACCCCATGTTTTTCTGATATAGCAAACTACTTGGTATCAGGCAAGTTTCCACCTCATTATAACTACAAAGAAAGGTGCAGGATCATCAGGCAAAGTGCAACCTATACTTGGATACGAGGAATTCTTTTTAAACAAGGACCAGACCATACGTTAAGAAGATGCATCCAAGAAGATGAGTTCCATGACATACTCCATGCCACTCACAATGAGCCTTGTGGAGGCCATTATGTAGCAAAGAGAACAACTTATAAAATTCTACAAACTAGATACTACTGGCCAACACTACAAAAGGAATCCCATGAATATGTGTCACGTTGTGATGACAGTCAACGAATGGGCAAGCCTACACAAAGAGAAGAAATGCCTCTACACCCTCAAGTTTCGCTAGAACCATTTGAAAAATGGGGGTTTGACTTCATCGGCCCATTCAATATGCCTTCAAATAAAAAAAACTACATTCTAGTTTGTATGGACTATCTAATTAAATGGGATGAAGTTGCAGCACTCGCAACAGCCAATGAAACAAGTGTAGAAAAGTTCTTCATAGAACAGATATTCCAAATATTTGGAGTTCCGAGAGAAATAGTTTATGATCAAGGAAAACAATTTACATCAAACCTCATTTAGGACTTACTCAGAATAAATAAATTAAAGCACCGAAGGTCCTCCTCTTACCATCCACAATCCAATGGACAAGCTGTAGTAACCAATAGAGAACTTGAGAAAATTCTAACAAAGACAGTCCAATTGCATAAAAGGGACTGGGCAGATAGGTTAAATGAATCAGTTTGGGATTATAACACAACTTGGAAAGCACCAACAGGTTTTACCCCCTATGAGCTAGTATATGGAAAAAGAGTAATGCTCCCTATCGAATTTGAGATCAAGACATTAAGAATAGAAGCCTAGTTAAACATGCAACTTTCAACAATCCAAGAAGAGCATATGCTACAATTAAACCAACTGGAGGAGCACTGCCGAAAAGATCTGCCTCACACTGAAATCATTCAGCAACAAAGGAAGCAATGGTAGGACACGAATATAAAGGAAAAGAAGTTCACAGAAGGAGATTGGGCATTGTTATGTGATTCAATATTTTAGAAATTCCAAGGGAAACTTACAACCCGATGGCTGGGACCATATATCATTGATACAATCTATGGCAATGAAGCAGTCAGGATCAAAACCATAAACCAAACAGAATTTCCAATGAATGTAAATGGGCATAGGCTCAAATTATATAGGAAACCACAGTCCAAGGAGGAATTCACTCAAACTCTTTATCAGAAAAATATGATGCTAATAGAGGACGTAAACGTCCTCCAATCAAAGTAAAAAATATTCTAAAAAAAGAAAGAAAAATACAAAAGAAAAAAGAGAAAAATACAAAAAAAGAGAAAAAAATAGAAAAAAAACACGGCAAATATCATAACAAAATTAAGCAACACTACAAAAATAAAAGGAAGCAAAAGGGATTACCATGTAGCAGCAAATATCAAGCGAGTTAGCACATAAATCAACAAGAAGCAGTTCTACCAAGCAAAAGAAACTATCAAGTGAGCCAGCACAAAACAAAGACAAAGCAATTTGACCATGGACGAGAAAATATCAAGAGAGCCAACACAAAAATCAAGAAGCAAAATTTCAGCCAAGCGAAAGAAGAATCAAGAGAGCCAGCAAAACAAAGGTAGGCATTTCCAAACAAAAGTCTTGTGGGGGTAAAAGGAAGAACATCATAGAAGCGCAACTACGGATATGCCAAATAAAACTACAGATAGAGATATAACCAACTATGGAACCATGGGTTTGTGTAAAAACATCCACGTCAGCAACCAAGGTATGCTAACCATAAGAGGTAATCACTAAATTCTTTGTTTTCATTTTCAATCAAATCATTCTCCCTACAAAAGGAATAATTTGCAGTTGAGGACAACTTTTTAGTAAAAATGGAGACATGGTTTAGAGTAACCATACTGGGTAATAATGGATGAACACAAGTAAACATAATGGGTAATGATGGCTGACCACATCCAAATAAAGAAATGACGACCTCCATATCCCACCATATCCTTTGTTATCAAAGCACCAACATGGCATAAAATGATGAAAGTTAATGAAGAAATAGCAAATGAGATCGAGAGGGACAAGTAAGAAAAACTAACTGGAAGATACAAGATTTCTCAGAAAGGGGGACATAGCAGGAAGGATTCGGTACTCAGCTAACAAACTGGAGATCAAATCCGGGCAAGCAAGTAAGTCATTCAGTCTGCCACCCCAAAGATTTGTGGTTTTATGCTATTCAACAATTTCAGAAGATGACAAAGAGGTTTAAGAAAAGTGAACTAGATGACCATTCCTCAATCTATGAAAAACCTGAGGTATTGTTAATACTTCACATAGCCAAGTGGATGCCATTTATCACTGGGCTAAGAGGCCATGGAATTGAGGTAGCCCTATAATTCTCCCAAAACCTGAATCATTTAAAAGAAGAGTTGGATGTTACCAGGAGCTACGCATCCGTCTAAACGAGGAAACAATTGCAGCATACACGGGAATTCCCATGGGGATACATTGGGGGAAAGACATTAGGGAATCAAATATTATTGCAAAACTATCTTTCTTTAGGCATGGTGAGTGGTATGAAGAGGACAAGAATGGCATAAAAAGAGAAACAATGCCAAGGCGTGGAATGAAGTGGTTGAGGTCGTCCTCAAATACATTACCTGCATAGGTAGGATCAACTATATACCTACCTACCATTTCGGGATACTTGATCTCTTGAGGCACAAGGGGAATATAAAACCCAACAACAATATGATCATACCCTTCTACCTATTACAATCCATTTAGGAGATGAGTAGGAAGGTAACGTAGGGAAAAGGGGATACATTAGCTCATCACGGGTTAATCAAGCTAATCATTTGTGAAGAATTGAATGCCCAAATCCGTGAACTCTCCTGGGAAGAGTTCGTCCATATCTCTGCCAAGTATTTCCAGAGGATGAGCGGTACGCCATGCATGGGCGCAACCCCCGTATCAGAGCAGAAAGAGGAGAAATCAACCACCCAGTCAGGGGTCAAAAGTAAAATCAAATTACACATATATGACAATGAGGTTGTAGTTGAGAGTTTCGTAAAGTAAAACATTCCAGAGATGCGTCCCGTTAGAAACCTACAGGGACATTGTGCGGGTTCACGTGGCAGAGTAGAAGGCTGAGGCAGCAGAAAAAAGCCAAGGAGGATAAGAAAAAGGAGAAGAAAAAGGAAAAAGAAGAGGAAGAGGAAGAGGAAGAATGACCCATACCCCAAGACCAATTAGACTATGAGGATGATGGGGGAGAATAGGGAGATCCTTTTATACCAGGAGAAGAAGATACACCACTCCAGAACCTTGCAAATGAAGAAATACAAATTAAAAAGGATGACAAGATGACCAAGGAATTGTATGAGTTAGCAAAATTTAGGGAAGAGATGGCAGCCATGAAGATTGAGCCACGACTCCATAAATCCCAGACCGCAACATCAACTGCACCCCCATTCATGAATGAGAAAACCCATATTTTAAAGATGCAACGCGTGGGCCAATTAAAGAAAGCAGAACAACAAAACCAGGTATTGCAAGAAAAATTGAACCAAACCCGGGAATGAGGAATTATTGGCACAAAAGGACCAACAGATCTCACATCTAAAAACCACCCTGGTCACCGCCGTGAAATTATATGAAGATATTGTCGGGACCAAACCTCCATCCCGGATTTATGTGTTATACCTTAAGGAGAAGTGGTGTTGTTTCCAGTTATACAAATTGAAGAATCACTTAACCATGGAAATAACCACCCCAAAGCAATTTGAAGATGCTTCCCTCGAGAGCACAGGATTCGATAAGGACTAGCTATGTGAGTTCTTTCTTCACAACCTAGTTGTTCCTAATCCACGCAATTGGTCACCCAATCCTTATATGGCTGACTTCCAGCTCAGGGAATTGTGTTCGTGGATGAACCACAAGATAGAGAGGTCACAAGATTCTCACCTCTACCAGATGGAGGAATGGGAGAATGCACTTTGGATAAGAGTCGAATCCACACACTTAGAGAAGTTGGTCCATGATCATCATGCCATAACATCGGATGAGGATTTGATCCCCATCCTCCTCGAAAAAAAACAAGAAGCCATCGAGCATTTTGATAAGACCATACAAGGCACACTCAGAGAAGTACGAGAGGTCATAAGCGATAGATGGAAGATAATTTCAGAAGACCTAAAGAAGCGTGAACCTCACTCGCCCCTCAGACTGGAAGTCGCGATAAGAAGGGAAATGATTTACAGGGAAGTCGTGGTAAAGAACAAACTCAGGTGGATCGGAATGAAGTCGAGCCCACCATTCTTCCTTCCCCTATAATTAAAGAGGACATGATGAGGACGGAGAAAGAAGGACTTGGGATAAGGAGGAACAGATCCTAGGATATCATAGGCTGGCAGGGGCTCCTAGAGTTGTTTCCTGGGACATTAGAAAATCCATTGTACCTCAGAATGGGTCACCCAAGGATGGGTAACATCTTCAAGTTCGGGGGAGATGATGAGTCCATGATATAGGAATTCCATAGACTACTTTATGGAACACATAAGCGAAGAAATTATCAGAAAGCACCCCTTTCTGTAGGGAAGAATGCACTTTGATTGATAATTAAACGAAGTAATTTAGTAATTATCTTTTATTTTGGATGAGGGAAAATATCCCCAAAAGATTAAGAGTTTCATTCTTTAGGTGTTTGTGTGAGTTGTTGTAGTGAAATCGTGAGGAATTCAACAAATGTTTGTGTACTGGATGGGGTTATGTGATTATGAAAGGTTATTAGTGGTGATGCAAGTAAGTTTTTTTTATTATCTTTATGAAATGTTGAAATCATTGTGATGAGTCCATGATATAGGTATTCCATAGACTCCTTTATGCCACACATAAGCAAAGAAATGATCAGAAAGCACCCCTTTCTATAGGGAAGAATGCACTTTGATTGATAATTAAATGAAGTAATTTAGTAATTATCTTTTATTTTGTTTTAGCATTTTTTATTTACTAATCATGTGAATAAAGCCATGTGTGGATAGAGCACAGGTGAATTGGAAGAATAAAAATGTCGAGCTCCATATTGAAGATCGCAAGAGACGCAATGATCCTATTTTCTCCTAATTTGTAGGAAAGAACCATGTTCTTTAGGATCATGATTTTCAATTTAAAACAAGGGTAGAACTTTGTAATAAATATAGACACCTGAGTAGCAGGGGATCTATTGTACATCTTTGGAAACAACCTTTGGCATTTTTCTAGTGCAGATACTGATTTTACGATTTCTATAGTTATGATGGAACTTATGAATTTATAATGAAGAACCAACGTTATTCTAAATCTGTGATTCTATTAGTTTTTTCTCCTCCTATGATGTGCATTGGGGAGGGCCCCCTCAGTGCGTAGCTTAGGATTTCTATCTTTTTGTTTCCATATTTCCATGCATTATGTTGTTCATTCCAAGTATATGTATGTGTAGGTTAATTCTAATACTTATTCGATGGTCATATTTAATGTTGTGCACAAAACATATTTCTTTTGTAGTTCGTTAATATTGTGTCTGTAGTTCCAATACACTACCTTCGTAGTATTGTAACCACCATCCGTAAACTACAATTCCCAGATTTATATCGCCATTGTTTTATACCGACCAGCATCAGGGGAGTTTTGAGGTAAAAAATGGGCCTCAAAACAAAAAAATGTACCATAAAAATTCACTTTATAAGAACCAATAGGATTCAGGATGATGATGTCAACCATAAGGGTAAAATGTGTAAAACAAATTGGAGGGAAAAACAGAAAACTACTTTTTCTTATTTGGATTTTTGACATATCTCCTTAACGGTTTACCCAAATTTCAAGTTTAGGCACTCATTGGATGCGTATGTTAATTCCGCATCCAAGCCATACCCACCTTTCATACTTCCAAGGCTCCCACGACATGAAAAAATGAAAATTTCAATAATAAAAAACATATTTCAATATTTAAAATACGTTTTTTATTGAAATTTTCATTTTTTCATGTCGTGGGAGCCTCGGAAGTATGAAAGGTGGGTATGGTTTGGATGCGGAATTAAAATCCGCATCCAACAATTTCCCAAAATTGAAATTTGGGTAAACCGTTAAGGAGATACGTCAAAAATACGATAAGAAAAAGTAGTTTTTCTTTTTCCCCTTTAAAATTTAGAACTCTTATTTTATTATTATAACTCTTATTTTATTATTTCCTTTAGGAGGCCCATTTTAGAATTCAAAACTACCCTAATTATTAGATACATGCTTTTGAATGATGATTTCTCGTTCCAACTCGAAAGATATCTGGTTCGATTAGGTCAGATTCATACGCTTTAAGGAAAGATGTACTTTGGATTCCGTAGCTTAAAATTTCCTGCTTTCTTAGATTTAATTTCTTTCTTTCTTAAGATCTAATTTCCCGCTTTCTTAGATTTAGTTTTTTTCCTGTATGTTTTTATTGTCTATGTTGAAGATTAAGAAGACTAAAATACATTTATCATACAATTCATGAGGAAAAACTAAAACAGATACAATTCAAGCAAAGTGAATGAATACTAAAATACACTTCACAAGGAAAAATCGTCACCATACCTCAAGGATTATGATTGCTCTTTGCTTGAAATGTAAACTGCTCTTTTTATGTATCCACTATATATAAGAAGATTTCAAGTGTTTCCAAGCAACATGAGAATTCAATCCAAGGAGCCAAATAGAGTCCAACTATTGTGTATTCAATTCAAGTAGCCAAATAGAGCCCAAATGGTTTGTATTCAATCCAAAGAGACAAATAGAGCCGAACTGGTGTGTATTCAATCCAAATTGTCAAAGCAACACCAAAAGGTGTGTGAATTCAATCCAAAATGCAAGTGATTTTCGAGCTATGAGTGAAAACAATGAAAAATTGGCAATACATGAGAGAAAAAATGCGGGAGAAGAGCGCAGGTTATTTTCTAAATTTTGTGTTCAGTAGAGGCGCGCACGTGCTAGGAGCGCATGCACGCCTATGTTGAACGTTGCATAGTTCGATGGGTAACATTTACTTCATTTATTTCCCAATAAATCTATATGTGTCAGTTTATTCCTAGAGCCCCTCCCCCATAAAGGCCTTTAGTCCCTCTTCTAAACCACAATCCCTACGTGCATAAGTGCTTCTAGGTGTTTAGGGGTTTTGGGGTATAAGGATTGTAGGTTAAGTGTTAAATGTTATAGGGATTGTAGGTAAGTTATGGGGTTAAAGGTTATATAAAAATAAAAATCTACCAATATTAAAATGTGAATTATGATTGGTTAAAATTATACAAGCTATGAAAAATTGAATGTACAAATTAACATGGAAATTTAACTCATAAAGAAATCAAGATAACTTGAAATATATATTCAAAAGTTGATTTTCTATCAACCATACATCCTGACCAATATGAATCTTTACACCCACATATCTTAGGGTCTTTGCTTCTATTGCGCAACCCCTATTCATCCAATTACTTGTTAATTATAATGTGCCATGCCTTGGGTGCCTTCTTTAGGCCATATATAACCTTCTTCAGTGTGCAAACAAGATGCTCCTACCTTGGAACTTGAAGAAATTGTGGTTGATATGTGTACACTTGTTCCTCCAAATCTACATTGAAGAAGGAATTTTCCATATCCATTTGATCAACATTCCAACTAAATTGTGCTACCAAGGATATAATTAATTGAATTATGCTCATCTTTTACATAGGAGAAAAGGTCTCTTCATAGTCGATTCCCTCTCACTTAGAGAACCCTTTTGCAACCAATTGTGCCTTATGCTTATCAAGTGTGCCATTTTATTTTTTCTTGACTTTGTACACCCATTTTCAACCAATGGGTCTCTTCCCTAGTGGAAGCTCTATGATATTTCAAGTTTGATTTTTCATTTGAATCTCATGTTTGGTTTCCATGGCATTCCATTCAATTTTCCCTATTCCCTCCTCAAACACCTATGGCTCATTAAATCCCTAAACGTTGGCCATGAAAAAAAAAATTACCATGTTTGTTTTATGTTTTCTCTTGCCCCTTGATGATATTCCCTTAATCATTTCTCCCACCAGAATATCCGTAATGACTTGTTGAGCCACCAGTATGGCCTCTTCTTGGGGCCCTCCTCATCGAAGTCAGTATTGTCACTATGACTTGTCTTACCTCTACCTGTTTTATACGAATGCTAATTTTCATTGTTTGCATCAAAAATTATCGTAGACTTCACATCCTCAAAATATTTCCCCATTTTGGGTGGATCTTCTTGAATCTTGACACTTGTATCCTTCACCACAACAGGTTTGTCCATGGAAATTTTGAAATCTAAAGAATCTTTGAAAGGTTGAACTTCTTCATCAACTATGAAATATCTATTGAATATCAATTGATTGGTGTTAACATAACCCATCCTATAATATTTATATATGTCGTTGTACCCTATGATCATCAATTTTTCTCTCTTAGGGTCTAACTTGGTTCTTTTCTCATCTTGGATCTCGGCATGGAAAATATAACTAAATACCCTAGGATGAATGACTTTAGGATTCCTACTAGACGATGCTTCATTTGCGGTGTTCTGCTTCACCACCATCATTAGAGATCTATTTAATAGATATAATATTGTAAACAATTCCTCATCCTACAACCTATTTGGAACAAACATGTTCTCCATCTTACACATGGTCATCTATTTAATAGCATGGTTCCACCTCTCAACCACACCATTCTATTATGGGGTGTAGGGTGTAGTGAACTGTATTTTTGTTTGATTCTTATTACAAATGTTATTGAATTATTTGGAACAAAGTTCTTTGTTATCATTAGACACGAGTGCTAAGATGACATCCTAACTCTTTTTTCTTGAAAATTTTGAAATTCATTAAACACTTTATCCTTCAATTTCATAAAATACACCCACACTTTCCTATTGTAGTCTTCAACAAAAATAAGGAAATACATGAACATTTTCCTACTATAGTCGTCAATAAAAAGAAAGAAATACTGAACACTAGTGTTGGATTCCATGTTCATTGGTCCAAAAATGTTTACATAAACCAATTAAATGACTTTGTTTTCTCCCCGGACTTGTCCTTCCTCAAATGGTGCTCTATGCTTCTTTCTCATCTAAAAAGATCCAAAAACACCCTATATTTGTGCTTGGATATCAAGAAGTCCTTCTACCATAATACCTCGAGCCATATGAGAAAGGTAGGTTAAGATTACGTTCCCATATAATCAATTTCAAAGAGTACTTATATTTGATGTACTTGTGCTTACCATTGCAAGCTCTATGAACTGTCCAATGTTGAATAGTCTAAACAACCCATGATTGTCCACACCAAGAGCTATAGTCTTGTTGGTCTCCTTGTCAACTAAGTAGCATTTATGTTTCCTGAAGTTCACATCTAGATGGGGTTAACACCTTATAGTATGAATTATCAAGGGTTGAATAATCTACATGCCTAATACATAATACACATTGAGGAAAATCAAGTTCCCCATGACCCATCCTTAGTGCTCATAACCTTCTAATAGTGAGATATCACCATTCATAGGCCAAATTTCCTACATATAGGTCATGTGTGGTATTTCAAGGGATTATTGGTTTCCCTTGAGCTTCAAAATTTATATTTTAGGCCTAATTTCAACGTCTCATTCCTTTACATTCGTTTATGGCTCAAGACCTATACATAGTTCTCAAGAAAATATGATCATTTGAAGGTGAAGTATCTACTTGCAATGTCAGATGTGTTTATTGCACCGAGAGTAGCGAGGTGGTTACAAATTAGTATGGGAGAGATGTGTAATTTAATGTAGCATAACGACATCACATTATGTACCCAAAAGAAAAAGTAATTAAAAACATTTATGTTAGCTCATAAAATAAAAAGTGAAAACCAATTAAAAATCCATATCTGCTCATAAAACAAAATTTTAAAACCAGATAAAAACTCATTAAAAAAATAATACCTCGAGAAATAGGATGCCTCTCAGTGCTTGATAGATACACGTTTAGGATGGATCTTTGTTGGTTCAAGGAAACAATCATATGCTAATGATACCATGATGTCATAGTCATCATCAATAGCACAATGATACCCTCAAAATGGTATATGTTCTTGGTGTAGGAAGCCTTGTTATCCCTAAATGGATGTAACATTCCTTTCAGTCCCGAGCTTCAAGTCTCCTACCATGACAATGTCCAAACCTCCAATTCCAAATACTTGGATACATAGTGCCATGGAATCATGGATATCCCTGCAAAGTCATACATGGTGCTTTGAGACATTTTTCATGGCTTTGGATTCCTCAATGGTTTCTTTAGGTCCAAATGCATGTATTTTTCCCTCAAATTTCATTCCCAAGGCCTTGAGACACATACATATTTATCCAAGCCACCTAATTGCACCAACATCCCTAATCATAACCTATTGGCACACTCAAGAAGCCATGTGTAGTTGGTTGAGGAAACCTTCTTAGTCTTTGATGGCTAGAATACTTCTTCAAGGCCCAAGGTTTTGATATCCTCCACTAAGCATGTCCAAGGACCCAAGACATAAATATAGAGCATCATGAATACCATTGACAAAGTCATGTGTGGTGTGCTTTGAAGCATTTTTCATGGATCTAGATGCCTCAATGCTTTCTTTAAGGATAAAGTCAAAGTACTCTTCCCTAGAGCATCATCCTAAAGGCCCCGAGACATGTACATACTACTTAAAAATACCGAATGGCACTAATATCCTCAATCATAGAGTAATGATACCCTCAAGATGTCATGCTGTTAAATTTTCAGTATTAAATCACAATACTATAGGATCTTTGCTGAGAGAATAACATCTACAGTATATCAATGCATGACAATCATAATATGACAAGCATCACAAGCATCACAAGAATCAAAAGCATAGAGACAAGAGACACAGAGTTTCCGTGGGGAAAACCCTAAGGTGAAAAACCCCACAACTTCCTCAGAGATAGAGAGAGCAATGGCTCAACCAAAATACAACCAAATAATACAGAGATAGTCTCCTAGCAGATGATCCTCCTCCTCCTCACTAGTGCGCCACTTTTCAGAGAGAGAGATAGATACTTTTCCGAGTGAGTAAAGTAGAGATCTCCTATCTCTATTTATACTCACCTTTTTGCCCAGTGACATACTGGGGCCGACTTGTCTACTTGAGTACATCCACATTATATTATATATTAAATAGGGACGACCCCATAAGGTGGTCTAATAACCCATCGGCAAGTACACACACTTGCGACACTTGTCAATCCACATGACGACACTTCCTTATAGAGGAATAACACATCTCTTATAAGGGTACAATAAATATATATATATAATACACAGATGAAATACATTCCGAAGTTACATATACATCAACACTCCCTCTTAACTAGGAAGGTATTTCTCGACACAGATCTGCTAGACAAGTCTTCTTCTCTGGATCATCGTCATCGTCATCGTCACTGCTGCTGCTATCTCATCCAATCTCTGTCTCTACTCGTCATAGGAAGTTCTACAGAGCCAGTCCTTTTTCATACTGGATGTAGGCCCACCACCTGCAGGTCTTCGTCATCACTGGCCATACTGTGGAATCCTCAGGACTTTTACGTGCGTCACAAAACCTCGAAAGAGCATTTGCCAGATGTCCCAGGGCACAGATTACATGCCATAGGAAAAACCTCGAAAGACCATCTGCAAATCTCCCAGGGCACAAATTATATGTGACCTCACCACAAAACCTCGCAAGAGCATCCCAGGACTGATTACGAGCACACAGCTCAACCTATCGGATCTCCCAGGGCACAAATTACATGTGGTCATGGCAAAACCTCGCAAGAGCATCCCAGGACTGATTACGAGCACACAGCTCAACCTATCGGATCTCCCAGGGTACAAATTACATGCCATAGGACAAAACCTCGAAAGAGAATCTGCCAGATATCCCAGGGCACAAATTACATGCCATAGGCAAAACCTCGAAAGACTATCTGCAGATCTCCCAGGGCACAAATTATATGTCCTTCCAAGCAAAACCTCGAAAGAGCATTTGCCAGATGTCCCAGGGCACAAATTACATGCCATAGGCAAAACCTCGAAAGACCATCTGCAAATCTCCCAGGTCACAAATTACATGCTTATCTGCACAACCTGATCCACGACCACAGAGTATCAAACTGATACTCACCATACATCATCCTGATGTACCCATGATCATCTTGATCATCATCACTGCAACATCCTGCTGCATGTCATCTGGAGCAACATCCTGAAGCTCGTCATCTATGATCATCCTGATCATCAATGCATCTACCTGATGCATAC
Organism: Larix kaempferi; assembly: GCA_027924585.1. Taxonomy (NCBI): domain Eukaryota; kingdom Viridiplantae; phylum Streptophyta; class Pinopsida; order Pinales; family Pinaceae; genus Larix; species Larix kaempferi. The sequence goes on from BSBM01001329.1 coordinate 7,577,318, forward strand.
CAAGTATCTACCTGATACATATCATCATACATGATCCTCCTGATCATCAATGCATCTACCTGATGCATACCAAGTATCTACCTGATACAAATACAAATACATGATACATATCACCACACATGATCCATCTGATCATACAACGTATCCACCTGATACATACACAGATACATGGTCCAAGCATCCAACATGATGCATATACAAAATACATACACATGATCCAACTGATCATATCCAGCATCTACATGATGCATACATACATACAAAAATGATCTAACTGATCATATCCTGCATCCAACATGATGCGTACATACATACATAAATGATTCAACTGATCATATCCAGCATCCAACATGATGCGTACATACATACAAAAATGATCCAACTGATCATATCCAGCAGAAACCAGAACATCATCCTGATGCTCATCATCCAGCGCTTACATCCACAGCCATGTGAAGGATCCTCCTTCCAACATGCTTGGAATGGCTTCAGCAAATGTGTCCATCACTTCTTCCTCGAAGTGTCCTCGATCTGAAGAACGCCAAGCCTCTCTCTGAAGTACTCGAACTTCACCCTGGCTAGTGGCTTCGTCAACACATCTGCAATCTGCTCGTCCGTCGCAACATACAGGAGCTTCACAGCTCCTCTCTGCACCATATCCCTGATGTAGTGATATTTGATCTCTATGTGTTTCGACCTGTCATGAAACACTGGGTTCTCGGACAGCTTCACACAGCTCTGGTTATCACAGAAGATACCAGTAGCCTCCAACGGGAGATCAAATAACTCAGACAGTAGCTTCCGTAGCCATACTGCCTCACAACTAGCTGAACAGGCTGCAACATACTCTGCCTCAACTGTACTCAGTGCTACGCAGGACTGCTTCCTGCTAAACCAAGAGATCACACCTGATCCCATACTGAAGCAACACCCAGATGTGCTCTTCCTATCTGCAGCACTGCCAGCCCAATCTGAATCAACATAACCCAGCAGGTTAAACTTTTGATTCGCCTCGTATCTGAGCCCATAATCCACTGTACCCTTCAGGTACCTCAGAACATGCTTTACAGCAACCAGGTGAACACTCCTTGGATCCGTCAGGAACTGGCTCAATGTGTTCACAGCAAAGCAAATATCTGGTCTCGTGTTCGTCAGGTACATCAAGGACCCAATCATCTGACGATACATAGAAACATCAACTGGCTCAGATGAAGCATCACAAAGAAGCTTCAGATTCGATGCCATAGGTGTGTCCATGGCCTTGCAATCCATCATCCCAAATCTCTTCAGGATATCTACTGTGTACTTCCCTAGACCAAGGAAGATCCCACCTGCATTCTGCCACACCTCCATACCTAGGAAATAGTGCATCATTCCCAAATCTTTCATATCGAATTCAGCTGCAAGCTTCCTCTTGGTATCTGCAATCATTCTGTCATCTCCTGTCACAAATAGGTCATCCACATATAGTAGTAGAATCACAGGATTCCCTTCCTCAACCTTGTAGTAAAGGTTGGAATCCGCTTTACTCTTGGTAAAGCCCAAACTAGATAGGAAATTGTCCATCCTACCATACCAGGTTCTGGGAGCTTGCTTCAAGCCATACAAGGCTTTCTTCAATCTGCATACATAAAATTCCCTATCATGTATTTCAAAGCCGAGTGGCTGTTCCACATATACTTCCTCTTCTACTACACCGTTCAGGAAAGCAGTCTTGACATCCATCTGGTGTATCTTCCACTTCATTGCTGCAGCCAGGGCAAGTACTGTTCTGATGGAAGTATATCTGGCTACAGGTGCAAAGGTTTCTTCATAGTCTATTCCTTCCTTCTGAGAGAAACCACGAGCTACGAATCTTGCTTTATATTTTTCCACACTGCCATCTGCAGCATGCTTGATTTTGTAGATCCACTTGGAAGTCACAACAGACTTCCCTTTAGGTCTTGGGACAACATCCCAAACATCATTCTTCATAATTGATTGGTATTCCTCAACCATAGCATCCTTCCATTCTTTCTTTTCTGCTGCCTCTTCATAACTGGAAGGCTCTTTGTTCATGATGTCACAGAGTAAAGCAACATAACTGGTGTGTGATCTGGCTCTCTTCTTTGCTCTGTGTTCTTCTTCTGGAATGCCAAATCTTTCTGCATCATGAATGAGCTCTCTAGCCCATGCAGGTTTCCTCTTGTGAGAGTTATCCTCACGGGGTGGATCTACAGGTTCTTGTGGATCTTCAAACTCACGAGCAGTTTCTGGAACTGCTTCAGTCATGGTAGTGTCCTGAAATCTTGTTTCCTTAGGTTCTTCATAAACTTCGGTAGGTGCCTTTCTTGATTTGATGAATGCTGAATTCTCATCAAATGTTACATCCCTGCTGACATCAATCTTCTTGAACCCTGGAAAATATATTCTGTAAGCCTTCGAGCTTTCACTATAACCCACAAAGATACCCTTCTTTCCTGAAGGATCTAGTTTAGTCCTCTTCTCCTTTGGGACATGAGTGTATACTGGACAACCAAATATTCTGAGATGGCTGACTTCAGGTTTCTTACCAGAAAAGACTTCTTCTGGTGTCTTGTTGTCCAATATCTTGTGGGGTGTTCTGTTCTACACATATACAGCTGTTCTAGTTGCTTCTGCCCATAGATGCATAGGAAGATCCTGGTCATGCAACATTGCCCTTGCTGCTTCCATGATAGTTATGTTCTTCCTTTCTGCAACTCCATTCTGTTGAGGATTATAAGGAGCAGTCAACTCCCTCTTAATCCCTGAATCACTGCAAAGCTTCTTGAAGTCATTTGAGGTGAATTCTCCACCATTGTCAGATCTGAATGTCTTGATTTTCTTGTCAGTTTGATTCTCCATCAAGGTTTTGAATTCCTTGAATTTATCAAGCACCTCATCTTTGCCCTTCAAGAAGTATACCCAAGTCTTCCTGGAGAAGTCATCAATGAATGATACATAGTAAACATACCCACTTAGGGAACTGGATGACATGGGGCCACATACATCTGAGTGGATGATTTCCAGGATGTCTTTTGCCTTGCTTTCACTGCTTGGGAAAGCCTTCTTAATGTTCTTACCTTTTGCACATCCTTTGCAAACACCTTCATGTTTGGTCTTGATTTCAGGAAGACCTTCTACAGCCTTACTTGCAATTGGAAGTGCTCTATAGTGCATGTGAGCAAGTCTCCTATGCCAAAGTTCACTTGGCTCCATGGATTCATGTATCATGGCATGTTCAGGTTGACCCTTTAGTTTATACAAGCCTCCCTCTTGCTCTCCAATCACTACTGCATCATCCATGGTCTTTCCCTTTGGCCACATTAGTACTTGGCCATCAACAAATGCAACTCTCATACCTTTTGCATCTAAAGCAGAGATGGAGAGTAAGTTCTTCTTGAGTCCAGGTACATAGAGGATTTCCTTCATCTTCAGAGATTTTCCAGAATCTAGGTTGTAAGAAGCTTCACCACTTCCTTTGATTGGATATTGATAATCATCCCCAAGTTTCACCTTATGGGGTGATTCATGTTCAGAAAGGTTCATAAAAGATTCCTTGAACCCAGTCATGTGTTTGGAAGCCCCACTATCAATCAACCAATCATTACAACCATGGGAGATGGTACCAGTGAGTGCAGAGATTAAAACATACTCTTCTTCACTTGATGAGTCATCATCACTACTGCTTTCTGCCTTAGCCTTCTTCTTTGGGGGTTCATCATCTTCGGCAGCATGAGCATGAAATCTTCTTTTGCTGCCCTTCTTCTTCTTACTGAAGCTGTTGTTGTCTTTCTTCTTCTTGGGACAATCTGAAGCAAAATGTCCCTTCTCATTGCAAGTGAAGCATCTGAGTTCTTTCTTATCTTTATGATAATGATGATGGTGAGAGAATCTTCTATTATGAGATGAATCCTTCTTGGATTTACTTCTTTTAGTGTGAGCTGCAAGAGCTTGATCTTCACCTCCCATCTTTTCCTCTACTGCTTCCAATTGTTCCTTGATCTGAGAGACCCTTGAAAAATAGGATTGAATGGTTTCTCCATTCTGAAACTTTACTGCTTTCAATTGGTTCCGCAGGGTCATCTTCCGATTTATGTTCTTTCCTTCAAATAGCTTGGTCAAGGATTCAAACATCTCCTTGGGTGTCTTGAGAGAAGACACATGGGGTATGAGATGGTCTTTGATAGAATCAGCAATGATTCTCTTTTCCTTGACCAAGTTCTTCTTGTGCAATGCCTTGGCCTCTTCATCCTCTGGGATAGGGATGTCTTCTTTCACATATGAGTCCAACTCATTCTCTTCCAGGATTAGCCCAATCCTATACTTCCAGGCTCGGAAGTTATCAGCCCCTTCAAGCTTATCCTCAAGCTTGGTGTGAAGAGACATCTTTAAGAGTACTTCAAATGGAAATAGAAAAGTTTTAGAACTTACCACTTGAAGTGCTGAAAACTGGATCTGGTCCCGGATTAGGGTTTGTCAGAGAAACCCTAAAAATTCAAAAAGTGAATTTCAAAATTCCGAAAGGATAGAAAGATGCGCCTTGGAGAGCTAATCAGCCTAGTACATTCAGAATTTGAGATCAGCAAAGTCTTGCCCTTCAAAATTGCCTTTTTGTCCTCCCGGGTTCACTAGGGAGAGCCCTGAATTAGGGTTTGAGTTTCCCGGAGATCTACCCAGCCAAAAATCTCGATCCAAAGCTCAAACCTTCGATTTTTGCAAGGCGCTTCCAGCTGTACCTTCAGTTTCCAGAAATTCCTATTTTTGTGGAAACCCTAATTTTTAGGGCCAAATCTGAAAATGCTCGGAACTGAATTCTAATTGGACAGATAGATGCGCCTTGATGAGTAGATCCAATCTACTATACTGAATTTCAAAAATCTGTGGAGAGAAACCCAATAAACAAGCAATACAAGCTTCCGTCACTGCAAAATGTCTTCTTCTCAGTTAAGCTCTGATACCATGTTGAATTTTCAGTATTAAATCACAATACTATAGGATCTTTGCTGAGAGAATAACATCTACAGTATATCAATGCATGACAATCATAATATGACAAGCATCACAAGCATCACAAGAATCAAAAGCATAGAGACAAGAGACACAGAGTTTCCGTGGGGAAAACCCTAAGGTGAAAAACCCCACAACTTCCTCAGAGATAGAGAGAGCAATGGCTCAACCAAAATACAACCAAATAATACAGAGATAGTCTCCTAGCAGATGATCCTCCTCCTCCTCACTAGTGCGCCACTTTTCAGAGAGAGAGAGAGATACTTTTCCGAGTGAGTAAAATAGAGATCTCCTATCTCTATTTATACTCACCTTTTTGCCCAGTGACCTACTGGGGCCGACTTGTCTACTTGAGTACATCCACATTATATTATATATTAAATAGGGCCGACCCCATAAGGTGGTCTAATAACCCATCGGCAAGTACACACACTTGCGACACTTGTCAATCCACATGACGACACTTCCTTATAGAGGAATAACACATCTCTTATAAGGGTACAATAAATATATATATATAATACACAGATGAAATACATTCCGAAGTTACATATACATCAACACATGCGTGGCTGGTGGATGAAATATTCTTATCCTTGGATGGCTAGAAGATTCATTTAGGTCCATAGGATCAACTCTCCTCCCTTGACTATGTCCAACGTCCTAAGGCCCTAAGACATAGATATATATTTCCACATATATCCCTATGAGATAATGCATGGTTCCTCGAGAAATTTCTCATGGCTTTGGATGACTCAATGGTTGATTTAGGGCCGAATGCATGCTATTATTCCCTGGAAAACCATTTCCAATGCCCTAAGACATGTAGATACTAAGTTCAAAACCATATAATCGCACTTCCATCCTTAATCATAGGACAATGATACCTCAAGAGGCCATGTGTAGTTGGTGGAGGTAACCTTCTTATCCCTAGATGGATATAAGAATCCTTCAAGGCCCAAGTCTTATGTCTCCTCCCTTGACCATGTCCAATGCACTAACTCCCCAAGACTTGGATACATAGCACAATCGATACCCCTACAAAGTCTTATTTGGTGCTTTTAGACATTGTTCATGGCCGTGGATGTCTAAATGGTTTCTTTATGGCCAAAGGCATGATATTCTTCCATAAAACATCATTCCAAAAGCCTTGATCATGCACATACATATTGCTAAAAAACAATTCATGGTATCGACAGCCTTAATCATAGGCCAATGATACCATTAAGAGGTCATGTGTGGTTAGTGGAGGAAATCATCATAGCTCTTTTTGGATAGAATATTCCTTTAGGGCCCAAGGTTCAGGTCTCTCTCTCTTTGACTATCTCTCTAAACTAGATATGGGTTATAGGTTTTAAGGGTTGGGTGTTTGATGATAGAGTTTAGGGTTGATGAGAATTAGAGGTTATAAGGGTTGGGGTTGATTTTTATTTGACTAGATACTTTAGAGGTTAGAATTACGTGGTTAGGATTATAGGGGTTAATGGATATATATCATTATGTGTTAGTATTTAGGATTTTTAGTGGCTATACTAGTTTAGGATTATAGTGGGCCAAGAGTTATGGTGGTTAGTTGTACTAGGGACTAGGGATTGCAATGGCTAGGGACTAAGGGTCAATGGTTTGGGGATTGAGATATAGGGGTCATGGATTTATGGTTACAAAGGTGAATATTTGTATGTACATGAGGATAATGTGATTTAGTGATTTTGTGTAATAATATATCTCCTAACCATTGTGGTGAAAGAGAGAAGAGAGGGGTGAGTGAGGGAGGAGGGATTGGGTAGAGTGGAAGAAAGTGCGGGGGATTGGGTGGATATGAAGAGGGAGGGGTAGGGTTATAGAGAGGGAGGGGGGGTTTAGGGAGAGATAAATAAAAATCAAGGTGTGAAAAAGAACACGTGCGCGCATCAACATGTGTACGCATAGAAATGCGTGCACACCTCTACGCGTACGTGCCACTACGCGTGCGCATATCTATGCATGCACATATCTACGTGTGCATGCATCTATGCATGCACGCATTTGTGTGCACGCGTGTTTGGATTCAAAACTTTTTTGGCACCCTTGCAGGTTTGGTATTAGCTTTGGATTGCCAAACCTTTAGGCTCGATCTGAGTTATGGTAGAACACACCAATTTCTGTAACTTCATGTTTTTCACGCTTAGTTCTGCATATGCTCCACTTGTGCAATACTGATGAAATTGCACACACTTGTCGAGCTCTGTGTACAGATTCTAACTATATATTTTTTGAATAAATTTGTTATTGTTTTCTATTTTTAATTCATTTTTAACTGCACTCATGTTAAATTTGTAAAAAAAAATAGGTATTTTATTTGGCCTATAACTTTTTATTGGCTTACATATTTTGAGAATGGAAAAGAACCCGCACAAGAGTACAAGAATACCTACAAGCTAAAAAAAACATTTTTTGATTATGTTCAGAACATGATATGGTGGACCAACACTCGACCATGTCGTTTTAAGGCTTCACTCACTTTCGTAATTTAAAAAATATATAAAATTAACTTTTGAAATTTTGGAAAAATAGCCCTTGCCTACGCCTCTACATATTTTTTTCCTCATAAATTGACAATTTACATATAACAAATCGGTGGACAAACACAAACATATGCATTATGTTTAAGAGAAAAAATAATGTACCAATCTTAAAATAATGAAATTTTGGGGTGGTTATACCACTTTTCCATATATAAAAGTTATATATTCCGGAAGGTGACCAGTTTGTCTACGTTTCATCTTTTTACACCTAATTCTAAAAAAAATTGTAGGTACCTCTACTAATTTATTTTAATGATACGATTTATGTTTTTCCATCATGCCATTGCAACTAAGGTGTCATAAGTGGGTATCATTACCTTGCACCAGCCTATAGTTTTATCAAATTGCTCTCATTTTAAATTTTAAATTAATAAAAAATTATATTTTGAACAATGTGATCAGTTTGGAATTAGGTTTTGTGTAATTAACCTAATGGTTAAGAGTAAAAATAATACAATCATTTTAAAATTGAAAAATTATAAAATAAATTCTACATACTCTAAAACTATGAAAATCATCTCGATACTTTCCGCATGAGCTTTGAAAGAAACCCTAGGAATTGAGGAAGATTAGCGGCAGAGATCTGTTCATCCGTAGGCCTGGCCTGATAGTGGCAGGATGATAGAGGTCTGCATTCTGGCGATCTAGCAGATCAGGGTGGGGGGCCTCCCTCCATGCGGTCTAAAATGGGGACCAGTAACCCTAAGTACTCACCTCCTGAAGGAGGATTGGTAGGAATAGATAGTGCTGAAATGAATAATTCTGAGAAACGATCAAAGCAGAGGATGGGGATGGGTGGCTACCTCCCCAAATCCCAAAATATCCCAGCCATTCAAATCAGATCTGAAAATATTCAAGAAAGAATCGAACAATGGCGTGAGAAATCCCTAATAGGAAAATTTGTGGGGGTATGGACTCGAGAATGGGATTTGGTGCGATGGATCAAAATTACTTGGAACCCTACAGGGAACTATGACCTACAATTGTGTGCCAAGGGTTTTTTCACCATTATTTTCTTCAACATTGAAGATCGAGATAGAATTCTAGAGGGAGGACCCTATTTTTTCTTCTCGGTTGGCCTATACCTTAGGCCCTAGAAAGAAAGGTTCAACCCTAAAATGGAGGACATTATAGTTGGCCCAGTATGGATCCGGCTATTCTCCCTACCTTGTGAATACTAGGATATGGAAATCTTGCAGGATATTGGCAACACTATTGGGGAATTCGTAAAAGTGGCTGACCAAACTAAACAACAAAGGTATACTGCTTATGCCCGCATCTGTGTCTACATGGATCTATCGAAAGAGCTGCCATAAGCTATCAGCCTAAACTAGGAGGGAGAGGAATGGGTTCAGTCATTAGACTACAAGCAGCTTATGTTTCGATGCTGACTGTGTCACGAATATGGGTACCTGAGTTGAAACTGCCCCCAAATTTCACAACCTTCTCTCTCCTCTAAGAAAGGCCCAAAAGGGGAAATCGACAAGGAAGGGTTTACTCAGGTTTGGAATATGAACAGAAACAGACCGACAGGACAACAAAAAATGGTTAAGGAGACTCGAGGCAAAGGGGTTGCAACCAACAATCCCTTCCAAATCTTGGAAGAATCGTGGGAGGAGATGGAAGACGGAGGGAACACGAGCGAATCAAAATCAAAACATATGGAAGGTATTGTAGAAGTAGTGGATCATTTCTAGGTACTTGGAAATCAAATGGAGGCAATGGAAGAAGACGATGACAAGGATATGGAATTGGGGGAGCTCGACCTGGATGAGATCGAGAAAGAATGTGAAAAGAAGGGGAAAGGGCATGTCTCTCGAAATCAATTGGAACTTCTTCAAGAGACGATTATTAGAATAAAAGCATCCAGACAATTGGGGATAGCACCAGACCCTCAGAAGGGAAACAAAAGGAAATCCCCAGAGGAAGATCTGAAAAGAGGAAGAAAGACAAACAAACAAAGAATAGCAGAGATAGGAATAAAATTAATAGATTCTGGCCAGTATCCCACGATAATGGAATCCTTCTCAGAATTCAATAAGGTTAATCAATGAAGCTTATATCTTGGAATATTCGGGGATGCAACCATCCCAAAAAATTAGAGACCTTAGCAAGAAAGATTAAGCAGGAAAAACCAAATATTCTTTTCCTTCAAGAGACAAAGTGTAGTTCATAAATGATGGAGAAAATGAAGCAGAAAATTTGGAGAGGCAGTGAGCTCATGGTTAATGACGCTCTAGGGATGGAAGGAGGTATGGCTGTCTTATGGCAACCTGATTCCCTATGTCTTTCGACATGGTGGGATAACCGTTTCTCTCTGAGTGCCAGTTTTATAGATCATGCTTCTGGGATTTTAGGACAGTTGGTGAATATCTATGGCTCGAGTGCCTTCCCCAAGAAGCCAGCCTTCCTTCAGTACTTATCCTAGCTGAAGGATCGTGCCTCTGTTGGATCGTGGATTATCGGAGGATATTTCAATCTGATCTCTTCCCTAGAAGAGAAAAAAGGGGGCATGAGAGCCTTGCATAAACACTGGGAATTATTCAGAGATTTTATCTCCCAAGGTCCCTTCATTGACATCGAAATGGGCAATGGTTTATATAACTGGAACAATAAGCATGGGGGAACCCACCTTGCGGCTTCCAGAATCGACATATTTCTTGCCACTGAGGATTTAGTCAGAGATGGGGGGGAGTCCCACGCCAATGTCCTTGCCTCTGCTAGCTCTGACCATTGGCCCATTTGCCTCCAATGGGAATGGTCCAATGCCTTTTTATTCAAACCTTTCAGATTTGAGCAATTTTGGCTAAAGCACAAGGACTTCAAGGTATTGGTTGAGCAATGGTGGCAGGAGCTAGTCCCCCACATGGAAACCAAGATGTATTAGTTCCAAGAAAAATTAAAGGCTCTCAAGGCCATGATCAGATCTTGGAATAAATAAGACTTTGGTCACATCTTTCAAGACAAAAAGAAACTGTTGCAATAAATTGATCTTTTTCACAGGAAAGGCATGGAAGAAGGTTGGAATGATGACCTCAAAGAGCAATAATAAATCTGTTAAATCATCTAGAACTCAGGGAAAAACAAGAAGTGATCTATTGGAGGCAAAAATCCAAAAACCAGTGGCTTCAAGAAGGGGATAAGAACACTAAATTCTTCCATAACACCATTATTCACAACACACATAAATTGAAGATCTATAAACTTCACAAAATGAATGGTAGCCAGGCTGAATCCAGGAAAGAAATTGAAGATGAGATAATCCTCCACTTTGAAGGTATCCTCAAGGAAGATCGCAGAGATAGAAGCAAAGAAATTGCTCAGATTACTAGGCTTGTCCCCAGACTGATCACCCATGAACACAACAAAATCTTGAACAAACCAGCCACCATGCAGGAGGTTGAAGATGCTATGCAAAAGGTGGCTCTTGGAAAATATCTAGGTCCAGATGGATTCACCACAAATTTCTTCCATTTCTTTTGGGACGTGATAAAATAGGAGGTTCTGGCTATTGTGGAAGAATATCATAGATGTCGTGGAGTCCTGAAGGCATTCAATGCCACCTTTCTTTCCCTTATTCCGAAGGAGGACGTTGTGGAAGTGCCTAGCAAGTTATAATTGATTTCTTTATGTAATGTCATCTACAAAATAATCACCACGGTCATATCCAACCGTTTAAAGCCATTGCTTCCTATCCTAATTAGCCTAGAACAATCTGACTTTGTTGAAGGTAGACAGATTCTAGATGGAATCATCTTAGCTCAAGAGACCATTCACTCCCTGAAGATCACAAACAAACCAGGTATGATGATCGAACTCGATATTGCAAAATCCTTTGATAAATTAAGTTGGCAATATATGCGAGGTATGTTGGAGGCTTTTGGTTTCGATCCAGACTGGATAGAATGGATTATGAATCTAGTAACTACCCCCTTCTTTTCTATCCTGTTGAATGGTTCACCAACAAGGCTCCTTCAATTGCCCTGTGGTATTAGACAAGGGGATCCTCTATCCCGTTTTCTCTTTATCCTTATGGAGGAAGGGCTTGGAAAACTTCTCCACAGTAAAGCAGATGCAGGTGAGATCATAGGTTTGAATTTCCATGATGGTATGTTGAAACAAACACACCAACAATTTGTCGATGACACTATGTTAATGGGGCACCCTTCAGTCCAAGAAGCTCGAGGCTTTAAAAAAATATAAAATCTTTTTGAAAAGGCCTCGGGGCTCAAAGTTAACCCTGAAAAATATCAGGTCTTCTTCTTCAACACTTCCAATGTTACCCAGTGCAACATTCTTCGTATCCTAAACTTCTCAAAAGTCTCTCTTCCAGCAAAATAATTGGGAGCACCGCTATTGGAGGGAACTATTTGGAGAATTTCTTGGCAAGACCTTCTAGATCTCCTACGAAGCAGACTCAATAGTTGGACTACTTGACCTCTCAACTTCCCTAGCTGGCTAACTCTGGTTAAATCCATCCTGCAGGCAATGTTGATTTACTTATTTTCTTTGCTTTCAGCTCCCAAGTCAATCCTTAAGGAAATAAGGAGAATCCAACGCAAATTTTTGTGGGGAGGAAGGGAATCCAAGTCGAAGTTTTCCTTGGTCAAGTGGGATGCTTTATGCATCCCTAAGGAGCATGGAAGTCTTGGCCTCATATATCCAGAGGTGGTTAGTGAAATTCATGGATTCAAAATTTGGTGGAGATGGTGTAATCACAACTAGGAGCCTTGGGAAAATCTTGGGAAGGTAAAGTATGCTAGGGACCATAAAGCTAACCAACTGATTAGGTACAATGAAGAGAAGGTGGGATCTCACATCTAGATGAAATCCCATAAAGGACATAAGATGGTTCAGGACCACAGCTTCTGGGAAATTGGAAATGGGGAGCTGGCTAACTTTTGGGATGACTCATGGAATCAATTCCCCAAACTTGACCTTGATCCAAGATGGCATAATATCAGAGCTCAGGGTCTGACAAAGGGAAAGTCAAAGTCTTCCATTATTGGACCAACCAATCCTCAGAGATTCAAAGATTCTGGTTGGACCAACATTGGTGGAATGGGTTAACTAATGAAGAAGACTACAGATCTTTTGGTGACGTGCTCCATGAAATATACATCCGCTGAAGAACAAGACCAGATAAGCTAAGGTGGGGATACAGATAGAAGGGGGTCTTCAGCATTAAGGAGGCTTATGACCTCCGAAGCAACAAAGAGGAAGGGGGTGAATCTATGCGGAGGAAACTTTGGAATATGAACTCTTGGCCAAAAACGATGATTTTTTGTTGGCTGGTAGTTTGGAAAAGAATCCTAACTGGCGAGAACCTTAAGAAAAGAGGAATTAAAGGTCCCTCGTGTTGCCCCTTATGCAAAAATAGCGAGGAAATGATAGCACACCTTCTGGATGAATGTTCCTTTTCTTCATGTCTTTGGGATAGAGGTGTCATGCTCTTCAGAAAAAGTGATCGTTCGCAAGGAAAACCGATCCAAACTCTGCGAATATGGAATGATCAATCCTTTAGTAATTCAATTCTTGCTTTAATATGGTAGATGTTTCCTGGAATGGTTTGCTGGAGTCTTTGGAAGGAAATAAATTAAAGGATCTTCAGAGACAAGAGTCATCGAGAAGATGAAGTGTGGGAAAAATTGGTCCGAAACATCTAGGAAACCATCAGAAGTAGACAATGGACTGATGCGGACAAATATCTCTCAAAGAGCGAATCCCTTATCGTGGCTGGATGGGGTCTGGGCCGTAATGATATGAACATTCTGCAAAGGTGAGATAAGATTTGCAGACCTATAAATCCAAATATCTGGGCTCCACCAGGAAGGAACAAGTATAAACTAAATTTTGATGGAGCATCTCGTGGCAACCCGGGTATTGCTGGATAACCATCTTGAAGGTTTTCTATGGTTATCTCAGCCACGACACCAATAACTCTGCTGAAATTGATGGCCTCATTCTTAGTTTTTCATAAATTTCAATCTGATCTAGGATCTTAACTGAGAGAATAACAGGTACAACATATCTACAGCATATCAGTCATGGACATAATAATGCAAGCACACAAGAGACACAGAGTTTTATCGGGGAAAACCAAGAAGGTGAAAAAACCCGCAACTTCCTCATAGATAGATAGAGCAATGATAGAACCCAAGCATAAGAGATATACTCCTAACAGCACCTTCTCCTCCTCCACTAGTGCGCCACTCTCCAATGAGTGTAAGAGTGAGAAAGTGAATGATCAAATAGAGTGCCTCCCGCACTCTATTTATACTTGAATTGCCTTGCCTAATAACCTTTACTAGGTCGGCCTCAACTTAAGCACATAACATAATGCTGACAGGGCCGACCCCCAATAGGGTGGTCTAATAACCCATCAAGTATAAGTTACGACACTTACAATATAAATGATGATACTTCCGTATAGAGGAATAATAACATCTCTATAGGAATACAATATACATATGTGAAATACATTCTGAAGTTACAAATACATCAACAATCCCTCTTAACTAGGAAGGTATTTCTCGACACAAGTCTTCTAGCACAAGTCTTCTTCTCTGGATCATCGACATTGAATCATCGTCATCGTCACTACTGCTGCTATCTCAATCAACCTCTGAACTACTCATCATAGGAAGTTCTACAAAGCCATCCCTTTGTTAGGATATTCCTATACTCCATCCTAGTCCCACCAGTATTTTGATCATTTACATTTTCAGTCATGCATGCACCTTTTAGGGTTTGCATGCATTCTAGGGTTTGCATGCATTTTGCATGCATCCCAGTCATCAGTCCAGCACCTAGCCCTCAGTTAGCCAGCCCCCAGGAGCTTCTCACTATTCAGTTTTAGCCCTCCAGTTGCTTAGTGCGCCCTTCTTCCTTGATTTTAGGGAGCAACTCACCCTTCTTCACCTACCAGTTCAGTTACACTCAGTTACACTCAGTTACATTGAGTTACACTCAGTTACACTCAGTTACATTCAGTTACTCTTAGTTACATTGAGTTACACTTAGTTACATTGAGTTACACTCAGTTACACTTAGTTACACTGAGTTACACTTAGTTACACTGAGTTACACCTACCAGAGTTAGTTTGACTGATGGTTGACAGTTACTTGAGCATTGATGACTCCACTGATGATGATGAAGACTTCCAGTTGCGCTCCGATGATCATGAGGACACCTAGTTGTGCTCCGATGACACTCCAGTGATCCTTTGATCACTCCATGAAGGCTAATTCGAATTGCCACCTTAGGCATTCGAATTCCTCATGCATTGTATTATTTATATGTCCATTTGTGATTAATAATCTTGTATGACCGAAGTATTATTGCTTCTATCTGAGTTCTACTGTACCATATTATTCTGTTGCTCATTATACTGCATGTATCACTCTTCTTCTATTTTCTTGCTTAATCATAATTATTCTCTTGTGAGATACATCATCTCTTAGATCTGCTGTGAGGATTTTCACATGGTATCAGAGCATGTTGAGAGTATTGTTTATCTCCATTCTTGAGAGTTTTTTGCAGGTTATTACCAAGATTTCGAGTTCAGCAGTTGCAGCAGAATCTGCATTTTTGCAGCAGTAGCAGTTGCAGTTATTCTATATTGTTTTTGCAGGTCTTCTACATCTTCAATGTATCCTGAATTAGAAGAAATCACTCCTCTTTCTCTATTCAACTATGATGAATGGAAACCAAAAATAATAGCATATTTAAAGAGCCATGATCTCTTTGATTGCTATTTTGAAAGAGAGTTCGAATCCTCTACAAAGAAGATTAAATGGTTGAATAAAGGTGACATGCACATTGGAAGAATGAAGCTTACTATGACTGATTACATATTGTACCCGACCATCTTTGAAATTGAAACTCCAAAAGAGTTATGGGCTCATCTGGATGAAAGATTCGGCAAAAAGAATGATGGTTTTGGTCCAAATCCCTTCAAAAGCAAGCAAGTTGATGCATTCGCTCCACTTGATGGTCTCTCAGATCATGATGCATTCGCTCCTCCTGATGGTCTCTCAGATCATGTTGCATTCGCTCCCCTTGATGATCTCTCAGATCATGAACCAGTATCATCTCATATTGAAGTTGTTGACAAAGAACTTGCAGATTCTCCGCTCATGCTCAAACTTTCTTCTCTTTTTGTGCCAGCTCACACTCTAGATATTGCAGAAGGTCCTAAATCCTGCCTTGCACCAGAGTTTGTTGGTTTGCATCATGATCACATGATTATTTCGGAGGTAACATCAGCTATTGGAGGTAATGCATTCGCTCCTCTTCAGCAAACATCTCTTATTTACTACTATATGATCATTAGCACATGCTTTCAGAAGGTTATTGAAGAATATGGCCATTGCCACCCGCTTGAGATAATTTCTCATGCATCATATGATAGTTTTGATCTCACCCCTGCTGGTTCAAAGGAGATCTCAAGAAACTGTTTTGAAAGTCTTAAATCTGATTTTGATTTCAAGCAAACATGTAATAGTTCTTTTTGGCATAATCTCACCCATGGTGGTTCGAAGGAGAAGACAAAGGACTATATGCACATTCAAAAATTTGATCCTACCTCAGCTGATTCGAATCACAGGTTCAAGGATCATTCTAATACTGTTGGATTTGTTCTCATCACATTCGATCTGAAGAGCAAGTACAAGCACATGCTTTTTGAGCATGATCCACTTCTTCCCAAGAAGAAGATACCTCCAGACATATGACCAAGCATCACACATGCTTGAGTTTGGAGCTTTTATTTTTTTTATGTGTGCCTTACAGTCTATTTTTGAGGAGGGGGTATGTTTCCCATGAAATTTTCCCACTTCCTTGGTTTATTGATTGTTATTATTCATTGTATTGGGTGACCTTTGGTCTTAGTTACCAGGGCCCAGGATGGATTAAGGGGGGGTGTTAGGATATTCCTATACTCCATCCTAGTCCCACCAGTATTTTGATCATTTACATTTTCAGTCATGCATGCACCTTTTAGGGTTTGCATGCATTCTAGGGTTTGCATGCATTTTGCATGCATCCCAGTCATCAGTCCAGCACCTAGCCCTCAGTTAGCCAGCCCCCAGGAGCTTCTCACTATTCAGTTTTAGCCCTCCAGTTGCTTAGTGCGCCCTTCTTCCTTGATTTTAGGGAGCAACTCACCCTTCTTCACCTACCAGTTCAGTTACACTCAGTTACACTCAGTTACATTGAGTTACACTCAGTTACACTCAGTTACATTCAGTTACTCTTAGTTACATTGAGTTACACTTAGTTACATTGAGTTACACTCAGTTACACTCAGTTACACTTAGTTACACTGAGTTACACTTAGTTACACTGAGTTACACCTACCAGAGTTAGTTTGACTGATGGTTGACAGTTACTTGAGCATTGATGACTCCACTGATGATGATGAAGACTTCCAGTTGCGCTCCGATGATCATGAGGACACCTAGTTGTGCTCCGATGACACTCCAGTGATCCTTTGATCACTCCATGAAGGCTAATTCGAATTGCCACCTTAGGCATTCGAATTCCTCATGCATTGTATTATTTATATGTCCATTTGTGATTAATAATCTTGTATGACCGAAGTATTATTGCTTCTATCTGAGTTCTACTGTACCATATTATTCTGTTGCTCATTATACTGCATGTATCACTCTTCTTCTATTTTCTTGCTTAATCATAATTATTCTCTTGTGAGATACATCATCTCTTAGATCTGCTGTGAGGATTTTCACACCCTTTTTCATGTTGGATTTAGGCCCACCACCTGCAGGTCTTCATCATCACTGGCCATACTGTGGAATCCTCAGGACTTATTACGTGCATCACAAACCCTCATAAGAGGATCCTAAGACTGATTACGGGCACACAGCCCAACTTATCGGATCTCCCAGGTCTTATATGTGACCCTCATCACAAACCCTCGAAAGAGAATCCCATGACTTATTACGGGCACACAGCCCAACCTATCAGATCTCCCAAGTCTTACATGCAATCCTCATCACAAACCCTTGAAAGAGCATACCAGGACTTATTACGAGCACACAACCCAACCTATCGGATCTCCCAGGTCTTAAATGTGATCTCCACTACAAACCCTCGAAATAGCATTCTAGGACTTATTATGGGCACACAGCTCAACCTATCGGATCTCCTAGGTCTTACATGTAGTCACCACCACAAACCCTCGAAAGAGAATCCGAGGACTTATTACGGGCACACAGCCCAACCTATCGGATCTCCCAGGTCTTACATGTGGCCACAGGACAAACCCTTGAAAGAGCATCCCAAAACTTATTACGGGCACACAGCCCAACCTCTTGGATCTCCCAGGTCTTACAAGTCCTCTCAAGAACAACCTTTCCACGGCCACAAAGCATCATCCTAATACTCACCATACATCATCCTAATGTACATGATCATCCTAATCATCATCACTGCATCATCCTGATGCATGTCATCATCTCATGATCATCCTGATCATCGTCACTGCATCGTCCTGATGCATGTCGTCCAGAGCATCGTCCTGATACTCATCACACATGATCATCCTCATCATCATCATAGCATCATCCTGATGCATATCATCTGGAGCAACATCCTGAAGCTCATCATCCATGATCATCCTGATCATACAATGTATCCACCTGATACATAAACAAATACATGATCCACCTGATCATATAATGTATCCACCTGATACATATCAGCATACATGATCTACCTGATCATACAATGTATCTACTTGATACATATATAAATACATGATCCACCTGATCATACAATGTATCCACCTAATACATATACAAATCCATGATCCAACTGATCATATCAAGAATCCAACATGATGCATATACAAATACATGATCCAATTGATCATAACAAGCATCCAACAGATGCATATACAGAGCAGTAACTGAAGCATTGTCCTGATGCTCATCATCCAGCGCTTACACCCATAGTCATGGGAAGGATCCTCCTCTCACCATGCTTGGAATGGCTCCAGTAGATGTGTCCATCACTTCTTCCTCGAAGTGTCGTCAATTTGAAGAACACCAAGCCTCTCTCTGAAGTACTCAAACTTCACTCTGGCTAGTGGTTTCGTCAATACATCTACAATCTGCTCATCCATCGCAACACACAGGAGTTTCACTACTCCTCTCTGCACCATATCCCTGATATAGTGATGTTTGATCTCTATGTGCTTCGATCTATCGTGGAACACCGGGTTCTCAGACAACTTCACACCACTCTGGTTGTCACAAAATATACCAATAGCATCCAACGGGAGATAAAATAACTCATACAGTAGCTTTCTCATCCATACTACCTCACAACTAGCCGAACAAGCTGCAACATACTCTGCTTTGACTGTACTCAGTGCTACGCAGGACTGCTTCCTGCTAAACCAAGAGATCACACCTGATCCCATACTGAAGCAGCACCCAGAAGTGCTCTTCCTATCTCTAGCACTTCCTACCCAGTCTGAATCAACATAACCTTGCAGGTTAAACTTTTGATTCACATCATACTTGAGCCCATAATCAATTGTACCCTTCAGGTACATCAGAATATGCTTTACAGCAATCAGGTGAACACCTCTAGGATCCATCAGAAACTGACTCAATGTGTTCACCGCAAAGCAAATATCTGGTCTCGTGTTCGTCAAGTACATCAAGGATTCAATCATCTGAATATACATCGTGACATCAACCGGATCAGATGAAGCATCACATAGAAGCTTCAGGTTCGATGCCATAGGTGTGGCCATGGCCTTGCAGTCCATCATCCCGAACCTCTTCAGGATCTCTACTGCATACTTCCCTTGTCCAAGGAAGATTCCATCTGCACTCTACCACACCTCCATGCCTAGAAAATAGTGCATCATCCCCAAGTCCTTCATCTCGAACTCGGCAACAAGCTTCCTCTTGGTATTGGCAATCAAACCATCCTCACCTGTTACAAATAGGTCATCCACATACAATAGTACTATCATTGGATTTCCTTCCTCAACCTTGTAGTAAAGGTTGGAATACGCTTTACTCTTGGTAAAGCCTAAACTGGATAGAAAGTTGTCTATCCTACCATGCCAAGTCCTAGGAGCTTTCTTTAATCCATACAAGGCTTTCTTCAACCTGCACACATATGACTCCCTGTCATGTGTCTCAAAACCAAGTGGCTGCTCCACATACACTTCCTCCTCAACTACACCATTCCAGAAAGTTGTCTTGACATCCATCTGGTGTATCTTCCATTTCATCACTGCAGCCAGGGCAAGTACTGATCTGATGGAAGTGTACCTGGCTACAGGAGCAAAATTTTCTTCATAGTCTATCCCCTCTTTTTGGGAGAAGCCACGAGCTACAAACCTTGCTTTATATTTCTCTATGCTACCATCTGCAGCATGCTTGATCTTATAGATCCACTTGGAAGTCACGACATAATTCCCTTCTGGTCTGGGACCACATCCCAACCATCATTCTTCATGATCGACGGATCATGGTATTCTTCCATTACTTCATCCCGGATCCTGGGAACTTCAATATCTTCAATAGATATCTTTGTGACTGGAACAAATGTTGTAGTCCTTCTTTTGTAGGTGATGGTATACAATCTT
Source organism: Larix kaempferi (assembly GCA_027924585.1). Taxonomy (NCBI): domain Eukaryota; kingdom Viridiplantae; phylum Streptophyta; class Pinopsida; order Pinales; family Pinaceae; genus Larix; species Larix kaempferi. The sequence continues at coordinate 7,597,527 of BSBM01001329.1, forward strand.
TCCTACAAGACAAGTTAAATTTCATGATTAGAAACATCTCATAGTTTTCAGAACAATTTCTTACACATAAAGAAATATGTCATACAGTCATGCAATTATTTTAGCCAATGCTTCAATACAACATTTATCCATATCCCGTAACTTTCTAGATGCCTTCCAATCTCGACCAGAACATTGTTAAGACTGTGCACAACTCCCAACATGTCAACAAAGAGGTTTCATTCTAGATAAGTAGCAATGGAATGTTGTACAGTGCCATAGGCCACTTACCCATTACATGTGTATTAGTAGTATACTGTTTATTAATGCAATTATTCTAATATGCATAATACACAACCTAAGTCTAGGAACATAAATATATACATTATTGAACAGTATTATTTAAACAATCAAATATACAAGAAATGAGAATTCAAATACTTATCTTTGTTTGTTTGTTGGGTGGACTCCCTCTCAATCTTTGTTTCCTTGTAGGAACTACTGGAGTGTGCTCCCTCTTGATCTTTGCTTCCTGGATTACCTGTCCTTGAACTTATATCCATTCTCGATCACTATGCATGCTTACTAGTATCATCATTGTGTTATCCTTGAGATCTCATACATAATCATACATTTATTACTATAATCTTAATACTATCAAAACACAATAATCTTAAACATGTATATTCATGATCATTTCAAACACAGATAATAAGCATTAGCATTTAAAGTTTCAGGGAAGTCTTTTCTTACTCATGCATATTCATATTTGACCATAGAACTCTTCTGGTTAGTCATATCATCAATCAAAGTAAGAAGCATAATATGCCTAAACCCATGAATACTAACTTCAATGAATAATCATTATCAATCATGCCATGTATACTTATATAAGAGATCCTAACACAAGGTAGGATTCTAACTTGATATAGGAAAAAAAATACCTGGATTAGCATGCTATCTAGTTATGTCTAACATACCCGCATAATGTCTTCTTGTTCTCTTCAATGACTTATGCTAGTAACCTACATATCTCATAGGTTAACCGTTATAGAACCAAGTTATACATACCTCGTAAGTAGATCTTCTATGTGATCCATGACAATGGATGAATCTTTGTCTTCATGTCACCATGGTCATATGTTCTTGAACTAGAATATGATTTCTCTTTCTTGATGTACCTTTCATGTTAGCGGACAACATCAACCTCATACAATACCACAATGCATTAGTACAATCATAAGTGTCAAAACCCTAATCAATGATTATCTTCTATCATCCATTCATATTTTTACTAAGGTGATACGACAAGTCTAAACTTAATCAAGATTGTACTAACCTTAATGAATACAAACATACTATAAACTTAATCATGAACAGATTTCGAAACATACATGTAAGTCATACCTGTCGAGATTGCTTGTAATCTTCTTATGTAAGGCCTTAGCCTCATCTCCCTCTAAAACTGGAACTTCTTCACTTATGCAGGTGACCAATCCATTCTATTCCAGGATTAACCCAATCCACTTGATTTGCAGAAACTGGATCTGGAGCTAGATTAGGGTTTGTCAGGGAAACGCTAAAAATTCTGTAACATCCCGAAAAATATCGATTTTTTTTTTTATAATAGTAATAATTATCGAAATCAGTAATGCGGAATAAATAACTAATTAAATCTCGTATCTAGAATAGTTGAACATAGTGACGTGTTAAAATTAATACATATAAAACATAACACTAAATGAATTGCTAATGCGGAATTCAAGTAGATACTAAACTTTCATCGCAAGATATATTATAATTGTAACATCATTAAATGCAGTCTTCACCTGTCTAAGTTCTAAAAGTACTTCTATGCTGTACATATTCTTATATTAATATGTTGTAATTGATGATGTACTGACAGTTTGCTTGTATGATTATGAAGGGGTCCTACGAGGTACCCCGGAGTTTACTTAGCTATGATTAGCTAAGGCATTTGAAACAATTTCCATGTGTAGACAACAGGTAAGAATTCTACGGCAACAAAGTTAGAGTATCTTTCAATTCATCATTAAATAGAATTAAATGATAAGTACGTCCTTGTGAAACAAGTTGCTAGAGGTATGAATAATTTGGTTTCCAAACAAGTCAAAGTGCTGAAATACAAACTCTTCAATGCTATCGGAAAAACATGTCGTCAGTTGATTGATATAATGCTATTTAAATTTTATCTTAAGACTCCTGTCTTTATCGTGAACACCTTTGAACTATTATCATACTTGGCGTCTACAAGTCTTAGACTACTCTATGTCAGGTTTTTATCCTTTCAATACACAGTTAATATATAAAAAGTATAGTGATTATTGCTTGTGCTCATGGACTTAGTAAAAGAATGAATATCGTCATTATTTAAACTATACTTATAGTATTACATTTGTCGTTAGACTTCGTAGTACATAGCTAACAATTCTAATATGCTATACGTATGATGATTTTGCAATGGATTTAGTATTAAATGTGTATTATCCCATTATCTATACTAATAGATTCATATTAATATTATGGATTGGATAAGCATGCTATAGTGTACATGTATCTAATATTCTTGTACATAGTTAGAATCCTAACTATATCTAGTTTTCCATGAATTAGCAATATAATATCTATATGGCTATGTTTAAACTTGAGACTATATAAATTTTACGCTACATTTTAAAATGATAAGGTTTTTCTTATGCAAAGATATGATTGTATTATGCAAACCTAGCTATACGTTAGCGCTGTGGGATATTATCATATGCAGACATGAATACGTTCTAAACAACCTTAGAAAGGTTATGGCTTAAGCAGTAGTTTGACCCATGCTATATGTATTAGTTCTTATCCTAAGTGTTATTAACATATGTTATCGTAATCACCAAGGTCTCGTTAATGGAGTGATGAGTTGATGTGCATTGAAAATGCTGTTGACAGGTTGACAGGATTACGATCATGTATTAACTGTTATGACCGAACTCTATAATGGAAAGCCTGGTTGTCAACCCACGTAGTCCAATCATGTGAACTTTGATCGATAGTGTAACTAAGAGTTCTAGCTGGCTAGGTTGTTGTATCACCTCTCCTCCATGCTGTACATGGTAATGTTCACTTGGCATGTAATGTTGACCACTTCGTGGTTGAAGTAATTAATGAGATGTTAATGTGATGTTGCTCGGCTTCCAACGTAGCATCATTGGAATCTCCATGCTCGTTGATCTCATCAAACCTCGATCATTGATGTGGTTACCCTAAACCTCGTTGTATGTAATGTTTTGAAAGCTTCCTGGTCTTCATTGTTATGCTCGGGTGAGGCCGAAAGGCTGCCAAAATGTAGGGTTTGGAAAGAGTGTCTCTCAGGGTTTCGATCTTATGACCTGTGAGTGGTAGTTTTCTAAATAGTTACAGGCATTGGACCTTCTGTATTTAAGCTACGATACCAAAATAGTGACAGGGTGTTCTTCTTCCAGTTTAGCAGAAGTGTTTCGGACAGGGTTTGAATCTCCTATGGTTGAGACAGGTCTGTTGTGATAGCTTTGGGGTTGTTGTCAATACCAACTTTCTTCGTTGTTTGATGGTGTAATGGATTGATATTTCGAAATGCCAAATTTAAAGGTAAATATTCAATAACTATAACATAATACTGTAATACTTTGATTTGTTCCTGCATAATCTTGTTTTAACCTTTCACTGCATGTTTTCGCAGGTACCCACTCAAATGAGGTTGATGTATGAAGAATAGGAAACTGGATAATGCTACGGTTTTCCTGGTAAGCTCCAGTGGTTGACAACAAACCTCATAGGTGCCTTGGATGGTATTTGATGTATGCCGAGAGTTGGAAACATTCGTCTTATTTCGGTGATGGTCGACTGCGAAGTTTTTAGTTTGACTTGCTTTGATGTCGAGATGTAAGAGGTTGATCCTCAGTCCTTTTTAATGCTCGTCTTAGTAGGTTTTTACTGAAGCATTGGAACTAACTTCAATTTGGTCTTTACACCTCTCGATGTTTGAGGGAAAAGACCTTTCGTTTTATTTTTCAAAAACTTTTAATGGAAAGGGATACAGCCTCTGCCATGTTTTAACTATGTTGTTGGGCAATCTTTAACGGAGTCATGTTTATTTTTACTTGCCTCTAAGCTATTGGTTTTGATAAAAGTATAATATTGTTTTGAATATTGTTGATTCTAGTCCGAAAATGAAGTTATCTCAGGTCTAGTGTAGATGGTTGCTTTCTATTCTTCGTCAATGATGTCGATAGTGAAGTTTTTGGAAGATTGTGAAATGAGTTCGAATATCAAGAAATTCTGCAAAAGATAGTGCACAGGGTCTAAATTTGAAATGTAAAAGTGTTCTACCTATACCTTTGATTTCTATCTAACTAGCATTAAGCTATGATTCCAAAAGCTTAACCTGTGTATAAATAATTTCGATAGTGTGATTGTTTTCAAATGTTGAGATGTGTTCTACTAGGGTTATCAGTTTCTTGATAAACAATGGTAAGGAATCATGCTTTCTAATGTGTGAATTTACTGTCTTGAAGAGGTTTTGAAATGCTAGCTAGGGTTTGAAAAAGAAATGTTTATGATTTGCCATGAAAGGCTTTGAGCAGAAAAATGATGGACTATGTAATTATTTCCAGGGTTCGGAATTAAAATAGGGTTTGATACTTCTTTGAGATATTTAATGATTGAAAACAAAAGTATAAGTATTGCAGAAATGAAATGTGAATATTTGTACTAGATTAATACAGAACTAATCATTGAAAATACAGTTGTATTGAAATAATCTATGACAAATGTGAGGAGAATGAAAAGTGTTTGCTCATAGCAAAAATTATGTGGAAATAAATTGCAGCTGCTATATTTTATAAAATTTGAAGGACTGGAAAAACAATAAATTCAAAATGTTTGAAATGCAAAATAGTGTTATCTGAAAGGAATAGAGTTAGAGAAAAAAATATAGAAATGTGTAGAAGCATACTATGTTTTTCTTTCAGGTATCATTTAAATAAATTCTATGTTGCAATTGATATTATACTATAGTGTTTTACTATGTTTAAGCATAGGACAAAATTTTAACCAGAACACTACTGCAATCATTTATCCAATCAATGGGAATCTGCCTATCTCTCATCTATCATTAATTTGCTTCTCTATACTAGAGTACTATGCAGAGAACAACATGGAGAAAAATATAGAGATGGTTATCTAATCAAATAATTCACAAGCTTTATCATTCAAAATCAAACATAGATCAGAAAATAAAATAAATTCTATTACATAATAGAGTTTGCATAAGCAGAAGCATTAAGCTATAAACAAAGTAGGAACAATGAAACTTGATTACTGTAGGGAAACAAACAGCCCAAGGAACCTGTTCCACCCAACCAATTCCTGAAGACAACCAAGTTACTTGCCTTAGGACCCCTGAGCCTGTTCACTGAACCACCAGGAGGAAGAAACCTAGAATTTTAGGACCTCAACTTGCAGTAGCAATAGTTATCCAATCTTAAAGACTTAGCAATCAAAGGGACCTGCACTAGCACCTCTGGTTATCCTTCTCAGAATAATTTGCAGACTTACAGTTACACTCTCACATAGCCTCCCTATTCGAATCTCTCAGTGATCAACTGATGCACTTGAGGAATATTTCTACAAAAAATATTGTAAGAGCTACCTGCTCAATTTGAATTTGCCTTATGTAGGCTGCCTAGGACTTTTAGTGGTTAACTGGTCATTTAATGAGCTGCCTGCTCACTCCCACCACCTGGGAGATAATGCCACATTTTTAGGGGTAGTTGTCCCATAACCAACAGCTAGTGCTGAAGTGCAATTGTTGTCGTCTGTCCCATGCCTTCTAACAGCTTCCATTCCTCCTACTGGGTCAGTGAAAACTCATTTAATAGTTCCCTTGGGTGTTTGTCTCCTACTTTAATTTATTAAATAATAATAATCAGTAATTACATTCATCCTTGACCAAACTTGGTCATAATTACAAAACTTTGTAATTAAAATTTAACATAAAGTATTTTTCCAATAAAATAATATTTTCAAAATTTGGGTAGGTGACATACACCCCCCTTAAGTCTCAACATCATCCTCAATGTTGGTTAATCACTCTCTGAGTGTTCCTGAAACAGAGTTGGGTATGATGCCTGCATACTACTCTCCAACTCCGAGGTTTCCTCTTTTGGGCTAAGGTGCTTCCATTGCACCTTCACTTGGCCAATGGTGTGATTCCGGAGCAGAGTTTCCCTCCTTTCGAGCATACAGTCCGGTTCCACCCGAAAATCATCATCTTGTCCCACCAGTACATCATTCCAGTTTACAACATGAGTAGCATCGTGTACATACTTCTTTAAAAATGATATATGAAAAACATTATGTATCTTTAGATTTGGTGGCAAATCCAATTGGTATGCCACTGGTCCAACCCTTGACAATATTTCGAAAGGACCACAACATCTGGGTGCCAACTTGTCACATCTTCCCAATTTCAATATACTCTTTTTTGGTCTTACCTTGAGGAACACATGTTCACCAACCTGGAACTCTTTATGAGTCCTTTTTAGATCTGCTTGACTTCTTTACCTATCTTTGGCAGCTTTTAAATTTCCTTGTACATGTTTCACAATTAGTTCTAATGCCTGCAACAATTAAGGTCCTAAAACAACTCTATTTACTGGGTCATTCCAAGAAACAGGTGTATCACATTCCCTACCATAAAGAATTTCAAATGGGATAAGTCTGGCTAATGCATGATAATGATTATTATATGCAAATTCTGTTAAATGCAAGTAGTCTTCCCACTTAGTAGGCTAATCTTTAACATACATTCTCAGTAAGTCTTCCAAAACTTGATTTACCCTTTATGTTTGTCCATCTGTTTGTGGATGAAATGCTATGCTGAAATTTAAGGTTGTATTCAACCCTTTAAACAAAGACCTCCAAAAGTTTCCAGTAAACTTAGAGTCACAATCTAAAATTATCACTTTTGGTATACCATGTAGTCGAAAAATATGTTTCATGAAGATTTATGCAATGTCTGGAGCCTTATGAGTAGTCTTCACAGGTATAAAGTGTGCTGCCTTGCTAAGTTTTTCCACTACCATCATGATAGAGTCATTCTGTTTCTGATTTTTGGGTAGTCTAGTAATAAAGTCTATGCTTATCACTTCCCATTTCTAGCTAGGTATAGGCAATGGCTACAACAACCCAGCTGGATGTTGATGTTCCACTTTCACTTTCTGACAGTCCAAACACTTAGCTATGTACTCTGCTACTTCATCTTTCATTCTGGGCCAATAGTATTATTTTCTTAGCATAGTAATGGTCTTTTGATAACCTGGATGGCCAGAGTAATGGCTTTCGTGCATCTCATTTAAAATCAAAATTTTTACTTCTGGTATGTTGGGTACATACAATCTGTTTTTGTATAACAATAGTCCATTTTCCTTCAAACTGTAATCTGCCATAGAATTTTTAGAACTTTTATTTGTTGTCTTTTCTTGTAATTTCATGTATTCTTCATCCGTTTCACTCCTTTCAAGGATTTGAGTTTCTAAGTCTGTTGAATAAGTACTAATGGCTGAAATAAAATTCAGTTTTTCCTTACAACTTAATGCATCTGCAACCTTGTTCTCTTTCCCTTTAATATGCTGAATTTTGAAATCATACTCACTTAGGAAAGTTAACCATCTAGCTTGTCTAGTGTTCAGATTTGTCTGATCTAATAAATATTTCAGACCCATGTTGTCTGTCAATAAGGTAAATTTTGTGCCAATGAGGTGGTGACGCCACATTTTTTAAAGCATGAATTACTGCTAATAACTCTAAATCATAAATAGAGTATTTCTTCTCATGTATTTTCAGCTTTCTTGATTCATATGCCACAGCATGCCCTTCTTGTGTTAGGACTCCACCGAGTCTATCATTATATGCATCCGTGCAAACTATAAAATCCTTATTAGGATCCGCTATCCTTCGAATAGGCGTTGTAGTTAGTAACTCCTTTAACTTCTTAAAACTGTCTGAACATTTCTGATCCCACACAAATTTCTTCCCTTTCTTCTACAAGGAGGTTATGGGGTTTGCAATTTTTGAAAAACCCTCTATAAATTTTCTGTAATATCTAGTAATACCCATAAATGATCTTACATCTGACACATCCTTAGGAACCGGTCAATCATTAATGGCCTTTATCTTATCGGGGTCAACCGACATTCCTTCTTTAGAAATTATGTGTCCTAAATACTTAATTTTGTCCTTGTGAAAATCACACTTACTAAACTTAGCGTATAGTTGATGATCTCTCAGAACTTGTAAGATAATCTGTAAATGTTCGTCATGCTCTTCTTTACTTTTAGAATACACTAAAATGTCATCTATAAACACCACAACAAACTTATCTAAGTATTTGTGCAAAATATTGTTCATTAAACACATAAATACAACCGGGGCATTAGTCAAGCCAAATGGCATGACTACGAACTCGTAATGTCCATATCGAGTTCTGAGAGATATTTTGAAAATATCCTCATCCTTAACCCGCACTTGATGATATCCTGACCTTAGATCAATCTTTGAAAATACCGTTGCTCCACACACCTGATCAAATAGATCGTCTATGCGGGGCAACGGATATCGATTCTTGATTGTCATCTTATTCAGCTGGCAATAATCTATGCACAATCTTAGGGTTCCATATTTCTTCTTCACAAATATAACAGGTGCTCCCCAAGGAGACATGCTAGGTCTTATATAATTCTTATCAATCAGTTCCTTCAACTATGATTTCAACTCGTTTAATTCTAGTATGTTCATCCTATATGTAGCTTTAGAATTCGATACTGATCCTAGTATTAACTCGATGGTAAAATCTAAATGTCTTTTAGGAGGTAATCCTGGAATCTCCTCAAGAAAAACATCTTTGAAATCTTTCAAGACAGGTATGTCTTCTAGTTTCAGTTTGTCCTCTTTACAAATAAGCTCATCATTTACTACATTTACTGCAAACAACTGACATCCCTTCCTAACTTCCCTCTTAACTTGCATGGTTGAAATCTGTCTAAGGGTTGCCTTTCTTGGAATACCTTTTACTTCTACAGTTTCTCCTTCATCATTTAAACATGTAAAACTTTTCTCGTAACAGTTCAGAATGACATGATGTGCTTCTAACCAGTCTATTCCGATTATGATATCATAAGATCCTAAAGGTAAAGTATTCAACTTGATTTGTGTCTTTAACTGGTTCATGGATAAAGCACAACTTTCAATAAAATCTGATACTTTTCTCTTTATTCCTGTTGCTAGTCTAACTAACCAAGATTTACTGAACTTTTCTATTTTCAATTTAAAACTTTCCACAATATATGGTGATATATAACTTAAGCTAGCACCTGGATCAATAAAAATAGTAACAGGATGATTTTGTAGCATACCTTCAAACTCTACCATAGACATTTGATGATCTGCTTTCCTGTTGTCGAGTGCTACATTGATTATGGGAATCTCCCTTGCTAAGTCTCCAACAGTAGGTTCAGTCTAAATAGAGTGAATGTTGTTAGCTGTCCGCTTCCTCTTGGGGCATTCTAATGCATAGTGAGGACCTTGACACTCAAAACATTTGATAGGTTCCTTTTGATCATTATTTCTGGTAGCATTGGGAGTGTTTCTAGGAGCTTTAAAATTCTGTTGCTGACTGTTTCTAGAATTGTTTCCTTGAAAATTCCGATTCTGAATTTTTTTCTTTTGGAAACCAGAATATCCACTAAATCTGAAATTTTTCTTTTTCAGCTCAAAATTGCTGGATTTATGGCTTTTCCAGTTTGATATTCCTTCTCTTTTCCGATTAGTGTCATAACAGAAAGTTGCTTTCCTCATGGCCTCCTCTAAGGTTTTTGGACTATCATACTTGATTTTGTCCTTGATATTGAAAGGTAGACAACTCAAGTATATTTGGATCTTTGGTTTTTCTTCCACGAGGTAGGGCACATATCTCAGTAAGTTCAGAAATTTGCTATTCATTTCCTTCATGTTCATACTTCCTAGCTTTAAGTCATAGAACTCCTTTGATTTTTCTTCATAGCATTGTTCTGATAAGAACTTCTTTTTGAAATATCGTTTGAAAAACTCCAGTTGATGTCCTTGTCTTTGATGCTCTTCACTCTCTTGATGTCCTGCCACCAAATATCGGCTTTGCCGATCAAGTTGTAGATTGCCATCTTTGCCTTCAAAGATTCAGAATAATCATATATTTGGAAATACTTTTTCATGCCGTATAGCCAAGCTTCTGCTATCTCTCCTTTTTCAGTTTCACCATTGAAGGTTGGGGTTTTGATTTTCTTGAACTCCCCAGAAATTTGCTCATACTGTTTGTGACTTTTCCTTTTGGGTTTGTAGCCCCCCTCACGGCTGTCACTTGAATAATTTCTTTTCTTTTTTTTGTTTTTCATGGGCAGCTTCTGATGATATAGAAATGTTGTTTGCATAATTAGCTTTCATCTTTTTACTTCTGTCTGGATGAGGTAATTCTTCAACCTTGGAAGTATTCTCAATTTCTCTATTCTGTTCATCAGTTGGGCGTTGTTCGAACAGTCCTTGATTTAACTCTTCTTGTGCCTTCAAGATTCTCTCATTGTCTTGTTTTACAGATCTGATTTCCGCTCTTAACTCCTGAAATGCACGTAACAATTCTGATGAATTGTCATTCAAATTGCCATGGACTTCTTCTTCAAAATTTTGTCCCGTACTAGGACTGTTTGGTCGAAATCTATCATCCATATGTTCAGCTGATCCTTCCATACCTGTAGCTTAGAAAACAAATTTTCTGTATACAAGATAATTTAAATTAAATTAGTAAAAATAATTTATGATGTTATAAAATTTTCTGTTGCGTGCTCTTTGGACCCTTTTAGGCCGAGAGTTCGAACTTGAGCTCTGATACCACATGTAACATCCCGAAAAACACTGAAATATTAAATATATATATATATATATATATATATATATATATATATATATATATATATATATATATATATATTATAATAGCAATAATTATCGAAATCAGTAATGCGGAATAAATAACTTATTAAATCTCGTATCTGGAATAGTCGAACATAGTGACATGTTGAAATTAATACATATAAAACATAACACTAAATGAATTGCTAATGTGGAATTCAAGTAGATACTAAAATTTGATCGCAAGATATTTTGTAATTGTAACATCATTAAATGCAATCTTCACCTATCTGAGTTCTAAAAGTACTTCTATGTTGTACATATGCTTATATTAATATGCTGTAATTGATGACGTACTAACATTTTGCTTGTATGATTATGAAGGGGTCCTGCGAGGTACCCCGGAGTTTACTTAGCTATGATTAGCTAAGGCATTTGAAACAATTTCCATGTGCAGACAACAGGTAAGAATTCTACGGCAACAAAGTTAGAGTGTCTTTCAATTCATCGTCAAATAGAATTAAATGCTAAGTACGTCCTTGTGAAAAAAGTTGCTGGAGGTATGAATAATTTGGTTTCCAAACAAGTCAACGTGCTGAAATACAAAATCTTCAATGCTATTGGAAAAGCATGTCGTTAGTTGATTGATATAATGCTATTTAAATTTTATCTTAAGACTCTTGTCTTTATCGTGAACACCTTTGAACTATTATCATACTTGGCGTCTACAAGTCTTAGACTACTCAATGTCAGGTTTTTATCCTTTCAATACACAGTTAATATATAAAAAGTATAGTAATTACTGCTTGTGCTCATGGACTTAGTGAAAGAATGAATATCGTCATTATTTAAACTATACTTATAGTATTACATTTGTCGTTAGACTTCGTAGTACATAGCTAACAATTCTAATATGTTGTGCGTATGATGATTTTGCAATGGATTTAGTATTGAATGTGTATTACCCCATTATCTATACTTATAGATTCATATTAATATTATGGATTGGATAAGCATGCTATAGTGTACATGTATCTAATATTCTTGTACATAGTTAGAATCCTAACTATATCTAGTTCTCCATGAAATAGCAATATAATATCTATATGGCTATGTTTAAACTTGAGACTATATAAAGTTTACGCTACATTTTAAAATGATAAGGTTTTTATTATGCAAAGATATGATTATATTATGCAAACCTAGCTATACGTTAGTGCTGTGGGATATTATCATATGCATGCATGAATACGTTCTAAACAACCTTAGAAAGGTTATGGCTTAAGCAGTAGTTTGATCCATGCTATATGTATTAGCTCTTATCCTAAGTTTTATTAACATATGTTATCATAATCACCAAGGTCTCGTTAATGGAGTGATGATTTGATGTGCATTGAAAATGCTATTGACAGGTTGATAGGATTACGATCATGTATTAATTGTTATGACCGAACTCTATAGTGGAAAGCCTAGTTGTCAACCCACGTAGTCCAACCATGTGAACTTTGATCGATACTGTAACTAAGAGTTCTAGCTGGTCGAGTTGTTGTATTTCCTCTCCTCCATGCTATACACAGTAATGTTCACTTGGAATGTAATGTTGGCCACTTTGTGGTTGAAGTAATTAATGAGATGTTAATGCGATGTTGCTCGGTTTCAAACGTAGCATCGTTGGTATCTCCATGCTCGTTGATCTCATCAAACCTCAATCATTGATGTGGTTACCGTAAACCTCATTCTATGTCATGTTTTGCAAGCTTCCCGGTCTTCATTGTTACGCTAGGGTGAGGCCGACAGGCTTCCAAAATGTAGGTTTTGGCAAGAGTGTCTCTTAGGGTTTCGATCTTATGACCTGTGAGTGGCGGTTTTCTAAATAGTTACAAGCATTGGACCTTCTGCATTTAAGCTATGGTACCAAAATAGTGACAGGGTGTTCTTCTTCCAGTTTAGCAGAAGTGTTTCGGACAGGGTTCGAATCTCCTACGGTTGAGATAGGTCTGCTGTGATAGCTTTAGGGTTGTTGTCAATAGCAACTTGCTTCGTCGTTTGATGGTGTAATGGATTGATATTTCGAAATGCCAAATTTAAAGGTAAATATTTGAGAACTGTAGCATAATATTGTAATACTTTGATTTGTTCCTGCATAATCTTGTTTTTAACCTTTCACTGCATGTTTTGGAAGGTACCCTGTCGAATGAGGTTGTTGTATGAAGAATAGGAAACTGGATAATGCTACGGTTTTCCTGGTAAGCTCTGGTGGTTCACAACAAACCTCGTAGGTGCCATGGATGGTATTTGTTGTATACCAAGAGTTGGAAACATTTGTCTTATTTCGGTGATGGCCAACTACGAAGTTTTTAGTTTGACTTGCTTTGATGTCGAGATGTAAGAGGTTGATACTCAGTCCTTTTTAATGCTCGGCTCAGTATATTTTTACTGAAGTGTTGGAACCAACTTCAAGTTGGTCTTTACACCTTTGGATGTTTGAGGGAAAAGACATTTCGTTTTATTTTTGTAAAAAATTTAATGGAAAGGGATACAGCCTCTTCCATGTTTTAACTATGCTGTTGCGCAATCTTTAATGGAGTCGTGTTTATTTTCACTTTCCTTTGAGCTATTGGTTTTGATAAAAGTATAAGATTGTTTTGAATACTGTTGATTTGAGTCCAAAAGTGAAATTATCTCAGGTCTAGTGTAGATGGTTGCTTTCTATTCTTCGTCAATGATGTCGATAGTGAAGTTTTTGAAAGATTGTGAAATGAGTTCGAATATCAAGAAATTCTGCAAAACATAGTGCACAGGGTCTAAATTTGAAATGTAAAAGTGTTCTACCTGTACCTTTGATTTCTATCTAACTAGCATTAAGCTATGATTCCAGAAGCTTAACCTGTGTATAAATAATTTCGATAGTGTGACTGTTTTCAAATGTTGAGATGTGTTCTACTAGGGTTATCAGTTTCTTGATAAACAATGGTAAGGAATCGTGCTTTCTGATGTGTGAATTTATTGTCTTGAAGAGGTTTCGAAATGCTAGCTAGGGTTTGAAAAAGAAATGTTTAGGATTCGCCATGAAAGGCTTTGAGTAGAAAAATGATGGACTGTGTAATTAATTCTAGGGTTTGGAATTAAAATAGGGTTTGATACTTTTTTGAGATATTTAATGATTGAAAACAAAAGTATAAGTATTGCAGAAATGAAATGTGAATATTTGTACTAGATTAATACAGAACTAATCATTGAAAATACAATTGTATTGAAATAATCTATGACAAATGTGAGGAGAATGAAAAGTGTTTGCTCATAACAAAAATTATATGGAAATAAATTGCAGCTGCTATATTTTGTAAACTTTGAAGGACAGGAAAAACAATAAATTCAAAATGTTTGAAATGCAAAATATTGCTATCTGAAAGGAATAGAGTTAGAGGAAAAAATATAGAAATGTGCATAAGTATACTATGTTTTTCTTTCAGGTATCATTTAAATAAATTCTATGATGCAATTGCTATTATACTGTAGTGTTTTGCTGTGTTTAAGCATAGGACAGAATTTTAACCAGAACACTACTGCAATCATTTATCCAATCAATGGAAATCTTCCTATCTCTCATCTATCATTAATTTGCTTCTCTATACTAGAGTACTATGCAGAGAACAACATGGGGAAAAATTTAGAGATGGTTATATAATCAAATAATTCACAATCTTTATCATTCAGAATCAAACATAGATCAGAAAATAAAATAAATTCTTTTACATAACATAGTTTGCATAAGTAGAAGCATTAAGCTATAAACAAAGTAGGAACAGTGAAACTTGATTACTACAGGGAAACAAACAGCCCAAGCAACTTGTTCCAACCAACCAATTCCTGAAGACAGCCAAGTTACTTGCCTTAAGACCCTCGAGCCTGTTCACTGAACCACCAATAGGATGAAACCTAGAAGCTTAGGACCTCAACTTGTAGTAGCAATAGTTATCCAGTCTTAAAGACTTAGCTGTCAAAGGGACCTGCACCAGCACCTATGGTTATCCTTCTCAGAATAATTTGCAGACTTACAGTTGCACTCTCACATAGCCTCCCTATTCAAATCTCTCAGCGATCACCTGATGCACTTGAGGAATATTTCTGCAAAAAATATTATAAGAGCTGCTTGCTCAATTCGAATTTGCCTTATGTAGGCTGCCTAGTCTTTTTAGTGGTTAACTGGTCATTTAATGAGTTTCCTGCTCACTCCCACTACCTCATGGATAATGCCACATTTTTAGGGGTAGTTGTCCCATAACCAACAGCTAGTGGTGAAGTGCAATTGCTGCCATCTGTCCCATGCCTTCTAACAGCTTCCATTCCTCCTAGTGGGTCAGTGAACACTCATTTAACAGTTCCCTTGGGTGTTTGTCTCCTACTTCAATTTATTAAATAATAATAATCAGTAATTACATTCATCCTTGACCAAACTTGGTCATAATTACATAACTTTGTAATTAAAATTTAACATAAAGTATTTTTCCAATAAAATAATATTTTCAGGATTTGGGTAGGTGACAAATTCAAAATTTGAATTTTGAACTTCTGAAAGGATAGAAAGATGCGCCTTGATGCGCTGATCAACCTGGTATACTCAGAATTTGAAAACTGCAAAGTTTTACCTCTCACATTTGCTTTTCAATCTTCCGGATTCACTAGGGAGGACCCTGAATTAGGATTTGAGTTTCCCAGAGCTTCACCAAACCAAATAGTTTGATCCAAAGCTTTGAACTTCGATTTTTCCAAGGAGATTCCAGCTCTGGTCACATATTTCAAAAATTCCCATTTTTGTAGAAGCCCTAATTTTTCACCTTTCCGATCAAAGTCTCGAACTAGGGTTTTATCAAGCCCATCCTTCTTCCCAACCAAAAAATTCGATCTTGGTCTCTAAATTTCGATTTTGATGAGTAGCATCCAGCAGTGGTATCCAATTACAAAAATTCCAACTTTCTCCAAAGCCCTAAATTCCCGGAGCCATGAATGAAGGTGCTCAAAATCCAATTCTGTTTTGACAGAAATATGCACCTGATTGTTTCTGGTGTAACTCTGAAATTTCAGATCTACAGGGTCCAAAACTTCTTCCTGTGGTAGCCTGACCTATTGTATTTCCAACGCCATATGTCTGACCTCAAATGGATTCCCTAAGAGAGAGTTATGACAAGTGTCACAACGTGACCTATTTATGGGATAAAACAGGAGAGTGAACTTGTACAGAGTGCCACGTGTCACTGGTTCACTTTTGGCCTCTGAACCTTTGGCCTGTGAAAGTACAGTCCGTTCCCTACCTGTTAATTTTTACGAAATTTCATTTGGAGCTTCCTAGCCCAAGTTGTGACCTTTTTCCTAGGTCACCTGTTTATGACCGAGATCTGGAAGAGGCAAAAACCCTGGATTGTACAGATCATAAAACACAAAGTACAACGAATTAGAAGTTTTGCTTCGAACACAAGGTACATTGGGATCTTATCTTCGACCTGTAAAAGTTTCAGATCCTGAAAATTTTCCAAAATGGATTTATAGAGCGAAAGTTCTACAATGACTGGTGTTTGCTATATCAAGCCCTAGCTTCGCAAGTGAAATAAGTGTCATAAATGCCATACTGTGCCTTCTTTCAGGCTAGCTATGATACCATGTTAGTTTTTTCAAAATTTAATTCAATTTGATCTAGGATCTTAACTAAGAGAACAACATGTACAGCATATCAATCATGGACACAATAATGCAAGCACACAAGAGACACAGAGTTTCACAGGGGAAAACGAAGAAGGTGACAAACCCCGCAACTTCCTCAGAGATAGATAGATCCATGATACAAAACCCAAGCATAAGAGATATACTTCTAGTATCAGCTTCTCCTCCTCCACTAGTGCGCCACTCTCCAATGAGTGTATGAGTGAATAATAGAATGATCTTATAGAGTGCCTCCCACACTCTATTTATACTTGACTTGACTTGCCTAATAACCTTTACTAGGTCGGCCTCAACTTAACCACATAACATAATGCTGACAAGGCCGGCCCCCAATAGGGTGGCCTAATAACCCTTTTACCCACATGACTTATACATGGCCGACCCCATCAAGGTGGTCTAATAACCCATCAAGTATAAGTTACGACACTTACAATATAAATGACGACACTTCCATATAGAGGAATAATAACATCTCTATAGGAATACAAACACTTCCATATAGAGGAATAATAACATCTCTATAGGAATACAAACACTTCCGTACAGAGGAATAATAACATCTCTATAGGAATACAATATACATATGTGAAATACATTCTGAAGTTACAAATACATCAACACTCATCCAGGGACTTCAGTTGATCATCAATGCTGGTTGGTTCCCGACTATTATCGAAGGAGACTCCAAAATAATTATCCACGTGGCCAAGGCACTGGCCCAAGGGAAATCCACTGAACAAGTCACTGCCAGCTAGAGGTTTTCTAGTCAGCTTGAAACTCTGAGATCCCTTGTCCTTTCCCACAACTCAATAACCTTTAGCCATGTGAGACATGAGGCTAACAAAGTGGCATTTTTTTAGTAAATCTAGGAACTGACAAGGAAAGTAGTAATATATCGGGAAACATGGCTGATTTCATTCACGAAGATTGGGCCCCCAATTGCCTCCAGCTTGCTGCCTCGGAATTTGGAAGAGATCAACAAGTGGGAGGTCACGGACATGTGTCCCGGGAATATGATAGACGTGAACAGGTAGTCACTTCGCTTACGTCAGAGTAGTTAATTCTTTAATGGGAAGAAAGGATAAATCCCTTGGATCGACCATTATGAGAAATTACAAGAAGTACGGGAGCAAGCATTCCTTGAACTGGGTACGGGATTCACACCGGCTCCAATCTTTAATCATCATGATCTTCTTGATGAAGTTTAATGGTGGAGTTATGATCGCGGATGCAGACAAGAACTTTTCGGATTTGGACTGTTGTCACCTTGCCTCGGCCATTATGAACTATCGGCCTTCATATCCGAATAGTGCTCTGAGTTTTTCTCACTGTCGTTCTGGCTGTAAGACTGCTATCCCCTAGTTTCTGCCTATTATTCTTCCCAAAGTATCATCCAAGGAGTGGTTCTCTATTGTCCGCCCCTCTAATTGTTGGTTGATTCTCCTGTCGAGATTTAACATGGCCCCTAAACATGATTTTAGAAGACTCTCTAGGCAGGACTCTGCCTCTGCCAACCCGAAAGGAAAAGGCTAGGTCAATGAGAAAGGTCGCGATTTTGGAAGGGTTACGCGAGCTCAAGCCCGGGCTCAATCCGCAGCCGTCTTTTTCTACGAGCGTATCCCTTAGATTATTAGGGATGAAATTGAAGTAATTGAGAAACAACTGTGGAACGAGGTCCAAACCATTCCGTTCGATGAAGTCAAGAATGACGTGGAAGATTGGGTCACAGACCCTAAAACCACCGCAGTTCGAGCTTCGGCATATGATAGGATGATCATGGTGTACCGGGTTGCGAAGAAACTACTGGCCCATGTTTCAATGGGAGGTAATGCCAAACGCCAAGGAGATGAAGAGCTGGTAAAAGCATGGAAAGTGCACAATGCTGACAACCGGCTGATGCATTGCAAGATTGATGCCATCATCAAGAAGCTAGGCCTCACTTTTTGTTACCTGGGAATGGATGAACAGGGGAATCTGGGTCCCAACACCAAGAAGCACCAACAAGGTACACCTCAGCCTCCGCATGCTATAGACGCTCAGCAAGGTGAAGACCCGACGCAAAAGAAGGACGGGAACATCAATGCTCTAGACAAAGTTGCTGCTAGCCCCTCAGATCTGACCAAGAATCAGGTTCGACACTAGAATTTCCTGTATTTTGCTATGAATTTTGTGTGTCTTCTTTTAAGCTTAGATATGGGTATTAATTTCAGTCTAGTAGGGATATCCTCCGATGAAGTAGAATAGGTTGTCATTGATAAAAATTTTCTTTGTAAGGACTTGTTCCAGACAATGTCTCTGTTTTTTTTGGTTATGGACTCCAAGCTCAGCTTCACTATAAGCTCAAAATGTATATAATTTCCAAGCAGTAATATAATGTTTTATTTACAAACAAAAAAAAATATAAAAATCATCTTCAAATATGTTTGCTTTAATTAACTTTTTAAAATGACACTCTAAAAATAAAAATAATGTGGCTAATAGTTTTCCTACATAGATTTATTAAAGTACTCAATTTTAAGGAAATTTTAAACTATGCACTACACAAACTTTTTGAAATTGAGTGTAGATCGGGTAGTTGGGAGGAATGTTGTTATCCTCCCCACTTGGGTTCAAATCTAGCTTTGTGACACTTGCTCCTTGGGAGCCGACTTTGATTATGTAATGATTGTAACTCTAAAATACCTTGATTCTCTAGAATATCAGGCATTCTCCTGATGGATGTAGCCCTCTAACAAAAGGTGAACCATCATTGAAAAAAATAAAATAAAATAAAAACTTTTTGAAATTGAAATTTGTAAAATAAATCCTACATACTTTAAAAATATAAAAAATTATGTTTAAAAATTATTGGTTTCAATCTACTTTTTAATTTATATTTTTATATATTATGATTTCAAAATAATATATTCTATTATTTTTAAATAATATACTTTATTATTTTGATATATATATATATTTTTAAATCTTTTTCAACTTAAGAAAATACAAAATTCTAAAACCCAAAAACATTTAACGAGAGTAAAAGTTTGTCACTTATAAAAATGTAAACAATAATTTTAAACATGCCCAACTATACACAGGAATACAATTATATAATGTAAAACCCTAAGAGCAACATGCTTATTCAAAGAAATAGTGTAACAAGGCCTGGGAAGGCGTGCTGAGTGATCAACCAAAAGCTTCTATAGATGCACAACCACTGGAGATGGCAACCTATTAGGTCCAAGAACAACACGGTTTCATTTCAGCCGCACTGGCTCTCATTCTCATTGTCGGTGATTCTTGACAAACCTACACTCACCTTTATCCATTAGAAATGTCTCTGCTCTTTATTAATTATTTCTCTCACTAATTTAACGCAATTGTCGATCCAATTTCAAATATAATTAAAAACATAATGCAGCTGTATGATATGTATGTGACAAATGGTTGTTAACATCTCATAAAAAAATATAAGTGAAATTTGTTTTAATAACCAGCGGACAACTCTCATATATATAATAATAATAATGTTTGATTAAGTAAAGTCCGAAGTGTCCATTCTTCACTAATTATAATCTCCGATTAAAAGAGTCTCAAGTCTTTACTAACTAGCATTTGCCCCTGGAGGTGCAAAAGTGAACGCTGTTAAGAAAGGAGTGAATTTTGTAACAATGTTAGAGAATCTTTTTTTTTCCCTTTAGTATACAACGAATCAATAAACACAGACATTATATATTTAATGATAAGCAAATTGTAATTTAAGTGGGTGTAACTATTAAAAGCATATGTTTTTCCTTTAGAAATTATATATTCAATTAGAAAAAGAATTGTATAAATATAAAATTGACTCTAGACTTCATTAAAAGAGTCGACCATATTACTACCCACCGAAGAGACCGACCATATTGAGGTTTTAACCACTCTTTAGAAAACAAATACCTCCTCCAACCTCCTGCGACCTCTTCCGACCTCCTCCGACCTGCTCAACCTGTTCCGACCTCTCGGGCCTCCTCCGACCTCCTCAACCTCGTCCGACCTCTTTGGCGTCCTCTGACCTAATTTTCATTAAACACAAATTTCTTTTGACCTGTCGAGAAACCTTATAAAGTTGATGAACTTTTGCAATTGTGTCAGTGTTTAATATTTCGGACATGGTGAGTTTGAAAACAAATAAGGATGAATGAACCCTTAATGTTTATAAAATTTCATCTTTCGATATTTAACACCTACCATAAAAATATAAGCAAACTTGTTCCAATACTGTAGTTTATTCACATTGTAGAATACTCCTATAATCAAAGGCCTCGAATAACTCGAATATTTTTCTTCAATATATTATAACCGTAATGAAACAAAAAATTCTAGATAAAAAATCTTTTAACTAATAAAAACAATAAATTTATACTGGAAAATGTGCAGGATAAGAGAATCTAAACCCAACAATGCTGCAAAAATTCGACCATATAAGATGTTGAGCTTAACATCAAGGGTAAAACTATACATGAACAGATCTTAGTTAATCATTATATTGGCTCAACAGCATATATATAGATGTTTACATTCAAATATACAACTGTATTGTTGGTGCAACTAACCTAAATATTTGGACTGGTCGATAGGTCTTCTCCACTTATATTGCAAACAGTCCACTAGAGGTTCTAGTGTCTTGGAACATGTGCAAAATTACTGAACAAAAGTTGTGTATAACTGGGCTTTAAGTGATAAATGCAGTTGTTATGAGTTCTCTGGAGTGGAATTGGGCACTATTGGTTTGCAGATAGACCTCGACAATTGCTTCAGCTGAGACTGACATTTGGTGCTGGAAGATCTCCCAATGGTTTAGTGTGTTCTGGATGTCGATAGTAAGTGTTGTAAGGGCCGACAAGTGGGCTATCTGTTCTTTAGTAGTTTTTCCCTGTGGATGAATTAGGTCGGAACTGAAGAGCTCTATTTTCTCATTTGTAGCTGAAAGTAGTGTTTGAAGATGTGGTCATAGTTTCTCGACTTTGTCAAGGTTATGACGAGCCTGGCTCAACCACTTTGCTTCACTTTTTTCCAATTTATCCAGTTTCCTATTTTCCATTATCAGTTGTTCCTCAATACTTCTGGCCATGGTTTCATCAGCTACTCGGTGTTCTTTATGAAGATTGTCAATTGTCTCACTTGTCTCCCGCATTTCTCTAAACACGTTGCCATAATGTGTGTACCAATTGCGGAGAACGTTGTTTGATGTCTCTGCTTCATCATTATACTATATGAGATGACCGTGTGTTGCGTTGAATGCTTCAAACTGTTGTGACATCAATGACGTTGTTATTGTGGCTTGTTCTTCTCGGTCCTTGGTGAGCTGTTCAGACAGTGCCGACACGACAAATTCGAACAACTGAAATGATTTATCAAGTGTTCTTGTCATGTCGGAGGTGACTGGAATTGGTATGACCTGTTGCACTAAGTCTTGACACTTTGTCAGAATTAGAGTTTGGTCTTGTTCCACCTTATGAATCCGGTCTTCTGCTTCCAGTCGTCTATGTCGTTGTTCTCGGTTGATTGCATCAGCCAGTAAGTCGAGCTCTTCTTGTGGTGCCTGTTGTGGATGGTATGTCGAGATTGGCCCAAATTGGTCGAGATGTACATATAAGCGACTCAGTTGAGATATGTGGTGCAGATGCTGTTGCTGTTGTTGAAGATCTTTCTCTTAGCATCGTTTTTTGTTTTTTTCCTTTTTCTTGGATTTTCCTTTAGATTTTGGCGCCGCTAATTGTTGTTCTAATTCTTTTTGAGTCTCGACTATTGCTGATGCCTATTTTGTCTGTTTTTGTGCTTCTTCAGTAGACTGTTCTGCTTGTATTGAGCTGCTTGGTATTTCTATTGTGTTTGTCAGAATTACTTCTTCACTTGTTACTTTTTTTGCTTGCTCTACTGTCTCGACTGTTGCGTGAGTTGTTTGTTCTGCTGACTCGACTGCCTCATCAGTTGTTTCTGCTGTTGAATCGACTACTTCTTTCAAGACTTTTGGAACTGGTGTTTCATGTTGTTGAAGCTGGATTGGTTCTGATGTTGTGTTCGTCGCGTTGGCAGGGTTGTGGAAGGGTACACTAGTACCGATTTCACCTATTGATGACACACGTGTTTTGTCAACTGGAAGAGGAGGGTTAGGATTTGAACTGGCAAACGGTTCCCGACTGACTACAGGGGATAAGACTACATCTAAAACTTGCACGTCACGGAAATGTTGTGGTGAGTTCACGACATGTCGTGGCGGTGAATGGGATTCCATCGGCGGATTGACTGGAAAATTAATGAACGAAGAAGTATGTTGAGCAAAAATTGGATTATTTGTGTCAGGATTGTGCTGTAGATGGGTATGGTGCATGGAAATTGGTTGTGGTGCTAAGGTATCATATGGATTCAAAAGTTCGGTTGGGATGACACCAGGAGGGGTAGAATCTGTCGATGAACCAATGTCTGCGAATACAGGTTTCTTGGTTATGATTTTTCGCCAATCTGGGAACATGGCCAGGAGTTGAGTCATGAATTGGGTAATGTCGCTATCATTTTGGAATGTTTCTCGAAGGGATGAAGGAAGAGTTTGTACAATATTCGAAACTTGAGATGGAGATTGAAGTGCAAGTGGGCTACTTACCATAGGTATGGAAAAAAAGTATCTTCCATGACAATGGTCGAGGATGGTGGAGCTGAGTTATCTAATAGGTCGATAGAATCGTCGATGATAACCTTGACTTTCTTTTTGGGTAGAGGTTCCTCAGCTTCCAAAAATTGCTTTAACTGCTTGTCGACAAGTATTTTGTTCTTAGATGCATCTTCCAATATTCTCGTTGCGCTGTCATATAATTCAGTTTCATCTTCCACTGTCGGTTTTTCAATCATCATTTTTCTTTGTCCCTTGCCCTATATTTGTACATCTCTTGCTTGTCGAGCTATGTATAATTGGTCGTCCATTTGGTGGATGTTGTCGGTTGTCCAGGCATACTCAGGATTGTCTGACAGGGTCTCTTCATCCGATTGTTCAGCTCCATCTAGTGAATCTTTGTGTGAAATGAGCATAAGTGCTAAAGGTTCTGATCCGGCCACGGGATGAGGTTGAAAAGTAAAATTGTCCATATATAGGCGGCTTTCATATGCTTCTTCTTTCTCTGGATCCATTAAAGTTTCAACTATGGGAATGCTGACTTGGTGTGCCATAGCAAGAATTATCAATTTTATGTTGGATTTCCTTTTAAGCTCATTTAATATTTCCTCAACCAAAGGGTAATAGTCGAGATCTTGTGCGGGTCTAGTTGCTCCTTCCAAGTACCAAACTAATGTATGGTCCAGTCCAAGTTCAATGTGAGCGGTCGAAGGCAGACTCCATCGAACATTCTGAGATACACTCCATCTGGTCGACCGAACTTTGAAGTCTTCAAACCAGGCTTCTAGCCAAATATTTATTGTTGGCGACCCAAGTCTGCTACCTCCTTTCGTAAAGCAACGGAAGTTGTTCATTAACACAGGTCCTTATTTATTAAAGTATTTATTTCTTGCTGGTCTTATATGCGTCATTGCTATCCAGAACATTAGAGATGGGTAGCAAATGGCCGCTCCATCCTCTTGGCACTTCATACATATGTTCTTGATAATTTTGGCAAGGTACTTAGCCCAGTTGTATATTTTTCCGTCTATTTCCATGCTCAGGACAGCCTCTACCATTTTAATTTTTAAGTCGAACCCTTGATCGGAGGTTGACAAAGCGGTCGACACAATTCATGCAGATATTTTATAATTTTCATATTTTATCTAGGTCACCAATAACCCCCGAGAATTCTTTCCAGTTGGGTGGTATGTAAACTACTTGATCAATTATGGTTTCTTTCGACTAGGTACATCTGCACCTTTGTTTGATAACCCTGTAATCTTGTAGATGACCTCACCATTTATTTCGACTGGAACATCAAAATAGAATTTTTCATTATGATATCTACTTACTATGAATCGAGCAATAATGTCTTTGAGTCCACCAAACTATTCCAACAGAGGTGCATTCATGTATTGCAGAATGGTAGCAGTCCGCAGTTTTTGGGTTGGCTCCCTCCATTTGCCATTTGATTCCTTTCCCTAGGAAAGAATATCTTTCCAAGTTTTTTGCCAGTGTGGCTTCTGTACCTTAGCGTTTCGAACCAGCTGTAAACAGGTTTCCAGCAGTGTTTGGGCCATCTCTAATTGACGGACTTTAGCTGTGGCTGAACAGGTTGTAGTATGACCTTTCTTGGGCACCATCGTTTCTGTAGAAATCTCAGGTTCGCAAAAGGCTTCTGTTTTCTTTGAAGTATGTTTCTCCAGTGCTTGGCAAAAGAGTATCCAACAATCTTCTAGGTCAGCATTTATGGAGGAAGAGTTTGGTGCATGTGAATTAAAAGTAGATGACTGCATTAAATAATGATTTAACAACCTATTTAATTCCAACTGACAGCCTATATGTGTGTTGTCACGTGAATGTGCATTTTTCCCATCTATTGGTCGGTGATCCCAGTTGCTTGTTGCTAGTAGAAATTGTCGACTGTGGCTAGTCGGGATCGATTGATGAATTCGACCAACTGTTACAGGCTCTTCTCTTTGCCTATGTATTTCTGGTTGCTTTTCTTTGGTTGTAGTTTGGGTAGAAGTAAATGCAATCTTCGGATATAGTTTGTTGTGTAGCTCTGTCATATTGTGTACCCTTTTATATATTTGTTCTTCTTTCAGAAAGTGATTTGAGTACTCAAAAGTGATTTTATAAGAAGCACAATGTTTAGCCACTTTGCCTTTGTTGTCATTTCTTACAAATAGTTTTGTTCCAAAGTGAAAAGGTTCCAAGTCTGCAATAAAGGCTTCCACTGCCTTAATCTTATGAAATTTGTATCCACCAATGTTGAATGGTACAAGTGGGTAAGAGGCTATTTTGTTGTGATCGAGATAGTTACCAATTCCATTGATGAACACTTGTCTGATCGCTTCTTTATGCACAATGTAATATGTAGCATATTTGGGCAATAGAGAAGGAGGTTTTGTGCCCCCATACATTCTAATGTATGTGCCTTCTAATGAGAAGTAATAGTCTCCATATTCACATATTACATCCAAGGCATTGTCTGACATACAATTTGCTTCTTTATTGAAGACAAGTGAATAAAGGGGCATGATTAGTTATTCGCATAGTAATTTGTAGTACCTTGCATATCGGTGAGCCCAAGTTAGCTAATATGCTACATGAATGGGAGTTTCATTCCGATTCCAAGTACATCCCAAATTAGGGAAAGGGTGGTTGACTAATATGCAATCGATAAGGTAGCTAGGCATGAAGAATTATGATTTCCCTTGCGAAAGGCCCATTTGAGCTGTAGAAATGCTTGACACCATGCTTTCTGAAATAATAGTTGCCCAATTGAACCATGGAACCCAACTGAGTTTATAGTTGTTGGCGTTTGGTAGACCGAAGATTCTGCTCAACAATAGGACTATGATTCTATAGGGGGTCCTTAAGTTTTATGTGGCATATTTCTTGGTATGTTTGGGTCTAAGTTGTTTGTTTGGTAGCAGCATTTACCTTGCACATTCAACATTATCTATACTGTGTAATGTCCCCATTTTGACCCCCTTTGTATTAAATCGTAAATGATGTAAATATTGTAATTTAATCATGGTGAGGAGCTCAAGGCCAAGGCCCCACCATTGATTTAGCATTTCATGTATTGGCAATTAAAAATAGATGCCTATGGTTCTTGTGCTAGATAGGCACAATGTAAATAAGACATCATGTAAATACGAATTTTAATGAAAATACCCACAACTAGCTATGCAATGCAACAAAGAGATGGGGCATGATTCTACAAGGAATAGGGAGGAAAATTATTCAAACCCTTGAGCCAATGGTGTTAATCCATGTGTCAATGAGAAAACCCATAAACCCTCATCTACCCATTTTGGGTTATGAACCCAATCATTTAATTCTTCCAAGACTTGGTTGAGGCAGTTAATGCCTTGGGAATGAAGAGGTATGGCAGCCAATTTTGTGCTTGGGCAAGCCATGAACCTGGGAAAACGTATTTTTTCTCCTTGGGCAAGAAAACACCCACGAAATGGTGCCCAAAGCCATTATGAACAAACAATCTTTCCTCTCTCACGCAGTCTGAACTACTGGGTCTTTCCCCATCACGTTTTTCACCATTTTTCCTGCATTTTCCATGCCTGGGAGCTCGTTTTTGCATTGTACAACAGCTGGGAGAGAAGGGCCACGATTTGGGACTATGATGGAGGTCATTTTTTCCCCAAAATGCCCATGTACATTTTTCTAAAAACGATTTCTGCTTCCTGGGGTTTTCCCAAACCTCCATTGTTCATTTTTATCCTTCCCACGTTTTTCTGAAGCTTAGGGAATCAGTTTCATGCTTATCACTGTACAAACGTTTTTCCTCATGCCCAGCCATTGTGGTTTTGCTGTTATGTGCATCCCTGTTTTGGTTTGAATATGTGAGCAAGAGATTGGAGTGGTAGTGGATAGAAAGGGCTTGATAAACCTAGTGAAGGGAGTAACCTCTCAAGGAGATCAAGAGGGCTTTGGCTACTCTTCTATGCACACCCTGAAAGCACTAGATGGGGAAGGTATGGCTTGAGGGACTATACAGCAGTGAAAAGAATACTTCCTTATGCTGGGTGTGTAGGTATTGTGGGTGCCAAGCTAGATAGATCTTGTAGAGGTATCCATAGCTCTATGGTTGAGCTCACTAGCGTAGCAATTCTTCCTTTCCATTTCCTAGCAGCCTGATAAACCCAATTGTAGATTGGCTTGGCTCTTCTTGGTGTATGCTTGGCTATGTGTGAGTCTGTTGTTCCCTGATTCCTTGTAGAGATCATGCCTAGCTCGGGGGTGGCAGTGTGTTGAGATATTGATGAACACAATTGGCCAATGGTTGGGTGGAACGTTGCAGTTGCATAGCCAGTTGCTTGGGACTACTTTGTTATAAGATAAGTATTCTCCTATGTTAGCTTGCAATTATTTATTTGATGAAATCTTGAATGTATGATGGATGTGTTACCGAAATTATTTCCGTTGTTTTTTTCTTATAAACATACATTTCATATGTTCTTTTATATTATGTGAATGCTTAGTTAAAAGTTCATGGGGCTAGATGCCCAGATTTAGCACCATGTCCTCTCGATCATGCTGGTATGATGGGAGGGGACGTTACATATTGGCACGTCTTACCCAATCATCAGTTAAAACTACAATGTAGGTAGGAAGCTTGTATGCGGCTGCAAGGTGGGCTAGTTGGAAGGATGCGAGCCATTCCCCATTGGCGTTTGAAATTATCCTTGTCGTAGTATCTACATGGGGCAAGATCCATGCAATAACCCCTGAGCAGTGAAACAGTTCTGGCCACATAGTTTCCTTGTGAAGGTTGGACCTCTTGATGTTTTCATAAATTATGGTTTCCTCCAAGGTTGAATTAGGTATTTTTCCGTCTCTGATAGCTATGTACAACTCACCCCATTTGAACTCAGTGGTGCAACCTATGATGGGTTTAGTGTCTTTAAATAGTGTTTCCATTTGTATTTTTTGAGTCATTTCCTTTTCAAGGTCCATCTGTTCAGCCTTTCTTTTGTCGGTTTTTTGCAACATACTTGATTTGAAAACATATAGTGTGAATAATGAGGAATATTGATTTAAATGTTTGCAAGGTACCTAGTATTAGAGATAGAGGAATCAGTGGTATTTCTCTAAATGTGTAAACTTAAACATAGATAAGTTGTAAAATTCTGTTGTTGTTGTAAGCAGAAGATATAGTACATTTTGTGCTTAAACAATAGTAACGAAATGTTGAATCAATATAAGTTATACAACTATAAATGGAAAGAATACAACAAAAAGCAATTGCTTTAATGGAGCTCTTCTTTAGTCGAGGTCCGACTAGTTGTCAGAAATACGACTCTTTTAAAAAAAATGATAATTTAAAAACTCTACCCAACCAACGTAAATGCTAAGCATTGACCATCATTTTTGGTCAGTAAATGTTAAGCATTGACCGAGGTGGTCGATGCCCTTAAAAATTGGTCGACTCTTAAGTATGTGGTTCAATTGATGGACAGTTTGTTTTGGTCGGCCTAAAGTTGTTATTGTGTAAATATTAACAACATATCGAATTGTTGATATGAATATTTAAAATGGTCGGAGTTAGTCGAGCCTTTAAATATTGGTCGACTCTTAAGTATGTCACTGTGTAAATTTGATCGACATATTGTTGCTTAAGTGGCGACCAGGATTATTGACCGTCAACTAGGATGATATTCTTGCTTATGTCAACTATGGAATTTGACCAGTATTAGAATCCACTAAGAGTGGTTCGTTTAAGATAAAAAGAGTGACCAGCAAAAGAAGTCAATGATTAAGTCGATAGAACTGTATTGAAACTGTCGTCGATCGAAAAGGAAGACAATTAGTCGGTTGTCGACTTGGATACAATAACCATGTGTATCTAATAGTTTTCTTAAGATAGAAAATAACGACCGAGAGTGTTAGTCAAATAGAGAACCGACTATCATTTTGATCACATTACTTCATCAACCCATGCTCACATTTTGTGGACAGACCCTCGAAAATATAGTGACATTTTATATTTAGTGGAAAAAATACTAAGATGGGATGAAATGTATTGATGTGGTTGCTTTAAAAAAAATTAATGACAACACATTGAAGTAAATAAGATAGAATAGTACAATAAAAGTGTTGATATGAAGATTAAATTTCTTGTATTCTTTATAGAGTAATATTTTCTTGTCTTTCATAGGAAAATATTCAATGATGGTAGCAATAGGAATACAAGATGTGAAAAAAATGGAGCTACAAAGGAGTAGGAATATAACTTTATGGAGCATGTGGCTGCAAAGACTTTGAAGCAAGTAAGTTATCTTCTCGTATTCCTCACTGCACATAGGGACTATCTTTCATTCGAGAATACCTACAAAAGGAAAAAGGTGGAGATATGCGAAGGACCGATAGAGATTTTACTCTTGATATTACAGTTAATGTAAGTCCTTATCGGTCTGTGTTGCCAATATCTATTGTTGCATTTTGCAAGGTCATCCCTTGTGCTTTAGGGATTGTTAAACCCCATGCCATGCAAAGTGGTACTTGCCTTCGTGAACCCCTTGTTATAGGAGGAATGGGGACATAATTTGGATTGGAAGAACCCCATGGGGGGCCATTATAGTGGAAAAAATCAATTACAACATAAGATGGCAATGTAGGTGGTTGATCATTGGAATTGTAGACAATCGCAATAACTTTCCCAAGTGAGCCATTCACAAGTCCTCCTGAGACACACAAGTTGGTTGTCAACATGACTTGTTGACCAATTACCAGTAGAACCTTGAATGGAAGTTGTTCATCATCTATTGAGATTTGTACATGTTGTTTCTTTTTCTTTGCAAAGCAATGTGCAATTGGTATGTTGAGGAGTTTTAGCATTTGTTTGTTGTGCAATGCAACAAATCTATTAGTTGCGTACAAGTGAGTGCATTGGTCAAATGTATGATTGTGTTCATGTGAAAGGGACGAGGTTCTTCTTGACATGATGAGCGTCCAATCTTCAAGAGTTGGTATTGCATTTTGAATATTGAGCAGGAGTTGTTGAAAGGAAACTTGAGAAGGGGTGTTTCCTTGTTGTCGAAAGATGGTTGAAAGAGTGACAAAAGTGTCAAAAGTACGCAAGAGAGCATTCCCTCGTGATGCACCAACATACATGGGGATGTCCTCTACAAGTGGCAGTTGTCCAAAATCACCAAGGAAGATGATGGAGCACCCACCAAATGGAGTTGTACATTGGGATGGGAATGCTTGTCGTAAGCGGTCATCCATTTGGGTTAACAATTTTGGGCCAACGAAACTCATTTCGTCAATGATTATGTATCGGATATGGCGGAATTGTTGTTGGAAGCTTGAAAGGGATTTTTCTTCAAGAGGATGCATCTCTATAATGGGTATGCGAAAGGTAGAATGTATTGTTAACGCATGTATTTTAAAAGAAGAAACACCGATGGGAGCAAGGAGGAGAAAGGGTGAAGGGTTATCGCCAGAGGCATGTTGGAGTGTAGATCTAAGGCAAGAAATCAAGAAAGACTTTCCTGTTCCTGTAGTGCCTTGAATTACCATTTTGAATGGGGGAAGGGTTCTAGCATTTGTGGAGTGTGCGATGATAAGGGAAAAGGCCATGCATTGTGTGGGAGACAAGGAGGCAAGAGAACATGAAGATGAGAAGCTGTTAGGTTCTACATGTGTAGGCATCCGAATGACATCAATGAATGATATAGCTGTTGCATGGATGTGTGAAGGAATATGGTTTTCGGTCCAATTGTGGTCTTTGTCAAAGTCACGATGACCAAGCATGTCAAGGTCATCAACATAGAGGTTGTTTCTAGGGCGGAGTTGAGAAAGGAGTTCCCATTCATCCATGGAAGGGGCTAAGGGGAAGTGGTTTGAAGCAGAGTTAGAGTCATCAGAGGGAGGGGTACTGGGGGGTTCTGGAAAACGATCAACATGCCATGCAGTATATGTGTCCTTAATGTAAACCCAATTAGAAGTTATGGCCAATGTTTTGGATCCAATGTCATTGTTGAGGGTGCGGAAAGGTTTGTATAGGAGGAGCTCACTCCAGCAAAAGGAAACAAAGGAATCTGCAGTAATGGGTGGAATGGTAGTGAAGCGAGGAAAGACACGAACAATTTTGGGAGGGTAGTTTCGTTTCCATTGCGATTGCTTTCTACGAGGTGAGTATGACCAAGATCGTGCAGCTTCAAGAAGAATAAGTTGTTCGAGTGCAGGTGGGCATTGCATGTATGCAGAAATGAAGGTGGGTGTTGTTGGGATGTCAAGAGAGTCATTGGAAATACGGTGGAAAATGCTTTGGATAACATTTAACGACAGAAAGGAATGGTTTCAAAGACAAAGAGGGAGTTTTTGGAGCATGTGGCAAGTCTCTTGTGAACCAATGTCTCTTTCTGCAACAATTTCTGATAGAAAACGTCTTATTGGTAGAAGGATGGGGGCATCACGTGGAGTTGCATGTGCAAGCCGAGAAAGAAGTGCATGGTAGCTTTCTGATTTAGGCTCTGCCTTTGCTGCATATTTTGAAATATATTTGAGGACAGCATGTCTAGAGAGAATAGGTTGGAAATCAACATTAGCTCGCCAAATTGATAGCATCATAGGGTTGTGAATATTTAGAAGGGCATCATTCCTTGTAGGGTTGTATTTTTTCCTTCCTTTTGCATCAATGAATAAGGAAGAGGTAGGTTGTAGATCAAAGGGGAACCTGTAACGACATTGAAGAGATGATCCTTTTGTACATAGGAAAGAAGATTCTAAACATTTTGTGAGCCTTTGGACACAATTAACAAGTTCTTCATAGTCATCCAAGTGATTAGTTGCAAGTATGGAATGTGATCCATGTTAGGATATTCCTATACTCCATCCTAGTCCCACCAGTATTTTGATCATTTACATTTTTAGTCATGCATGCACCCTTAGGGTTTGCATGCATTCTAGGGTTTGCATGCATCCCAGTCATCAGTCCAGCACCTAGCCCTCAGTTAGCCAGCCCCCAGGAGCTTCTCACTATTCAGTTTTAGCCCTCCAGTTGCTTAATGCGCCCTTCTTTCTCGATTTTAGGGAGCAACTCGCCCTTCTTCACCTACCAGCCCAGTTTTCACTCAGTCACACTCAGTTACACTCAATTACACTCAGTTACACTTAGTTACAGTCAGTTACACTCAGTTACACTTAGTTACATTGAGTTACACTAAGTTACACCTACCAGAGTTAGTTTGACTGATGGTTGACAGTTACTTGAGCATTGATGACTCCACTGGTGATGATGAAGACTTCCAGTTGTGCTCAGATGATCATGAGGACACCTAGTTGTGCTCCGATGACACTCTATTGATCTTATGATCACTCTAAGAGGCTAATTCGAATTTCCACCTTAGGCATTCGAATCCTCTCTACCATTGTACTATTTATTTGTCCATATTGTGATTAATTAACTAGTGTGTGTGAAGTATTATTGCTTCTATCTAAGTTCTACTGTACCATATTATTCTGTTGCTCATTATACTGTATTGTTCACTCTTCTTCTATTTTCCTGCTTAATCATGATTACTCTTATGAGGTATACATCATCTCTTAGATCTGCTGTGAGGATTTTCACATGGTATCAGAGCATGTTGAGAGTATTGTTTATCTCCATTCCTGAGAGTTTTTTGCAGGTTATTACTAAGATTTCAAGTGCAGCAGTTGCAGCAGAATCTGCATTTTTGCAGCAGTAGGAGTTGCAGTGATTCTATATTGTTTTTGCAGGTCCTCTACATCTTCAATGAATTTAGAAGAAATCCCTCCTCTTTCTCGACTCAACTATGTTGAATGGAAACCAAAAATGATAGCATATTTAAAGAACCATGATCTCTTTGATTGCTATTTTGAAAGAGAGTTCTAATCCTCTACAAAGAAGATTAAATGGTTGAATAAAGGTTACATGCACATTGGAAGAATGAAGCTTACTATGACTGATTACATATTGTACCTGACCATCATTGATATTGAAACTCCAAAAGAGTTATGGGCTCATCTGGATGAAAGATTCGGCAAAAAGAATGATGGATTTGGTCCAAATCCCTTCAAAAGCAAGCAAGGTGATGCATTCGCTCCACTTGATGGTCTCTCAGATCATGATGCATTCGCTCCTCCTAATGGTCTCTCAGATCATGTTGCATTCGCTCCCCTTGATGATCTCTCAGATCATGAACCAGTATCATCTCATATTGAATTTGTTGACAAAGAACTTGCAGATTCTCCGCTCATGCTCAAACTTTCTTCTCTTTCTGTGCCAGCTCACACTCTAGATATTGCAGAAGGTCCTAAATCCTCTCTTGCACCAGAGTCTGTTGGTTTGCATCATGATCACATGATTATTTCAGAGGTCAAAACAGCTACTGAAGGTAATGCATTCACTCCTCTCCAGCTATCTCCTCTTTTATGCTACTATATGATCATAAATTCATGCTTTCAGAAGGTCATTGAAGAATATGGACATTGCCATTCGCTTGGGATAATTTCTCATGCATCTACTGGTTTTGATCTCACCTCTCATGGTTCAAAGGAGATCTCAAGAAACCATGATTCAAGTCTTGGATCTAATTTGGATTCTAAGCAATTACTGCTTGGGATAATTTCTCATGCATATGATAGTTTTGATCTCACCCCTGCTGGTTCAAAGGAGATCTCAAGAAACTGTTTTTTAAGTCTTAAATCTGATTTTGATTTCAAGCAAACATGTAATAGTTATTTTTGGCATAATCTCACCCATGGTGGTTCGAACGAGAAGACAAAAGACTATATGCACTTTCACAGATTTGATCCTACCTCAGCTGATTCGAATCACAGGTTCAAGGATCATTCTCATACGATTGGATTTGTTCTCATCACATTCGATCTGAAGAGCAAGTACAAGCACATGCTTTTTGATCATGATCCACTTCTTCCCCAGAAGAAGATACCTCCAGACATATGACCAAGCATCACACATGCTTGAGTTTGGAGCATTTATTTTTATGTGTGCCTTACAGTCTATTTTTTGAGGAGGGGGTATGTTTCCCATGGAATTTTCTCACTTCCTTGGTTTATTGATTGTTATTATTCATTGTATTGGGTGACCTTTGGTCTTAGTTACTAGGGCCCAGGATGGATTAAGGGCGGGTGTTAGGATATTCCTATACTCCATCCTAGTCCCACCAGTATTTTGATCATTTACATTATCAGTCATGCATTCACCTTTAAGGTTTGCATGCATTCTAGGGTTTGCATGCATTTTGTATGCATCCCAGTCATCAGTCCAGCACCTAGCCCTCAGTTAGCCAACCCCCAGGAGCTTCTCACTATTCAGTTTTAGCCCTCCAGTTGCTTAATGCGCCCTTATTCCTTGATTTTAGGGAGAAACTCACCCTTCTTCACCTACCAGTCCAGTTTTCACTCAGTCACACTTAGTTACACTCAGTTACACTTAGTTACACTCAGTTACAGTTAGTTACAATCAGTTACACTCAGTTACACTTAGTTACATTGAGTTACACTCAGTTACACCTACTAGAGTTAGTTTGATTGATGGTTGACAGTTACTTGAGCATTGATGACTCCACTGATGATGATGAAGACTTCTAGTTGTGCTCCGATGATCATGAGGACACCTAGTTGTGCTCCGATGACACTCTATTGATCTTATGATCACTCTGAGAGGCTAATTCGAATTACCACCTTGGGCATTCGAATCCTCTCTACCATTGTACTATTTATTTGTCCATATTGTGATTAATTAACTAGTGTGTGTGAAGTATTATTGCTTCTATCTGAGTTCTACTGTACCATATTATTTTGTTTCTCATTATACTGTATTGTTCACTCTTCTTCTATTTTCTTGCTTAATCATAATTAATCTTGTGAGGTATACATCATCTCTTAGATTTGCTGTGAGGATTTTCACAATCTAATGGTGCGTGGATCATTTATAATAGAGGCTTGTAAGGTTGGAGTTTGAAAATGGTTGACACAATGATTCCATGCTGTAACAAACTTGTCAAAGTATAATTTGCCATCTTCAACCTTGGTAGCATTTGCCCAGTCTAACGTGTCCATATTGGGTGCATTTATAGCCATAAGAATCCATGTATATGCACAGATCCCCTGTGTTTTCATTCATACCTACATGTAAAATATAAATATTAGGAACAAATATTTTAGGTTTTAAATAGATTGAACTTTCATGGGAATATGAGTTGTTACCAACCTGCACCAGTAGTCTTTTGTAAAAAGGCCTTTTTTAAGAACCTCTTCTAGGAATATTTTGAATCTATTGTCCATGTATTGAGATGAAACGTGTGGATTGGATATAAGCTTGTGAATTCTCCATTGGTGTTGTTGATTTAAAGTGGATGGAACTTGTCTAGGAATCAAAGAATGCAAATTTGGCCACTTTGTGTCAGCTGCACTGAGCGTGAAGAAGAATGTAGGTTTCCCTTGTTGAGTGATCATGTCAGTTAGCTGACCCCTTCTTTTGTTCTAGTAGGAGCATTTCCCACGAAGTGTGGAGCTGAAGCGCATGACTTGCTCAAAAATTTTAGCATCAGGCAAGTCTTGTAATTTTTGTACAAGTTCTGATATGGTTGGAGGCAATATATCTTCAATGTTACATTTTACAAACACAGAAGCAATAGATTGGCTACGATGACGCATAATTAGGTTATATATGCAATAACAAAAACGAGCATGTTGGCCAAATCTATTGTCATGGTATCTAAGAAGGTATAGTGCATAATTGTCCATACCAATCTCTTGAATGTGTGGTTGTTTAAGCATTGCAACTACTGTGGGAAATAAGGTTGGGAAGGCCATTGAGAGGAGGCATATTGTGTTATACTCATTGATATGGAAACTGTCTATTGGGGGCCAGTCAATGCAAGGTAGAGTGCCTACATGGCTTTCTCCTAAGAAGCGTTTAATTTCATCAACCTCAATTCTACAATTTGTTTGTGTAGATATAAAGGAGAATGATTGTTATTCATGGGGTTCGAGGAAGCTGGATGCTTGAATAGTAGAAGTTGATGTATGTTCTACAAATGGGGTTTCAACGGGTGTGACATGACAAAGGAGGGCTGAAATGTCAGTTGGTTCAAGAGGCAAAGAAGATAATGCAGTTGAGTTAACTTGGACATCTTTGTAGTACGGATCATTTGAAAGCTTGTATTCAAGAGCAGCAAGAACACGTGTTCGACTAACAAAGAAGTCATAAGGCGTTTTCGTAGGACTGCATTTACGAACAATAAGGATATCAATGTTTGAGAGTAAATGAGGGAGGAAAGTGGCAATGATTGTAATGTTTTGTGGGAAGCTTATAGTGTGGCCAGAATATGTATATTGTCCCCCACAAGCATGAGTGACTTGTAAAATTGGGTTAACTCGAGAAATGAGCATTTCTTCAACTTGAGTAAGGGATGCTAGCACTGATGGTTGTATCCCAGGATCCATATTGTTTGCAATGGAATAGCGGTGGCCATTTTGTTCCACATTGCACCTAGAACATGCATATGCACCAGAAGAGTGTTTTATTTTAATTCCGGGATATGACTCCATGCATATAGAGCATATTTTCATGGGAGATAATTTGTCCAATCTTGTACGGAATCGCTGTTGTGCACCATGTAGGTCCATGTTTGTTGGGTGTGTTGTTGTGGATGTGGATGGTGTGGAGGGTGTAAGGGGAGGTTGAACAACATGAAACGGAGAAGGGATATGAACAAGTTGACGAGCAACTCTATATAGAAGGCGTTGATGCTTGTTGTTTTCATTTTTCTTTTGAGTATATATAAGTCTTCTGCGTGCATTCTGTTGATCATTGCTATCATTGGTTGACATGCCTACAAAAAAAAGTGTTTAGTGGTTGTGGACTTTGTGGTGCATTTGGTGGAACAAACAAATACTATACATGTAATAATTGCAAGAGTAAACAAAGTTTTATTGTATAAGATAAATATTGGTTATCCATGTTGCATTTATGGTGCCTTTGGTGGAAGAGAAAAATAATATATATGTAATAATTCAAAGAGTAAACAAAGGTATATTGTAAAAGATACATGGAACATGCATAATTTATGTGAAGTTGTTGCAAGAAAGAAATAAAGACACTCTTGAACAGTGTTTATAAAGAAAAAAAGTATAGACTTGACAAAGCAATCTAAATTATAAGTACAAATTTGAAAATTGCAAGATAGGCTGCAAAAAAGATGTGATTTAACACAATGGTACAACAAAACTAAATAATATAATATTCAAGACTGCTCATTGATGGTTTCAAGTACCACCTATGTAAAAGTGTGTACACAAAAATGTGTAGTTGCTAAGTACAAGCTAGAAAGTACAAAAGTCAAAATTGAAGAGTAGAATTATGTTGGGGAAAGTGTTTGTAAAGGTAGAGTTCAAAGCTTGCGAGCAATTGGACGTTTATTAAGCACAATGTGTTCATTTTCATCAGGAGTATCAACAGGGGACAATGATGTAGAAACCTCTTCTGACATAACAAGAAGCACCTTCAAGCGATCATTTGAATTAAAAGTCTTTGTCTTTACTGATAAGGTTTGAAGGTACTACCAAGCACAAACATGTTGAACAATTTCCAAGAGAGATGTTGGATCACTTGATAGAAGACAAAAATATTTTGCAGAGACCCCCATGAGTTGTTGCACAACATCATCAAAAGCTATGATACTGTATAGTTATCTAGTAGCATCCGTGATGTCAAGTTTGAGTATGTATCGGTAAGCACACTCTGTGAACTCCTCATCACATTTTGCACAATGCCAAACATTTCCCACTTTGTGGGAAATATTTTTCATGCATTGTATTCCATCGACAAATAGAGGACATGCAAGGAAATGAAAGTAATTGATGTTAATATGGGTGATTTTAGCAATAATTGAATACCAAGTTGCCTTCTTAGAGGGTTGGAGAGATTGTAGCACAGAGATGGAAATGCATTTACAAGAGGTAGAAGAAGATGAGTTGGATTTTCTGCTTAAAGATGGGGAGGCTGAACGGAATCGATTGTCAGCAAACCATGCTTGGAGAACTTCAGCTTCCTCAATATCTGGGTTTATAATGAGGTTGGTGTTTGAGATGGTTCCAATGGTTTTTTCCATTGAATTCTGTAACACGCCCACCTTTTATTGCAAGGATAGAGGGAATATATAAACCTCGAAGGTTTCCAAGTTGGGCAACCTCAATTGTGCAATGATCCCCACAAAGTGTTATATCTATGCTATACCCAGACATGTCCCTCAACCCAACTGTTCGGCGAATGGTTTCAAATCCATCCCTTTTGTTTACAGTTGATGCAGGGGAAACAGAAATGACAATTCCGAGAAGTTCAACCATGGAATTAAGCGGTGTAGTTTTGATGTCATGGATAGATTTAAAGTTGAAGTAATGAAAAGGAATAAGTGGGCACTCTGCCGAGCATCGTTGAATTGTTGAGGAGGAGTTAAGGAAAATCTTGAAAGCACTTTTCAAATGGTTGTATTTTGGATTAATTGGTTTGATTGTGCCATTTGAGACTATGTAGACTATGCCAACTTGTATTTGGTCATATAATGAGATAGCTAGTTCATTGAAAGCAGAGATATGAATCTCATCTCTGGTAGCACTAACAAGGTCAAACCCAAATATTTGAGTAGGACCTTTTTGGTTGGTGTAGGTGTTGATACTTGTCTTTGCAGTAACTCGTCCTTGAATGGTCCAAGTTTTGTTGGAAGGGTTGAGCAATGTGAATTGAAGAGTAGGTGCAACAAGGTTTGGCGTTGGAGAAGGTATTGCAAGTGAAGGGTTTTCGAAGTCAATGGCGTTGTTTTCTAAAATAGATGAACTATTGTGGGATGTAAAGCTAGGTGTGACGTTGAAAGGGCATGGGTCTCCAATAATTGTTGTTTCTAAGGTGACAATTTCGAAGGTGCCCAATGCGATAGTCCTGGTAAGAAGAATGAACGTAAGTAAGTATAAGTAAAAAATATGTTACAGTTATGAGGAGTGAAAACTAAAATAAGTGAAAAGGAAGATGCGAAAAGCAAATCGTATGTTGCATCATGTACAGTGTTGCATGTACACTTGTTGACTTTGATGATTGAACCTTTTTGGAGTTGGTGGTTTTCCACAGTGCTATTGTAGCTAGTTGGAAGCAATGTGTCGTGCTTATGAATTCCATCAGAGATAGAGATTCGAAAGCGGACAGTTGTTGAGTTAAGAGATCTTAGTCGATTTAGAGCAACAACTTGTACAAGTGGGCATAGGTCAACAACACCATTCATCAAAAGTGAGACAATGTTTTCGGTCAATAGAGTGTCCATAGTGTGGTACTGCAAATAGTTGGACTACAAAAGTAAGCTGGAGAAAAAGGTGCGATATTGATATTAAGTCTAAAGATAGATGATGTAGGAGAACATGACAAAAGATCATTTGATATTTCATGCAATACATAGCAATATTTGTGGAAAGAATACAGAAATGAAGGCCTTGAAATTGGTTTCAATTTTGGGATTATTTTCCTAGAATGGCAGCTTTTATAGGAGACAAAAACTATTGCGGTGCAAATTATCTAACGAAGTTAGTAGGAAACATATATTGGTAAACACAAGCAAATGAATATATACCAGTGAAGTAACCCTTTGTCTGAAACCAGTAAATAAATGACAATCCATTGGCAGAAATAGACTCTAGTTTCCAACAAAAACAACAAAAAAAGATAGTAGAAACAGAGTGTAGTTTTCAACAAAAAAAACAGGATAATTTTAGATAAATTGGCTCTTAGAACCTTGTTTTTTATTATTAAACAGAAATAGTGACAACAAGATAGCATTGTGCATATACCAGATGCCTAATATAAAGATTATTTTTCTGTAAGGGAAACTTTTCTAGGAAACAAAGACAGCAAAAACAGACTTCTGGTTTTCAACAAAAAAAGGCAAAAAAGGCAGCAGAATTTTATGTAAATTTGTTGTTAGAACCTTGTTTTTAAATATGGAATAGGAACAGTAACAACAAGATAGCATTGTGCATATACCACATGCCTAATATAAAGATTATTTTCCTGGAAGGGCAACTTTTCTAGGAGACAAAGACTATAGCAGTGCAAATTATCTGCCAAAGTTAGTAGTAAATAGGAGTAAATAAATGACAGTGCATTGACAGAAACATATTCTAGTTTCCAACAAAAAACACAAAAAAAGACAGCAGAAACAGAGTGTAGTTTTCAACAGAAAAATAAAAATAAAAATAAAAATAAAAATAAAAAAAAATAAAAAATAGAAAATAGAAAATAGAAAGAAAAAAAGACATCACAATTTTAGTTAATTTGTTGTTAGAACCTTGTTTTTAAATATTAAACAGAAACAGTGACAAAAATATTATTTTTCTGCAAGGGCAACTTTTCTAGGAGACAAAGGTTGTTGCAGTGCAAATTATTTGCCAAAGCTAGTAGGAATCATATATTGGTAATCACAAGGAAATGAATATAACCAGTCAAGTAACCTTTCATCTGAAAACAGTAAATAAATCAGGTACATGATCAAATACAAGTTATAGCAAAAAAACAAAAGCTACTTTCCAACAAAAAACAACAAAAAAGGGAACATAATTATGGGTAAATTTACTCTGAGAACCTTGAACATACCAAATGACTAAATTAAAGATTACTTTTCTGGAAGGACAATTTTTCTAGGAGACAAAAAAATGAATATATACCAGTAAAGTAACCTTTCATCCAAAACCAGTAAATAATTGACATAAACTGACTCTAGTTTTCAAGAAAAAACATAAAAAAAACAGCAGAATCTTGTTTAAATATATTAAACAGAAACAGGATTTATAACAGCATAATTATAGCAGGAGAAATGAGTTTTGGTTTGAGAGGAGAACCTATTTTTGAATAGAAAACTAGAATCTCTAGATCCTTAAAAGGGTTGCTGGTCTGTAAAAGAGCAACAATTTGAAGGCGACTCAAATGCGGAGAAAAAAACTGGGATTATGTCACAATAACAGTATCGAAGAACAAAAGAATGAGAGGCTTTACCCATCGAATTTTATAACCAATCAAGAGTAAAGGCGGTGCATTGGTGTCTGAGAACATTTAACCGTTGTTGCATTGAAATTTGTTCTCGTATCTCCACAACATCGAATATCCAGCAGGTCCAATCCATCAAATCTAGATATACGTCCATAGCTAGAGATCTGTACTACTGAAGCAAAGTTTATAACTTCGTGACGGATTAAACACAAAGAAATCAATGTTCACGTGGGTAACCTTATAGAAGGTTGTTCAATGTCCAATCCATCATCAAATGCTCAAATTTCTAATCAGAAGTATAGATCTCGTAAGATTTTTCCATGCAGAGCTGGACCTTTTGTTTAGACTGTATCAACCCAAATGCTAGCGAGTTTGGTTGAAAGTCGAGTTGGTCAAACCTTAAAAAATTGGTTTCTTCTTAACTATTTAAATGATGGACACTTTGTAACATATCGTCAGAATTCAAAATGGTCGGGTCACTTTTGTTATAAAACAATATGGTTGATAGTCGAGTTGGTCGA
The DNA here is from genome assembly GCA_027924585.1 of Larix kaempferi. Lineage (NCBI taxonomy): Eukaryota > Viridiplantae > Streptophyta > Pinopsida > Pinales > Pinaceae > Larix > Larix kaempferi. The sequence continues at coordinate 7,639,393 of BSBM01001329.1, forward strand.
GCCTTTAAAAATTGGTTGACTCTTAACTGTGTCGGGTAACTTTAGTTTTAAAAAAAATATGATCGATAGTCGAGTTGGTCGAGCCTTTAAAAATTGGTCGACTTTTAACTATGTGGTCCAATTGATGGACACGAGTCAGAAGTCAAAATGGTTGGCTTACTTTAGTTTTTAAAAAAATATGGTTGATATTGGAGTTGGTCGGGCCTTTTAAAATTGGCTGACTGTTAACTATGTAATTTTGTTTTCAATATTATTTGTAAGATATGGTCGGAAGTCAAAAATTGTCAGGTCACTTTAGTTTAAAAAAAATATGGTCGATAGTCGAGTTGGTCGAGCCTTTAAAAATTGGTCAACTTTTAACTGTGTGGTGGAATTGATGGACATGGGTCGGGTGTCAAAATGGTCGGGTAAATTTAGTTTTTTAAAAAATATGGTCGATAGTCGGGTTGGTCGAGCCTTTAAAAATTGGTCGTTGTTAAGTTCTCACTGTGTAAACATGATCGACATATGAGATAGTTGATATGAATTTGTAATTTTGTTTTCAATAATATTTGTAAGATATGGTCGGGAATCAAAATGGTCGGGTCACTTTAGTTAAATAAATATGGTTGATAGTCGAGTTAGTACAGTTGATATGAATTTGTAATTTTGTTTTCAATAATATTTGAAAGATATGGTTGGGAGTCAAAATGGTCAGGTCACTTTAGTTAAAAAAAATATGGTCGATAGTAAAGTTGGTCGAGCCTTTAAAAATTGGTCAACTCTTAACTGTGTGGTCGAATTAATGGACACTTCATTTTAGTCAGTGTGAAGTGTGCAAATCGATGCGACACGGATGGGGGTTTGCATGAAAGGGGCAAAGTAATGCAAATAATGCAAATAAGATCGGCGTGATCTGGTCGGCGTGCGTGAAAGCGACAAAACACGCGGCAAGATTCCATTGGATTTATAGACGAGGAATCTATCCAAGGATTTGTAGTCGGCGTGAAGTCTGCAAATCGTTGCGACACAAATGGGGGTTTGCATGAAAGGGGCAAAGTAATGCAAATAATTTCGACGACACGGTCAGCGTGATCTGGTTGACGTGCGCGAAAGTGGCAAAACATGCAACAGGATTCCATTGGATTTATAGACGAGAAATATTTCCAAGGTGGAAGGTCACGCTTCTCGTTGGTGAATGCCTACAGCGTAATTATATTTTTCTAATTATTTTTAACGGAGCTGTCGATTTGCAGCCATTGGATGGAAAATGAGGTTACACAATCCAATCTCAAAAATTGAATATGCGTGTTTTCATACAAATGCACTTCGATAACTTGAGTTCTATATCTGACGGATCCTAGCTTACCCCACATGGAGCAACGTGAATTTTAGTTTCATTGCAAGAATATTACTCGCATACCCCCAAAGTGGGGGAAATGAAATGCCGAGAAGAACTTCAATATGTTGTAAAATGAGAGAAAGTTGTGTGTACGTAGACAAAGGGTAATTTTTACAACATATGGCAAGTTTCTTGAGCAATGATGTCTCGGTCAACAATTGCTTATGAGTTCTAACAATGATAGGAATATGAGGTAGAGTCACATGGAAATGATGTAGCTATGATTCTAGTCACCATATGATGGCAGGTATTTGATTTTCCCTCTGCTTTGGAAGCATATTTGGATGTGTATTTCAAGACAACATATTTGGTGATGTACATTTGCTCACCATGTTTGAAGTATGCTTAGATTATGGTTGTTCAGACATTGTTCAATGCGTGTTGGGCAATATTTTTTTTCTATAAATGTACATAATGATGATTCATGTTGTACCTTCCAAGGGCATTTATATATGCATACAAGTTTATCCCCTTTTCCGTGTAGACATGAATTTTCATTGCACTTTGAATGTCTTTGTACTCTGTTTAAGAGTTGCTCATAGTCCTGAAGTGGGTTGGATGAAAGAATATATTTTATATCTAGCAAGTAAGGGTCATCCTCAATGGATCAATGCATATGAATCTGTTTGTCATGATTTTCTCTTGGATTCCATGTTGTAACATATGTATTGAATAAACTCTTTACAGCATTGATTTGATATGCATCTTTCCAATTTAATGTTTCCATGTTAGGAGCTCCATCAAGACACAAGAAACCATGTATATATGCAGATATAGGATTAGAGAAAATGAAGAATATGTAAAGGTTTTGTATATACATATGCAAGTAGTATATAATTTATACATGTATCAATAATCTGTTGCATGTATGTTTTTTATTTAACTCCTCATGGAAGATTGAAAATATTTTATTTATTTATGCAACTACATTTCGGGGCCTATCAATGATGTTATGATTACACCATTGTTGACGGATTGCTGGGTGAGAAGGGCTATCCTCTTGCATAAATGCATGCAAGTTTGGCCATTTTGTGTTTGTTGCAATGAGAGTGAAGAACAATGCAATGCATTGCAATTGTGTGATCATATTTGTCAGGTCACTTCTGCATAGTGTACATAATTCTCTGGCCTTATGTAGGTGTGCTCCAAAGTGCATGACATGTTTTGAGAGGTTTTTTGTAAGAATTTCTTGTATATGTACGTGTAACTCCTCAATTGTGGTTGGTGTAGTTGTTGCTTGACTCCTGTTGTGCATAATCAAATTGTACAAGTAGTATCTAAAGTGGGGATGGTTGCCAAATATGTTGTCAAGGTATCTCATTGAGTGTATTGCATAGCTATCAAGTGGAATGTTCTTGCTACGTCGTTTGCAAGGTAGTGCATCACCATTTGGGAAAAGAGTGGGGAATGCAATGTCAAATAAACCCTCTGTGTTGTACTCATTGACTAGTGATGAGCCAATATCTATCCAATCAAGTACAGTAAGTGGAGCATTAAATGCAAATTGAACAAATTCTTTGATTTTTTCCATTTCTCATTCTGCAATAGGGAATATGAAATCAAAATAAGATATTGCTTGTGCTAGATAGGTAACATTGTGGTTATCTAGATCAAGTATATTTTAATATGTACATGATAGAATTCATATTGATTTTGTGCTATATATGGGCTTCTCCGGAGGAGGGAAACAATCATTCTTGGTTTGGAAGTTTCCGATGGTGTACTTACCCTGTCTAGACTCAATGTTGCGCTCCTCTTCCGCATAACTGTGAAGTGAATTGGATATAATAATTATCATTATTATAAAATAATAATAATTTATATTATAAAATCAATTATTATTAAAAATAATAATAATGTTTCATAATTTTATTTTGTTTTAATGGCTATTTGGGTTTTTAAAAAGTATAATAATAAATATTATTACATTAAATTTATTATTACATTAAATTTATTATTATATTAGTATGGGGCAAAGTGATTCGACATCGGGCCGTGCTCACCACTAGGTTAATGTCCTCATGGAATTTAGTCACAGGGATGCACTAAAACCTTATCTCGTTCACATGTCATGGAAAATAAACCTTTGAATCGGTCTAGAGTGTCATTCGTGAGTGAGCCATGAATCGATCTACTGCGTGATGATCACCGGAAATACTCTATTTCATCTTTATTTAAAAATGTGTAGCTATTTATATAGTGCCACCGTTTATTTTTGTAATTATTATTTTTTTAAGATTGTTTGTGAGATAAGTTTGGAAAAGAAAGGAAATAGTTTCTGAGACTAATTTCCAAGAACAATATTGGTTCGTTTGTTCCTTCGAGTTTAGTAACTCTACAAGCATCAAAACTAACAAGTCCCTGGGGAATTGTGGTAAAGACAAACTTGCCATTGAAATTGAACTCCTACTTATAAAGCACCAAGGAAAAAGTTTAAATGTAGGGTTGTCAAGTTATTTGAAGGTCTTAATTAGTGCTAATATTAAGACATTGATATAATCGTGATGAGTGTCGATTCACCATTTTTCAGTGCGCTAAATTTGGAGAATGCGCTTTAAGTGGAAAAAAATGATTTATATTTGGACAAAGATTATTTTCCCATGTATTTTAAACATCATCAACGGCTTTACAAAAAAAGTATTTGTTTTTCAAACGTCTATTTGGGTGGGACCGTAGACTTTTACCAATCCATGCAAATGAAACTTTTAAGCCACCCATCAATATTGACGTTAACCTACCTTAATCTACTTGTCAATATAGTGGAAATTACTCAAGTGAGTAGTATTTTATCAAGACTCTTATTAGCCAAATATCAAAAAACGAGCAGCCTCTCTGATCCCTTTATGCATCAGCCTAGGAAGTAAGCACTATAGATTCCATTGCAACATGTGACTCATTCAATGTAGGCACTCATGCAATAGATGCGATGCTCTCATGTTACGTGTATTTTGTCTCATGCTACGTGTCTTTGGTTGCTTGTATTAGGGACCAGGATTTAACTCTGATCTATCCATATGATGGACCAGGGAGAGGAGTGGAACAGACAATAGAACCATTTCTTTCATACTCAACCATTCCGCTCATTATAAGGCACTTCCTATAGCAACCAAGAGAGAGCAATAGCTGCTCTACTATATCAGAAGCGAGAATCCAACCATAGTTGCTTTAACAGTATATTAATTTGTTTTTCTATTTTTGTGATTAGGATTTACGTGGAGGAAATGGGCGGGGAAGAGCATGTCGCAGCAGGGAGCGCGGAATGTGGAGGAGGGGATGAGGTGCTGGGCGTGGGGCGTGGAATAGAGTAGCGTGGGATGCAAGGGTTGAGGATGGCGATGGAGATGGGAAGGTGGTGTGTAGGGGCGCGGGTGGAGAGATGGTGGGAGTATGGGTGCGGGAGAGTGCAGGAGGTAAAAAGCGGGAGGGAGCCGAGCTAGCGGTGGAAAGAGATGGTTGCAGAGGATGCAACGCAAGGTGGAAATGGTAGCAGGAATGGAGAAGGGCACAGGTGTGGAGAGGGGTGCAAGAGAGGGAGAGGAGTGCAGGAAGATGGTGGAGACCGCGGGCGTGAGGTATATGCGAGGAAGGAGGTCTACGATGGAGGGGAGGGTGTAGTAGGAGAGAGGAGCAGTGCGGGATAAGACGCAGCAGAGAGGAGGGTTGGAGGGCGCAGCCGGTGGGGAGGGGGCGTGGAATATGGGGGGTGAGGACGGATGGTGTAGGAGGGTGCTGGCGTGGAGCTAAAGGGTGGCAGATGACAGGGAAAACGCGGAAAGCAGGCAGCGGTGGCAGAAGAGGAGCGTGGGACAACGGCGATTGGGAGGATGTAGGTAGAGGAGGATAGGCAGGTAGGGGATATGTGTGAGAGGGGAAGTGGACGGGGAGCTAGTGGATTGCAGGAGGGCATGGACAGCGTGGGGATTTAGTAGATTTACTATTATGTTCGTAACAATGTGTGGATGTAAATTCGACATGGGGATGGCTCCTCATTCGCGTCTAGAGGTGGTTGGGAGGAATGTTGTTATCTTCTCTACGAATTCAAATCTCGCTTTGTGACACTTACTCCTTGACATCTATATTATATATTATCCTTCCAATGTGAGTTAATGAAAACCAACCAAAACATTAATTACAGATAGAAGGTAGAAACATTTATATTTGAATATTTCAAATAGTCTACAAACAATATATTTCTAACTTGGGAGTTTATGTGAGGAACATGTAGAGTGGTTTCAACTTTCGGTGACACTCATTAATAAAGAACCCATGGATATTTGTCGTTTCTTTTTGTAATTATTTGTTCTTTCGATTCCTAGTTGGTAATCCTCTAATATTGCTTGGACGGGACGAATATGTAAACAGAAATTGGACCCCTTAAAATTATTGCGTATATGTGGAAGGCATGACTAAATTAATAATGTCGACCATCAAATATAACTTCCTTCAGTACTCTCGTTTGCTTGTATCTATGTAATACAGTCAATAATAGAACGAGTCGTATGAGCTCCTCTTGACTTTTCAGTATATTTATTTTATTTTGTTTTGAAGGTTTATATTAATGTTACACTTCCTTTTGAATTCTCTATTCTATCCTCATGCTGATAAAAATTGCTAATGGTTGCATTACCATCAAAATTAATCTCCGGATAACATTTACCATTGTTATGAAATTAAAAACATCATTGTGTTATTTTTTTTAAACTATTGATATATAATATAAAATAAGATTTGAAAAAGTTTAGAATTTAATAATATAAAATAATTCTTATTATAATATTTATATTTAAATATGTTTTTCAGCAGAAACATTGTGTTATTTTTTTTAAACTATTGATATATAATATAAAATAAGATTTGAAAAAGTTTAGAATTTAATAATATAAAATAATTCTTATTATAATATTTATATTTAAATATGTTTTTCAGCAGAAAAAAAATACTATTAATATTCATATAGAATTAAATAGTACATATATGTTTATGTATTTAAAAGACCTTAAAAGAGAGCTACATATCATATCTAAGCCTTTACAGTAAAGGACTTTTCAAAAAAGATTGATAAAAAAACAAACTACCTAGTCCTATGAATTTCAAATGAAAAATAAAACAAAAAGATAGCTGATCCTGATCAGTAATATTAATAAAAAAACCTCATAGTACTCATATCACAGATATGAGAATCCTGATATTCTTCCCACACTAATATCCCTTCCTCTCCTTCGAGAGCCTGTTTTGAAAGTTTGTCTACCAAGGAGTTACGCTGCATGTAGATGTGCTCAAGAGAAATATTGTTGAAGAGAAGTAATTTTGTTTTGATCCTTGTACACCAGTGTATTCACTTTTAAGTTATCACTTTTAGAGTATACACTTTTAAGTTGTATTCACCATGCAACTCATTTTATAGTGACCCTTGAATCCCCAAATACATTTAGATCATCAATCCCAAAAACATTGGCTACTTTTAAAACACACCAAAGAGCGAGAAGCTCAACTTTCATGATAGTTCCAGTTCCACAATTTAGCCTCAAGGTAAAATAATGTGTCTGATTTATAAATATAGATCCACTTGCCGCACATAGACCATTTGCGGTTGCTCCATCAAAGAAAAGAACTGGGATAGTAATATGAGGATCAAAAGAGATGACTTTTTGAAAACTCATTGAATCCTGTTCTAAAAAGAAAGTCTTATACATATTCAGAATCTGAAAACTAGTAATCTGTACACTTTGGAATCATATTTTCAAAAACCACCTTGTTTCTGGAATACCATATAGACCACGAAATAAACACTGGGAACATTGAGTGTTCTCTGCAGTTCTGAACCAATTGAGAGTACATATATCAAAATTCTCTTGATCCCAGTTCTGATAAATCTTTAGAGAGGAACAAACACTATTCCAGATATTTCTAGTGTATTCACAATTCCCAAGTAGATGGCATGTAGTCTCAGAATTTTTTTTGCATAAAGAGCAGAAACTAGGGCCATGGCAACCCTTCTTCACGATTTAAATATTATAAAATATAATAAAACAATTTAAATTATTTAAATCTTATAATTTTTCTATTTTGAATTTAGTAATGTTAATTATGAAAATTTTAAAGATACAAAGCTAATACTATAACGTAACCTAAATTATGAAAAAATTATAATTGTTTAATTTTAAATATGAGAAATGTAATTTTGAAACTTTTACACTGATAAAAATTAATACAGTTTAACATAATTATCTTAAACAAAATGCAAAAAAAAAAAATTTAAAAAAAGTTTTTTTAAACATAATTTTACATAGTTTTTAATTTACATTAATACACCCTTAGTAAAGGTTAGCACTGGAGATACCATAGAGAAAAATAAGCAACATTTGTCACACCATGAGATAGGTGGAGGTGTTGGCTCATGATTACAAAATGAAAGTTTTGATAGTAAGAGGACTATGGTTTAATGTGATTTGGTATGTCTATTTAGAGGTTTATTTATATGTTGAGTATTCACTTGATCTTTTTAGGTGCCATGAAATCTACAATGAATGGTATCCTCTAGTTTTATTGCTACTATTGGAAAAGGGTCTAAGGTTATGCCCATTTTATGGAGCAATAGTGGAAACTCTAAGGGAACTATAATTACGAAGAGAATAAGAGAATATGAAGTAATTTGAATTTGCAAATGTGTAGATTCCAAGCTCAATAGCAGTCATGCTTGGGGTTGTGGAATGGAGTTTCATAAACCTCTTGATTGCCATTCAATTCTTTGTTATGCCAAATTTTTCTACTCCATAATTGGCTAGTGTCAAATCCAGGTATAGGATTTATGATGGATATTTAAATATGGAAAGGAAGGGAAAGCAGTCAGTTAAGAACGAAGAAAAATAGGGAAGCAATACTATCAATATTGGCAGACACAATTGTTGTTTAAATGTGCCTAAGAAGAAGGAGCAATATAACAATTGACTAGGGCCAAGAAGGAGGCCATGGAAGCCACTCACTCATACCATAATAATTTTTTAGAGGAAAATAAGGTTGAAGTGGAATCTAGTAAGAAAATAAAATCATATCTAAGAGGGGATGGACTTCAATCGAGGAAAAATATGCATTGTTTCCCTAGTGGGTGTTGGACATAAGTTTCTTAAGGAGAAGAGGCACAATATTATTCAGGATGGTTGAAATATATTGCATAAATAAATATCTTATTGCATATATATTTGAAGAGAAAGGGAACCAACAAAATGAAGTTTTGAATAAATGTGAATTATCAAAAGAAAGTGTGATGCTTTGATTAAGACTAAATGGAAACCTGAAGCAATGTTAGTGACAAAAACATTCATGAGATAGGAAACAATATCAAACATATACTCAACTTTCTCCATTATGATTTGAAATTATGGTATCATATTTCTTAATAGTGAAAAAACTTAGAAGTTTTCATATAAAGGACAAATGCTTTGGCTTGGAGATGCACAAAATGTAATGCATTCAAAATCAATTGGGTTATATAATTTAAAGGAGTTAACACATTTGAAATTAGAACTCACCTTTAATATTTAGCTAGTGTTAAGTATTCACCTTTAATAAACCTTGACTCAATTAGAAATTCACTATTTTCATCATGTGCTACTACTTTAAAGATGGTTTGTTTTCACTTAGGAAACGTTCCATCCAACAATTAGTACAACATCCATTATTTTTCAAGGAAACTGCATATATGTGACCTACATAATTAAATAAAAAGTATATGGTGTTTGCTAAAAATAGGGTAAAACATAGTAAGAAAGAAATTTAGGTGCATCCACTTGAAGTAAAATTGTTAGAAGCAACATTTTCATACTTGCTTGTACAATATCTAGTACATGATCATAATATTCATATACACATGTTTCGTCACTTTGTCTAACATGATTGTTTTAACAATCGGATCAATGTCAAACGACACTATGTAATACATATCAGCCAACTTAGTTTTTTTACACATCACATTTATCATCACTACATAAACCACAAAAGTAAGCCATTTTTAAAATCATCCATATTTCCAACATAGAGTTTTTTAAGATTGTAGATGACTGAAATTGGTGAATTCCATTAACTATTTTGTATTTATATGTGTGTGATTGGTATACATTTGTCACCTCGTAGAAAATTCTTCGTGCTTGTCTTTTCCTTGTTGATTTATCTCCCATCATTGATGTAGAACATAGGATGATACTTCCAACATCTTGCAGGCAACCAAATGTTGCAAACTTCAACTCTTCTTTAAATACAACAATGTCTATGCATGTATCAACACCATCACACTCTCCTTTTCCATACCCAATCTTAAAAATAATTCCATATACGTGGAACCCTATTTTTGATGTGAAACAAACACAATAATTGAACACATGCACCATTTTGAATAAACTTATGCAACCATCTGACCAGGTCCAATGTTGACAAAATGGCATATGCCAAGTGATAAACACGGTGATAAAGTGATCATAAAACAATTGAATGTAGTGTAAGACATAATGGTTGTCGTGGGTTTAGTTATCACTTATGTAGAAGTGCTCTTTTAATATCATTTTCAATTGACATCTCTTGCTACTATTTGACCATGCCTATAAGTTACATGGACTGTTATGCTCACCTAATATAAATGATAATATTATCTTATAGTGTGGTTTTTGGAAAAATCAACCATTGACAAAAAATTTGTGAGAGGGAATGTATCTATCAATATCTTGAATTAATCTGACATCTTCCCACTAAGCCATATGGACATGTTGAATGTAATGCTATATATTTTAACAAAATTCATGATTGACATCACAATCTTTCACCTAGCGAAAAAATAAGCATAATATAACTATTCCTATTTTTTCCTCGAAAAAAAATCATGTTTTCTATTTAAGGAGGCTAGATAATACATCCTTCATGTGAGTGAATTGTATAAAATATTGAAATAGATTTTATAGTTATGAGATGAAATATACCCTCTGATTTCATCACTAAAGAACTTCTAAATGTCCACAAAAGTAACCTATACTCAACCTGATCAGATAAATATGAGATCAGTATCACCCAACCATACCATTATGATCTATAACCGAATATATAAGCAATCTAGAAAATATCTTTATTGATAAATATCATTACAACCAACAATGTTGGTGTTCAAGAAAAGGAATAAAATTGATAATCATTAGAGTTCAAACAAAGAGAATAAAACAATTCCATATTCCACTTAAAGGTTGTTAACACCTAAATTAACCCCCAAGGTTGTGGAGAAGGCAATTCGGGGTAACCACTAACAAATCTTTAGCTTGTGCTTCTAACCCAACACAAACAGAGAGGGCTCTCTCTATAAGCTCATGAAAAACTGGAATAATCAAAGGCGTCAACAATGAAAACATACACCAGTATTCATCATTCAAAATATTCAATTACAACATACAAAAGATCATATTTCTGCTGGAGCAATTGTTTAAATTGTTTGGAGAGAAAATCATAAGGAAAACTATTGAGCAATGGAGTCAAAATAACATCTACAACATAAAACAGTGCTATTGCATGGCATATTAAAACATAGGCAAGGTAGCCACCCATTCACAGTCAAAGAGCTTTTAATTTGATGATTAAGAAGAACAAATGAACGGTCCACCAATATAGAGCATACATCTATGAATCTATATCATCTTTAGAAGAAAATTGGTTGTGGATGGTTGGAATGAAAAGAGCAAAGCATACCAATATGAATTCCACCCTAATGCTACACTTTTCCAAGCATGAATCATCAAGACAATATGAATTAACAGAGAAAGAAACACATTCACATAAGAGAAAGAAAGAACAGACTGCAAAGATAATGACACAGGAATCTTAGTCGAAATCCAACTTCAGATACTGCAAATATATTCAAGAAAATGCTTCAAAAAAACAGAGCCGAGCTCCCCTAGGCCTCAACCAAATGATTTTCCAACCTGTCCTACTTCTATTAAATTGCATTTATAGATCTACTTTGGCCCTAGGGTCGATCTATCTCAATAGGAAGCTGTTACAACAACATTTTACACCTGCACAAAGAGATTCAACAACCTCGGAGACGGTTCGAACCATTTTTGCTCATTTCCGGCCGTGGATTGCTCAAAACTGCCTCTCGGTTCCATGGTTGTATATCTCAAATGGTGATATCTGTGTAAACACTGAAATATTTGTTTGTATATTGGACCATGTTAAAGAAAAACCTCTTTCAGTTTCCTCATATTCACCTCCAGCTAGCCGGGATCTGCTCCGGAAGTTGATGACTCACGCAAAAAATGTAATTTCTGGAAATTTACCCTGCAAAGATCCTCTTGACTCTCCCAAAATGAGACACCTATGTAAATTCTGAGAGAGGTTATTATAGATGCAATCATTGTGAAGAAAAACCTCTCTCGGTTTCTCAAAATTCTTCCCGTTTTGGCCGGAAACAACTTTGGAAAAATGATGACTAAAATCGTCATTTTAGGTAAAAACAAGCCCGCCCTTCATATAATATCACATTTAATTTTGAATTTGGCTTTCTTCTTGTAAATTTGAATTTTCGGGACTTGGATGTTGATTTGGAGAGTGCATGAAAGGGTTATGAAAGGCTCCTAAGAGGCGGGTTTAGCTTAGCACAAATATGGTGCTAACAACTGGCTCCAACCAGGGATGTTATCCTCCCTGCGAGGTAGTAAAGAACCCCGTAGACCAAGTGCCCGATCCATTGGGCGGATCCCAACTTCAAACTGAAAATCGTGCTCCTGCCTGCAATTGAATTCCGTAACTTGCTATCCCTCTTGATCCTCCAATTGAACTCATACTGCCACTGAAAACAAACCTGTTGTGCTGCAGCTGAAACATCTGATACCTACTAGCCCCTCTGATCCTGCCACTGAAACAATCCCTTCATTGAAAAAAAACGGCATGCAACCACCAAAGACTTTCAATTATGCAGTTCTAGATGACAAGCCTTTAGAGTTTCGTCACTTGCATCATAAGGTGTTTGAAGAATTTAAAGACATTTTGATACATTTCCTTTAAAAAGCAAGGTGAATGTCATTGTACAAGTGTGCAGGCTTTCATTTCTAATATAATATTTTTTCTCCAATTTGATTTCTGCACCATGATGAGTGTCTTCCTTAGCAATTGCTTTCACTTGATCCCCAGGTTCTAGGTGGAAATATAGACCCACTTCAACCGGAACCTTTCACACATTCATCTCTTTGATAATATGGACCCTTGAAGGACTTTTGGCAAAACAAGTGCAACATCTTTAGGTTCCTCCACATCACAAATGGGGTTTTTGGTTGAAGAGATTTATGTAGGCTATGGTGAACATATAAGAATAAAATCTCCCTGATGACAACTTGAGTGTGCTTCAATCTCTTTGGCAGTTGGAATGCTTTGGTTTGCATGTGACGCTACTGAAGAATGCTCTGGTGCTATAGTAAGGGGAGGTGAAGAAAATGCCTCTTGTGAAATACCTTCCTCAGCAGTGGGTATTTTTGGAGGCTCCCCCTTATGCAGAGAACTGGAGGAAGAATGGTCCAAAGGGCCCTATTCAATAGCCATATCAGCATGCCCTACACCAGCAAAACACGAACTATTTCCTCGAGAAGAGTGGTTGCAGTATCTATCTGCAGCTACTACATTGGCATTTGAATATGTCCTAGCCTCAATGTTATTATTCTGCCAAATAAATTTACCCTTGATACAAGCAATTTGGACTTTTCCAATTATACTAAAGAATCTTAACTCTTAGCAAACGCCACCTTCCCCGAATGCATTTCTATCACCCTTGTCTTGACACTACCAGAAGTTTCTTCTCTTTCAACAGTATTTCTGGTTGATGGCTTGCCTATACAATGGTCATCTGAGGATTCCTTCTTTGTTATTCTCAAAAAGAACATTAGATCTGCTTTCAGCGATGGCCCTGACATAATCACAAAGGACTTTTCCCAGCGAATTCTCTTGAACAAAAGGAAATGTTCATATTGCATTGGCATCCTGCAACAGAGTTCTAGGCGCTGCTGTATGACCCTGAGCTCATGGTTGGGAGGATCACTTCTAATCTTTATCGAAATAACCAGCATACGAGGATTTTGGGAGAGGACTTTGGATGGAGAAACGCATCTCTTCATGACAACGTGATCGATACTAGTAAGACACAGATCTTCACAAATGAGGTGACGCACAACAGAAACATGAATCTTTTGTTGTGAAAAGAGGCATATGGGTCCTTCATGCATGCCTTCACTTGTTTAAAACGGCGGAGATTTTGACCCTGTCGGGGAGGTGCACAAGTAATATCACCGCTATTGGTGGCAGCCGTAGATCACCCCCAATGCCCAGATCGCCACCGTCAAAAGGTGAGGCTCGTACCAAAATCGCGATGATTTTTAAAAAATGTATTAACCCGGGCATGTTGTATCACCGCTATCCTTGGCAACTATTGATTTCTTTTTATCTCTAGCATCTTACGGTTGACTGGCCTGGACCTGCACATGCCTTTGGACAGCCTCTACCATCTCTGCAAGATCTCGTTGAAACGCTCTAGACCCTCCACAATTTTCCATCTTGGCGAGTATTTGCATCTGCTGGAGATTTGCCCAGGTTACCCAGATAAGCACGGGTTTGTTGGGGTGTTGGGTTGACGACTTCGCACCTTCAGCGCTGCTCAGTAATTTTTGGACGCATTTCGATTTTCTGTTATGAGTATTGAATACGTCTCTCCTGGGTATAAGTTCAGTTTTGCAACAACGAAAGGCTCTTTTGGGCTGCTGAGGGCAAAGAACAAGGATTTGGCCAACGAGCATTGGAAGTAGGATGAAAGATAGAGAAGTTCTGAGGGATACTGCACCCTAACTATTTTAAAGAAATGGCTCTCCGATAGAATGATCAACCATAGTCATACGAAGTCGACTTGCTGCAATTCCCTTCCTCTGCATAGACTTTACAATCATAAACCATAGCTTCACAACGTTGTGCCTTCTTGCACTATCTTCATCTTGGGCCGGTCCCTCTTCACACACCTATGACAGAATCACAACACATTGGACATCATGATTTGGATTCCCTCTCAGCTGCAACTATTTGTCAACACTTCTTTCGCTTTCATTCTTTCATCTTTCGCTGCGCCAAACTGTAAAGGAGCGTGAATTGAAAGCAAAAGCTCAACAGATTATTAGTGGGGTCTCCTTTATGATGGCATGTCAACGTGAAGCCTGGACCTCCGATAACATTATCCTTTCCATGATTCCCGCTTCACTGGACACCTGCGACGTCATTCTGGCTGCAAAAAAATATATTTTTCTCTACCGGACTTATCCCATATGCAAAGGAAGAAAACTACCTCGTATCTTTATATACACGCCATCATTTAAAATATTTTGAGTAGCAATGAAAGGAGTAGTCATGCGTGAGCTTGTGCAGGTGCTTGAGGGTAAGTCCAACATGCATTTTGCTCCATATTTATATATAAAGATTTTTCTCAATCCACAAAATTTTTTCTTTTTCTCCACTAAAACCCCTCCCTTCAATTCTCATAAAATATAGAACCTTCCCCCATAAAAAATCTGGCCATACCGCCCTTATGGGAAACTTAAAACCCTTTAGATTTCTCTCTTTTTCTCCACTAAAACCCCTCCCTTCAATTCTCATAAAATATAGAACCTTCCCCCATAAAAAATCTGGCCATACCGCCCTTATGGGAAACTTAAAACCCTTTAGATTTCTCCCAAAAACATTTAAAGGCTTAGCTCGAATATATGAAACCACCACAGGGGAAGAAAATCTATTTTTTCTGCTCCATATTTATATAAAGATTTTTCTCAATCCACAAAAATTTTTAAAATCTTTTTCTCCACTAAAACCCCTCCCTTCAATTCTCATAAAATATAGAACCTTCCCCCATAAAAAATCTGGCCATACCGCCCTTATGGGAAACTTAAAACCCTTTAGATTTCTCCCAAAAACATTTAAAGGCTTAGCTCGAATATATGAAACCACCACAGGGGAAGAAAATCTATTTTTTCTGGCCATACCGCCCTTATGGGAAACTTAAAACCCTTTAGATTTCTCCCAAAAACATTTAAAGGCTTAGCTCGAATATATGAAACCACCACAAGTGAAGAAAATCTATTTTTCCTTTTGCCAAGTTATGAAGACTTTTCCCTCTCTCTTTTTAAACTCTCTTTTCCTTTGCTCATTTTTGCCAAAGTTTTGGCCCAAATATGCAACCATTGGCTGAAAACTACACTGAAATTTTTCTGAACTAAACTCTAAAGCTGAAGACTGACTGCACATACTGAAAATTGAACTGAAAATGTTGAAAACTGAAAAAGCTTGAAGCCAAAACCCAAAACTACACTGTACATTTAGAAAACTGTTGAAAAAGATGCTCATCGTGAGCTTATTCAAACTAGCTTCCTACCCTAAGATGCCAAACTTCTCCACTCAATCAGGTGACAGAAAAATGCCAATAAAGGCACTGCAGCAAATGGTTTCTTGGCGGAAACATGCATTCAGCTCTTCTGAATAGCAACAAGAACCCAAAAGATGGAAACTCAAACCTTCTATTGAAAACTTCTTCATGATCCATTAAAATAACAACATCCCTTTGAACACCAAGCAATTACGTCCTGTGAATTTAAGAGATATATTTTCATGATTTACTTTTATCAATGGCTCCAATAAACATGAAAAGGGATCCTAAAAAACACCCACCGCTGCAACTTGTTTTGTTTCGTCATGGTCAAGATGTTTTTCAAATGGAAAAGAATCACTATGCTTATCTTCCCTATCCTCCATATCATATATATTTAGTCTTTCGTGGAGTCCAATAGGACCAAGATCATTTGCTACATGCACTCCACTTTCTTAGCTCTTTGAAATTTCTGAATATGCACTTTGATTCTCTACTTGTGTTTCAAAGGAAATATCACCCAAGTTTTCAAGAGAAACAGAGGAAGCAATTCCTTCTTGGCACAATAATTCTGAAAGTGAAAGGCATGAAGAAAAACTTAAATGATAAGACTGCTCTTCTTCCTCCTCAAATGAGATATGACTAAGTTGTTGCACCCATCCCACATCAAGGCCACTACCATCTTTACTTTCAGCCAAAAGAGAAACTACACTCTGAAAATTTTCTTGAGTGTTAAGACAACTAGCTTCTTCTATGGCTTCTTCCCCTTCCCTTAATTCAATGGAAATATCAACTTGACTCTCCACTGAATTTAATAAAACATTTCTTTCTTCGATATCTAAATCAGAGAGTGGACAAGGAGCACAGATAATTGATTGACTACTTTCATCACTAGCTTGGTTACATAGAGAATGCCAAGAGGGATGCAAACTTTCATCCAATTTTGGCAAGGAGGCATGGCTTTCAACAGTGTGTTGTCCTTCTTCATTCACAACTGAAGGAGAAACTAGTATTTGCTTGGGATTGTCTTGAGTGTCATGGCACTTATTTTGCATTTCCTTTTTATGGAAGGGACTTTCATGTAACAATTCTAGAAGCTCTTCATCCATAAATTCATCATCACCATACATGTTTTCCAAATTTTCAATGAAACCTCTAACATGCATACAAAAATCTTGAACTAGCGGCAAGGAAGGGTACTGATTTTTAAAATGCTCATGGAATACTGTGTGGAAATCTTCAAGGGAACATAAACTTGCTGATGGTAATTCCTCATACCATGACTTTGCATTCTCTTCTAATGTTGCCATAAAAATTTTCATCAAACAGTCCTCAGGCAATCCAATTCCAAGCTTATGTATATGCATATGAAATCTAATTAAATGAATAGCAGCATCTTCTCCTTTCTGATCTTTAAACTTAGGTAAACGGGTTTTCCAATCTACTTTAGGAATAGGATTTGGAAAACCAAGGATGTAAGCTCTGTTCATGGGAGCATACATTCTTGATAATGAAGTCATCTTGAAATACCGAAGCTGCAAATTCTGATTGAAGATTGAGGAGACCAGCCTGTGAAACACTGAAACACTAGATTTCTTTAATGTGGAGTCGCCATGAGACTTTCAATATCTCAATTCTAATATAAGGTCACCGATCTTCCCAGTGGAGTCACCTTCATACTGGAATTTTGCTGAGTGGAGTCGCCAGGTGAATGATACAACCTTCTCAATGTTTGACTGCTCTTCACCATCAACATTCAGATCTTAAACCTTTGTCGTTCTCCCACAGATGATAAGACAATCGCTCCCCGGCAACGGCGCCAATTTGTTAACACCCAAATTAACACCCAAGGTTGTGGAGAAGGCAATTGGGGTAACCACTAACCAATCTTTAGCTTGTGTTTCTGACCCAACACAAATAGAGAGGGCTCTCTCTATAAGCTCACGAAAAACTGGAATAATCAAAGGCGTCAACAATGACAACATACACCAGTATTCATCATTCAAGATATTCAATTACAACATACAAAAGATCATATTTTTGTTGGAACAATTGTTCAAATTGTTTGGAGAAAAAATCATAAAGAAAACTATTGGGCAATGGAGTCAAAATAACATCTAGAACATAAAACAATGCTGCTGCATGGCATATTAAAACAAAAGCAAGGTAGCTACCCATTCACAGTCAAAGAGCTTTCAATTTGATGATTAAGAAGAACAAATGAACAGTCCACCAATATAGAGCATACATCTATGAATTCTATATCAGCTTTAGAAGAAAACTGGTTGTGGATGCTTGGAATGAAAAAAACAGAGCATACCAATATGAATTCCACCCTAATACTACACTTTTCCAAGCATGAATCAGGAAGACAATATGAATTAACATAGAAAGAAACACATTCACATAAGAGAAAGAAAGAACGGACTGCAAGGAGAATGACATAGGAATCTCAGTCGAAATCCAACTTCAATACTGCAAATATATTCAAGAAAATGCTTCAAAAAAACAAAGCCGAGCTCCCCCAGGCCTCAGCCAAATGATTTTCCAACCTGTTATGCTTCTATTAAATTGCATTTATAGATCTACTTTGTCCCTAGGGTCGAGCTATCTCGATAGGAAGCTGTTACAACAACATTTGACACTTGCACAAAGAGATTCAACAACCTGGGAGTCAGTTTCAACCATTTTTGCTCATTTTCGGCCGCAGACTGCTCAAAAATGCCTCTCGGTGCCATGGTTGTATATCTCAAACTGTTATAGATGTGTAAAAACGGAAAGAGTTTTTGTATATTGGACCATGCTGAAGCAAAACCTCTTTCATTTTCCTCGGATTCGCCTCCAGCTGGCCGGTATCTGCTCCGGAAGTTGATGACTCATGCAGAAAATGTAATTTCTGGATATTTACCCTGCAAAGATCCTCCTGATTCTCCTAAACTGCGACACCTGTGTAAATTATGAGAGAGGTTATTATATATGGTCTTGTTATGAACAAAAACCTCTCTCGGTTTCTCAAAATTCCTCCCGGTTTGGCAGAAACAGCTTCTTAAAAATGATGACTAAAACAGTCATTTTAGGTCAAAACAAGCCCGCCCTTCATATAATATCACATTTAATTTTGAATTTCGCTTTCTTCTTGCAAATTTTAATTTTCGGGACTTGGATCCTGATGTGGTGGGTGCATGAAATGGTTATGAAAGGCTCCTAAGTGGCGAGTTTAGCTTAGCACAAATCTGGTGCTAACAAAGGTATTGACCACATCACCATTATATTCTTGAAGGTAAAGGTATCTAGTATATTTTGTTATACCGTTCTTGGATACACCATCAACCATCATATTGTGTTCTCTATATAAGTGAGTAAGCATAATCTATGTGATTTGTCCATACATATTTTCCAACTTGTGCAATAATGACTGTAAAGTGATATTATGAATTCTATATTAATCGTTCATCCACTTAATCATAAGTAAGGAATGACCAAGCACATGTAGTTCTAATACATTCATTTAAATTAAAAGTCTCATTAATGCATAAAGCACCAACATATCAACACAATTATTAGTGCTACAACCCACATTTGCATATAATTGAATAAAATGATGTTCATGAAAGTATAAAAATCCTATATCCCCAATGTGAGTCTACCCCTAAAAAACTCCATTAAAGAAGGATTAAGGCCTAGATTTGTGAAGAGCCAACTCCCCAACCACTTGATACTTATTGGATGTATCCCAACATTTCAAAAACTGAGCAAGAGAAATAATGGAGGTAGTGTAATATCCCCCAGTTTGCATAAATTATTTTACTTAGTTAAAATTTGGATTATGCTTTTTAGATGAAATATGTTGTTATGATTAAACTGAAAAGTGTGAAAGATTATGCTTCACACTTTTCCTTGGGTAAGGATTATTGCAAAAGACACCTTTTATATAATTTAATGACCAAAAACAATAGTTGTGTGGCCATGAATAGAGATGAATATAAATCAATGAGTGAGGAACACAATCCTACTATCTAGGGAGAGAGTTTACAAGTGTCAAGAGAAAAAAATCTTGAACTAACATCAAAAAATATAGGGTGAATCCAAGGCTACAAATTTCCCAAGAGGAGGGAAAGCCTTTGAGGTAAGTCCTAGGCAACTATTCTATATATGAGCATATGAGAGGAGGCAGGACACTACCAAGTATGCTAAGAATTATTGTTGTGTGACCACTTGAAAGTGTTAGAATAATTTTGTTGAGAGTTTTGGAATAGAACTGAGTTGGATATTGTGTTAGAACCTTGAGTTCTGAACTGAGATAGACTGTGTTAAAAGGGGATTATGGGATTTTTGGACTGGTAGAGGAGAATTGTTTGCCTTGATTGAGTCATAGTGCATTCTTGGGGGTGACATGAGTAAGTAAGTTTGGTTTCTCATATTCTATGGCTGGGAGGTATGTGGCCATCCCAAATGCTCTTCCACAACTGTTGTAGACCAGCTAAGCATTTACGCTATGTTTTTCTAACTTATTTTCTATAAAAGTACTATTTGTTTTATGTTACTATACTTTTTACTTATTATTTTAGGTTAATACTTATGAAATTCTAATTATCTTTCTAGATCATAAATATGTCCCTAAATTATGAGTAAATGAACTTGTTAGACTTTGCTACTACATCCCATTCATTGTCGTTAGTATCGTATCCTATGCATTTGTTTAAAGGTGTTTATTAGTTTTGCTTATTGAGGCATTCATTAAATTTTCCCCTATTAGATAGATTAAATATTTTATCTATTTCATTTATATTTATACTCAACATAAATATATTTAATCATTTTTGCATAAAGCAAAAGCTAAATAGAAATACTAGAATATAATCTATGTAAATTGCATACATTAGCTTACATTAATAGTACAAAGAGATTAATATGGTCAAACCCTATTAAAATTATATGAACAATTCTATTTATAAGACTAAAATCTATTCAAAACCTACTTTAAACTCATACTAGATGCATATATTATCTATAGTATCCAACAATATAAATACAAGATTGTATATTCACTAAATCTTGGAATAAGAAAATAGAGGTTTCCTCAGTATTAAAAACTTTAAACATTAAATTGACATATACATCAACAAGCTAAAATATTAGTCATTACACATCTGTCAAATGAACATAATATGAATTAATATATGTGCCAAACCTAGAGTATAATGCCAATTTCATTAATTTTGGACTTATTCCGGTCCAAGTCACTTTGAAAATGAGTCAAAAACAACCTTTCTAAACTCCAAAATCAAGTAAAATCTGGTTCCAAAAGTGCCAAAACCAGTTCCGAAAGTGCCAAAACTGATTCCGAAAGTGCCAAAATTGATTCCAAAATTGCCAAATCTGATTCTGAAAGTGCCAAAACCGGTTCCAAAAGTGCCAAAACCGAATTGCCAAATCTGATTCTGAAAGTGCCAAATCAAGGTTCCAAAAGTGACAATACCGGTTCCAAAAGAGCCAAAACCGGTTCCAAAAGCACCAAATCCGGTTCCAAAAGTGACCAAACCGGTCTCGAAAATGCCAAATCCATTTCCAAAAGACCCAAAATCCAGTTTCCAAAACCATACTTTTTCTTTTGATATTGGTGTCTGTATAATATGACGGTCATTTGAAGTTGAATGTCATAAATGAATGAAGGGGCGACCGACCCTTCTTCTACCCACTATTATTTTCATAATAGTTCTAGATTGCAAGAATGGTGGTTCGATCCTTCTTGTGTTCACCATTCTGGATACAGGTGAATTGTCAGATATTGGTGTTCAGAATTATCTACTAGATGAAGGGGCGGCTGATCCTTCTTTTCGTCAGTAGGAAGTCGGGAATATTGTTTACATGTTATAACATAGGCAATGTCCCCATCCCTACCATATACTGCGGAAGTCAGTAGTGGGGAAATGTTGTCCCAACCTTCGTAGATTAATTGTTTTTCATTTCTCTTTTAAATGAAGGGTCGACTGACCCTTCTTGTGCTTAGTATTTGTGCAATATTCGCCATTCAGGATATACATGTATTGACAGCCTATACTTCGTCGGTTGAATATTTGCACAATTCCGTCATAAATGAAGGGGCGACTGACCCTTCGTGTGCCCAATAAAGAAAGGTCGACTGACCTTCTTGTGATTTATATTTTTCCAGTCTTGACGATTCTGGTTATACATGATTTGATCTCTATTTTGGAAGGCCAAAATCTAACATGTGTGAGCCTGAAAGAGAGAACTGATGCCATAGGAAGTGATGACATAGCATTTATGATGACATGGCATCTATGATGACATGGAATCTATGGTGACATGGCATGAATGATGACATGGCATGAATGATGACATGGCATCTATGATGACATGGAATGTATGATGAGGCTGGAAAGATACATGATGGTGTTCTGGTGTATCATTTAGTCAGTGTTTCAATCTGACTTCATTCTCAAAAAGTATGGCAAATTTGTGAAACTTTGGAAATTGACAAAGTATGGAAAAAGTAGTCAAAACTGCTCTGATAGAATGCCTGCCATAATTCATGGTTTCAAAAAAATTTACGCACCATGACATCATGCTATAGCTTGTTGAAGTGGCTATCTAGTTATACATGATTTCGGATTGCGCAAAGTGTTTGAATAATGGATTTGCGACATGCATTTCCGCAACCCACACGGCAGATTGCAGATTGCGGAAACTTTGATTTGTTTTTATTTCTAGTCGTAGATATATTTACAAACCATTAAACCCCCGCAACTCATTGAAGCATTCCCTAGATTAGATCTCAGCTGTCTCTTGTCTTAATGTTACGGCCCAGATTTGACCCGGCGGAATTAATAAATATGTGGATTTTGTTTCTATTTCCTTTTGTTATTTTTTATCTTCGAAAATTACCTACTGTGTGGATTTTACTGTGAGTTTTTAACAGGGGTCGTTTTTGCCAGTTTTCCAGCTTGAATTAAGGGTCAACCAACCCTTCTTCTACCCAATCCCCTCATAAATGAAGAGGAGGCCGACCTTTCTTCTGCCCACTATTATTTTCATACAAGTTCTAGACTGCTAAAAGGGTTGTGCGATCCTTCTTGTGTTCACTAGTCTGGATACAGGTGACTTGGTGGATATTGGTGTTCACAATTATCTACTAAACAAAGGGGCAGCCGACCCTTCTTCTGATTTATATTTTTCCAGTCTTGGCCATTCTCGTTATACATGAATTGATCTCTATTTTGGTAGGCCAAAATCTCACACGATAGGATGTGATGACATGGCATCTATGATGACATGGAATGTCTGATGAGGTTAGAAAGACACATGATGGTGCTATCTGACATCATTCTGGAAAAATATGGCAAGTTTGTGAAACTTTGGAAATTGACAAAGTATGGAAAAAGTAGTCAAAACTGCTCTCAGAGAATACCCGCCATAATTCATGGTTTCAGGAAAATGCATGCACCATCATATCATGCTATAGATTGTTGAAGTGGCTATATAGTTATACATGATTGCAAATTGCAGGAATGTTGTATATATTTCATAACAATTAAACCCCCGCAACTCGTCTTCTGCATTCCCCAGATTAGATCTCAGCCGTCGACTTGTCTTAATCTTACGGCCCAAAATTAAGCTGATGGAATGAATAAATATGTTGATTTTGTTTATGTTTCCTTTTATTATTTTTCATCCTCGAAAATTACCAGCTGTGTGGATTTTACTGCCAGTTCTGTTTCAAAAATTGCCAAATCCAGGTTCCAAAACCATACTTTTTCTTTTGATATTGCCACTTTTGAAATTTGTTTTTGGTGTGTTCCAATATGATAATTATGATGGTCATTTAAAGTAGTAAAAAATATACAAATTATCAAATGAATCAGTGTCTACATAATATGACGGTCATTTGAAGTTGTATTTCATTAACCGACACCCCATTTCAAATGAGGCTCAAGATAAATGAATGAACAGTTAGCTGACCCTTCTTCTGCCCACTATTATTTTCATAATAGTTCTAGACTACAACAAGGGTGGTTCAATCCTTCCTATGTTCACCATTTCTGGATACAGGTGAATTGTCAGATATTGGTGTTCACAATTATCTTCTAAACGAAGGGGTGGCCAATCCTTCTTGTTGGCAGTTGGAAGTCCCGAGAAATATTGTTTAGGTGTTATAACTTAGGCAATGTCCCGATCCCTACCATATACTGCGGAAGTCAGTTGTGGGGAATTGTCGTGCCAACCTTCTTAGATTTAATATTTTTTCATTTCTCTTTTAAATGAAGGATCGACCGACCCTTCTTGTGGTTAGTATTTTTTCATTCTTCACTATTCAGGATATTGATAAATTGACAGCCTATACTTCATAGGTTGAATATTTGGACAACTCCCTCATAAATGAAGGGGCGATCAACCCTTCTTCTGCCAAATATTATCTTCAAACTGGTTCTAGACTGCAAGAATGGTTATCCGATCCATCTTTTGTTCACCAGTCTGGATACAGGTGAATTACTAGATATTCGTATTGACAATTATCTACTAAGGGAAGGGTCGGCCAACCCTTCTTCTGATTTGTGTTTTTCCAGCCTTGATCATTCTGGTTATACATGAATTGATCTCTATTTTGGCAGGACAAAATCTCACATGTGTGAACCTCAAAAAGAGAATTCACACCATAGGAAGTGATGGCGTGGCATGTATGATGACATGGAATGTGTGATGAGGTTGGAAAGACACATGATGGTGTTCTGGTGCTATCATTAAATCAGTTTCTCAATCCGACATGTTGTATGAAAAGTACAAAAAACTAGTCTGAGAGAATGCCCGCCATAATTCATGGTTTGAGAAAAATGCATGCACTATCATATCATGCTATAGCTTGTTGAAGTGGCTATCTAGTCATGGTCTCAGTTTTCCTTAATCATTTCTGAGGAGAAAGTTATAAGTCTGCCAAAATAAGGTTTCAGGATCAACCAAGTTGGAGAAATTCTTGGAAATGACCAAGTTTTGGAAAACTGGTCCAAGTGGCCTTGGGAAAATGCCCGCCATACCTCATGGGAGAATGATAAAAGGGCGGTTAGATCAATGGCTATTCGATAAAGGGAGTTTAGATCGACGACCCATAATATTTTTGCGCCACTAACATGCACGACATAATGGAGATCTGAGCAGTTGTGAAATACCATACCATTGTACGCATGTTGTCTCCACATAATTCCGCAATCAGAGAAAGCGGTAAGGAAAACCACCATCCCGCATTGCCAAAACACCTTCGGTGGTGTATAAAAGAGAAGGGCACATCAAAATTTGACTTTTGTGTTGCGAAAGGTGGAGGATTGGAACATGTATGTGCTGCTCGAAAGTGATAGAGCGTAGTTTATTCAACCTGTCCATGCCAGGTAGGTCTTCTTAACTTGTGAAAGTAATTAGAATTGTTTACATAATGGAAGGAAGTAGTGAAACTGTCTGTCAGAACGTTGAAACTATGAGGATAGGAGAAACCCTAGTGGACAGAGATAGTGACATTCATGACCCCATAATGGTTAAATTCTCAGTTTCAGAAATCAAAAGCAAGTTGGAGGGTTTATATAGACAAAATTTGGATGTGCACAATGTTTATAAGTCTCGTTTTATCCATTTATGTCCCGAACAACCTTCAGGGTTTCTAGAATTCATTTTGTGGTGTGCAGTAAATTATTCTCAGAGTCGAAGAGTCATTATGAATTCATCACGAAAGAAAATTCTTTGTCGTGTAAATGCGTCTACCATTAGGAAAGCTCTAGGAGTACCCCTATTTTCCTCCCACGACCAAGAAGATTTTTCCGAAGAAGCCCTAGTTAGCCAGTACAGAGAGTCATCCCCTGAGACCAAACAAACCTTCATGACCAATTATCTGAAACCTGGCCTTGCCATTGATAACACCCCCTATCCACTTGACATTAATTTCTTTGATGAAAATTCACAGTTAGTTTTGTCACTCATTTCATAGTTTTTAGGGTTTGATGATGATTCCATGGTCACGGAGGTCCAATTAAGTTTTCTTTTTAGACTAAGCGTTGCTAAACCAGAAATAGATTACAGTCAAGTACCCTACCTTAAATTTGATGTATTCTTGGCTCGGAACATCCACTCTCAGTTAGTGAATTTCCACACTTCGAGACATTTCAGATTCTAGACACACCTGATGAAAATGCTCATGTTTAGCAGTTGAAAAGATTTACAATTCCCACAGTCTGTGTTTTCAGAAACAGTGGAAGACAATATGTTTAATTTTATGAATTTTATTTTATCAGAAGTATACAGATTGATGTTTGGAGAAAATTTTCCTAGAGTATTATCAGAGAAGAAGACCCTGATGCAATTAAGCCCAAAAAAAGCAATTGGAGACTAGTTTCTAGGGAAGCAAGATACAATAATCAGACTTTATGGATTTGTTAAGGAGCCCTTTATTCTACCAACCTTTTTGACTTTGAGAGTTTTTGCTTTGGAGTTTATCAGACAAAAATTGACTGTAGAAAATGACCATTTTCTACTTTTCAAGAAATCTATAGATATAAAGTTCCCTTTAAAATTGGTCATTTTATCATCAAGAACAAGAATGCTCTCCCTTTTCTACAAAAACATTTAGAAGCAATGAGTTTTAGGAAAGCGACAACTATTAATTATGATCCTTGTCATATTATTTCTGACAGAAAGAAAGAGAACAAAAATAAAGCCTTTGATCACCAAGAGGTTGAAGGATTGGCGAAGATGGAAAATTTACTACAATATGAATTCGACACGGAAGTTTCGGGAATTTCACACGCTAATCCCTCTACCTTGGATAAAGTTTCAGCTGAGTTGGTACCTGAGATGGTACCTACCCCAAGAAAGCTTGATGCAACAAGTAAACAAAGTTTTTATGAAAGTACTGATATGCGGGTGGAGGAAGAAAGAGAAGCCAAAAGATTAAAATCAAGCCAGCAAGATGAAGTAGTTGTATCTGACAAAGAAAAGGGAATGAAGAAAGAAAAATACCAAGGGCCAGGTATTCAAGTACAGGAATACGAATTTGATGAGGCAAGAGCTGCAGGTGATTCTAGCAAATTTCATTCAAGAGATGAAATATGTGTAAAATATGGCAAAGACAGACAAACAGCAGCAGAAGCAATCCATAAGTTGTTTCCAAAAGTCAGGAATGTTGTTGATTCAGAAATTACTCTGATGACTAGCAGAGATCCAGACAAAACTACTTTGAATTTGGCCGTATCGTCTAATGATAAGGTCACAAAAATGAAATTGAATTTGCAGAAGATAACAGTCCCTGATAAAATTCACCTACAAAGACATACTGGAGAGGTGATTTATGTTGATATGATGAAAGCTACTTTAACAGTGGAAAAATTACAGAAAACAGTGAACAGGCTGCAAATCTAGTCGAGGCAAGAGAAAACAGAGAACAAATCTCATCAGCTACAAATAAAAATATTGCAAGATGACCTGGTGAAGAGCAATGATGAACCAAATAGAGGCGAGGCAATTAAAAAGCTTTTAGCTGAGAAAGAAAAGAATATCCAATTACTTCAGCAAAAGGTTAGAATTCCAGCAACACAGATCATTCAAGCCTCTGAATTAACTATGTTGGAACAAGAAAAAGAAACTTTATTTCGAGAATTGGATGACTATCTTGCTAAATTGCTCGAGTTTGAGGAAAAAGAGGAAAGTTGGGAGAAAGATAGATAAAGTCTTAAGACTGGAATTGAAGATCTAAAGGCGAAATTGGAAAATACAACACAAGAGAAGCAAGGAACATATCAATGCAACAAAGAAGCAAGCACAGATGATATAGTTCAAGCTATGTCCCAAGTTAGCTTGAAAGAGGTGGAGATCATAGATCTAAAAGAAGAAAAACTAAGACTAGAAGAGGAAAATCAGAAAAAGGAAAATCAAATAAAAGAGTTGACAAAAAACAATAAAGATTTGGTAGGCAGAAATCAGAGGATGATAGGCCAAGTGACAGGACAACAAGCATTGCAAGGTGCAAAGCATTTGATTTGGGATTCAATCATCGATGAGGCTGCAAAATTGAGGCCTATTTAAATTTTTTGAAGACAAAGGAAGCCATAGCAAATGATAGCTTACAAAGGTGTAAAGCAATGAGAGAAATTTTAGATAAGATACCAAAAGATACAGCCCAGGGTACCATAAATTTCTTAAATACTCTAATAGAAGGTGATCTGAAAGCAATGGCTATCAAAAACAGGGTAATAGTCATAACTTGGGCTAGGAGAGTCCTTAGCAAAAATTCTCACATTGAGAATGTTCAGGCTAGTGCAGAACAGATGAAGGAATAGGTTGAAGTATCCAAAAAGGGATTTGAGAAGGTAATACAAAAGGGACTGCCTTCTTTTTGGGATGAAAATAGTGAGTTAATTTCCCAGGACAATTATAAGGATTTACTATATAACATCGGGAAGAACCATGAGCAATTTCAAGGTTTGACTCATGTTCTAACAGGGAAAATTCTACTGAATAAACTCTCCCTTGATTTTGAAATTTTAAACCAGCTAGCCATGATAGATGAAAAGATTCCTCCAACCTTCATTGCATAGCACATAGAGATGAAAGTACTGGTCGAGGAGATGACTAGTTATGAGGTACCTTCTACAGAGCAATGGAAGACAGTGGAGAGATATGGGAAAATGAATTACACCTTGCACACTTGAAGACTACTGTTCGAGAAAGAAGCCTTGTCGGTAGCTACAGCCAATAGAAAGACATCAAATGTTATATTCTGAGAAATTTTGGAAATTGTATAAATTTTGACCGAAATGGAACGTAATAGTTAATTTATAATTTTCTATTTTTAGTTATGAAGCAATTAGGTTTTTACTTCAAGAGGTTCTACAATGTATAAAGATTCCAGTGTTATTTTATTCAAAGGATTAGATGTTTATTTTTGGCAATGTAGTAAGTGTTGGAATCCATGAAGAGATACTCGTTTTGTATTGAGCCCTCCAATTTTGAATAAATATTTCCGAGCAGAGTTGATGCATATTTTCAAGAGTAAAGATTCCTTTGTTATTTTATTCAAAGGATTAAAAGGAATGTGACTGTCCTGTCAATGATGAGCTAATTAAAAAATTAAATTATGACCATAATGTCTGCACTGTTATTAGAGAATGTGAAACTATATGAATCAAGTAAAGAAATTGACTGAAGCATAACCTACATAAAAATCATATGAATGATAAATCACGCACACAGATTTATATATTTTATGATTTAACAATACAAAACATAGTTATTAGATGTATGTATGAAAAAACAAAATGAATCAAGGAAACTTGATACACCTAACAAAAGAATGTAAAATAGAAACTAACTAAAATTCTTTAAAGATTGTAAAACATTACTAGTCTCCAAGTACAGAGTGTCTCCAGTTCTCTCCTTCGATGGTCCCCCCCATTCATGTGATATGCCCAGTATTATTTCCATACTAGTTCTAGACTGCAAGAATGGTCGTCCGATCCTTCTTGTGCTAACCATTCTGGATACAGGTGAATTGCTGGATACCAATGTTCTCAATTATCTACTAAATGAAGGGTCGGACGACCCTTCTTGTGCTTAGTATTTTTCCATTATTTTCCATTCTGGTTATACATCAAATGACGGCCTAGCCTTAGTATTTTTATATTATTTGACCATTCTGGTTTTCGGTTGTAAATGTTCTCCAATAATCGGTGATTTTTCAGTTGTAAATGTTTGTTCTTTATATATAAAATACTTTTGTTCTTAATATGTAAAATGCTTTTGTTCTTAATATGTAAAATACAATGAGTTATATTCAGAAAGATATATTCATCATTTGCCCATATTTCTCTATAAAATACTTCTCTATAATTATATTAAAGCATATAGATGGATTTATTCAAAAATCTGGCCCAGCCATTCATTACAAAAAGGAGAGCCTAGGAGAATGAATAGCTTTCCCAGTATGGCTCTGTAAATTTAACAAGCCGATGCAAAACAAATTCCAAAATTGATGTAAAAACTAATCCAAGTAGGGATCTCTTCTACAAAAAATTATGCCGCTGAACTGAGGTAGACTCAGCAATTCTCATGTCCACAGAGGGGGATTCCTGGGATTCAATCCTTGTTTTTCAATAAGAAGGATCGGCCACCCCTTCTTTTCGCAGTTATTTGTGAAAACCTTTATCGATAAATTCGGCTATATCCATAATGGAGAACTCCAGAAGGATCGACCGACCCTTCTTCCAGTGTCAAACTATTATGAAAAGAATATTGGGAATAAGAAGGGTCGGTCGACCTTTCATCTACGAGGGAATGGTAAAAATAGAATGCCTCAGAGAAAGAGCGGTCGCTCTTTCTCTGAGAGTATTTCTACTTGCCAGCAAAGTCTTTGAAGCAAAACTTCTATAAATTTGGTGACACGTGGAATGCTTATCTTGTGACACGTGGCATATCTGATTTTTAAAATTATTTCAAAGATTTTTTAAACAAATATTACGGATATTAATGGTACCAGTCATGTTGGCCGTAGGATTTTCAAGGAATCGATTGGAGAAATAAGTGTACGATTACTCCAGCAAAATTTATAGTCGCTACAGATGATATCTATGATCCCGCCATACTGTGATAATTACCATTGACCCCATCAAGAGACTTTTTTGGTGACAAGACATAAACATTATGTGGACTGAAATCATGATGAGATTATTCACACGAGGGATACAATCCATCATTTATGGTAAATATTATTCAGCCTTCGGTAGACCATTTAATGCACTGGCAGCAGGCATGTTGGACATTGGATTTTCAAGGAATCGATTGGAGTGATACGTGTACGATTACTCCAGCAAAATCTGTAGTCCCTACAGATGATATATTTGACCAGCACAATCCTCCCATACTATCATAATTACCATTCCCCATCTGTCTAAGACTCCCATCCCATTCAATCCATTAACACAGTGGCCACTCACTATATATAGGCTAATTCATCAGCACAGTGGCCACTCACAACAAACTGAAATGGAATTTTTCAGTTTGTTCACCTTGATTCTTATGATATCTCCCCAATTCTGCTCATGATATATGAGCATATCGAAGTCCTCTCCCTTGAAAATCCCTGTGTATGTATGGATTTGTCATTAATTTCTTGCAAGGAGGGTACATAGGGAGATTAGCACTGTCGAAGTTCCAATACATGGACTTGTCATTATGTTCCTGGCTTTCTTCTCTAAGACAACATGCGTTGTTGCGGTAGTTAAGACTTGCAGCAGTCATCGAATGTTGTTTTAGTACCAAACCATGCTTTCAACTTCTTCTTACACTTGTTTCAATTCATGAAAATGGTGTAAGAGTCAATGGGGTGTTGTTAGCTTGCTTTAACGGATGACTCTTTAGCTCAATTTATTTGTCATTTCCCTCTTCTTCAAAAGCTTGAGCTAATCTTAGGTTATGGACTGCGGAAGCCTATTATTTCCTTTCCCAACATTGCACACTTAATATGTGTAATGGGCTTCTAAAATAGAGGCTTTAACTATGAACTGCCAAAATCTTATAGCTATGAAGAAACGTTCTCATATAATGGATCTACTGCACCATTTACCTGCAGAGAAACTTGTGGAGATAATAGGTAGCTTGAAATCATTGAAGAATCTTGATATCCATATTCCGAAGCCTCTTCCTCTTCTCAACTTATTGGAGCAACTTCCTAACCTTGAAAGACTACATATCTGCAAAAGGGTTTTCTCGGTAAGAAATAATTTTTGTAGTCATTATTATACACATGTCTAATTTAAGTGTTTGCTTGTCATTTGCAAAGTATATTTCATTGGTTGAATGCCTTTGCTTCCACTAACTACGGTGTTAGGATCCAACCCGTCTAAGCGGGATGCCTAGACCAACTGTCTGGCCATCCCTTGTTATGGTGCACTTGGCAATTTAGGAATAGTTTCTTTGTTTGTATTGTGCATGATGATATGTGTGCTCATGCATTGGCTGCAATAAAATGATTATTTTTGCATTTGTTGGAAATGGTTTCTTTTTATGGCAGCGTGATAAACAGTTATTTGTTTGCTATGCAGGTATTCGAGGAAGATGCAATACCGTCGTGTCTAGGCTATCTGCTTGCTAATATTCAAATGTCTGTGCCTCCATATCATGTTGTCAGCTTCTTCTAACTGCGCCAAGTGGTTGAAACAATATTCTATCTGAAAGTTTGTTGAGCGACTCTCGGATGATGTAGTATCAGACTTAACAGACAGTAAACTTGTTATCACCATCGCACATTTTTTGCAGTATTCATCAACAAATAACTACATCTATCCTAGAGAGCTTACCAGTCTTTGCAAGAATATTCCCTTTGTAGCTGAAGTTGGGAAAATCATCATGGTAGGAGGCTTTCTAAAGTTTCTCCAGCCTGCATCCACGAGTAACTGTCCAAGTTAATGAGATGGAAATTGGAATCCTTGGATGACTATGGGATTTTCAACACTTTTTAAAGTTGAACTTATACTACCACCTTGTGTAGGAGGTATGATGTATTCAGTGAATAATTTGGTTTCATTCTTTCAAAGACACTTGCAGCAGTCATCAAATGTTGTTTTAGTCTAGAATGAGTCTAGTGCTTCTAAGTCCACAAGTCAAAGCTCCAATAAAAGTTTAGTCTTTTATTGCTCCTTCAAAGCAGATAATCTGATTAAGGATAAGGAGAATCTAAAACTTTCAGCGAATTTAAATTATTGTGAAGTTAAATTTAAAATAAAAAAATGGAATATCTGATTTGAAAAGTGAATTTCAAATAAAAAAATGCAATTGTATATTTGAAGATTGCAGTTTTCATTTGTAAATGTTCAAAATTTTAAGGTGAAAAAATCAATGTCTAAAATATTCAGTCATTGTTTGAATATCAAGTCAATTGTACTTCCGTTTTCCGACATGGAGAATCAGCCACTCCTTCTTTTCGTAGTTAATTGTGAAAACATTTATCCAGCAATTTACCTATATCCATAATGGAGAACACAAGAAGGATCTATCAACCCTTCTTGCAGTGTTAAACTATTATGAAAATAATATTAGGAATAATAACAGTCAGTCGACCCTTCAATTTTGAGGGAATTATAAAAATAGAACACCTTGGAAGTTATAACATATAAAAATAGTTTGTCCCGACTTCCATTTTATGAAAAGAAGGATTGGCCACCCCTTATTTTCGAAGTTAACTGTGGAAACCTTTATCCAACAATTCAGCTATATCCATAATGGAGAACACAAGAAGGATCAACCGAATTCCTACCGGAAAATTCATAAAGGTTTGGAAAGGTCAGGATTGGCCAAGTTGGGGTCGAGACGTCGGGATAAAAAAAATGTATGGAGCCCAAAAAAAAAATTGGCCATAGCAGGAATAGTTTAACTCATAATTCGATAATACTTGCGGCATTCAAATGCCATCAACAAATTTCATGAAAACAATAGTGAGAGGAACGAGCTAGTTCTGCTCTGATTTGGTGGAAATCTTGGATTAGGGACTTTCAAATATCAGTATCCCAAGACCACATGGAAGCTCAATTTGGGCCAAAATCGTTAGGGTGCGATCATGAACCAGGAACATAGCTAAATTTGGAATCTTTGAGTCAAATTCCAAAACATGAAAAGTCGGGATGCGAAAGAAGGTCAAAATACACTATTCTGGAGCACTTTTTGGGAATTTTGAAAAGTTTGCAGAAGTCAAAAGTGGCCCTAGATTTCAAAACCAAGAAAATTTCTGAACTCAACATTTTATATACTTATTAAGACAAGCAACATTCATTAGAAATTTTTTTTCTAGAAATGCTTAGTTTGAGAGATAGCCATTTTTGCCAAAAATTTCCAAGATTTTGAAAAAGTTGCAAAAGTCAAAAGTAGTCAAACCCATAATTTTATAAATATTAAGCATAAGATTGGAGATATGAAACTTGTTGAGAGATCCTAGTCATATGGACTAACTTCTCATGGTATAATTTTTTTTCTAATTCTCTATAGATTTAGTTCTACAAATGGTTGAAGTTGGCCACCGAGGCTAATTGCACCTATGGAAAAATTGTAGAATTGGGCGGATTTGACACTTTTAGAAGAGTGTATATTCCATATCCAAAATTAGAATGGAGTAGGAGGATAGGCGTTGGAAGGATTATCCATGAGGGAATAATGTTGCATAGTCATAATTTGAATTATGAACTCCAATGTCTCAGAGATCAGAATAGAAAAGTGTCTATAACCTTGTTTTGACAAAAAAATTGTCAATAAAGGCAATTCCAGAAATGCATAAATGGAACAAAGGAGAAGAGGACCTAAGAACCTTGTGAATGGTTCCATGAGAGTAATTCCACTCACAATAGAATTTTTATGTTTCATTTCATATATTACTAAAATGTGTAATAAATATCTCTATGATGCACATTGTTTGCAGTTGATAAGCCTTGAATAGTTGTAGCAAAAGGACAACAGGAAAAGGAAAAGAGACCCCACAAGAAAATGGTGACCATGAATGATACCCAAGACCCCTATGAACATGATGAGGATGCTTTAGGATAAAATATGCAAGAGGATAATTCTGAGACAGAGTCAAATGGGAGAAGGGAGAAGGTCACTTCTCAAAATTTGGTTGAAACAATGAGAAGTTTCAATGAGATACTGATCAAATCTCAAGAAGGGCAGAACCAGATTAATGTTGCTATCTTTCAAAGCGTCGCTGATATTCAACAGAGATCTCATCTTCGATCTAATCCAAGCAATGTTGGTCAAGAAAGAAGAAGTGCGGAGAGTTGCTCGAGGAGTCGCAATAAAAAGAGGACTCCAAGTCCAAGAAGTTATTC
Source organism: Larix kaempferi (assembly GCA_027924585.1). Lineage (NCBI taxonomy): Eukaryota > Viridiplantae > Streptophyta > Pinopsida > Pinales > Pinaceae > Larix > Larix kaempferi. The sequence continues at coordinate 7,674,053 of BSBM01001329.1, forward strand.
CTTGAGAAGGTAATGTAAGATATCTTCGCCAAGATCTTATTCTAGTGGGTCATGTTATTCTAAAAGTTCCCAAAGCATTCCAAGGCGTAATTCCAATAGGTTTGAAAGAAGAAGGGATTCTAATTGGATTCCACAGGGTGAATTTAGGAAGGTAAGGCCTCCTACATTTGATGGAGAAAGTAAGACCGGTAAAGAAGCGGAAGCATGGCTTCTTGGGATTAAGAAGTATTTCAGAATCCACAATGAAAAAGGAAATGAGAAGCCCAAGATTCCTATTTACAATCTAAATGGACGATATTCAATTTTGTGGGAGCACCTAATGCAAGTGAAAGGAATCAGGGAAAGAAGGATCAACGGGGAGCAATTTAAGAAATATTTCAAGGAGAAATACCTTTCTTCTAGGTACTATGATAACAAGAGGAAGGAGTTCAATGAACTAAAGTTTGGACATAAATCTATGGAAGAACATGTCCATAATTTTTTGGAATTGTTGAGGTATGTGGATTACATCAAAGATGAAAGAGTAAAGATATAATGCTTCCTTGGAAGTCTGCCCCAAATTTTCAGAAATAGGATTGAGTTTGTTAACCTACCAACTCTTGATGAAGCCATTAGAATGGTGATGCATTGCTATGAGCAGAGCAAAGAAAAATCAACGGTTCATCCAACATGGAAGGGAAAGCCAAATGGAATATTTGACTAAAGGAGAAGTGAATTTAAACCTCCATTTAAAAAATAGCCAAGGAATTTTCAACAAGGTCAACAAGCATGAAGTGGAATTAAGCCAACAATAGCAGCAGAAAAACGACCCAAAGGACCACTTCAGTGTTGGAGATGTGGAGAGAACCACATGCTTAAAGAGTGTCCACATCGGAGAGAGAACCCTTGGAGCTTTCATAAATTAGAAGAAAAAATTACAGTGGAGGACATGGCCAGAGCAAATTCCAAAATTTATGCAGCGCTGGATAATCATCAGGAAGACCATCAATCATGAGTGGTGGAAGTTGAAGGTAAGATTGCTAAGAAATCTATTTCTGTTTTGATTAATCCAAGATCTAATCATAGTTATGTTTTTCCAAAAGTGGTTGAAAGTTGTTCCCTTGGGAAAAGGAAGCATAATAAATCATGGTTAGTTCAATTAGCCATCGGAACAAAAAGAAAAGTAACTGAGGTAGTGATGGAGTGCCCCATAGAGTTGAATGGACTCCTCACAAAATTAAATTTGAATGTCCTACCATTAGGATATTATGATGCTCTTATTGGTATGGATTGGTTGGAAAAGCATAGATTCAAGATAGATTTATCTAAAAAGGTTCTTGAATGCATTGATGGATGACTAATATGGGTAAAGGGAATTCCCAAGCAAGTCTCTATAAGGCAGATCTCAGCCTTACATCTAAGAAAGTTTTCCAAGAAGAGTTTTCAATTATATGCAGCCCATATATCAGATTCCTTAGAGAGTAAAGGCCTAAGGATAGAATATTATCAGTTGTTACAAGAGTTCAAATATGCGTTTCCAGATGAAGTACTGGGGATGCCACTAAAAAGGGACATTGATTTTACAATCGATCGTGTTCTACGAGTAGCGCCAGTTTCCAAAGCTCCTTATAGAATGAGCACACCATAATTGGTATAATTAAAGATGCAGCTATAGGAATTAATTGACAATACCTATATAAGTCTAAGTATGTCTCCTTGGGGAGCACCAGTGTTATTTGTTAAGAAGAAATATGGTACTTTAATATTGTGTATTGATTACAGGAAGTTAAACAAAGTGACATTCAAGAATAAGTACCCATTTCCAAGAATTGATGGTTTTTTTATCAAATGAAGGAAGCTAAAGTATTTTCAAAAATGGAATTGAGATATGGTTATCATCAAGTGATAATTAAAAAAGAATACATTCACAAAACAACTTTCCGGACAAGATATGGTCATTATGTGTTCACGGTGGTGCCGTTTGGACTTACCAATGCACCCGCCATAGTCATGTGCCTCATGAATAGTGTTTTTAGCAAATATTTGGACAAGTTCATGTTAGTGTTCTTGGATGACATTCTTGTTTATTCAAGTAATGAAGAAGAGCACGAGGAGAATTTAAGAATGGTGTTCCAAGTTCTTAGAGAACACCAACCTTATGCAAAGCTAAGCAAGTGTGAATTTTATCAAAGAAGGGTACAGTATTTGGGTCATATTATTTCAGAAGAAGGAATTGCAGTGGATCCATAAAAGATTGAAGCCATAATGAGTTGGTGCACTACAAAGAATGTTACGGATGTTAGATATTTTATGGGTCTTGCAAGATACTATAGAAGGTTCATTGAGGGATTCTCCAAGATCGCTCATCCAATCACATCGTTGCAGAGGAAGAATGTAAAGTTTGTATGGTCTGAAAAATGTGAAGAAATTTTTCAACGACTAAAGAAGATACTGACTGGGACTCATGTTTTGAAGGTTGCAGATCCAAAGAAAGATTTTGTAGTGTGCATGGATGCTTGCAATGAAGGATTAGGTGGAGTGCTTATGTAAGAAGGAATTTTTATTGGTTATGAGTCAAGAAAATTAAAAGAGCATGAGAAGAATTATGCAACTTGTGATTTAGAATTAGCAGCCATAGTACATGCTTTCAAAATGTGGAGACTTTATTTGTTGGGAAGAAGGTTTGAGCTTAGAACCAATCACATGAGCTTAAAATATTTATTTGATCAACCAAGCTTAAATGCCAGGAAAGCTAGATGGATGGAATTCCTATGTGAGTTTGATTTTGAAATCAAACATGTAAAAGGGAAATAAAATAAAGTTGCAGATGCCCTTACCAGAAAATTTCATGTGGCAACCTTAAGTGTTTGCAAATAAAATTTGGGAACGAGGGTTCTTGAAGCCCAAAACAACAATGGAACTTACCTTCAATTAAAAGAGAAATTGCAGTAGGGAAAATTAGATGAGAAGTGTGAAGGGTACCGGCGTGGAGAAGATGGTATTATTATTTATAAAGGTAGACTGTGCATTCCAAATTGTGCAAACTTGAAAAAGGTGGTAATGGATTAAATTCATCTAATGCCATACTCTGGACATCCAGGATATCAAAAGACAATAACAACTGCAAATAAGCAATACTTTTGGCATGGAATGAAGAAGGATATAGAAAAATACATTGCTCGATATAAAAAGTTCCAACAAGTCAAGACAGAGCATCAACATCCAATGGGATTCTTGTAGCCTTTTCTCATTCCAAAATGGAAGTGGGAAATTATTTCTATGGACTTTATAACAGGTTTTCCAATGATAGTGAGGAAGCATGATTCAATTATGGTTGTGGTGGACAAGATTTCTAAGGCATCTCATTTCATTCCAGTCAAGTCTACTCATAAAACAAGTGCAATAGCAAACATCTTCATGAATGAAATATTTAGATTGCATGGATTAGCCAAAGCAATAGTTTCCGATCGAGATGCAAAGTTCACATCCAATATTTGGAAAGGATTATTTTAGAAATTGGGAACTCAACTAAATTTTATTTCAACGTATCATCCTCAAATAGATGGTCAAACTGAGAGGGTGAATCAATTTCTTGAGGATATGTTGAGAATGTATGTGATGGATAAACCATCCAAGTGGAAGGATTACCTACACTTGGTAGAATTTGAATACAATAATGGACATCAAGCATCATTATGAACGATCCCATTTGAGGCATTGTATGGAAATGGATGTAGAACTCTAGTGAATTGGGATAGCCTAGTGAATAGGGTAGTGCTTGGACCAGAAATGCTCAAGGAAATGGAGCAATAAATTGTTAAGATCGAGAAGAATTTAAAGGCATCCCATGACAGGAAGAAGAGTTGTGCAGATTTGAAAAGAGTGCACAAGGAATTTAAAATTGGGGATCATGTCTATTGAAGAGTAAATCCAAGAAGAAGTTCCCTAAAGTTAGGAAGTTGTGCCAAGATGGCACCAAGATATTGTGGACCCTTCGAAGTCCTTGATAGGATAGGACAAGTTGCATTTAGGATTGCATTGCCTGCTAACATGAGAGCTCATAATGTTTTTCATGTTTCTTTGCTTAAGAAGTATGTACGTAATTCTAATCACATAATTGATTGGAATTTGATACAGGTGGAACACGAGGGAGAGTTCCAAGTGGAACCCATGCACATACTCGATAATAAGGTAACATTTTTTCATAGCCGAGCCATCGGACATGTAAAGGTGAAATGGAAGAACCTTGGTCCCAATGAGGCTACATGGGAGTTGGAGGATGCCATGAAAGAGGCATACACATTTTTGTTCAATTTTGGGAACACTGAGGACAGTGTTGTTCTAAGGTGGTGGAGAATGTAATACCCCCATTTTGATCCTTAGAATGTATTAGCTTTATATGTGAATATTTTGGATATGTGATGTATAAATTCTTATCGTGGAGTTCAAGGCCAAGGCCCTACTAGTGAATGCTCGGCTTTAAAATGCAAGTATTTTTATATTTTGTGATCCATGTGCCAGAAAGTCAGAGGAAATTGTAAAAACATGTAAATATTTATAATGCAAATAAAATTCCAAGAGTTGTCTATGGAAGCAACTAAAATGAGGGGGATGTACATATCCACTAGGGAGAGGTGAGGGGATTAAGGGTGTAGTGCCCCTAGACTTGTGTAGACATTGAGGGCACCTGCTGAGTGATCCGGCTGATTGAAACATTAATTAAATAACCTTTTGACCTTATTTTTTTGAGTATGTGTATATGAACTGTTGAGGTAAATGAATAATTGCATATGTTAAACGATTAGCTATGACTATGGAAAATTATGTTGATGGATAATGCTTAACGACTAGCTGTATGGTGATTATGTATTTGGCGACGAAATGTATATTTGATAAAGATGAATGAGCAGTTTGAATAAATCATAAATGTTTAACAATGCTAGAGTTAGAAACCAGATGATGATTATTGAGAACAGTGCTACTAATAATTTGTTGCGAGAAGTGTGTGTAGAAACAAGTGAGACGGTTCACCAACGGACACACAAAGGAACATGGAGGGTCGTAGAGTACAGGTAAATCACACACAGGGGAAGCGACGACGATGTCAACTTCCGACAAGAATACCACACATGAGCAGATAAGCATTGATCCGCTTTCTCAAGAGGAATGCGTGAGGATGTACGAGGTGGGCCACGACGGAGCTGGTCACGTACGAGTTGAGGGGCGCGCAGTGAGAACGGACTCACTCCTCAGCGCCATTAGTCCCTAGATAGCATGTAGACGGAGGATGGATGGTAACGATTCCTAAAATCCCTACAAGAGTTCCCGCAAGTCAAAACGGAAAGATGGTGGCAGAAGGGCCTGACGATGCGATACCCTGTCGAGAACGGAAAGAATGGATGCAAGGACCCAACGATGCGGTACCATGCCAAGGAATGGAAACCATGGATGACTGGACCCGACGGAGTGGTGCCATGTCAAGGAATTAAAATTAAGGAACTAGGAGCCCAACGGCGCGGCACCGTGATCCTAGTGAGTTTGATTGTTAAATTTAACTGCATAAAAACTTATGAGAATAACTCTAGATCATTACTTAGCAAATGCATAAAAATAATTTAGGCATTTGCACATGAATAGTTATTTTTGTTGAGCATTTAAAATAATAGAAATCATTATTTAGGAGCAAAATAGAATCCTAAGATTAGACACCTAGTCAACTAAAAGCTAGGAGTTAATTAAAATATCTGGGGGACAAACTGGAGCAAACTTAGGGGTGTTGGTGCACTTCCTAGAGAAAATGACACTTGGATGGGTGAGTGTTTTAATTAAATAATTAATTAAAAATATTTAATTATGCATGAAGCGACATGTGTCGCATGAGATTTTCCTTTATAAGGAAGACTTGGGGAATGGGTAAAGGGCCCATAATTTGGACGATTGTCGTAATTTTCGAATGCCTCAAAGACTTGCTGCTATCTAAGGGTTTGGCTTAGAAATCCTGGTGGGAAGGGAAGCCCAAGCTGAATTTCTGAACTACTTGTGTGAGCTCTACGACCCAAAGCTCGAGGGAGGCCATGCGACTGAAAGCATGAGCCTATGGTTGGGTGGCGAAGCTAACGGTTGCTTCGCCAATGGTTAAACGAGCTTTGCTGGAGGGATCCTACGGAAGACGAAGGCGACAATGGACCAACCGGATCAGGTTGACAGGTTAAAGTTTTGCTTATTTTTGTTAAGTTATTCATGCTTTTTATTTTATTTTTCCAATAACTATGATGGCTAATTTGTTTGTATGAAGTTTTTAAAGTTTCAGGTTCAGTTCAAGGGGACCCTAAAGGAGGGGTTCTACATTTGGTATCAGAGCCGAACGAGCCTTGAGGGCACCGGACTCATTTTACCGAGGGGGTGTCGGTATCTTCATCGAAGGTCGGATCCGAACAGTTGATTCAGGCGCTGCAACAACGATCTACTTCATCTCGGACTCGACGAACGAATCAGGTTCAATGCTTCGTAAATCTCTAATTTCTGTGTTGATTAGCAGTTCTGTGTAATATTTATGTGTTGATTAGCAGTTCTGTGTAATATTTCTAATTGTTGAGTCGTTTTGCAATTTCTGTGAATTAGTTCATTTTTTGAGTAGATAGGAAACCTCGAAAATTTTTATAATTGTATATGTGCCATTTAAAACTCATAGAACGTGTTTTAACAAATTGATAGGTAACTTATTCAATTCCTTTATTAGATCCTATACACTCAAATTGTTTGCATCTTATTTCAGAATTTTTAAATTCTGTGTGATGTGATGAAGGGATTGAACTTTTCGTTGCATTCATTTTATATGCTCTACGTCTTCCATGAGAAAGACCTTTGCTATTTAGATATGAACCACTGTGCTTTAATACTCTTCAGATCTGTTGTAAACCTTTGAACTTTTGGTTGATGAAGTCGAATTGATACTGGTATCGAACCATTGCATTCCAAGCGTTTCTTTTAAACTCCGTTTTCTTCATCCAGGACCGTGTGGAGATACTAAGATCTCAGGTCTGTAGCCTCACATGCTTTCTTTAGTCAACCCTGCATGGGGACATTGGGATCTTGGATCCAGAATCTCTTAAATTCAAATTAAATTGATGTTCCAATTAATCAAGTCTGCGATTTCTTAACCACAAGTTTGGTTCTCCAATCGAATCTCTGCGTTTGAATTAAATCTGATCGGAGTTTCCAGTTTTAGATTGTGAACCGTATTGATCCATTAATATCCTTGTGCCATGCTATGGGTCGAATCTCTGCGTTTCTTTACATATCGACAGAGATCTAGATTGGTTGTTCTTGCAATAATCCAGATCTGGTTATGAATAATTGAATCTACACTATGATTCTTCACCTCTCCGTCTTCTATTGAACTGAGTTTTTCGTTCTTCAATCGCTGCAATATTCGAGCTCTATTTATGAATTAATTTGGATCTACATTATGTTTCTCAATCTCTTCGATTTCTATTTCCGTGATTGACTGAGATCTTCGTTCCTCAATCTCTGCATCTCTCCCAATGTTGATAAAGATCTACATTGGTTAATCTTTGCGATAATCTATGATTTCATCTGTATTAATTGACCATTTCACATCTCCTGGGATGGATCCAGTCTGAAGATTTTATTTGATCCCACAGTTGGTTTAAACTTGTCCTTAAATTCTGCAAACCCAACTGAGGCCCCTTCGAAATATGAAGTTTGGCGTTTTCAATTTTGAAATTCACTGTATTAAATTCAGACTTTGGCATCATCTTAGTTCAACTTATAACATGTTGGAACTGAGTTTGGCGTTTTCGATTTTAGAAGTTCACAGTAATTGAAATTCAAACTTGGCGTCATTTTGGATTCAAACTTATAAAATGCTGGACCTGAGTCTTGGTGTTTGACTTCAAAAAATATTCATAGTACTCAAAACCCAGACTTGGTGTTTATCTTAGTTTCAAATTCATAATTTTCTGAGTTGAATCTTGACGTTTTTATTGTTAAAATTCATGGTATCCAAAGCCCAAACTTGGCGATTATTTTAGTTTCAAAATCATGACGTACTGAGTTGAATCTTGACGTTTGATTTTGAAAGTTCATAGCATTTTAATTCTAGACTTGGGCATTTGTTTTAGTGTCAAACTCATAGAATTTTGATGACCTTTCGATTCTGGAAAATCTACGAAAACTAACCTTTGTAGATACCCTCGATGTAAGCAAAACTAACTTTACGATCCCTTATGAGCCAACCTTGTGCGTGAATCTCTCTTGAGAGATCTGTCAAACAGATTAGATATCTAATGAGTCCACTTCCTGCATAAGTTCGATCAATCTGACATTGTATCAGGGCGCAGTAATTAATTCCTTGAAAATTTGTGGCTTTTAAAATTCACCGTATTATAATCCAGATTTTGGCGTTATTCAGTATCAAACTTCTGATATTTTGTGCGTTTGCAATTTTTTTTAAAATCCACAGTATTGTAATCCAGATTTGGCGTTTTCAAGGCCTTAACCGAAACCGATCTGAAGGAAGAAGAGTTATTTAAGTCTTGTTAGTAATCCTCCCTTTAGTCGCAGGTGTATCTACCGTCGATGAGATATTTCTTCTTGAAGTCTCAGTGATTAGTTTTTGTTATGTAAAAGCTGTATCCTCTTAAGCGTAAGTCATATTAATTATAGTATTTTTCTTGTGGCATTAATTTATAAGAATCTTAGTAATACATGGAAGTATTTTACCCTATAGGTTGTATCTAGATACATTGGTAGTTAGCGAGAATATCGGAACTTAATGTTATATTGGTATGTTTCCTTCAGTTATGTTTAGATGTACTTATGAAAATAATACGATGATCTTATTCAAGAATTCGTTGATCTTATTCAAGAATTCATGCCGTGTGTGTTCTGTAGATCAGTTCACCTATGTTCCACTAGTATGACGTGGATTACTGTGTTCCCTCCTTACTCGCCAGCAATTGTGCCTTGTCTTACTCGCTGTGAAAGTTGACAACTGTAGAGATATCTATATAGGGCAATCGACGATTAACTAGAGAGTCGGAAGTTACGATTCCAAGTATTAGTTTATGAGAGAGTGTGTGCTGGTAGTTTAGAGTGAACCGAATATTTATATGCCAATTAGTCATAATGAATTTCTCCATGTTTTTATTGCTTATAAGTCGATTACATAAGCCATATAACTATAATATGTATTCTCATATTTAATTAAAAGTTTTGTTAATTGATATTTGGATTCATGAGCCATGTAACTAAGATATGTATTCTCATATTTAATTAAAAGTTTGGTTAATTGATATTTATTGCATCAAGTCGAAATTATAAGCCATGTAAACTTAATGTGTAAATCAATTAAAGAATTTCAAGCTTTTGCCTTATGAGTATAGGTATTTGATGATTAATAAAGAAGTGAACCACACATAAGACTTATATTTATAATATAAATATCCTTGAAATAATGATAGTCACTAATGAATTTAGGATATTATTTTGGTGCAATCGAATAATTAATCTAGCTTCTTTTATCTTAGAATATACATAGATGCATATAGAATAGTTAAGTAAACGTGTGGAAGACTCATTTTTAAATATTTAAGTTTTACTTCCTATTATATGAAGGATTCATTCATTAATAACTATTTTATTACAAAGGAGTATAGGAGAGTGCCTTCGGATAGTTAGTCAATCATTTAGATAATTTATATGTACATGTTAAAGAGGAAGGATTAGGTCTTGTCTAAATTACTTGGGACTATGACATATGATTGTTGAATAATTTATATGTGCATCATGGAAATGTTGTGAATAAGTTTATACATCCACATTAAGTGTAATTGTCCATTTTAAAGATCATTTCATAAAAGGGGAAATTATCCAAATAGTGATGTTATAGGTGTACATTGTGTGAAATCATTCTAATAAAATTCTATGTACAAAAATGATGTTATGGTTAAATTATATTTACGTGCATGGTAGAATTGTTATGAAAACCATTTAGACTTTAATTAATATTACACGGTTGATGCTTTTGCTTGAAGAGTTTAAATCCTTAGAAGGATATCCTAGTATAAAAGAATGTAGAACATGAGTGTACCGGTGAACTTCTCACTTTAGCATTTTTCAACAAAAAAAAAATTACTACATACTTTTGAATGCAAAATCTTATGAGGTATTATCAACGTGTACAAGATTAGATTTTGTAGTACATGTAAGAGTTCTTATGGTTGAAAGATCACAATTACATTTATACCATAGATACATTCACACTTAATATGATTTGGAATGTAGGTATTATTATATATCATTAAATACTTTATATGTTAAAGGTTGGAATGTAAGTATTATTATATGATATTTAATATGCACAGGGTTGAGAATTACCTTGCTTTTAAGGATTCCTATGGTTAGAATCCCCATGGTACTTATAATTACATTTGCACCGATGTGTCTTATGGATAAGTTACATATGCTTTAAGTAGTATATTACCTATGAAAAGTTAGAATCATTGGGCATTGTGGCAGGGGAATGGATTAGATAGGAATTTCAAAGTATTACTTGATTTTGTTCTACGATTCACTTCTGAGGAAAACACCAATCTTTAAATTCAAAACCATGTCGTACGGTGATTATGAATCTTATAGATGGGAAACCTGAATGATTCTTTAAATGGATTTCAGTAAGCTAAGGAAGAGAAGATGATATGTATTAAATGATTTGTTTAAAGTTATGGATTAAAGTAACTAAATCATGAGCTATGATTGTTATGCTAATTATGGTACTATAAAAAGATTGGATACTAATGGTGATAATTGTCTTCCAAGCTAAGTTCATGACCTACACTTGATATGAAGGATGTTAGTACATTTTTTTATTTTTTTTCTTGCTCATGAGAAGAGACCCTACATTTGGTTTCGTTGGTGATGCATAAAGATCGACATAGAAAAGTCAAAGATGCGGTTTTTACTTCTTCATCCTCGGCCAGAATATTTCGAGCTTCTCAAACACGTTAGAATTATTCTTCACTAAATTTTCTAGTATAAAAGTTTGAATGATATTCAAGGTTCATATACTTTGATGAAGGGCCTTGTGTCAAGAATTTTATTAATTGGTTGTAAATGCTTATTTTTTGAAATCAAGGCAATGGCTTCGCAGGTATGCACTACTAGCTTGTAATCGTGCTTTGAATTGTGAAAAAAAGAGAAGTTAAACTTACTTGAACTATAGAATTTTAGCTATACTTGAGCTAGGAGGAGAAGAAAACTTCACATAAACTTTGTTTATAAAATTTGAGATTATACTTTTAACTATACTAAGTAAACGACACGCTAGTATTTAATCACATTTTGGATTATGAGAAGAGAGAGGTTGCGTGTAAGATTAGTTTAGGAATGGATAAGGTATGTATTGAAGAACAGAATTCAGAAGGGTTAATTCTTATTTTGAAATTCAGAGATTGTTTAAAATATATGATAGTTATACGTAGCCATAGAAAATGAAGAAATTGGGATTGAATATTTTATTCCTTATGTGGAAATGTGTTAGTGCCTAAAGGATTTACATAGATGATATAGTTTTGTTGAATGAAAGGAATTTGTTATGGACGATTTCAAATTCGATTGCAATTAATGAGCCAGTAGAGGACTACTGTGGGGATTGCTACACTATGAAAGGTACGATTTAGTTATATTGTCAAATATGAGATGTATACTTATATGATGGTAGAAAAGAGGAAACGAAATTTTACTATCAATTGTGGTTATGTTGAAGAAATGAATGTAGAAAGAAAGATAAAACTCACCATGGAAGCACATGAGACTTAAATTCGGGACGAAATTTTAATAAGATGGGGTGGATGTAATGCCCCTAGAATGACTGTGGAGCTTAAGGGAACCTTTCGAGTGACCCGACTGAACAACTTCGATATAATGGTCTCTTGAGCCTTCTTATGCCTTAAATGATTGAGGACAACCTGAAGATGTAAATGACGACAATAATTGATAAATGAATTAAGGAATTAAATTCTATGTGTGGAGAGGGATAATTGATTGATTACATCTTGATTTATGATTAGCCCTGATTGATCAAGTCAAAGTGCAGTAGGACAATTACAGTCCTAGCTCTGCGACTTGGGAGGACGCAACTGAGATGCGTCGTAGCTTTCCATTTTTTTATTCTGAACTTCGGGACGAAGTTCTAATTAAGTAGGGGTGTATGTAGTGCCCCTAGACTTGTGTAGACATTGAGGGCACCTGCTGAGTGACCCGGCTGATTGAAACATTAATTAAATAACCTTTTGACCTTATTTTTTTGAGTATGTGTATCTGAACTGTTGAGGTAAATGAATAATTGCATATGTTAAACGATTAGCTATGACTATGGAAAATTATGTTGATGGATAATGCTTAACGACTAGCTGTATGGTGATTATGTATTTGGCGACGAAATGTATATTTGATAAAGATGAATGAGCAGTTTGAATAAATCATAAATGTTTAACAATGCTAGAGTTAGAAACCAGATGATGATTGTTGAGAACAGTGCTACTAATAATTTGTTGCGAGAAGTGTGTGTAGAAACAAGTGAGACGGTTCACCAACGGACACACAAAGGAACATGGAGGGTCGTAGAGTACGGGTAAATCACACACAGGGGAAGCGACGACGATGTCAACTTCCGACAAGAATACCACGCATGAGCAGATAAGCATTGATCCGCTTGCTCAAGAGGAATGCGTGAGGATGTACGAGGTGGGCCACGACAGAGCTGGTCACGTATGAGTTGAGGGGCGCGCAGTGAGAACGGACTCACTCCTCAGCGCCATTAGTCCCTAGATAGCATGTAGACGGAGGATGGATGGTAACGATTCCTAAAATCCCTACAAGAGTTCCCGCAAGTCAAAACGGAAAGATGGTGGCAGAAGGGCCCAACGATGCGGTACCCTGTCGAGAACGGAAAGAATGGATGGAAGGACCCAACGATGTGGTACCATGCCAAGGAATGGAAACCATGGATGACTAGACCCGACGGAGTGGTGCCATGTCAAGGAATTAAAATTAAGGAACTAGGAGCCCAACGGCGCGGCACCGTGATCCTAGTGAGTTTGATTGTTAAATTTAACTGCATAAAAACTTATGAGAATAACTCTAGATCATTACTTAGCAAATGCATAAAAATAATTTAGGCATTTGCACATGAATAGTTATTTTTGTTGAGCATTTAAAATAATAGAAATCATTATTTAGGAACAAAATAGAATCCTAAGATTAGACACCTAGTCAACTAAAAGCTAGGAGTTAATTAAAATATCTGGGGGACAAACTGGAGCAAACTTAGGGGTTTTGGTGCACTTCCTAGAGAAAATGACACTTGGATGGGTGAGTGTTTTAATTAAATAATTAATTAAAAATATTTAATTATGCATGAAGCGACATGTGTCGCATGAGATTTTCCTTTATAAGGAAGACTTGGGGAATGGGTAAAGGGCCCATAATTTGGACGATTGTCGTAATTTTCGAATGCCTCAAAGACTTGCTACTATCTAAGGGTTTGGCTTAGAAATCCTGGTGGGAAGGGAAGCCCAAGCTGAATTTCTGAACTACTTGTGTGAGCTCTACGACCCAAAGCTCGGGGGAGGCCATGCGACTGAAAGCATGAGCCTATGGTTGGGTGGCGAAGCTAACGGTTGCTTCGCCAATGGTTAAACGAGCTTTGCTGGAGGGATCCTACGGAAGACGAAGGCGACAATGGACCAACCGGATCGGGTTGACAGGTTAAAGTTTTGCTTATTTTTGTTAAGTTATTCACGCTTTTTATTTTATTTTTCCAATAACTATGATGGCTAATTTGTTTGTATGAAGTTTTTAAAGTTTCGGGTTCAGTTCAAGGGGACCCTAAAGGAGGGGTTCTACAAAGGGATTTGATCATTTGTTTCCAAATGTAATTTTGAGAACCCATCTTGACTAGTATGCTGACATTTAATTTTCTTAGGAAGAGGCAACAAAGAAATCGGCTCATAAAATTAATGGAGCATGGGCAAGCTCAAAAAATCATATGGTTTTGTATGGGATCAATTTACTTGACCTAGAAGTTAATTTCCTCATGGGAATTCATTTTCTATCATGCCCATTCCATTTATGAACAACTAGATGGGAATTGTCAGGCATTAAATGCCCAGCGTTGAAGAAATTGCAAAGATCACAACCTGGAAATTAGAAGCCATGATTTTGAGTGCCAAAAACTCCCCAAATTTGATCTGAGCAGCAAAATTCAATGGGGAATCCATAAACATAAACCCTAGGGTGAATTTGAGAGTGTAAAATACCCATAAATTCATAGGAAGACTCAAATTTGGAAGCTGGGAAATTCAATTCCGTTTTTGGGAATCGCGTGGCCAGAATTTGGAAAAATCCAAGAGTGCATCGAATTGGGAGAGAGATCAGAGGTTGGAATCACTTGATAAAATTCGTGAAGGCAAGCATCTCTGTGGATCTAGTAACTTGGACCTTTCTATTCCCACTGTGAAGAGTGTTGGAGGGCAGGGGAGCCTGAGGAACTGTGTAGCAAAGAAGAGGACCTTCCTTGTGTTGGGTGTGGTAGGTATTGTCACGAACCCAAAATTTCATAAAAGTTTAAAATTTTTCCATATAGAAATAAAAGATAAAATTAACTATCGCGGAAGTATATTAATTGACAAATTAACATTTTTAAATAACAGCTTATTATATGATAATATGATGCTACCACAATTGTGAATTAATTCTAAAAATGTCGTAACATCATGATGTTGTAATTACTTTAGTTGTGATGCATTCAATTTGAATACATGTATATCTCATTATGCTAAACCAAACCTATTTCTAATTACTCAAAATTCTCTAATATGCTACCATACATAAATTTACACCAAGAGACAAACACAAGAATAATAAACATCAACATAAACCTTAGAAGATACAAATTTAGCAATATGCATCAAATAAACAACCAACCAATTTATTTCAATCATAACTATGAAAAAGTCAAAGTAATCATAATTAATCTAAGAGAGACAAGTACACGCACATAACAAAAACACAATGAACAAGACACGCCAAGTACAACATTTTACCATGGTTCACCCGCAACTTGGGCTACGTCCACAAAGGTCGTTTTATAATATTGATTCAAAAGGTGGTTTTGCAACTGTAACTTGCTGTTACAATAACTACTCTCCTCTTCCCTTGACAGTATTTCTCCTAGCTGTTTAAGCATAGATATAAAGCTAATACAAAGGTCTGTTCTAGTAATAAGATTCAAATGACTTTCAATTAATAAGATGTTTTAAGCCAAAATCCCTTTCCCCCTCAATTTCATATGTTAAGTATGTATAGGATTTTAAAATTAAGCTAGCTCTTTTCTTTGAAATCCATACTTAGTTATAGGACTATGTCCTTCTCAAAACATATTTCTGTAATTAAAATATAAGTACTTTTTATGTACATGTCCCCTTTAATGACTAAGCCTAAGCTAACATGCTTGTACCTTTAAAGATTCCACACCTTATAACTAACACCTAGGTTAGAGATATATTTTCTTCGTACCCTTAAAACCCTGATTTCATTAAATTTGGACTTATTCCTAGTCTAAATTGGATTTTTAATAAGGTTAAGAAACATTTCCATGAGGTTTGGTATTATAAGATGGAAGTTAGCTCAAATAGCTATTATTTTATAGTACCACGCCTCATAGAAATGTGGCCTAACCATATTTAAAATCCAATTTAGACTAGGAATAAGTCCAAAATTAATGAAATTGGGGTTTTAAATGGAAATATAAGTTGTATAGTGTAAAACTAAGTATTTAAGGAAGGCAATATTTATACAATTGTCACAATACAAAAATGCGCAGTTTAAATTGCTGAAATAAAACTGGACATGTTAAAACTGCTTGATTAAGTTGCACTCTGTCCAGATAAGGCGAAATACATTCCACATTATTTCTATATATTGATTTTCTTTCCCGCAACCTGACTATATTAGTATATATATAAACCCTACAAACGACGGATTGTGTACCATAATTAATTATAATCTAGGGTAAGATCCAAGCTGGTGTTTAATTACTCTTAGAATTTAATACAACCTTCATAATTTAAAAGATATAACCTAATATAGTCACATTCCTACTCTCATTCTTACATCCAAGGGAAACTCGATTATTTACAAAACTTCTTTTGTAAATCAACTCTCATTCTGCAGATATATACCTTCCCATTCTTACATGGATCTAAATTATGACAAAGATCCTACCGAAACTATAACTAATACAAGATAGAATTAATATACTTACATATAAAACCAACAAACTCACTGAGATCTGTATCGTTTATAATTCTTACATGCAGATCGCTGGCAATGGAAACACAGAAATACGAAACCAAAAAGACCACTGAGATCTGGATCTTTCATGAGGCTTATACGCCGATCGTTGGCGATGACAATGCAGTATTACAAAACCAAACAAGATCACTGCGATCTCCTGCGATGTCAATCAATACCTAAGAACACAACTAGATTACTGCGACCTTGATTTATCCTACATGAATGCACAGATCTCTTATGATGTAAACCTTAATTGAACTGAGCGGTGATAAAATTGGAATTGAAATACTTATGCAAATTAATGATTGTAGAATTCATTCTCTATTATGATCATGAACTCCGTCAAGCAAATGTATATATATTTATTAGTAATATTAGTAACTCTACCAACATGGGATGCAGATATCACTCATCCTGTGTGAATTTATTGACCATTAAATGTATAAATAACTCTGTGATCGCACAAAAACGGAGTTTTGAAGATTTGGACTCACGTTCTAAGTTTGAGTCGACTAATTCATAAACAAAGTTTAATCGATGTAGAGCTGAAATATAAGAGGCCACAACCTCACTCTAGATGCTGCATCACTCTCACAATATAGATTGATAAAAATGCAACAAGGATTAACTATATAAATTTTCTTTTTAGGGAGTGGTCGATCCAAGAACGCAAGGTAACAAACCCCTACAATAATAAGCAGGGTTAATGAATGTATTAGAGTTATCTCTGCTGTCAACAATGATTGAAAATGGTGGGTGCTACCTCCAGTTTTGAAGGGAGATCCTACCCCACGCACAAGTAACACCAACACTCAGTAAATAAATCAACAAAATACCATGCTAGACTAGGCATTAACTCTAAACAAGCTTTTCAAAATAAAAACACAGAGTTGAACTAAATGCATCTAAAATTACATAAACATCCCTAATCTCTGTCATAAATGAATATAATTCAACAATCATGCGGAGGTCAGAAGTAAAGTTATCATTGGATTTCGTTCCCATCCTAGGAAGCGTTGTTCCCATCTCTTCCATCGTAAGGGTCACTACTTCTCGTCTTTACACAGTTTTAGTAGGAACTTCATACGAGGAGTAGACTAGAATTTACAGTGCTCTCTTATGCGGAGATCTGCCCAATTCTTGACTCAAGTTCGACCCTAAGCTCTATCACAGAGGAGATCGAGGACACACTCCCCTCACCTATCTTGAGATCATGCACATGCAGATGCATGCTGCCCTTCCATTCAACTAGACTCTATCAATTACAGCTTCCCAAAACTATTACTCACGGCGCTACCAGTCGAAACCCGTGCCCCCCCTTATGCATCTCTCTTAAAAATATATAGAAGAAATCTCTATGCTATCATCAATCTATATACATCTGGCGAAGTCAAGCGAACAAATGGCAGAAAGAACGTTAAGGTGGAGGGTTACTTTGGCACTCTTAATCCAACGAGGAGGCAATGGTGGCTCGGCTTTGAGTACAACACTCCACTAGGGAGACAACTTGCTGAAAATACTCCCTTTTGACCTCCACTAGATCCAACTAACTCCTAACTAAAAACTTTCTCATAACTCCACTTAAATACACCACTCAGCTTGGTGTGCCATTTTTCTTAGAGATAATCTTTATGCTTTTTATTATTATTCTTCAAGCTTATATATATATAACACATACACACGTACATATATATATAATATATATATATATATATAACATCCGTTTTTTATATTAATATTTATCCTACTATATGTAACTCCTAGCTACATATCACATATAACTATAAAGACCCTTACAATAATTATGGAAATCCTCAACTTGTGTGAGTTTTTAGCATAAGTTAAAATGTTTACTAACCCATAGTTAAATAGATAGGATTTTGTTCATACATATATATAACTACCGATTTTACATTCCTTTTCATATGTAGATATAAATAATACAATAATTCTATGTACACATATTCTATTAAAGAGTAATCACATAATTCTCCTTTTTGGGAAGTGTATGTTTATAGTTTAAAAAATCCCCCTTATAATAAAATAAATAAATAAAACATTAATTTAATAACTCTATCTCCTTATCTTATAACTTATAAAAATGTATATGATTTTAATTTACTTATAGGAATACTTATGAGACCTAAGTATAGTCCTATTATACCCAATAGATTTTAGTAATAGCACTAGTTTTCCCTTTAATTCTTCGTATATGCAATTCCTTCCACATATTTGTTACTGTACAACTAAAATTACACATTCCATGTATTTGTTTATAGCCGATTGACCTTAGTATATATGTATATGTATTATATATATAGATAGATATAGATATAGATAATATAGATAATTAAAAAGAAAATATACATGTACCCATGTATTAGTGGTGTTTATTATTTCAACTTCTTTAGTTTATTTAGTATTAATTAGCCGTATCTATTTTCCTTACTACAACATAACTTTAAAATTATTTTTGTTTCGAAGGTGGCGATGGGTGACCATCTCCTTCACTATGACGATAGCAAGTTAAGAGTTAAGTTTATCAAGCATTTTAACTATCTTCCCTTGCTATAAATTCTAATCTTTCATATGTATATTTTAGGCTAACGGTTAAGCCATCTAGTATCATCCTTGTAGTCATGACGACTTCTCTTGATTTTTAGTTGCGACATGACTTTAGCTTTTTCTTAGGTGAAAAAGATAACTTTTACGACCTAAGGAAGAATAACAATAAGAAAACTTTCACATTCCACTGGTGGGGCCTTGGCCTTGAGCTCCTCACCAGGGTCATTTACATATTTACAAATACATTTACAACAATAGTAATAGTAGTAATTGTAATAAGAGTCAAATTGGAGGGATGTTACACACTCCACCCCTTAATGATAACACTGTCCTCGGTGTTCAACGGCTTGTCTTTTGTGTCCATTTTCCATCTTTCGTTTTACTTTTGTTCTTATGCTTTGGTCATCTTCACATCTTTGCGATTTCCGCAAGCTCTTTTTGCTTATAACCTGCACATTGTACAACTCATACAAGATTTTTCAGTATTCTTCAGTATAACATAAGTATAAAACACTAATGTTTATCATTCTTCCTCATCCTTGAGGGAATATTTTCTCATTCTAGTATTTATATCATTCATGCATAAATACACCTCATAGTCTAATTACAAGACAAATCCTTAACACTTGCTTATATCATAAAACAATTCTTTCAACACAACTTTGTTTGATCATTAAACTCTTTGTACTTCAGCAATCATGGAGACTTGCGTACAAAATTATCTTTTGTATTTCCACAATCATGGAGACTTGCATACAAAACATGATCCCTATGGAAACTCATCAGAAATACCATCTGCATACTTTCAGCAAGACGTGACAGTCTTAAAAATACAACTCAAACATAGCTTCCCCTCATCGAACTTTTTCTGTGCATACAGCAGAACCACAAGGAAAAAGTTACTTCTCAGAGAACCTATTGTGTGCATCCGGAAAAACCACAAGGAAAACATGAGCCCTTTCTCTGCTCATTTCGATGGATATAAAGATTTCCTAGGTATTTTTGGGTCAGTATAACATTCAACGAGCACTCCACCTACTCTGTTCCACTTCCGTGGGGAAGATGACCACAAATTAGGGTAGTTGTCCCATAACAACAAGCTAGTTTACTGAGTTCTTGATGATTTCTCCTCTGCCTGAGTCCAGCAAATCATTCCTTTCCCCTCAAACCTTCTTGTTTGAGTCCAGGAAACATTTCTTTCTGACAAAAATTTATTATTTCTTGTATGCCACACACATAATAACAACAAAAATAGATTCACTTATCATATTCTTTACATTTTCATGGATACACATCAAATAATAAGTCTTACCATTATTCGTGATAAGGTAAATCATTACTTACTTTTGAGCGATTAGCTCAACTTATCTGTATAAGTGCTTTTATAATCAACGTTCTTTCTTGATCATGTCATCCGTCGAACTTAATATCGCTTCCTGAAATGTTAGTATATAGAAAAATTTCTTTGCTTCAATTGGTCAACAATTGAGTACATTAGTTCCATAGCATTATACGCATGCTCGTTGAATTATCTTGTGCATCCTCTTCACTTCATCCGATGTACATCCTTCAATATCCTGTTAACAATATGTTAGTATCATAGTTTAAACATTTAGTTTCATCTAGATTCATTTCAAATTTGGAAAACTTCAAAAGATCTTGTACTCAATCAATCACAACAAGGTTATGATTATTCTTTCCCAATAATCAAACTCCTATTACTTGACAAGATCCTTTTAATTCGATGTACGTCAATCTTTTATTAGAATATAGACCCTATCAATAGTCTATTTATGAAGAGAATAATTAGATTCTTATGCATTCCAAAATAAGTTTACTTAAACTCCTACAAAATATTGCTACACAGTAATACATTTTTAGCCTAATCCTTAACAAATAACGATAATAATTTCCAAAATAAAATATAAGCATTTTTTAAGTAATAAGTGACGATTTTCCATAAAAAAGAAACACTTCATCATTTCATCACATGAATTCATACATGTCCTTTAAACATATCATGTAACTTAGTATGTCACATCCATTCTAAATATCAATACTTAGGATAATTAAATTTGCTTTAGGCTATGTTCTATATGGACTCCTTTTCTATTGGATCTTATGAAAATAATGAAAGAACGACCGTATATACCTTCTTGTTTTAAGCATGCTATCAAAATCCTAAGTACAAAGATGTACCTTCTAACTTTGATATTTGAGAATCGACTTTAATTCGAAGAATGTTCCTAATAAATAGTAATTATTACTTCTACAAACATATGTTTTACCATGTCATATTCTATCATACCTACAGAGGAAGTATTTTTTGAAATGGCACCTATCATAACAACTATGCCTAGAAATTGAAAGTGTTCAAGTGAATTTGACTAATCTACAAACTTACTCCTTCGGGATACACTGGTAAAACTATATTTCTAACTTAATGATGTCCATAGGTAATAAAATTTGAACAACTAAAATGCGGAATTAAATGATGTTTCTACGAAATTTCAAATTTATAAATAAGCAGTATGTTCACAACATTTTGCACAAATACATAAATCATTTCAACAAGTTACCGTTTTTCATAATAATACCATACGACAATATAAGTATTCGTATATAGCAAAAGAAAAACTCATAATACAGGAAAACATACCTGATTCAAAATTTGGTAAGAAAAAAATAGTGGAATACTTATCTATTACTCTTTTAGATAATTTGAAATTTTTAAACTCCATCAACATTACTCCCTTGTACATTTGAGTCCATACATCCAAAACAAAACAAAATAACTTGATTGATTAGTTTGTTAAATTTCCTGCTATACTCAATCCATGTTGAGCCCATTAGGACCTAGTGTTTTAACCTAGTGCTCTAATACCATTTGTCACGAACCCAAAATTTCATAAAAATTTAAAAATTTTCCATATAGAAATAAAAGCTAAAATTAACTATGGCGGAAATATATTAATTGACAAATTAACATTTTTAAATAACAGCTTAGTTATATGATAATATGATGCTACCAAAGTTGTGAATTAATTCTAAAAATGTCGTAGCATCATGATGTTGTAATTACTTTAGTTGTGACGCATTCAATTTGAATACATGTATATCTCGTTATGCTAAATCAAACCTATTTCTAATTACTCAAAATTCTTTGATATGCTACCATACATAAATTTACACCAAGAGACAAACACAAGAATAATAAACATCAACATAAACCTAAGATACAAATATTAGCAATATGCATCAAATAAACAACCAACCAATTTATTTCAATCATAACTATGAACAAGTCAAAGTAATCATAATTACTCTAAGAGAGACGAGTACACACACATAACAGAAACACAATGAACAAGACACGCCAAGTACAACATTTTACCGTGGTTCACCCGCAACTTGGGCTACATCCACAAAGGTCGTTTTATAATATTGATTCAAAAGGAGGTTTTACAACTGTAACTTGTTGTTACAATAACTACTATCCTCTTCCCTTGACGCTATTTCTCCCAACTGTTTAAGCATAGATAGAATGCTAATACAAAGGTCTATTCTAGTAAAACATTCAAATGACTTTAAATTAATAAGATGTTTTAAGCCAAAATCCCTTTCCCCCTCTATTTCATATGTTAAGTATGTATAGGATTTTAAATTTAAGATAGCTCTTTTCTTTGAAATCCATACTTAGTTATAGGACTATGTCCTTCTCAAAACATATTTCTGTAATTAAAATATAAGTACTTTTATGGACATGTCCACTTTAATGACTAAACCTATGCTAACATGTTTGTACCTTTAAAGATTCCACACCTTATAACTGACACCTAGGTTAGAGATATATTTTCTTCGTACCCTTAAATGGAAATATAAGTTATATAGTGTAAGACTAAGTATTTAAGGAAGGCAATATTTATACAATTGTCACAATACAAAAATGCACAATTTAAATCGCTGAAATAAAACTGGACATGTTAATACTACTTAATTAAGTTGCACTCTGTGAAGACAAGGCAAAATACATTCCACATTATTTCTATATATTGATTTTCTTTCTCGCAACCTGACTATATTAGTATATATATAAACCCTACAAACGACGGATTGTGTACCATAATTAATTATAATCTAGGGTAAGATCCAAGCTAGTGTTTAATTACTCTCAGAATTTAATACAACCTTCATAGTTTAAAAAATATAACCTAATATAGTCATATGCCTACTCTCATTCTTACATCCAAGGGAAACTCGGTTATTTACAAAACTTCTTTTGTAAATCAACTCTCATTGTCCAGATATATACCTTCCCATTCTTACAGGGATCTAAATTATGACAAAGATCCTACTGAAATTATAATTGATACAAGATAGAATTAATATACTTACATATAAAACCAACAAACTCACTGAGATCTGTATCGTTTATAACGCTTACACGCAGACCGCTGGCGATGGAAACACAAAAATATGAAACCAAAAAGACCACTAAGATCTGGATATTTCATGAGGCTTATACATCGATCGTTGGAGATGGCAACGTAGTATTGCAAAACCAAACAAGATCACTGCGATCTCCTGCGCTGTCAATCAATACATAAGAATACAACTAGATTACTGCGACCTTGATTTATCCTACTTGAATACATAGATCTCTTATGATGTAAACCTTAATTCAACTGAGCGGTGATAAAATTGGAATTGAAATACTTATGCAGATTAATTATTGTAAATTCGTTCTCTATTATGATCATGAACTTCGTCAAGCAAATGTATATATATATGTTAGTAATATTAGTAACTCTACAAACATGGGATGCAGATATCACTCATCCTGTGTGAACTTATTGACCATTAAATGTATAAATAACTCTATGATCGCACAAAAACAGATTTTGGAAGATTTGGACTCACGTTCTAAGTCTGAGTCGACTGATTCATAAACAAAGTTTAATTGATGTAGAGCTGAGATATAAGAGGCCACGACCTCACTCTAGATGCTGCGTCACTCTCACAATATAGATTGATAAAAATGCAACAAGGATTAACTATATAAATTTTCTTTTTAGGGAGTGGTCAATCCAAGAATGCAAGGTAACAAACCCCTACAATAATAAGCAGGGTTAATTAATGTATTAGAGTAATCTTTGCTCTCAACAGTGATTTCAAATGGTGGGCGCTACCTCCAATTTTGAAGGGATATCCTACCCCACGCACAAGTAACACCAACACTCAGTAAATAAATCAACAAAATACCATGCTAGACTAGGCGTTAACTCTAAACAAGCTTTTCGAAAAAAAAACACAGAGTCAAGCTAAATGCATCTAAAATTACATAAACATCACCAATCTCTGTCAGAAATGAATATAATTCAACAATCATGTGGAGATCAGAAGTAAACTTATCATTGGATTTTGTTCCCATCCTAGGCAGCGTTGTTCCCATCTCTTCCATCGTAAGGGTCACTCCTTCTTGTCTTTACACAGTTTTAGTAGGAACTTCATACGAGGAGGAGACCAGAATTTACAGGCCTCTCTTATGTAGAGATCTTCCCAATTCTTGACTCAAGTTCGACCCTAAGCTCTGTCGTAGAGGAGACTGAGGATGCACTCCCCTCATCTATCTTGAGATCATGCACATGCAGAGGCATGCTGCCCTTCCATTCAACTAGACTCTATCGATTACAACTTCCCAAAACTATTACTCACGGCACTACCAGTCGAAACCCGTGCCTCCTATTATGCATCTCTCTTAAAAATATATAGATGAAATCTCTATGCTATCATCAATCTATATACATCAGGCGAAGTCGAGCGGACAAATGGCAAAAATAACGTTAGGGTGGAGGGTTACTTTGGCACTCTTAAGCCAACGAGGAGGCAATGGTGGCTCGGATTTGAGTACAGCACTCCACTAGGGAGACAACTTGCTGAAAATACTCCCTTTTGACCTCCACTAGATCCAACTAACTCCTAACTAAAAACCTTCTCATAACTCCACTTAAATACACCACTCAACTTGGTGCGCCATTCTTCTTAGAGATAGTATTTATGTTTTTTTATTATCCTTCAAGCTTATATATATATATATAACTAACACACATATATATATATATAACATCCGTTTATTAGTATTAATATTTATCCTACTATATGTAACTCCTAGCTACATATCACATATAACTATAAAGACCCCTAAAATAATTATGGAAATTCTCAACTTGTGTGATTTTTTAGCATAAGTTAAAATGTTTACTAACCCATAGTTAAATAGATAGGATATATATATAACTACCGATTTTACATTCCTTTTTCATATGTAGTTATAAATAATACAATAATTCTATGTACACATGTTCTATTAAAGAGTAATCACATGAATCTCCTTTTTGGGAAGTGTATGTTTATAGTTTAAATAACCCCCTTATAATAAAATAAATAAATAAAACATTAATTTAATAACTCTATCTCCTTATCTTATAACTCATAAAAATGTATATGATTTTAATTTATTTATAGGCATACTTCTAAGACCTAAGTATAGTCCTATTATACCCAATAGATTTTAGTAATAGTACTAGTTTTCCCTTTAATTCTTCATGTATGCAATTCCTTCCACATATTTGTTACTGCACAACTAAAATTACACATTCCATGTATTTGTTTATAGCCGATTGCCCTTCGTATATATGTATATGTACTATATATATATATATATAATATAGTTTTGCTGGAAAAAAAAATATATATAATATAGATAATTAAGAAGAAAATATACATGTACCCATGTATTAATGGTGTTTATTATTTCAACTTCTTTAGTTTATTTAGGATTAATAGGCTGTAGCTATTTTCCTTACTACAACATAACTTTAAAATTATTTTCGTCTTGAAGGTGGACATGGGTGACCATCTCCTTCACTATGACGATAGCAATTTAAGAGTTAAGTTTATTAAGCATTTTAACTATCTTCCCTTGTTATAAATTCTAATCTTTCATATGTATATTTTAGGCTAACTATTAAGCCGTCTAGTATCGTCCTTGTAGTCATGATGACTTCTCTTGATTTTTAGTTGCGACACGACTTTAGGTTTTTCCTAGGTGAAAAAGATAACTTTTACAACCTAGGGAAGAATAGCAATAAGAAAACTTTCACAGACCACTCGTGGGGCCTTGGCCTTGAGCTCGTCACCGGCCATTTACATATTTACAAATACATTTACAACAATAGTAATAGTAGTAATTGTAATAAGGGTCGAATTGGAGGGATGTTACAGGTATTATGGGTGCCAAGGATCTATGGGATCAGTTGAGATGTTTGTATCTCTGTGGTTGAGCTCACTGACCTAGCATTCTCCTTCCCTATCTCCCTGCATGCTTGACAAACCCAGTTGTGTGCTGGATTAGCATGACTATTTGTGCTTGTGGCTGTGAGTGAGCCCAAGTAGTTCCCTTTAGTGGATACATATCCTGGCTTGGGGGTGGTCTCTTAGCTGAAGTCATATAGGCTAGATAGAGATCTATGGTTGGGTGGAATGTTTCTCTTCCATAGCCAATTTCTCGGACCATTTCCATTAAAAGTTAAGTGCTCATTGTGGTTTCTAATTATGCCAAATTTATGCATTATGGATGACTGTTAATTATGTTAAATTGAATGAGATGAACCAGTTTGAATGATCCAATTAGATGCTTGTGTATAGCATGGGAGTTAGTTTATCTTTGTGCATGATTCAATTGTTATGCATGTGTTGAATATGCCAATATATGCATGTTGTGTGTGTGGAATTGATTTAATTTCAACTGTGTATCTTTAATATGTATTGCACGTGCATTTAAATTTAAATAAAATTGATAATATTGCCTCAAAGGAAAATTTTAACACCCCATACGTCCCTCATGTTCCGTCGGCTGGTCGGATTAAGGGGAAGGGGCATGACAAATTAGTATATCAACAATAAGTTTGTGATGCATATTCAATTTGAATGAAATTTTGAAAAATGTTGAATTTAGATAGAATTCTTAATAATTCATATATTTAAAATTAAACAAAACTTAATCTAAATCATAGGGAAATTGATTTAAATTTAAAATTTTATATTGAATTGAGGAAATAAAATTCTGTTATAATATAAATTAAAATTAAAGTAAAAATATATTTAAAAAAAATTAAAATCATGGAGAAATTGATTTAAATTTAAAATTTTATATTGAATTTAGGAAATAAAATTCTGTTATAATATAAATTAAAATTAAAGTAAAAATCTATTTAGAAAAAATTAAAAAAAAGTTTTATTGTATATAAATGAAAAAAATTAAAAACTATATTGAAAAAAATTATATTTTCTATTTAATGAAGATATAAAATTTTAGAACTGAAATTTTTAAAATTAAATTTTTCATATTTAAAATTAATTAATTATATATACATATATATATATATATATATATATAATTTTGTTAATTAATTTTAATTTTATTTTAATCTTTAATTTAATTAAAAAAAATTGTCATATATTTTGAGGGAGGTTTACAATTTTTTTATCCAATTTTAATTTAATAAAAAAAAATTACTCTAATCATCTCAACTCTAAATTTATATGTTACTTAATCATTTAACTCTAAATTTATGTAAATTTATTTATTACCCAATCATTTAACTCTAAATTTATATAAATTTACGTTAATTTTAATAAAAAACAATAATGATATTAACAAGTGAAAAATCTACTTTGTAGCAAATTCCCTGTTCCGATGATAATGGACAATAACCTGACACATGCATGGGAGTGATGTTTAATAGTGCCTCACGCATTCTCCTCTGCCTCCCCGAGAAATTCATTAGATTGACACGTGTAATGAGAGCACTATTGAATAATGCCTCGGGTCTGGTTGCACATCATAACTAAAGCCACAATTTCCATGCTATCCATAACTAAAATTGCAAGCTATAAGAGGATATAGATCCACATATCTCTTATTTGTAAAATGTTCATCATGCTTTGTTGAAATACAAGAGTAAGAGCTCAAACATATTTTCCAATCAAATTCATAATAAAAGAATATTTATTTTTTCCCATATCCAATTTTAGACTTTGCAAACAAAATTATAATAAAACCATTAACTAATGCAAAGCTAAAGATTCATTCTCCTTTCAATTGTGTATGGCGGTTTGCAAGATCTTTTGTTCTTTTGTTAGCATTCCATTTTCATGTTTCACAATTGTTTAATAAAATAATCAAATTCCCTTACACATTACCATTACTAAGTTAGTGATCCTTAGAACCCTTGTTTATTTAATTTTAAAATTTGTTTTATAATTAATGTTGTAAATGAAATTTATCAAATTTGATTAGCTTATATTTCATGGATTTATGTCCACCTTGTTTGGATAATTAAATTACAATGCTTCGTTTCAATCACCAAACCACAACCTGAAAAACCGTTTTTTCCCTTAAAAATGCATTATTTAAAGCATTAAAAGCCACAAGATATAAGTTAAAACTAAAAAAAATTGTCATCGCATGGAAGTTAAGAAGAAAAGGATCTAACATTTAATATTATCATCATGACAAGTACAAATAGTGCATAAATTAACAACATAATCATAAAATTCAAATATTGTGCTATGTACAGTATCAACGTAGCGAACAAAAGTTTGTTGTGTCATTCTTACGGTTTAAGTCGTCCTCTTTGACACAAATTGCCATTTGAATCCAAGATGAACTAATATTTTTCGCCAAAAGTGAGGGTTTCGATTTTCATTAAGTGTACCGAAGAAGATATTATTTTCATTTATGAGATAATGTATAATTATCGTCTCCTCATGAACCACTTTGCCACACAACATAGAGAGTGAGAGAAACAAAATTCATGTAACGGGATTCACATATCCAGAGATGATAAGAAATAAATCAACTGTTGGAACTTCAGGGAAAAAAATATAACTTTTGTTTTGATCAGGATTCGAACGTGTGCCATGGAAGCAACGGTTCCAATATGTAACAATGGATTACTTTGCACATCAAAGAAAGAGGAGCCCGTAGGGACTAAAAATTCCTTCCATGCCAGAGTTGTAAGGCAACAACAACATAAGATTATTAGTTTAGCAAACAATTTCGCAGAAGTTTGAGATAACTGTAACAATAATAATCGCTCAGATTCTAGAGATTGCCTTTACAAGTCTCTAGAAACGCAACGCAGAGGAAGTTATTAGAAAATGAACCCAAATTTCAAATGTGCAACTCTGAAAAATCTAGGTTACTATAAAAATTGTCAAAATATCAGTCTGGACCGTAGATAGCTTTGGCCTTCTGCTTCGGGGATTTTGCGGTGTTTATGCGTTTACTATTATAGGTTCTTCCACTAGATTTTGGGCAAATTTTTTATATTTATTTTAATTTTTAGAAAATTATATTTAATAACAAAATTATACCAAACATTAAATTTTACTTTTTTTGTAAAATTTTATGTGCACAAGCGAATTAATGGCAGGGAATAATAATGCTTTTTAATCTTAGTGATCTCAATTAGTATATGCCCTCCCTTGGAAGGGAATAATAATGAGTTAAAACTCACAAACTATACTGAGAAACAAACAAAGTTAATTTTCGTGACAGTCAAATAATGTCATCTATAATAAGATTCTTATAACGTTTACTTTAAGAAACTTTTAAAATAAAATTACAAAGTCTAAACGGAATTGTAAGATTAATATACACTTTAAAAAATATAAACTTCTATAATAAAATTATAGACTATGAAAAGTAAAAGGAGGTGAATGATTTTCAAGGGTTCAGTTTGTCTCTCGATCCAGTCGTGCAATAATCCTCAAGGGTCCGCCGCCTAGTAGATTTGACGTTCCTCCACGTGGAGTAGACTTTGATAATTAGTTTCCTGGTTATCACTCTATACTTATTCAAAATCAACTACAAACCCAACTTGATGCAGTCGTTTGGGAAATGTTGAATATTAAAGGAAGTTTGGTGAGATTGGCTGGTCATTATTTTATAATCATCTATGCAATTCTGAACAGTCGCCGACCGACAGAATTGATCATACACAATACACATTATATCATAAAATAATACACATTATATCATAAAATAATAAAGATAACCACAATACTATGACAACATCTACAGGTTGATTATCATGGATGATGGCTTCCCCAATGACTCACACAAACCACCCGACCAAAATATTACATTTTTTATATCATAGTTTAAATATTTCCAACCCTAAATATGCAACTAATCTTTTGATTGGCTTTCACTTTGATTTTCAACCAAACCAAACTACACTGGAAAATTGTATAAGCGGTTTCAATGCATAACTTCATAATTCCTGCAAAAATTAATTTGGTTTGGTTGATAATGCTGGGTAACAACTGTTTGTGAAGGATTAGGCAACGTGTTCATAAATTTAAACGCGGGTTTCACAACACTAATTGGCCAGTTCATTATGGTTTGCAATTGGGATAGACAAGCATTCACTGGCCTTGTGTTTGTTCTTAGATTGGTGTTGCGGCATACATTTTGAAGAGGCCCGCTTTTGGTGTAGCAGTTATTGAAGAAGTTAAAATTTTGAGTCAGCTAAGCTATCGACTCATGAGCTATTGAAATCAATTCTATCCCATGAATCTAGAATAAAGAATAAACATGAATGATGATTCCTCTCTGGAAAATGCATTCAAGACTCAGGTTTTTTTCTCAAAAGACAAAGGAAGAGGTAGATGAAGATAAAGAGGTAGGGACAAAGGCGTTTCTTTCTCAAAAGACAAAGGAAGAGGTAGATGAAGATCAAGAGGTAGGGACAAAGGCGGAAGTGGTAAGAGCTAGATAGACAATAAGGAAGATTTAGAACAAGGGGGAGCCATAACAAAGGGAAAAATTAAAGGTATGATAAAGAGGGGAAATTTAAGGATCCATAATTTTCTCAAAGTGTAGAAACCTTGGTGAATCTTACTAATTCTTAAATTTGCAACCATAAAATTTGTTTGATGGTTTTTTTTTAAATATTCAAATTTCTAAGGAATTTACATAGTTTTTTAATAATTTTGGCTACTATTAGAGTAAAAAAAAATATTAATTTGGGAAAATCATCTTTGGAAAAAAAATACAATTGGCTAATCATTTTAGTAAATGTAGGAAGAAGTAGGCTAGCCTAGGAATTTGTCACTTACTTGTCTTATTTCCCAAGAAACTTTGAATGATGTTTGGGTCTTAGACAGTGGTTGTAGCAATCATATAATGGGCAAAATAAATTTGATTTCAAATATGATGAAGTTAAGATATGAACAAATATTGTAGTATATGTGATGGAAGAACGAATGGTCAACATCATGACCAAACAAGGCCAACAAAAATATATCCCAATGTGTTCTATACCCCATGTTTGAAACATAACTTGATTAATGTTGGTCAACTTACTCAAAAAGGGTACAATTTGATTTTCAAAGGAGAAGATTGTTTTATTGTTGACAAAACTCCTGACCAACAACATAATATATCCTCTTGTCATGAATTCTTGCAAGCATGATGTTTCATTTTCCCAAAAGACAACTTGTATGGATATTTTTGGTTATGGCATTCCAAATTCAGTCAGATCTTCATTTTCTTGGTTTAAAAATGTTGCAATAGAAAAGGATGGTTAGAGGTTTTCCTCCTATCCAAGATCCAACTAACACATGTGAGTGTTGCATTCTTGCAAAGAAATATAGGGACAAATTCCCTAAAGGAACCTCCTATAGAGAAACGGAACCCCTAGAATTGGTTCATACTAAGTTCTGTGGCATATTGTAGACCTAGTTACTTGGTGGAAGTTATTATTTCCTAACCTTCATAGATTATTATAGCATATAGACTTGGATGTATGTTCTTACCAATAAATCCAAAACCTTTGACAAGTTCAATGAATTCAAATCTTTGGTTGAGAGGCAGAGAGCCTATCATATCAAAGCATTGAGATCCAATAGAGAATATGAGTATGATTGAAATGAATTTCATGAAATCTACAAAGAACAATGCATTAAAAGACAATTTATAGTAAGGTATACACCTTAGTAGAATGGTGTTGCACATACAAAAAGAACATAACCATCATGAACATGCCAAGAAGCATGCTAAAGGGAAAGCACTTGTCAAATGAATTTTGAGGAGAAGCAATAGTTTGTTCCATATATGTTTTGAACAGATCCCCAAAAAAGAGTGTGAAGAATAAAGTGTCACAACAAGGATGGTCATGTATGACTTGCAACGTAGCACATTTCGGAGTATTAGTTGCTTGGAATGTGCTCATGTACCTGAAGAACTGAGGAGGAAATTAGATGAAAAAAGTGAGAAATGTATCTTCCTTAGGTATAGTGAAGTTGTACAATCCAGTAACCAAGAAAGTGATAATCAGTAGAGATGTAGAGTTTAAAGAAGAAGCATGGGACAAGAGTATAAACAGTCCCATTGAAGCGGCAATATCACATGCAGAAGATGAAGCAGTTGAAGAGCATGTTGAACAGAGTGAATAAAAAGGTTCACAAGCACAATCACCAGTCAGAGATACTCCATTGAGGAATCCAATCTTTTTTTTCAAGGAGAGTCATCGATATCAAATCAACATGTATGTTTGCTCCTAGTAAACAATATAGTAATAATTTTGAGTCATTTCCTAAAAAGATTAGAAGTATGCAAGATATTTATGAAGAATTAGATGTTCATTCAATTTTGAAGAATCAATTGAAGAAGAACATTGGGTCAAAACAATGGACAAAGAAATGGATTTAATAGAGAGTAATAATACATGGGATCTAGTAGAGTTGCTCAAAGACAAATATTGTATTGGTGTGAAATGGGTTTATAAAACCAAACTTAATGAAAAGTGTGAAGTTGACATATATAAGGTAAGCCTAGTAGTCAGAGGGTTTTCACAACATCCGAGAATTTATTTTGGAGAAATGTTTGCACTAGTTTCCAAATTAGATATTGTTGATGTATTTGTAACTTCAGAATGTATTTCATATATGTATATTGTATTCCTATAGATATGTTATGATTCCTCTATACGGAAGTGTTTGTATTCATATAGAGATGTTATTATTCCTCTATACGGAAGTGTCGTCATTTATATTGTAAGTGTCGTAACTTATACTTGATGGGTTATTAGACCACCTTGTTGGGGTCGGCCCTGTATAAGTCATGTGGGTTAAAGGGTTATTAGACCACCCTATTGGGTGTCAGCCCTGTTAGTATTATGTTATGTGGTTAAGTTAAGGCCGACCTAGTAAAGGTTATTAGGCAAGTCAAGTCAAGTATAAATAGAGTGCGGGAGGCACTCTATTTGATCATTCACCTCTCACTCATACTCTCATTGGGGAGTGGCGCACTTGTGGAGGAGGAGAAGCTGATGCTAGGAGAAGACTATATCTTATGCTTGGGTTGTATCATTGCTCTATCTATCTCTGAAGAAGTTGTGGGGTTTTTCACCTTTATGGTTTTCCCCAGTGAAACTCTGTGTGTCTATTGTCTCTTGTGTGCTTGCATTATTATGTCCATGATTTATATGTTGTAGATATGTTGTACATGTTGTTCTCTCAGTTAAGATCCTAGATCAAATTGAAGTAAATTTTGAAAAACTAACAGATACAAGATGAGCTATTTTACCATTAGTTGCTCAAAAAAATGCAAGGTCTATCAAATGGATGTGAAATATGCATTTTTAAATGACATTATGGAAGAAGAAGTTTATGTGCAACAACCACTAGGATATGAGATAAAAGGACATGAAGATAAGGTAAACAAGTTGAAAAAATCTCTATATTGTCTCAAGCAAGCTCCAAGAGCTTGGTACAATGGGATAGAGTCTTAATTGAATAGCAATGGATTCAATAGGAGTAGTAGCGAGCATGCTCTTCATACAAAGGTAAATCAACATGGGCAAATTCTAATTGTTTGCTTATATTGATGACACATGGATTTTCAAGAAGACCTATTAGTAGATCAATTCTCTAGTCATCCATGAAAAATGAATTTGAGATGAAAGATTTGGTCTTGATGAATTTTTTCTTGGCAAGAAGTATTATTATGCATAGTTCTTGATGATCTTTAACAAATACAAAATGGAGGTCAATCCCAGTTTATTGTGACAACAACTCAACCATAGCATTGCCCAATAACCATGTTTTTAAAAAAAAAAAAACAAGCATAAAAATAGTAAATATTATTTTATTAGAGAGCTTCTAAACAATGAACTAATATCTATTTAAAAACCTACAAGTCAAAAGACCATTTGGTTGATATATTCACAAAACCATTAACAATACATGTTTCTAGAACAATTCTTGCAAAAATAATCACTTACTAATATAATATATCAAGAAAATTTTTGCAAAAATAATCATTAAAATATATATGTTCAATCCAAAAATATCAACTAATTTAGAAAATAGTCATACATTAGATTGAACATGCAAAATAGATATTGATAATCATATGTGTATTGCTCTATGGCCAACATTGAGACCAATAAAATGCTGTAAAAGAAACCATGTTGGGACCAATAAAATGCTGTACCACATATGGTATAAGTGATAGTATTATATCACTTGAAATTCATAAAAACATTTTATTTTGGATTTCAATTATTTATTTTTAGAATTAGTTTTCTTTTTAATGATAATGAAATAGTCCCTACTTAATGATTTAATACCGTTTTTTAAAGGCTAAACACATATTAAAGAAAAATGACAAATTTGATCCCGAGTGTCCACCAAGTTTATAAAATTCAAGGACATTTTTTCAAACAAATAAAAAAATGAAAAGACATCAAGGACATGATTAATATAAAAAATCAATATTCCATATATTAATTATAATTAAAATATATGTAATGAAACCCTTGACAGTCATAAAAAAATAAGTGGCATTTGCATTTAGAGTATCCGATGGAATGCGACGAAATAAACATTTGACCTGGACTCCACCGCAAATTCCATAACATGTTAGTGACAAAATCAATATTATATTAATGAAAGTGAGTGCAATAATTTTCAAGAATCCAGTTTCTATGTGAAGCTTCTGCAGCCACCTAGATTTGGGTGGAAATATATTCCGCGTTGTTCCTTGTGAGACAAAGAAAGTAAATCATCGTTACTGGTGCCAGGTGCCAAGTGCCACCTACCCACGAAGAATGTAAGTTTTTTATTTTCAAACGAAGAATGAAAGTTAGTCTATGTTATAGGAGCCGTCTCACCTATCCACGAAGAAATATACCATGTAAGTTGGTGTGTAATTTCTAAATAAGATGGCCAATTTTTTTAGTAGAAATATTTTTAATGAATTAGATTTCAAATTCAAATATTTTTCTATAGTTTTATTATTACATGTCTAATATAAATATAATTATATTATAACAAGTAGTGAAAATTTTAATAATATGTGTAAAAAATTTGGTGAAATTTAATAAATTTTAAATTTTAAATTATAAAATATTTGAGTATATTTTTATAAAAATATTTAATAGTTTTTATAGTTTTTCCTCTCTCCATATCATTATATTACCATTTGTATTTACAGTACAATAACATAACATCCAATATCCTAATACATTAACCATAATTATATTACAAAGTACAACACATATACAATATTATGTTTCATTGTTTGTTCAATTAAAATAAATATCATGTTCCATTGTTTGTTCAATTAAAACAAGAGTCACAAAGTAGTAATGTCCCTGACGTTGCCTATAGTTCTTGTTATAAGACGATAACTATAAAAAGCACACGTAAAATTGGAATTGTGACTATGGCAGGCATTATCATATTTAATACTATGGTGTTATACATTTTATTGTGAAATTTTATGTTTCTAAGTTCTCCTTGAGTGTGCCATAAGTAACATATTATTTTTTCCTTTTCTGTGGCTAAAAATGCTAGGGAATTCTTTGTATGCATTGTTTTGTGTACAGGTACCATAATTGTGCCATGAATAGCAGATTGTTTCTTCTTTTTGTGTGACTCAAAAATGCTAAGAGCCCAATTCAAAATGTAGTAATGATTCTAGAAACAAAGCTTTTACTAAGTATAATGCATAGTTATTCAATTCCACTTAACATACAGATAATGTTTTGGAATCTTTTTATTTCCAGAATCATGTTCTCTTAATCATAATGTGTATCACACCTACACAAGTTATGGTGCAATATTATATATACGTTCCTGGAATTGTTAACAAAGAAAATAGGCTTTGGTAAAATGTTTCAATATTTAGTAGTATCCACTTTGTAATGACGACCAACAATAAAATATAGGAAAATATACCATAAAGGATAAATAAAATTAATCAGATTAGATCATGAATTTGGAAAGCATATGAATACCTTCATGAGATAGTAATGAATCATGTGAATATGTTGAGAAATGTTGAAGCAATCACTCAAGTAATACAATGCATCTTAGGTTAATTGACATGTCCTTCCATACAAGTTCAATTAATAGAATCCCTGGATGCAAGTTTATATTACATCCAAGATTTTGATGAAAGGTTAAGATAGAACATATCCCAAGAAACTCATAATGAAAGTTCCCAAAACCTGATCGCATAATTACTCAGATGTTTAGATAAGATGTCGGAGCTTTGAAACGATGATATTCTGCAAGGAAAACAAATGTTTTACATATTATTTTCCCTAAGCATTGAAAATTGAATGTCCAATATTTAGTAGAGATTGGAAATAATTTCCATCGTATGGCACTTAAAAACATGAATGATAAAACAAGCATATTAATAATGAAAACTATAACAACTAGTGACAAAGAAAAGCGTCCCCAAAATAAATTAGAATTGCGGAGATGATCTCTTGCTAGAATACTATTTATTCATCATTTTACTAGTCCTTTCCAAAGTCTGCATTATAGTGTGAACTCAACTCTAGCTTCTTTGCTTCATTGAATTTTCAAACAGCCTGCAATTATTTAGACAGACAGCATTCAAATTATAAACTATAAAATTCTTTAGGACAATCAAATATGATCTCTTGGGAATGTTAAAAAAAAAGGCGGGATAAATCACCTTCATAAAATCTTCATGGATTACAATATCATGCTCTGCTCGGATGGTTTCCATGGCAACTTCTGTGCAAATATTTTGAAGGTCTGCTCCATTGAAGGCCAGTGCAAGTAAAAAATAATGCTTTATCAATGCAGGAAATTTTATAACATTAACAAACTCCATAGAAAAAACATTGCAAAAGAAAACTACAAGCGAAACAGAGGAATACCTCATCCAGCTTTACCACAACTTCATAATCTATGTCTCTGTGTCCTGTTATTCCTGTAGCATGTATTTTCAGAACTTCCATTATTGCTTATTCATTTGGTGATGGAATTTCAATATTATGATCGAAGCGACCAGGTCGAATCAAGGCATGGTCCAGAACATCCGATCGAATGGTGGTCGTGATCATTTTTACCCGTACCAAAATATATAGATGGCCCAGGTTTTCTAGATGGAATGAAAAAAAACATGCCGAAACTGAAAAAACCTTATAAAACAACCTTCTTCTATGATGATAGGAAATCCCTTACCTTGTCCATATTGTTAACGTAGCAAGAAAATGTAAATACCACAATGCAGCAATGTGGCATAAACATCAGTTGATGAAATGCAATATAAGTGAAACTAGATATGTTACAACTTTCAGTTTATAGTTATATATTTTTTGACTAGTTCAAAAAGTCTTACACCTTACATAAAATTATAAATAAAAAATATGTACTCTGGTAGACCGGGGAACCTATAGAAAATAGTATTTTGCAAATAAATGGAAAGTTGAAATTCTTCTAAAAATGGACTATTTGTAGCCACATTGTCATAGGTGGAGACATATATACAATGCAAATTTCTTCAGAAAACTATTCCTTATATTTTCAAGTTTAAGGAAAGCTATCACTCTTCATTTGAAGAATAAAGTTTGTTATGTTGTAAGCATTACTTTCTAGAGACTCGACATTTAGAGGTTCCAAGATATTATCCCAAAGTGGAGGTCAACAGATAAAGAGTATCTGTTTTAACTAGGTTAGTGAGAATTCAAACATTTTCAAGGACACAGTGACCAAATGGTTGTAGATAGTATTTTCCAAAAAGACAAAATAACTACAAAAAATGTATAAATGTATATACTAACAATTTAGCAATATAAAATGTATAAATGTATATACTAATAATATTAACAATATAAGTGTGATGATTCCAAAATACTACAAGTTAAATCTCTTCAAGGTTAAAATTTAATAATTTAAAAAAATAGAGAACAATGTCACATATTGATACAGTATAGGAGAAATCCTGAAAAAGCAAGCCTAGAAAGCAAGTAATGAGAACATAGTAAAAAAGGGTGGAAACCTGTGTTCAATCCACTATCCTATAGATTTGTCAACAAGGGTGAGGAACATTGGTAAACGTCTTGGATTCTCATGGATGAGACCGATGTCCAAACACCATGAATCTCAATGTTGTAATTCCCATATTAATATGGTGATGTGTTCATACTTACCAAAAGAAAGTGAGACTAGGGAACAACTCATGGGTTATTTGCGGTCCAGAGAGTCAAACTCACAGGTGGATGGAAAAGTGGGCATACTTCAAATAAAAATTCCAAAACAAACTCACAACCTTCAAATATGAATGCATGCCAAAAAGGAAAATAAATTCCCTCAATATTTTGTCCAGTCCCAGTGAAACTATTACGACTCTGGCCTCGGCAAGTCATTCACTAAGCCAAGGTTTTCAATATTATGATAAATTATAAGGAATCAAGTCATGTTTGCTAGCTATTCCATGCATCAAGTTTTACCATTCCAACAACATAAATTCTAATTATTTAACAATATTCATGGCCATGTGCTCTTCTATCCATCAAATTTTACTATCCCAGTAATAATATAAAACGAATTTAATCAAGTTTTGATGAAGGGCTTTAGTTTCATTCCCCTCAATTTTCACAAAGAGGGAATAGTCTACACTGCTCAGGGAGTATATATCAGGTATTAACGGAAAAAAAACCCCCACAAATTTAACAAAGATTGAATAGTATACACTGATGAGGGGTTTCATTAGGTATTAACATATCTGCGTTATCCTACCTTCAGTTGAGGATATTTCATAACTATATCTCGTGTAGTTGACATGATAAGAGGAGAATAAGACATGCCTATCCTCCTAGACATGGTCAAAGTGTATTATACATGGTAAACCGGGGATACATGGTGAGAGTGAACATGTTAAGTTGAGGATACATGGGTTTAAGGAAGGTGATGAGGGTACACATTGGGTTTGAGTACTGCTCTATGAAAAGCAAGATTGTGGACTAATTGTTGGTTGTTTATACTATTATTAAGGTTGTCTAGAAATATCCAGGTTCCGCGTGGTTCGAGGAACCAACAAAACCCCCTTTTCACCGACCCTTTCGGAAACAGTCTACGAGCAGAATGAGGTCTCTCCCAAGGTGAAGTTATGGGGAGGTTGCGGAATCAGGTTTCCACAACTGGGTGATGAGCGCTTAGCAGACTGGCGAGCAGCGCGCTACAGGACTCGCGCTGTGAACTGGGGCTGTGCAAAGTTCACCTTCTTCATGGTTAACACTTATACGACAGCACATCCAAGGACTGTGCGTCGGAGTTGGTTACTCGACGATAGGACAGCGCCACAGAGAACTGCGTTTCCTCTTCAACACTTGTGCAACTTAAATAGACTTTACCTAGTGTAAGTTATGCATTCAACAACATACTGGATTGCAAGCCTTGCAAACTTATACACCATAACAACAACACTGTAACTGCGCACTTCTAGTGTTGCGCGTAGGGAATCGCACTATACAGACTTTGTTGGATAAGCGTTTCCACGATTACTTATACATTCATCTGACTTAGAAATACTAGTGCATTCGACATTCATTCACACATGTTGTTACTTAACATATTATCCCCATCTCTTATCCTTATGGTGAATACATATAAAAGCAAGAACACATGAACTCATAAACAAGATCTTAACCATTCAACATAAGCAGATACACATATTTAAGCACATAATCAATAACATAACACAGAATTTAATGTGGTTCAACCCTGAGATGGGAGCTACATCCACGGGAACTGTTGTTATATTATTTATGGGAAGGGTACAACAGTTCCAGTGTGCGCACTCAGCTGTAGACTCTCTTCTCTCTTCAGTAGGTCTCTGCGCATGCATCTTGCAGATCCTTTTTACAGACTTCTCTCAACAGAGATCAACAAAAAGCATTCACTTCTTAACACTTAGAAGATTACAATGAATATTCAACCCTTCCCCTTACAAAATAAGCCCTTTTAGAGATCGTGCCCGTAGGTCACGTCTTTACAATCAAGGGGGCCAAAACCCTAAGGTTACCCAAAACTGGTGTGATTACCCGCCACCTTGCCTGTCGCCGTCGACATCTTGCTCCACACACTTCTGGTTGTTCTGCTGGACCACTCACAGGTCACACACCCTTCGGACATCCGTAGTTTTCACAAAAATGGTTATAGCTCATCGTGGTGCATTGCTTTCCATCCCTATGGCCTGCCTGTCATTGTCAACTTCATGGTTTAGCTTCTAACTATTTTCTGCCACTCCACTAACAGGTCACTTTCCTCTATCTCCACTCCGCTCCTTACCCAAATGCTGGGAATCCTAGAGTCAGTTACCCAAAATAGGTCGCGTTAATCTGCTCGACCTTACTTATATTCTTTTCCCAAAACTACGCAGTGCCTCAACTCCACATTGCTTGTTGCACTTCTGACATCGCATTCTCGGACTGCGCTATCGAAAAAATATGCCATCTGAGCTTTCGCAGTCCAAACTACACAGTTCCCAAAACTTGTACTTCATCAAAAGTGTGTCCACTTGGGCCACGCTCAACAGGCCCCTAACACTTACTTGTGGCTCATCTTGGAGCCACTTTCATCTGGTTGTTCCATCTGCGCATCCTTTGAATTACTTGATCGCACTGTGAACTCTTGAACAGTTGCACTGAGCTTTGCAACTATTTCTTTTGTCTCTTGCTCAAATCCTTTTACCATGTCGAGCATTTCCTCTTAAGCAGGTTCCAAAAGTTGTTCCTTGACATTATTCTCTGTTGCCCGAAGATCTTGTAACTTCATTTCAATTTCTTTGGTCAAGGTCAGTGCTTCTTCTTGCAGCGGCTGTAATATTGAGGAGGCTTCATCCTTCTTTGCTCTTAAATTTTCCAGTTCCTTCTTAAGTGCCTTTCCTTCTGTGAACTTATGCATCTTCTGTCGTGCAGGAAAGTCCTTCATAGCAGCATTCACAGAATCCAATTCCTATTGCTTCTGCTACACTTCACCATGGATGCTTTGCAATTCTGGTTCTTCTTGTAATATGGCCCAGATATTAGAAACGTCATCCAGCAGGTTTTGGCATCTTGCCACTTCTATGCAGATGCTTTTCATAGAGGCCCTCAGCGCCTCTGCTCTAGCTTCTTCTTCTTGCTGCGTAGTATCAGCTAGTCGTCGAGCTGTTAGCTCTGCCATTTCTCCTTGATGGACAACTTCCATATCTGTAATATTAACTGTATGGGAAATCTCTAGCCCCTTCATTTTCTCTTGCAGGCTATCCACAACAACGCTAATATGAAGGATAGTTGCTTCGATTTCTGGCTCCTCATCAATTACGGGTAGCTTCGCACAGACAGTTGACACTGCTTCCTTTACCCTACACCATTTTTCTTGTTCCTGGTCAAGCTCCCTCGTCTTCTCTTTGCATTCCCCTTGTAATTGTCTATAGCTTCGTTCCAGTTGGTGGTGCTGACTATGTGAGACGATGTCTCTTTCATGTATTTCCTCTGCTATCTTAGTATGCAAATTGTGCAATCCTTCTGCAGGTAGCATTGCCACATTGATTTCTAATTGTACGAGCCTCCTCGCATTCTCATCCATCTCATATGTTGGGAATATAATGGACATTGGCGCAATCTTAACTACGCTTGTCCTTGTTGTATAGGCAGGAGGACTGCGCATCTTCCCACTTGACTCTCCTAACTGGCCGTTGTGGTTTGTTTCCTTAGCCAAGTCTTGATGGACTTGTTCCATTCTTATGACCGGAATGTTTAGTTTGTTGATGCTTCCCTTTACCTCTATTTGGGTTGTCTCTTCCTTTTTTCCTTCAGTTACATCACATCTTCAAGGTGTGCTGATACCTGTGATGCCATCTGCTCATAATCATCGTCGTGCAACTTCCTGTCCAGCGATCTTCTTATGTCTTTTCCTTCTTTTTCTGTGGCTTCTCTAGTATTTCTATATCAGAATCTTTTCTTTTCTCGCCTACCCCTTGGTCAGGTCTTTGGTTTGGTGCACTTGTGGTCTCTGTATTTTTGTTCATTTGTTCCTCTTATTCAGTCTCCTTGGATGTAGTGATGAGTGGAGCTGGCACATCTTCTTTCCATTCCTTCGGCCAATCCTTGATCATCAGCTCAATCATTTGCGCATCTAGATGATACTATCCTTCATACCATGTCTCTGTTGTTAAGCGTGGTTGTATATAAATGAAATGTAGCCCATCCTTGAAAATCATCTTTTCCTTATATCGAGTCGTCACCTCCTGTGTGATTCGCGGAATCTTCTTAATCACTGTGCATAATTGCTCAAAGTAAGTCAGCCACTGCAGGTTGCTTAGATTCTGCTTTTCTGTGTTTGTGGACTCCCACATGTTCGCATATCGCACCCTGCGGAAGTCATCTGCTGCTACTGGCAAGCCATTATGATATTGAAGTTCCTTCCACCCCACGAAAGCAATGACAACCAACAACCAGCTGTAGTGGAATGTTGAGCCCTTGTCCTGAGTTTCTTGGACATCCACTAAAAACTCATTCAATAGATAGTTCATCGAGTTATATTGATGCCCATCCTTAGATTTCGCAGCTAAGGCTACCACTTATGCGAAAAATTCTTTTGGTCTAGACTTCCTTAGAAGCCTTCCCGCCAGTAGTTGAATTATGAACCGCAGAGGCTCCTTTTTAATTAGTTTAGTTTCATACCCCTCGTATCCTCTTACTAGTTCGAATTCAGCTTTTATCTTCGTGGCCAATTCTTTATCATCTTTCTTACCGACGAACTCTGCGGAAGGGTCATCACCCCTCTTGCTCAAGCCCGTAATCCTTGCTATAAGGTCAATAGTAATGTTAACCTTATGGTCCAGCCATATGTACCCCTAGTGCATGCATGAGAGCAGAGTGCGCACCATGACATTAAGTTCATTGCTTCGCTCGAAGTGTGGGATTCGTAGCAAGTTGAGTAGACCAGACTGGGACAGTGGCATGACCCAGTCCATGGGAACAACCTCTGTTTCTTTGCGGTATCATCGCTTTTGCGGTACATGTACCTGTCCGGTTGAAAGTGTGGAAACTTATCGTGATTCAACAAATCATGATCAAAAAATTTACAGTCAAGGATTTTACCAAGCAAATTTTCTTTCACCCGCACATGTTTTGACATCGGCGGTAGTGGAATGGTGCACTATGCATTCCTTTTCAGGTGCCTTTCTGGGGTCCCGCTTCTCGGACTAACGTATTCTGGAATGAGCCATATAGGTGTCGACGGGTTCCCTTGTGGAGCTGACAGCTTCGAGGTGCCTGGGGTCTTAATTTTTTCTTGCGTTGTGCCCTTATGTTTTTCTTTCTTCTGCTGTGGAGGTTGATTTTGCAGCGGCGTCTTGGATGAGCCACCCCGGTCTGGTGTGGAATGCTTTGCAGGTGTCTTCATCACTCCACTTAGGCCACAACGGTTGAAGGTACCTAACATCTCTTCCAGTGTTTGTTCTTCGTACATAAACTTAACGAGGACTATTGCTTCTAGCTGGTAAGTTCTTATGATTTTCACATTAGGTAAAAATTCAAACTCGTGGAAAAACACATAAGTAAGAGTTGTTTGCTATTTATAGATTTTCTACCC
This sequence comes from Larix kaempferi, assembly GCA_027924585.1. Taxonomy (NCBI): domain Eukaryota; kingdom Viridiplantae; phylum Streptophyta; class Pinopsida; order Pinales; family Pinaceae; genus Larix; species Larix kaempferi. Next base: position 7,717,958 of record BSBM01001329.1, read on the forward strand.
TGACGGTGTTCTCTTCGACGGTTAACTTAGAGATTAAATGTTGTATATGTTTGCCAAATCTCTGATGGATCTCTCTCTTATCTGGCATTGAATGTGTTCGGAATGGCTATATTAGGCATTAAGTGCCATGCCTGCTAGATGAGATCTCGCTGGAATATCAATCTTTTCCGACGTTAATTATGTCCATTCGGATAAACTTTCCTTAATTGCCGATTTGTAACGGTACTGCCAGGCCATATGACAGCGTAGTTAGGGATTAAATACCTATTCCGTTAGCCGGATCCCGTTAGGATCTCGGTCATTTCATTCTTTATTATGCTTGGGCAGATAAGATATTCTTTTAATGCAAGACTTTTTCGGTGCCGCCATTTTGGATAACGGCTCACTAACTGGCCGACAGTTGCCACAGTTACCTTCTTTAGTTGTGATGTGCTGGCGGTTCTAACAAAAGGTTTTCTTGCACATGTGTGCTTCTTCGTCTTTAATTGCACAGTTGCAGTTCCACCTCATGCCTCACATCGCAGCTTCTCGTTCTTCGTAGTTGTCCACTTCCATTCGATCTGCGCAGCGACCTTTTGAGCTTCGTACTGCGTGCTTTTCCTTTTCTTCCTATTCTTTCTCTTTTTTTTTCTTTTTTTTTCTGCTCAGCGCAGCTTCACTTCTCGACTAGTGATGCGTGGTACATGCATCCTTTTTATCAAACTTCACGTATCGGCCCAAAACTGTGTACAGACTGTTTTGCATTTATAGTGGCCAATTTCAACTGTACTTGACACTTAGAAGGTTCCTTATCTTGTGATTACTGAGGGTTCTGCGAAGTAGGACTATGCCGATAGGGTTTTAGTCTACTTCCATTCACAAATCCTGGTAAGTTATCTTTGGCTAACGTGGTTAACCGAACTGTGCCACCCTTAGTAACATGCATAACAGTATATGGTCCAATCCAATGCATTTTAAATTTGCCAGGAAATTTCATAAACTTACTATCATACAGGAGGACTAGGTCACCTACCTGAAAGGACTTGTTTTTGATATGGTGATCATGCCATGTTTTTTCTTTGTCTTTCTGCACTTGCTCGTGAAATCCTGCAATGAAGCGATCTTCCTCCAATCCCACCAAGTGTAGAAGCATTTCTTCTATTGTTTGTTGATCCTCCATTCCTATGAATGCAAAAATCCTTAAGCTTGGTACAATGTACTCCATCGACATCACGGCTTCCTGTCCATAGGCCAATCTGAAAGGTGTATGGCTTGTCAACTTCTTGCAAGTGGTTATGTATGCCCATAGCACAACTGGAATGCACAGATCCCAATCATCCCTGTTTACATTGCATACCTTTGTCAGCGCATTCTCCAGTACCTTGTTGAAAGCTTCAACAATCCCATTGGCTTGAGGATGGTATGGTGTACTCCTTTGATGGTAGATGTGGAACTCTTCAGTAAGGATTGTTGTAATGTCCCCATTCAAATAAGTGCATAGTAAGACAATCCCATCAATCCTACTAGTTTCCTAGGTTGGATGGGCACAAGTGGGATGGTAATAAGGAAGCTAATAAATGATATTTAGACATTAGAAGGCTTCAAGCATTTAATAAATATGGTGAATAAATAAATTCAAGAGAAATTCTAGGTGGCAAGTGGTTTTGGAGACATATAGAGGTGGTGGGACCCACACTAGATTGATTTTTCAATGACACATGGCAGCTCTCTCTTGCCAATTCGAATTCATGGGAAGGTGAACACTCTTGGGTGAGTTGGTAAGTCATAACACATGGAATTGAGCATATTAGGTCAAAATGGGATGGAATAGTAACCTCCATGGGAGAGGAAGAGTCAAATTAGAGACTAGTGGACACTTGGGCTAGATTCCCTAGTTTTATGACAACAATAATGAAGCATCTATGACATTTATGACAAAATTCAGACCTGACTTCTTACACCTAACCATTATGACATGTCAACCCCAAAAATAGGCTCAAGGAAGGCTCTCATGGAGTTGGGGGAAGCTAAAGAGACTCAAATTCGAATTTGAGAGAAGATGGAAGGTTGGAACTAGGAGACAAGTGGCAAATGAGGAATATTTTCTAAATGGAAATTTATTGAATATATTGAGAGGATTTCGACCCCTTGAAGGCTAATGTTGGTTATAAAATGTAGAAATCAATTATGAGAATGGATTTTGATGATTTGAGAAAAATTGCATTTGTGAAGAGAGAACTAGTGGATGACTAGTTTCTTGCCTTAGCCAATTCGAGGGTGAAAGAGTCCCATCCAAGTTGGTGTTTGGAGAGGCCAATCGGGTCTTTCATGATGCTTTAATGGATTTTTATTTGCAGGTAGAAGCTATAGGAAGTTTCATGGTTTGGTTTAGTGCAACACTTTCTCTCCACCATTTCCAGTTTTGAAGGCATATTCGGGCTCCTTGAGGGATTGCGCTTTGGGTGAGATCTTGCACTCATTGGGAGAGATTCATATGATATTTTTCTGATTGTAATAGCTTCATATCCTCTATTATTCATATTCAGAGACTCTCAGGTTGAAATACCCATTGATTGTATGCAAAATTATTGATTAATGAGCAAACAATGTCCATTTCCCCAATGCTTTGATGTATGACACTATAATGTTGATTATTTCGAATGGATGGATGATTCTCTGATACATTTGTGATTCATATACTTCCATGGATATATTATACAAGTTTCATGTACTGTACTTGAGAATTTGAAGCATTTTTACTCAGTTTTTTTTGTATTAAGAGGTGAAATAGTGCCATTTCCCCAAGGGTCGAATTTGGGGTTTTTGCTGTTGAATGTGAGAGAGTTGGAACAGTAGTAAAAATCAATTAATGGTGCATATGAGACCTTAATCACATAATTAACAAATTACATGCCTCTTTTCATAAATTCATGGGAGTTTGGAGGCATTTGGAAGGCCATTTGCAGTGTTACCCTAGGGGGATTTGATGCACAAATTACTAGTCGAAATTACATATATTGATCAGAATACAAATCAAGTTTGAAGCAGTATTTGGAGGGCCATAAAACATCCCTGAACCTAATATTCAAGTCTAAATATCATTCATACACTCCTACAGAAGATTTGGGAGCATTTGGGTTGATTTGGAGGTCAAAACAGTAAAACTAGTCAAAGGTCGAAATTGGGGAAAAAGTGGAAAAATTGGCATTTTAATAAAATTTTGAAAAAGGGTCATTATAGCTGCGATAGTCCTATTCAAAAAGTGAGTCCCTTGATCACTCATGAAAATATTTGGGCATCCAAATCTGGTAAGGATGTTCTCAAAGATGAACTGCGCGGCAGTATCTGCACTACAGTCCTTCACTAGTTTGTCCTCTTCCCATCTGGTGAGATAATTAGTCGCGGTGATCATGTATCTTGCACCAGTCCTTTTTCCTGGTGGGTTAATAGGTCCCTCTAAATCAATACCCCACTTGTCAAATGCTTGTAGTGTCAATTGCGGATTCAATGGAATTTCATCTCTTCGCAAAGACTTTCCAGTCCTCTGACAAACATCGCAACTCTAGAAATGTTCCTTTGAATCTTTATGGATTGTAGGCCACCATAGCCCTTCTCTGAATAACTTCTGCGCAGTAGCTCTTCCTGTGTAGTGACCTCCAGATACACCTGAATGTGCATCAACCAATATAAATGGCTTCTCATGCTCCAACACACATCTACACAGCACTTTGTCTAGTCGCAACTTATATAACTGTCCTGCAATTTTAGTGAAGTCCGCTACTCTGACTACCAGCTGTTTCATATGTTGCATAGTGAAGCCTGTGGGTGCCAATATTGTAGTAAAAAATTCTACAATATCCTTGTAATACTCATCTGGAATATGTATGGAAAATAACTGTGCGTCAGGCATATTGTCTTCAAGATTGGTAAGTTCTTCGCCTGACTCAATCCTTGATAGATGGTCGGGTCCTAGGTTCAATCTGCCTGGTTTAAAAATGATTTCAAAGTCATACTCCTTAAAGAGTAACAACCATCTGCAAATTCTTCCTCCTAACACTGGTTTATTGACCAGATACTTCAAAGCGGAATGGTCAGTAAACATTGAGAAATGCGCATGTAAAATTAGTCACAGCAGATCTAATGAACAAGTAAATCAATCACAACAGATGAACATAGAAAATATGGTGCAAAACTGTGCAAAACATGCAGCAGTGCTCTCTATCCCAGAAAGGGTGAATGAATTACAATACAAACTGTTTCAATGAACAGAGCAATTCGAATTGCCTAAGGAGGTCATTCGAATCACTGAATGGAGTAGCTTGACTCAATCTAGGAGTCCTCATCAATCATCGGTGTTGCTCATCAATCACAACAACCAGTCATCCAGGTGTCAAGCTGAGTCTAACTGATCATAATAAATGTAACTGAAGTGTGTAGCACTGATATAGGATCTGGAGGCTCAGTGGGGGCGCATGGGAGGCTAACTGGAGTCAGAGCAAGTCACCTAATCGAACTGGAGGTCAATCGGAGGTGAAACAGTCAGTCAGGAGTGAAATCGGAGTGAAATCAATCAGAATCGGAGCTAACTGAATGTAACTGGAGTGAATCTGCAGTGGTAGGTGAACAAGTGCGCCCTTCTCTGTCAGTAGGTGAGAAGAGGGCGCCTTTCAGCTTAGGAGGGCTAAAACTCTGTGGAAAGTGGCTCCCGGGTGCTAGAAGAAGGTGGATAAGGTGCTGGAGGCATCAAACTGGTGACTGGATTGCATATCCTGAAATAGATCATGCAAGATCCTGAAGTAGATATGTATCCCGAAATAGATGATCCTGAAATAGATATGTATCCCGAAATAGATGATGGATATCCGAACACCCCCCCTCAAGCTAGACTATGATGTGCCAACTAAAAATAATGTGGGGCCCTGGTAACTAAGACCAAAGGTCACCCCAATACAATAATCCAAAAAAAAATGCTGAAAAATAAACTAAGTGAGGAAAGAGGGAAAACCCAGTGGGAAGAAAGCCCCCCCTCAAGTCTAAAGCATAATAATGAATCAATCTGTCTCCACCATGATGGAACTCACCCCCAACAGTGAACGGAGGTAAGAGAACTTCTTCTCAGTGAAGCTCTTGGTGAAGATGTCTGCAATTTGCTCATCGGTAGGGCAATATTGCAGAATGATGGTGCGATCATGCACCAACTGTCGAATGTAATGCATATGAATCTCAATGTGCTTGGTCCTCTGCCGCTGAACTGGATCTGTGGAGATCTTGATAGCACTTTGATTGTCACAAAATAGGACAGTCGAAGTAGTGCCACCAAAACCAAACTCGGAAAGAATACCCTGCAACCAAACTGCCTGAATGCAGGCATTGACTGCCCCTCGATACTCTGCCTCTGCTGAAGAAAGTGCAATGGCTGCTTGCTTTTTGCTGGACCAGCAAATAGCACCATGACCAATCATGAAAACATAACCGGAAGTGGACTTCCGATCAATGCTATCACCTGCCCAATCTGAATCAGTAAAACCAATGAAATCTAGCTCAGAATCTGCAGCATAATGTATGCCAAACTGTCTCGTACCTTGCACATACTGCAAGATCCGCTTGGCTGCTCGCCAATGAAGCTCATGTGGCTGCTGCATATATCTTGACACGGCACTCACGGCATATGAGATATCAGGCCGTGAATGTGTCAAATAAAGTAGTGAACCAATCAACTGTCGATACATACTGCAATCTGCAAGCGGTGTGGAATCTCCCTCCTCAAGACTGATTCCTGAGAGGAATGGGAACGGGGCTGCCTTACATTCAGCCATATTAAACTTCAATAACAGGTCGGAAGCATATTTTTGCTGAGATATAGTGATCCCATCGAAATTTTGAGCTATCTCCAAGCCCAAAAAGTGACTCAGCAAGCCCAAATCGCTCATGTCAAAAGCTAGATTTAAGGCAGTTTTTAGCTTGTTTATTGAAGTAAGTGTGCTACCAGTAATAAGCAGATCATCAACATAAAGTACAATAACCAACAAATTACCTTTAACTCGCTGAAGATAGACATTCGGATCAGATTTGCATCTTTGGAAATTCTGAGAAAGAAGGAAGGAGTCCATCTTTGCATACCAAGCTCTTGGGGCCTGTTTTAACCCGTACAAAGACTTCTTCAATCTACAAACCAATGATGGATCTGATGTATAACCCTCTGGCTGCTGCATATAGACCTCTTCAGCAAGGTCTCCATGTAAAAATGCACTCTTCACATCCATGTGATGCACCTCCCAGTGCTTGGATGCGGCAATAGCTAAAACAAGGCGGATGGAATCCATCTTTGCAACCGGTGCAAAGGTCTCTGTGTAGTCCACTCCTTGGACTTGGGAAAAACCTTTTGCCACCAACCTTGCTTTATATTTGCTGATAGTGCCATCAGCAGCAACTTTAGTACGGTAGACCCATTTACACTTCACTAATTTTCTTCCAGGTGGAAGAGAAACTAGCTCCCATGTATTGTTCTTTTGAAGAGAACTGTACTCTTCATCCATGGCATCTTTCCATCTCGGATCTCGATGGGCTGAATAATATGATTGGGGATCTGAACCAGCCATCAAATAACAAATCTTAGGAAGAAATGGATCAGCAATAGAAAGAGCCATACCTGCCCTTTGAAAGTCTCCTCTTGTTCGTCTCGGATCAGCAGGATTTCCAAGATTCGAACCAGCAGATTGTAGAGTATTTTGGGCCCACTTTGGTAACTGAGGGGGATCTGAATGGTCGGATTCCGAACCTGATATGTCATGATCATCATATGCTGCTACAATATCAGAAATATCAGAACTCATACCTTCATTATCGCTGCTCGAATCTTCTTCTGGTGAAGGCGGTGAATCGGCAGTTTTCTCCTCAACTAGTTGCAATTCTTGAAGCGGTTCTTCAAACTGCACACTGCGCTCTATGAATATCTTTTTAGATCTGATATCCATGAGTTTATATGCTTTTGATTCTTCCCCATATCCTATCAATATGCACTCGATACTTTGTGGATCCAAAGCTCGTCTCTTCTCAGAAGGAATTCTAGCCCATGCAGTAGAGCCAAAAACTCTCAAATTTGACACATCCGGTTTGTGACCAAAGAATGCTTCGAAAGGAGTCATACCTTTCACGGATGAATGTGGAACACGGTTCTGTATATATGCAGCAACATTGATTGCTTCAGCCCAAAGATTTGCAGCCAAACCTTTTGATTCAATCATGCATGTAGCCATCTCTTTCAGTGACCGGTTTTTCCTTTCCGCTACACCGTTCTGCTGGGGTGTGTAGGGAACTGTATGTTGGATCTTGATTCCGCTTTGGGCACAAAGTTGCAGCAACTCGGACTTGATATATTCCCCACCATTATCAGATCTAAGAGCTTTGATCTTGCTCTCAGTGGTGGTCTCAACAGAAGCCTTAAAATCCTTGAATTTTCCAAGCACTTCTGACTTGTTTTTGAGAAAGAATACCCATGTAAAGCGAGAATAATCATCAATAAATGTCAAAACATACCTTGAACCATTTAATGACATATGGGGCAGCGGACCGCTGATATCAGAATGGATCAATCCCAAAATAGTAGAGGCTCTACTAGCCTTGCCGCGGTCGAATCTGTGCTCGGGGTGCTTCCCAATAATGCAACCGGAGCATATTCCCTTCGAGGAACGGAGTTGTGGAAGCCCATCAACCATGGATTTATTTGATAGCAGCAGCAAATACTTATAATTTAGATGTCCAAATATTTCATGCCAAAGCCTACTAACCTCATTACCATGTGTGTGAAGAGCAGTGGGCTTTGCAAGCGGAATAAAGTGCGAAAACTCATAACATTTAGCAGTGTGGTTTGCCTTTCCAACCGCAACTAGTCTTCCACTTTTGATATCAGAAATTTCAACTGTATTAGGGCTGAATGTGACTTTCTTTGGATCACCAGTATGTGTCATTTGATACACAGAAAGGAGATTCGAAGCTAAAGAAGGCACATAGAGAACATTCTGAAAGCATCCATGATCTACATGAATCGTACCTTTGCCCTTTGAAGAAATTTTTGAGTCATCTCCCAAATGGATGGGGATGGAGCTGTTTGGATCGAATGAGGAAAAAGAATCAATATTTGCAGCCATATGATTTGATGCACCCGAATCTATCAAGAGAGTGGGCTTCGAAACCGTTGCCATGAGTGCTTGTCCTCTTTCATGATCGTCATTCCGATCCTTCTTCCTTGCACCGTCAGGAAGGGTTATGTTGTTCTTTTCCAAAAGGAGGGCCATTTGATCTATAGTCTTCTTCATACATGAACTTTCGGGATGAAAGCCACGGTTACAATAAGTACATTTAGATTTTTGGTTACCTTCTTTGCCCTTTTGCTTGGATTTCGAACTGGATGGTGCATCCGTTTGCTTGCCTTTGTCTTTTTGCTTGTGAGGCTCGAATTTGGGCTTCTCCTTCTTTAGCTTTCCTTTACCATTCGAAATCTTGGGTCCTTGAACAAATAGGGCTGAATCTTTGGAGCTTATGGACCCCATTTGAATCAACTTGTCATGCTCTTTCGTAACGGACTCAATGAAGGCATTCAAGGTAGGCATCTTCCAATTCGGGGTAGTTAGCCGACCGGAATTGAAAGTGGAGACAAATACCGAATAATCTTTCCCAAGCTTGCTTAGAATGGAGAGGATCAACTGTTTATCCTCTTTGATAACACCACTGTTCTTCAATTGCAAGTTCAAGTTCTTGAATTTTGTGAAGAATTCATTGATGCTCTCGAAATTCTCAGGATTAAGGCCAATCAATTCATTCTCTAATTGAAAAGCCCTAAGCTCATCCTGCTTGCCGAATAGTGTCTCAAGTTGCTCCCATATGGCTTTTGGAGTCTTCAATCCGCTGAGATGGAAGTGAAGATCCTTGGAGATGGAGAGACAAAGAAGACCGTAAGCTTCATCAAGCTTATTGTAGTGTTTGGTTCTTTCTGCCACATTGTTTGGCTCCAATTCAAGACCAAGAGTGACTCGGTAGTATCCTTTTGAACGTAATATGATCTCCATATCATCTTTCCAATCAAAATAATTGAATGGGGTGAGGATAGGCTTTGAAGAAGAGTATTCCATTGCTAGGAGCGAGTCAAATGATGAAGAAGAAGCTTGCATGCAGACTATAGCGAATGGAGATGCTGTAGGGAAGCTTGCATGCAGAATGTAGCGAGTGCACTTGGAGGAGATAATTAACCTGCAAATCACATAAGAACAATCACAATAAGGTCGAACAATCCACCCTTTGAGAGTTGCATCACACCTGGGATTGGATTTCAAGCAATGTTGAATAGGTCCAATGTATCAGATCCAGGAATTATGTGGTAACTCAAGCTTCTGGAGTGGTATTGGAGTATTTTTCAAGCTTTGCATGCACAGGAGCGAATGCCCTTGAGATATCTCATGCCAAACTTTTTGCAATTTTTAGCAATTCAGTCAAATCTTCTTGTATAAACACCTGTAGAAAAGAGATCTTGTCCCTGCAATGGCTCTGATACCATGTAAAATTAGTCACAGCAGATCTAATGAACAAGTAAATCAATCACAACAGATGAACATAGAAAATATGGTGCAAAACTGTGCAAAACATGCAGCAGTGCTCTCTATCCCAGAAAGGGTGAATGAATTACAATACAAACTGTTTCAATGAACAGAGCAATTCGAATTGCCTAAGGAGGTCATTCGAATCACTGAATGGAGTAGCTTGACTCAATCTAGGAGTCCTCATCAATCATCGGTGTTGCTCATCAATCACAACAACCAGTCATCCAGGTGTCAAGCTGAGTCTAACTGATCATAATAAATGTAACTGAAGTGTGTAGCACTGATATAGGATCTGGAGGCTCAGTGGGGGCGCATGGGAGGCTAACTGGAGTCAGAGCAAGTCACCTAATCGAACTGGAGGTCAATCGGAGGTGAAACAGTCAGTCAGGAGTGAAATCGGAGTGAAATCAATCAGAATCGGAGCTAACTGAATGTAACTGGAGTGAATCTGCAGTGGTAGGTGAACAAGTGCGCCCTTCTCTGTCAGTAGGTGAGAAGAGGGCGCCTTTCAGCTTAGGAGGGCTAAAACTCTGTGGAAAGTGGCTCCCGGGTGCTAGAAGAAGGTGGATAAGGTGCTGGAGGCATCAAACTGGTGACTGGATTGCATATCCTGAAATAGATCATGCAAGATCCTGAAGTAGATATGTATCCCGAAATAGATGATCCTGAAATAGATATGTATCCCGAAATAGATGATGGATATCCGAACAGCGCACCCAACAAATAGTGCCTGAATTTCTGTAGTGCATACACCATAGCTAGACCCTCTCTTTCTGTGATAGTATAGTTCTTTTCAGCTGATGAGAGATTCATGCTCGAAAATGAAATGGGATGGTCAATGCCTCCCTCTCTTGGTTGTGCTAGCACCACACCAAGTGCAATGGACAAAGAATCAACGTGTACATGGAATTGCTTGTCCCAATCCGGGAAGACTAGAATAGGTGTAGTTACCATTTTCTCCTTTAGTGTGTCTACGTCGTGCTAACATTCTGCGTTCCATATGAATTGCGCTTTCAACTTCTTGTCCATTGACGTAGTTATCTGTGCATAACCCTTAATAAATTTTATATAGTATCCTGCATGGTATTTTTTAAGGATTCTAATATTATACTTAAGTATAGTATCCTAGGCGATTATTTTGGATTGAAAAAAACATGTATATAGGTAGGCGAATATTAAATATGGAACATGTAATTTACTATTGAAATGTGTAAATTTTGGCGAATATTACAAGTAAAAAACATATTTTATGTAAATATAGGTGATATTAGAGACTAAAAATGACCAAATAGCGAATTTATTTTTTGAAAAAAAAACCCCAAAAAATAGCCAATTGGCGAAATTTCGCCCCTAAAAATTACCCAGGTATCCTGTATGTCCCAACCTGGTGCGAAGTTGTTTTACTGAATTCGTCGTTGGTAGGTTTACAATAACTGTGATCTTCACAGGGTCAACCATCAAACCCTGTTTACAGACAATATGTCCCAACAAATTCCATAGGGCACACAAAAGATACATTTCTTCAAATTCAAACAGATCTGATGTTGTCTACATTTCGCTAACATCATTCTCAGGTTTTCATAGTGGTTCTTCAGTAAACCAAAGACAGTCCAATCATAAAAATAGACTTCTAATAAATTATGGATAAATTCCTTGAATGCATCCACAACCACTCTGGAAAATATGGTGGGAGCATTCTTCAACCCAAATGGCATCACTATATACTAATATGATCCCCATTCAGTAGAAAACGTTGTCTTATGTATGTCTGCTTCATCGATATTGATTTGATGGTAACTCAAAAATCCATAAGTGAATCAGTAGGCCTCATTTCCTCCAACATTGTCTAATACTTCATCTATAAATGGATTAGGGAATGGGTCATGCAGCGAAGCATCATTCAACTTCCTCAGATCTACGTAGATTCTGATCTCAACTTTAGTGTTTTTATCTTGGATAACCATCGGGCTTATCCACTCTGACTCTTCAACTGGCTCAATGATCCCTGTAGCAAGCATCTTATCAATCTCTGCCTTCACTCTCTCTTTATATTTGGGGTTCAATCTATAAGGCCTTTGCTTAACGGGCTTCGTGACTGGCTTGAGAGGTATTTTCATAACTCCCAAGTCACCCAAAATGCCTTTCATTTCGGCAAACTTCGTTGGAAATAAATCTTGATACTCATGCAGAAGGTCTGCGATCTACGTGACCATCTCATCATCCTATTAGTCTCCAATTGATGTGAACTTCGGTTGTTCACTTGTGCCAATGTTCACTTTTCTTGTCTTGACAAGTCCGCTCATATATGGAATTTCTAATGGAGGTCTTTCTACTTCGCATACTCCTTCTAATTCAGGTATATCGATATTCCGTGGGTCCTCCTCATCGCTTTCCTCTACATCTGCTCCTTCATCTGCAGAGAAATTGTAACATTCAAGGTCATGTTCTATCTCTTTTTCCCATTCTAGTTGTAGGTTCACCGGTACCCTTACATCTTCAAATATATTTTCTTTGATTTCCTCTAATGCCTCATTTATACTTGGGAATTCGGCTTCGAATATCCTTTGTTTGATAATATGCAGAGCTTCATTTATGCTTGGAGACACATCTTCAAAGATAAAAGTTCTCTAAAATTTTGCAGTTAAGATAGACCAATCTGTGCTTCCTCTGCGAAGCTCTGTGTTTGTATACCAATCCTATGAAATCTTCTCTAATGTGTGCACAAACAGATGAACCCATTATGTCTGTGGTCTGTTTTTCCATGGTTTTGAACAAATTTCTATGTGATCCCTTGGATCCATTTGTCCACTATAATTTTTCATTGTCAGCTTCACTTTCTCTGTGAATCTGATTTGCATCATGTTCCTGCACTGATCCAATTTGGTCAAAGTCTGCTTATGCGCAGCCCACCATCTTGCAGGTGTAGCGCGCAGTGCTATGTCTAATGTTGGTATGTGATGCTCAGCTGCAACTGATACAGTATATTCTTTAATAAATGAATAGACGTTAGTTGAACCATCATAAGTGGGGATTAAGCTTACCTCTGTTCCAATCTAGCACAGTGATTTGGTGATCTGCACACATCTTCTTGTAGATACTTCATGCATTCTACTTTTCCAATTTTCCAGTCTTGTGTTAGAGTCTGATACGCAAGAACTGTCACATCGCCAACTAAGTGCTCCATCCGCCGTAGGATTGATGTAGTCATCCTGACTCGCGGTCATCTTGTAGATGCGATCAAGATCCTGTGCTCTGGATTCTTCGTGTATCGGCTCAGTGTATCTTTCTCCTTGCGAAGGGTCCAAGGGTGCAATGACCCTAATATCCTGCCCTTCGAAGATCATCTTTTTGGTCTTCAAGTTGATGATCGTGAGGTTATCCATCGCCCAGTCTATCCCCAATAATGTTGGATATGGGTTACCGTCGTCAGTCATCTCGATAACCTCGAAGTCCACGAAGCTTCTGACTCCATCGATGTCTACAAGTACATTAGCTAATCTCCCAAAAGGTATGACTTTCTGCTGATTTTCTAACCTCAACTGTATGGGTGACCATGCTAACCTTGGTTTCCCCATCTATTTCCATGTTTACTTGCTCAAGACATTTACCTCTGATCCTAAATCAAGGATTATCTCATCCATCTCATAGTCTCCAATCTGCACACTGAGGCTCATTTCTCGACCTATTCTCTTATGGCTCTTTATCCGATGAACTGCGCTCTGGGCAGTATTCGTGGAACTGCGCGGTTCATATTGATCTAGTAAATACTCTAATTCTACTACAGCATCTACACTCTTCACTAATTTCATGCAACTCCGTAGGAACTGTGCAACGGAAGTGCATGTTTCTGCTGTGGTACTGGTTTGATCATACGCTGCTGGCATATCTTGTATGTGCGTTGTTTCACTTCGCAAAGGGATTCTTGGCGACATAGGTGTTGGCTCTTTGAATATGTCCCATGATTCTTCAAAGGCTTCTTTGTTTGTCTCCATATTGAAAGCAGGTGTTTTCCCAGTTTCTTTTATGATCCACATGGCTTCAACAGGGGTCTACTTCGTTTGGTGATGTCTAGAAGTCGAGGATTATGGTTCTTTGTCTTTTCCTGTGGAAACGCCACTTCACGTCACAGCATTAATATGTGGATCTCTAGTCCTTTTCTCTGCTACAATCATTTGAATATTCAGGTTAGGTGCTTCTTGCTTCCTTTTTTGCATTTCTGCTACTAACATTGGGCATGCCTCAATGACATGATCAAAAGATTTACAATAAATATAGGTAGTATATGCATTGGTACAGTCTCTGGACAGATGACCGGGCTAACCATGGTTATAATAGATCATCTGGCTTCTTCCTCTTCATTGTCCTAGTCCAGTGTTTCTTCCCCTTTCGCGAAATCTACCACGGCCTTTGTATGTGCCTTGATCATACTATGCATTATCCTTGTTATATGGTGTTTATTCTTGAAATCTGTATACTCCACCAGGCATATGCTCTACATCTTGCTTTATTTCCATCACGAGCTCATATGCTCTACAGTTGGAATCATCATGTCCAACGGATTTACAGAATGTGCAATATAAATTCTTAGGTGTTTGCACATATTTCTGGATTAAGTAACAATCTTATGGTCGGTGTCCTCTAGTTCTATAGATCTCACACCATGGCCCGTGGTTCCAATTCAGTGTATTTGGTGCTCCATTATCTAGGTAATATTCAAGAAAAGACACCGTTCCTTCGGGTGTCCTTCTCCCTTACATCTAGTACACCAGATTTCTTCTCTTTGTTCTTTTCCCTTCTTAATGTCCTGTAACTGTAATGTCAAGGTAGCTAGATGATTCTGGATCTGGACCATTCCTATGCTAGTCTCTCCTATGGGTGAAGCTTCTAATTTCATCGCGATCTCCAGGAATTCTTCCTACGAAGCCATCTTCTGTTGTATCAACAACAGTCTGATATGGGGAAACAACGCAACTATGAACCACTCTTGGTGCTATTGCGGTGCTATGTCAAAACTGACGTGTTCTAACAATGTTTTAAACTTCTGGTCAAATTCCCAGACTGTTTCATTAGGTTTTTTCTTAATCTCCTTTAATTTTGTTATACATTGTGATTCTGATTTTAATTTCTTGAACTCTCTTAAGAGTGCAGCCTTAATATCCACTAAGGTTCTATTCTGTCCTACAGAATACTTCATGAACCAGTTAAGGGCTCTATCTCTAAATGTAGTGATGAGTTGCGCTTGCTTCACAGCATCATCCTAAACTTGCTTAACGCTCGACACTGCTTCACATAGAAACCAATGTTGCTCAAGGTCTTCTAGACCCATTCCTTTAAATATAGACAACTTAATATCGTCAGTCATTCTCCTTCTTGGTGGCGCAGTGTTCTACATAGTGGTCTGTGCAGTGTTAGGGATATTACTGCATGGAATGTTTTGAATCAAAATGTTCTGAGTCGGGATGGTCTGATTTCTCACTCCCGCGGTGTTACTGGTACTGACGCTCTAAGGATTAGGAATATTAACAATTGGAGGATTCTAAATTGACGGATTATGTGCAATAGGAGGTGAAGTATTCTCAACTGGTGGGTTCTACGAAGTGAGAGGCTGATAGGTAGTTGATGGAGGTGTTGTCTAGCTATCAGGCTCTACTTCTAACTCAGTATCTACGCAGAGTTCACTTTTCTCGGTATTATACTTATATCTTTTTCCACTTCTCAAATTGTGTGTATCTTCATCAGAGTCACTGTAGATGTTATCTACCATTACATATTCAAAATTCTCTAGAAATCTTACTGCATTCTTAAAACATTTTTTTCAGCTAAAAGCATTTTAATATATAAACTCAAATTGTTTAGGTACTTACCTCTGAATCCTTTGAAGAACTCTGCCTCAGCTACGTTGTAGGACTTCAGGGTGTCCATAAGGAATTCAATAACAAAACCTTCTAGTATACTATCAACCCAAAATTTGATTGCTCGTGCGACTGGCCTATCTACTTCTTGTAGGCTATCCACAACAACGCCAATCTGTAGGATAGTTGCTTCTATTTCCGGCTCCTCATCAATTACAGGTAGCTTCGCGTAGACAGTTGACACTGCTTCTTCTACCATGCACCATGTTTCTTGTTCCTGGTCAAGATCCCTCGTCTTCTGTTCGCATTCCCCTTGTAATTGTTTATAGATTTCTTCTAGTTGGTGGTGTTGACTGTGTGAGACGATGTCTCTTTCATGTATTTCCTCTATTATCTGAGTATGCAGATCGTGCAATCCTTCTGGAGGTAGCATTGCCACATTTATTTCTAATTGTGCGAGCTATAAAAATCCTCACAGCAGATCTAAGAGATGATGTATACCTCACAAGAAAGTAATTGATTAAGCAAGAAAATAGCAGAAGAGTGGTCAATGCATTATAATGAGCAACAAAATAATAATACAGTAGAACTCAGATAGAAGCAAAAATACTTCACACACACAAATTAATTAATCACAATATGGACAAATAAGCAGTACAATGCATGAGGATTCGAATGCCAAGGTGGCAATTCGAATTAGCCTTCATGGAGTGATCAAAAGATCACTGGAGTGTCATCGGAGCACAACTAGTAATCTATCTCATCATCGGTGGAGTCATCAATGCACAAGTAACTGTCAACCGTCAGTCAAATTAAGTCTAATTGAGTGTGGTAGGTGTAACTGAATGTAACTGGCACATGGAGACACTAACGGAATAAAGGAGGCTCAATGGAGGGCACATGAGGAGCTAAATAGAGTCAGAACAGGTAGTCATGTCTCATCGAAGGTCAATCGGAGTGACAACAGCAGTGAGGAGTTAGTCTGGCCTCAAATCAAGGAAAGACTGGTGGATAACTGAAGTAAACAAGACTGGTAGGTGAGAAAGGTGCCCTTCTCATGCAATAGGTGAAAGGAGGGCGCATGACAGGATAGGAGGGCTGAAACTAAGTGGAAGGAAGCTCTGAGGTCTAGCTAATTGAGGGCTAGGTGCTGGGACTGATGACTGAAATGCATGCATGACTGAAAATGTAAATGATCAAAATACTGGTGGGACTAGGATGGAGTATAGGAATATCCTAACACCCCCCCTTAATCCATCCTGGGCCCTGGTAACTAAGACCAAAGTTCACCCAATAAAATGAATAATAATAGTCAATAACCCAAGGAAGTTGGGACACATTTCATGGGAAAAATACCCCCCCCTCAAAATAGACTGTAAGGCACACACACAAAAAAAAAATGCTCCAAACTCAATCAGGTATGATGCTTGGTCATATGTCTGGAGGTATCTTCTTTTTGGGAAGAAGTGGATCATGCTCAAAAAGCATGTGCTTGTACTTGCTCTTCAAATCGAATGTGATGAGAAAAAATCCAAAAGTATGAGAATGATCCTTGAACCTGTGATTCGAATCAGTTGAGGTAGGATCAAAAACATGAATATGCAGATAGTCTTTTGTCTTCTCCTTAGAATTATCATGGGTGAGATTATGCCAAAAAGAACCATCAAATAATAAAGATTGCTTGGAATCCAAATTAGATCCAAGACTTGAATCATGGTTGCTTAAGATCTCTTTTGAACCATTTGAGGTGAGATCTAAACTAGTAAGTGCATGAGAAATTTTCTCAAGCGAATGGAAATGGCCATTATTTTCAATAAACTTCTGAGAACATGAAAGAATGATCTTACAGTAGTAAATGAGAGGTGATTGCTTGGAATCCAAATCAGATCCAAGGCTTGAATCATGGTTTCTTGAGATCTCCTATGAACCATAAGAGGTGAGATCAAAACCAGTAGAAGCATGAGAAATTATCCCAAGCGGGTGGCAATGGCCATATTCTTCAATAACCTTCTGAAAGCATGGAATAATGATCATATAGTAGTAAATAAGAGGTGATTTCTTGAGGAGAGTGAATGCATTACCTCCAATAGCTGATTGGACCTCCGAAATAATCATGTGATCATGATGCAAACCAATAGACTCTGGTGCAAGAGAGGATTTAGGACCTTCTGCAATATCTAAAGTGTGAGTTGGAACAGAAAGAGAAGAAAGTTGGAGCATGAGTGTAGAATCTGCAAGTTCTTTGTGGAAAACTTCAATATGAGATGTGTTTGATATTGGTTCATGATCAATGAGATCATCAAGGAGGGTGAATGCATCACTTTGCTTGTTCTCGAAAGGGTTTGGACCAATTCCTTTATTCTCTTTACCAAATATTACATCTAGTTGGGCCCAAAGCTCTTTTGGAGTTTCAATATCAACGAATTGGTGTAACATGTATTCAGGCATAGCAAAAATCATGGTTGCACAATCTCTGTCACCTTCAATTAACCAGTCATACTCTTCTTTAGAGGATTCGAACTCTCTTTTAAAACAATAATCAAAGAGACCATTTCTCTTCAAATGTGCTATCATATTCGGTTTCCATTCATCATAGTTTAATGGAGAAAGAAGATCATAGTTGAATGGAGAAAGAAGATCATAGTTGAATGTAGAAAGAGGAGGGATTTCTTCTGAGTACATGGAAGCTGTAGAAGACCTGCAAAAACAATAGAGAATATCTGCAACTGCTACTGCTGCAAAAATATAGAAACAACTGCACTCGAAATCTTGGTAATAACCTACAAAAAAATCTCAAGAATGGAGATAAACAATACTCTCAACATGCTCTGATACCATGTGAAAATGCTTACATCAGATCTAAGAGATGATGTATACCTCACAAGAAAGTAATTGATGAAGCAAGAAAATAGAAGAAGAGTGGTCAATGCAGTATAATGAGCAACAAAATAATAATACAGTAGAACTCGGATAAAAGCAAAAATACTTCACACACACTAATTAATTAATCACAATATGGACAAATAAGTAGTACAATGCATGAGGATTTGAATGCCAAGGTGGAAATTCGAATTAGCCTTCATGGAGTGATCAAAAGATCACTGCAGTGTCATCGAAGCACAACTAGTAGTCTATCTCATCATCCGTGGAGTCATCAATGCACAACTGTCAACCATCAGTCAAACTGAGTCTAACTGAGTGTGGTAGGTGTAACTGAATGTAACTGGCACATGGAGACACTAACTGAATGAAGGAGGCTCAGTGGAGGGCGCATGAGGAGCTAACTGGAGTTAGAACAGGTAGTCATGTCTCATCGGAGGTCAATCAGAGTGACAACAGCAGTGAGGAGTTAGTCTGGCCTCAAATCAAGGAAAGACTAGTGGATAACTGAAGTAAAATGGACTGGTAGGTGAGAAAGGCGCCCTTCTCATGTAGTAGGTGAAAGGAGGGTACATGACAGGCTAGGAGGACTAAAACTGAGTGGAAGGAAGCTCTGGGGGCTAGCTAACTGAGGGCTAGGTGCTGGGACTGATGACTGGAATGCACGCAAACCCTAAATGATGCATGCAAACCCTAAAAGTGCATGCATAATTGAAAATGTAAATGATCAAAATACTAGTGGGACTAGGATGGAGTATAGGAATATCCTAACACCCCCCCATAATCCATCCTGGGCCCTAGTAACTAAGACCAAAGTTCACCCAATACAATGAATAATAATAGTCAATAACCCAAGGAAGTTGGGGAAAATTTCATGGGAAAAATACCCCCCCCTCAAAACAGACTGTAAGGCACAGACAAAAAAAAATGCTCCAAACTCAAGCAGGTGTGATGCTTGGTCATATGTCTGGAGCTATCTTATTCTTGGGAAGAAGTGGATCATGCTCAAAAATCATGTGCTTGTACTTGCTCTTCAGATCGAATGTGATGAGAACAAATCCAAAAGTATGAGGATGATCCTTGAAACTGTGATTCGAATCAGTTGAGGTAGGATCAAAAACATGAATATGCAGATAGTCTTTTGTCTTCTCCTTAGAATTATCATGGGTGAGATTATGCCAAAAAGAACCATTAAATAATAAAAATTGCTTGGAATCAAAATTAGATCCAAGACTTGAATCATGGTTGCTTAAGATCTCCTTTGAACCATTTGAGGTGAGATCTAAACCAGTAAGTGCATCAGAAATTTTCTCAAGTGAATGGCAATGGCACTTATCTTCAATAAACTTCTGAGAACATGAAAGAATGATCTTACAGTAGTAAATGAGAGGTGATTGCTTGGAATCCAAATCAGATCCAAGGCTTGAATCATGGTTTCTTGAGATCTCCTATGAACCATAAGAGGTGAGATCAAAACCAGTAGATGCATGAGAAATTATCCCAAGTGGGTGGCAATGGTCATATTCTTCAATAACCTTTTGAAAGCATGGAATAATGATCATATAGTAGTAAATAAGAGGTGATTTCTTGAGGAGAGTGAATGCATTACCTCCAATAGCTGATTTGACCTCCGAAATAATCATGTGATCATGATGCAAACCAACAGACTCTGGTGCAAGAGAGGATTTGGGACCTTCTGCAATATCTAGAGTGTGAGCTGGCACAGAAAAAGAAGAAAGTTGGATCATGAGTGTAGAATCTGCAAGTTCTTTGTGGACAACTTCAATATGAGATGTGTTTGATATTGGTTTATGATCAATGAGATCATCAAGGAGGGTGAATGCATCACTTTGCTTGTTCTCGAAAGGGTTTGTACCAATTCCTTTATTCTCTTTACCAAATATTACATCCAGTTGGGCCCATAGCTCTTTTGGAGTTTCAATATCAATGAATTGGTGTAACATGTATTCGGGCATAGAAAAAATCATGACTACACAAGCTCTGTCACCTTCAATTAACCAGTCATACTCTTCTTTAGAGGATTTGAACTCTCTTTCAAAATAGTAATCAAAGAGACCATTTCTCTTCAAATGTGCTATCACATTTGGTTTCCATTCATCATAGTTGAATGGAGAAAGAAGATCATAGTTGAATGGAGAAAGAGGAGGGATTTCTTCTGAATACATGGAAGCTGTAGAATACCTGCAAAAACAATAGAGAATATCTACAACTGCTACTACTGCAAAAATGTAGAAACTGTTGCACTCGAAATCTTGGTAATAACCTGCAAAAAAATCTCAGGAATGGAGATAAACAATACTCTCAACATGCTCTGATACCATGTGAAAATACTCACAGCAGATCTAAGAGATGATGTATACCTCACAAGAAAGTAATTGATTAAGCAAGAAAATAGAAGAAGAGTGGTCAATGCAGTATAATGAGCAACAAAATAATAATACAGTAGAACTTGGATAGAAGCAAAAATACTTCACACACACTAATTAATTAATCACAATATGGACAAATAAGTAGTACAATGCATGAGGATTCGAATGCCAAGGTGATAATTCAAATTAGCCTTCATGGAGTGATCAAAAGATCACTGGAGTGTCATCAGAGCACAACTAGTAGTCTATCTCATCATCGGTGGAGTCATCAATGCACAAGTAACTGTCAACCATCAGTCAAACTGAGTCTAACTGAGTGTGGTAGGTGTAATTGAATGTAACTGGCACATGGAGACACTAATTGAATCAAGGAGGCTCAGTGGAGGGCACATGAGGAGATAACTGGAGTCAGAACAGGTATTCATGTCTCATCGGAGGTCAATCGGAGTGACAACAGCAGTGAGGAGTCAGTCTGGCCTCAAATCAAGGAAAGACTGGTGGATAACTGAAGTAAAATGGACTGGTAGGTGAGAAAGGTGCCCTTCTCATGCAGTAGGCGAAAGGAGGGCGCATGACAGGCTAGGAGGGATGAAACTAAGTGGAAGGAAGCTACGGGGGATAGCTAACTAACGGCTAGGTGTTGGGACTGATGACTGGAATGCGTGCAAACCCTAAATGATGCATGCAAACCCTAAAAGTGCATGCATGACTAAAAATGTAAATGATCAAAATACTGGTGGGACTAGGATGGAGTATAGGAGGGACTAGGATGGAGTATAGGAAGGACTAGGATGGAGTATAGGAATATCCTAACACGAGCCTCCTCGCATTCTCATCCATCTCATCTATTGGGAATATAATGGATGTTGGCTCAATCTTAACTACCCGTGTCCTTTTTGTATAGGAAAGAGTACTGCACTTCTGCCCACTTGACTCTCCCAAGTGGTCATTATGGTCTGGTTTCTTATCCAAGTCTCGATGGAGTTGTTCCATTCTTATGACCAGACTGTTTAGTTTGTTGATGCTTCCCTTTACCTCTGTTTGGGCTATCTCTTCCGTTTTTTCCTTTAGTGACATCACATCTTTGAGGTGTGCTGATACTCGTGATGCGATCTGCTCGTAATCATCATCGTGAAACTTCCTATCTAGTGGTCTTCCTATGGATTTTGCCTTCTTTTTCTGTGGCTTCTCTGGTATTTCTATATCAGGATATTTTCTTTTCTCTCCTACCCCTTGGTCAGGTCTTCAGTTTGGTGCACTTGTGGTCTATGTATTTTTGTTCGTTTGGTCCTCTTCTTCGGTCTCCTCGGATGTAGTGATGAGCGGAGCTGGCGCATATTCTTTCCATTCCTTCGGCCAATCCTCGATCATCAGCACAATCATCTGCGAATCTAGCTGATAATGTCCTTCATACCATGTCTCCGTTGTTAAGCGTGGTTGTATATAGATGAAATGTATCCCAGCCTTGAAAATCATCTTTTCCTTATATCGAGTCGTCACCTCCTGTGTGATTCACGAAGTCTTCTCAATGACTGCGCATAATTGCTCAAAGTAAGTCAACAACTGCAGGTTGCTTAGATTCTTCTTTTATGTGTTTTTGGATGCCCACATGTTCGCATATCGCACCCCGCGACAGTCATCTACTGCTACTGAGAAGCCGTTATGATATTGAGGTTCCTTCCACCCCACAAAAGCAATGAGTACCAACAACCAGCTGAAGTGGAATGCTGAGACCTTGTCCTGAGTTTCTTGGACATCCACTAAAAACTCATTCAATATATAGTTCGCCGAGTTATATTGATGCCCGTCCTTAGCTTTCAAAGCTAATGCTACCACTGATGTGGAAACTTCTTCTGGTCTAGACTTCCTTAGAATCCTTCCCGCTAGCAGTTGAATTATGAACCGCAAAAGCTCGTTTTTAATTGTTTCAGTTTCATACCCTCTGTGTCCTCTTACTAGATCGAATTCAGCTTTTATCTTCGCGGCCAATTCTTTATCATCTTTCTTGCTGACGAACTCTGCGGAAGGGTCATCACCCCTCTTGCTCAATCCTATAATCCTTGCTATAAGGTCAACAATAATGTTTACCTTACGGTCCATCCATATGTACCCCTAGTGTGTGCATGAGAGCAGAGTGTGCACCACGACATTAAGTTCATTGCTTCACTCGAAGTGTGGGATTCGTAGCAAGTTGAGCAGACCAGACTGACACGGTGGAACGACCCAGTCCATGGGAACAACCTCTGTTTCTTTGCGGCATCATCGCTTTTGCGGTACATGTACCTATCCGGTTGAAAGTGTGGAAACTTATCGTGATTCAATAAATCATGATCAGAAAATTTACAGTCATGGATTTTACCAAGCAAATTTTCTTTTACTCGCACATGCTTTGACATCGGTAGTATTGGAATGTTGTACTATGCATTATTTTCTAGGTGCCTTTCTGGGGAATCGCTCCTTCTCGGCCTAACGTAGTCTGGAACGAGCCATATAGGTGTCGATGGGTTCCCTTATGGAGCCGACGAGTTCGAGGTACCTGGGGTATTGATTTTTTCTTTCCTTATGGCCTTATGTTTGTCTTTCTTATGCTGGGGAAGTTGATTCTGCGGTAGGGTCGACTTGGACTTGCCACCCCGGTCTGGTGTGGCATGCTTTGCAGGTGTCTTCATCACTCCACTTAGGCCATAGCGGTTGAAGGTACCTAGGATATCTTCCAGCATTTGTTCTTTGGACATAAACTTAACAAGCACTGTTGCTTCTAGCTGGTAAGTTCTTATGATTTTCACAGTAGGTAAAAATTCAAACTCGTGTTAAAACGCATAAGTAAGAGTTGTTTTCTATTTATAGAGTTTCTACCCTGACGGTGTTCTCTTCGACGATTAACTTAGAGATTAAATATTGTATCCATTTGCAAAATCTTGGATGGATATCCGTCTTATCTGGCATTGAATGTTTTCAGATTAGCTATATTAGGCATTAAGTGCCATGCCCATTAGATGAGATCTCGTTGGAATATCAATCTTTTTCGACGTTAATTATATCGAGTCGGATAAACTTTCTTTAATTGCCGAGGTGTAACGCTACTGCCAGGTCGTATCACAGCCTACTCAGAGATTAAATACCCAGTCTGTTGGTCGGATCCCATTAGGATCTCGGTCATTTCATTCTTTATTATGCTTGAGCGGATAAGATATTCTTTTAATGCGGAATTTTATCGGTGCTGCCATTTTGGATAACGACTCACTAACTGGCCGACAATTGTCACGGTTACCTTTTTTAGTTGTGATGTGCTGGTGGTTCTGAAAAAAGGTTTTCTTGCGCATGTGTGCTTCTTCGTCTTTAATTGCACAGTTGTGGTTCCACCTCATGCCTCGCATCGCAGCTTCTCGTTCTTTGTAGTTTTCCACTTCCATTCGATCTACACAGCGACCTTTTGAGCTTCCTACTGTGCCCTTTTTCTTTTCTTCCTATTCTTTCTCTTTTTTTTTCTCTTTTTTTTTGCTCAGCGCAGCTTCACTTCTCAACTAGTGCTGCGTGGTACATGCATCCTTTTTATCAAACTTCGCGTATTGGCCCAAAATTGTGTACAAACTCTTTTGCATTTCTAGTGCCCAATTTCAACTGTACTTGACACTCAGAAGGTTCCTTATCTTGTGATTACTAAGGGTTCTGCAAAGTAGGACTATGTCGATCGGGTTTTAGTCTACTTCCATTAACAAATCCTGGTAAGTTATGTTCGACCAACGTGGTTATCTGAACTGTGCCATCGTTAGTAACATGCATAACAGTATATGGGCCAAGCCAATACATTTTAAATTTTCCAAGAAATTTCATAAAATTACTATCATACAAGAGGACCAGGTCACCTACCTGAAAGGACTTGTTTTTTATATGGCGATCATGCCATGCTTTTTCTCTGTCTTTCTGCACTTGTTGGTGAAAGACTGCAATGAAGCAATCTCCCTCCAATCCCACCAAGTGTAGAATCCTTTCTTCTATTGTTTGTTCAACCTCCATGCCTATGAATGCAACAGTCCTTAAGCTTGGTACAAGTTACTCCATCGACATCACGACTTCCTATCCATAGGCCAATCTGAAAGATGTATGGCCTTTCAAATTCTTGCAAGTGGTTCTGTATGCCCATAACACAACTGGAATGCACAGATCCCAATCATCCTTGTTTACATTGCATACCTTTGTCAGTGCATTCTCCAGTACCTTGTTGAAAGCTTCAACAATCCCATTGGCTTGAGGATGGTACACCGTACTCCTCTAATGGTAGATATGGAACTCTTCAGTAAGGGCTACGATAGTCTTATTCAAAAAGTGATTCCCTTGATCACTCATTAAAATATTTGGGCATCCAAATATGGTAAGGATGTTCTCAAAGATGAACTGTGTGGCAGTATCTACGCTACAGTCCTTCACTGGTTTAGCCTCTACCCATCTGGTGGGATAATCATTCATGGTGATAATGTATCTCGCACCAGTCCTCTTTCCCGGTGGGTTAATAGGTCCCACAAAATCAATATCCCACTTGTCAAATGCTTGTAGTGTCAATTGCGGATTCAATGGAATTTCATCTCTTTGCGACGACTTTCCAGTCCTCTGACAGACATCGCAACTCTGGCAATGTTCCTTTGAATCTTTATGGATTGTAGGCCACCATATCCCTGCTCCTAATAACTTCTGCGCAGTAGCTCTTACTGTGTAGTGACCTCCAAATACACTTGAATGTGCATCAGCCAATATAAATGGCTTCTCATGCTCCAACACACATCTGCGCAACACTTCATCTCGTCCCAACTTATATAACTATCCTGCAATTATAGTGAAGTCTGCTGCTCTAACTACCAGCTACTTCTTCTGCTACATAGTGAAGCCTGTGGGTGCCAATCTTGTAGTAAAAAATTCTACAATATCCTTGTAATACTCATCTGCAATCTATATGGCAAATAATTGTGCGTCAGGCATATTGTCTTCAAGATTGGTGGGTTCTTCGCCTGACTCAATCCTTGATAGATGGTCGGGTCCTAGGTTCAATCTGCCTGGTTTAAAAATGATTTCAAAGTCATACTCCTGAAAGAGTAACAACCATCTACAAATTCTTCCCCCTAACACTGGTTTATTGACCAAATACTTCAAAGTGGAATGGTCAGTAAACGTTGAGAAATGCGCACCCAGCAAATAGTGCCTGAATTGTTGTAGTGCATACACCATAGCTAGACCCACTCTTTCTGTGGTAGTATAGTTATTTTTAGATGATGAGAGATTTCTGCTCGAAAATGAAATGGGATGGTCAATTCCTCCCCTCATGGTTGTGCTAGCACCACACCAAGTGCAATGGACGAAGCATCAACATGTACATGGAATTCCTTGTCCCAATCTGGGAAGACTAGAATAGGCGTAGTTACCATTTTCTCCTTTAGTGTGTCTAGGCCCTGCTCACATTCTACGTTCCATATGAACTGCGCTTCTTTTTTCAACTTATTCTCCATTGGCACGGTTATCTGCGCATAACCCTTAATAAATTTTATATAGTATCGTACTATCCTGTATGTCCCAACGTGGTGCGAAGTTGTTTTACTGAATTCAGCATTGGCAAGTTTACAATAACTGCGATCTTCGCAGGGTCAACCATCAAACCCTATTTACAAACAATATGTCCCAACAAAAGTCAATAGGGCACACAGAATATACATTTCTTCAAATTCAAAGAGATCTAATGTTGTCTACATTTCGCTAACATCATTCTCAGGTTTTCATAGTGATTCTTCAGTAAACCAAAGATAGTCCAATCATCAAAATAGACTTCTAAGAACTTATGGATAAAGTCCTTGAATGTAGCCACAACCACTCTGGAAAATATGGCAAGTGCATTCTTCAACCCTAATGGCATCACTGTATACTGATATGATCCCCATTCAGTAGAAAATTTTTTCTTATGTCTGTCTGCTTCATCGATCTTGATTTGATGGTAACCTGAAAATCCATTAGTGAATCAGTAGGCCTCATTTCTCCAACATTGTCTAATACTTCATCTATAAACGGAGTAGGAAATGGGTCATGTAGCGAAGCATCATTCAGCTTCCTCAGATCCACTTAGATTCTGATCTCACCTTTAGTATTTTTATCTTGGATAACCATCGAGCTTATCCACTCTGACTCTTCAACTGGCTCAATGATCCCTGCATCAAGCATCTTATCAATCTCTACCTTCACTCTCTCTTTATATCTGGGGTTCAATCTATAAGGCCTTTGCTTAACGAGCTTCGTGCCTAGCTTGGGAGATATTTTCATAACTCCCAAGTCACCCAAAATGCCTTTCAGTTCGGCAAACTTCATTGGAAATAAATCCTGATACTCATGCAGAAGGTCTGTGATCTGCACGACCGTCTCATCATCCCAGTAGTCTCCAATGGATGCGAACTTCAGATGTTTGCTTGTGCCAATGTTCACTTTTTTTTGTCTTGACAGGTCTGCTCATATCTCGAATTTCTAATGGAGGTCCTTCTACTTCGCGCGCTCCTTCTAATTCAGGTATATTGATATTCTGCAGGTCCTCCTCATTGCTTTCCTCTGCATCTTCTCCTTCATCTGCGGAGAGATTGTAACATTCAAGGGCATGTTCTATCTTTTTTTCCCATTCTGGTTGTAGGTTCACCGTTACCCTTACATCTTCAAATATATTTTCTTTGATTTCCTCTAATGCCTCATTTATACTTGGGCATTCGGCTTCAAATATCCTTTGTTTGATAATCTGCAGAGCTTCATTTATGCTCTGAGACTCATATTCAATGCTAAAAATTCTTTAAAAGTTTGCAGTTAAGATAGACCAATCTGTTGTGCCTCTACGAAGCTCTGTGTTTGTATACCAATCCTCTGGAATCTACTCTAATGTGTGCACAAACAGATGAACCCATTCTGCCTGTGGTCTGTTTTCCCATGCTTTTGAACAAATTTCTATGTGATCCCTTGGATCCGTTTGTCCCCTATAATTTTTCATTGTCATCTTCACTTTCTCTGTGAATCTGATTTGCATCATTTTCCTGCACTTATCCCATGTGGTCAAAGTCTGCTTATGCGCATCCCAACATCTTGCAGGTGTAGCGCGCAGTGCTATGTCTAATGCTGGTATGCGATGCTCGGCTGCAACTGATACAGTATATTCTTGAATAAATGAATAGACGTTAGTTGAACCATCATAAGTGGGGATTGGGCTTACCTTTGCTCCAATCCAGCGCAATGATTTGGTTATCTGCGCACATCTTCTTGTTGATACTTCATGCATTCTACTTTGTTGATTTTCTAGTCCTTTGTCAGAGTCTGATACGCAAGAACTGCCACATCGCCAACTAAGTGCTCCATGTGCCGTAGGATTGATGTAGTCATCCTGATTCATAGTCATCTTGTAGATGCAATCAAGATCCCGTGCTCTGGATTCTTCATGTATCGGCTCAATGTATCTTTCTCCTTGCGAAGGGTCCAAGTGTGCGATGACCCTAATATCCTGCCCTTCAAAGATCATATTTTTGCTTTTCAATTTGATGATCGCGAGGTTATCCATTGCCCAGTCTATTTCGAATAATGTTGGATATGGGTTACTGTCGTTAGTCATCTCGATAACCTCAAAGTCTGTGGAGCTTCTGACTCCATCGAAGTCTACAAGTACATTAGATAATCTCGCAAAAGGTATGAATTTCTGCTGATTCACTAACCTCAACTGTATGGGTGACTATGCTAACCTTGGTTTCCCCATCTGTTGCCATGTCTGCTTACTCAAGAAATTTACCTCTGATCCTAAATCAAGGATTATCTCATCCATCTCATAATCTCCAATCTGTGCACTGAGCCTCATTTATCGGCTTGTTCTCTTATGGCTCTTTATCCGATGAACTGCGCTCTGGGCAGTATTCGTGGAACTGTGCAGTTCATATTGATCTAGTAAATAGTGCAATTCTACTATAGCATCTGTTCTCTTCAATAATTTCATGCAGCTCTGTAGGAACTATGCAACAAAAGTGTTTGTTTCTGCTGCGGTAATGGTTTGATCATACGCTGCTGGGATATCTTGTATGTGCATTGTTTCACTTCGCAAAGGGATTCTTGGCGACATAGGTGCTGGATCTTTGGAGATGTCCTGTGCTTCTTCAAAGGCTTCTTTGTTTGTCTCCAGATTGAAAGTAGGTGTTTTCCCAGTTGCTTTTATGATCCAGGCCACTTCAACAAGGGTTTGCTTAGTTTGGTGATCTCTAGAAGTCGAGGCTTCTGGTTCTTTGTCTTTTCCTGTGGAAACGCCACTTCACGTCACAGCATTAATATGTGGATCTCTAGTCCTTTTCTCTGCTACGATCATTTGAATATTCAAGTTAGGTGCTTCTTGCTTCCTTTTTTGCATTTCTACTGCTAACATTGGGCATGCGTCAATGACATGATCAAAATATTTACAATAAATACAGGTAGTACACGCATTGGTATAGTCTCTGGACGAATGACCAAGCTGACCACAGTTATAATAGATCATCTGGCCTCTTCCTCTTCCTTGTCCTGGGCCAGTGTTTCTTCCCCTTTCGCGGAAGCCACCATGGCCTTTGTATGTGCCTTGATCATACTGCGCATTATCCTTGTTTTGTGGCTTTTATTCTTGAACTTTGTATACTCCACCATGCATATGCTCTACATCTTCCTTTATTTCCATCATGAGCTCATATTCTCTATAATTGGAATCATCATGTCCAACAAATTTACAAAATGTGCAATCTAAATTCTTAGGTGTTTGCACATATTTCTGGATTAAGTAACAATCTTCTGGCCAATGTTCTCTAGTTCTACAGATCTCACACCATGGCCCATGGTTATGATTCAGTGGATTTGGTGCTCCACTGTCTAGGTATTATTCAACAAAGGACATCGTTCCTTCGAGTGTCCTTCTCCCTTACATCTGGTACACCATATTTCTTCTCTTTGTTCTTTTCCCTTCTTAATGTCCTGCAACTATAATGTCAAGGTAGCTAGATGATTCTGGATCTGAACCATTCCTATTCTAGTCTCTCCTATGGTTGAATCTTCTAATTTCATTGTGATCTCCAGGGCTTCTTCCTGTGAAGCCACCTTCTGTTTCATCAACGGCAGTCTGATATGGGGCAACAACGCAACTATGAACCACTCTTGGTGCTATTGCGGTGCTATGTCAAAACTGACCTGTTCTAACAATGTTTTAAACTTCTGGTCAAATTTCCAGACTGTTTCATTAGGTTTTTGCTTAATATCCCTTAATTCTGTTATTCATTGTGAATCTGACTTTGGTTTCTTGAACTCTCTTAAGAGTGCAGCCTTAATATCCACTAAGGTTCTATTCTATCCTACAGAATACTTCATGAACCAATTCAAAGCTCTATCTCTGAATGTAGTGATGAGTTGCACTTGCTTCACACCATCATCCTGAACTTGCTTGATGCTCCACACGGCTTCACACAGAAACCAATGTTGCTCAGGGTCTTCTAGACCCATTCCTTTAAATATAGATAGCTTAATATCGTCAGTCATTCTCCTTCTTGGTGGTGTAGTGTTCTGCACAGTGGTCTATGCGGTGTTAGGGATATTATTGCGTGGAATGTTCTGAGTCGAGATGGTCTAAGTGCTCACTCCCACGGTGTTACTGGTACTGACGCTCTAAAGATTATGAATATTAACAACTGGAGGATTCTGAACTAACAGATTCTGTGCAATAAGAGGTGCAATATTCTCAACTAGTGGGTTCTACGGAGTGAGAGGCTGATAGGTAGTTGATGGAGGTGTTGTCTGGCTATCAGGCTCTACTTCTAACTCAGTATATACGCAGAGTTCACTTTTCTCGTTATTATACTTATATCTTTTTCCACTTCTCAAATTGTGTGTATCTTCATCAGAGTCACTATAGATGTTATCTGCCATTACAAATTCAAAATTCTCCAGGAATCTTACTGCATTCTTAAAACACCTTTTTCAACTAAAAGCATTTTAATATATAAACTTAGATTTTTCAGGTACTTACCTCTGAATCCTTTGAAGAACTCTGCCTCAGCTGTGTTGTAGGACTTCATGGTGTCGACAACGAATTTAGTAATGAAACCTTCTAGTATACTGTCAACCCAAAATTCGACTTCTCGTGCGAGTGGACTATCTACTTCTTTAAGCCTCTGAATGAGCTCTGGATTCCCCTCGGTAGGTGCTCCTTCTTGGAAACAGTTCTTTCGCTTTGCGAGTCTTGACAACCACTCGTGCAACTCATTTCCAAAACTTGCCCAAAAAATTTCGTGAATATCTTTCCATGGGTATTTATTTAACCAATCTACGTCAGAGAGACGTGGATGTCTATTCTCCTTTCCAAAAAAATATATTTGTGTCTTGTCCACCCAGTTCCATATTTATGTTTTCTCGGGAATCCAATTTTCGGTACTCATCACCAGTTCAAGCGTGGCAACAGAACCATTTGTTGGTTGTTTATACTATTCTTGAGGTTTTCTAGAAATACCCAGGTTCTGTGCGGTTTGAGAAACCAACAAAACCCACTTTTCACCAGCCCTTTCGGCAACATTGTGCGAGCAGACTGAGGTCTCACCCGAGGCGAAGCTATGGGGAGGTTGTGGAATCAGGTTTCCCAAACCGGGTGATGAGCGCTTAAGAGACTGGCAAGCAGCGCGCTACAAGACTAGTGCTGGGAAATGGTGCTGCGCAAAGTGCCCCTTCTTCACGGTTAACACTTATAAGACAATGCATCCAAGGAATGCGCATCCGGGGTGGTTACTCAACGATAGGACAGCGCCACAGAGAACTGTGATTCCTCTTCAACACTTATGCAACTTCAATAGACTTTACCTAGTGTAAGTTATGCATTCAAAAACATATTGGATTGCAAGCCTTGCTAACTTATACACCATAACAACAACACTGTAACTGCGCACTTCCGGTGCTGCATGCAGGGAATCGCACTATACAGACTTCATTGGCTAAGTGTTTACCCGATTACTTATACATTCATCTGACTTATAAATACTGGTGCATTCGACATTCATTCACACATGTTGTTACTTAACATATTATCCTCTTCTCTTATCCTTATGGAGAATACATATAAAAGCAAGAACACATGAACTCATCAACAAGATCTTAACCATTCAACATAAGCAAGTACACAGATTTTCGTACATAATTAATCACATAACACAAAATTTAACGTGGTTCACCCCCACGATGGGAGCCACGTACACATGAACTGTTGTTATATTATTTATGGGAAGGGTACAACAGTTCCAATCTGTGCACTCAACTACAGACTCTCTTCTCTCTTCAATAGGTCTCTATGCACGTAGTTTTCAGAGCCTTTTTATAGACTTCTCTCAACAGAGATCAACAAAAAGAATTCACTTCTTAACACTTAGAATATTTTACAACAAATATTCAACCCTTCCCCTTACAAAATATGCCATTTTATAGATCGTGCCCGTAGGTCACGTCTTTACAATCAAGTGGGCCAAAACCCTAAGGTTACCCAAAACTGGTGCGGTTACCCGCCACCCTGCTTGTCACCATCGACAGCTTGCTCCACATGCTTCTGGTTGTTTTGCTAGACCACTCGCAACTTGCACACCCTTTTGACATCTGTAGTATTCACAAAAATGGTTATACCTCATCATGGTTCGTCGTTTTCTACCCTTGTGGCCCGCCTGTCGCTGTCGAATTTATGGTTTAGCTTCTAACTGTTTTCTGCCACTCCACTGACAGGTTGCTTTCCTCTATCTCCACTTTGCTCCTTACCCAATTGTCGGGAATCCTAGAGTCAGTTACCCAAAATAGGTCGCTTTCATCTCCTCGAATGTACTTATATTATTTTCCCAAAACTGTGTAGTGCCTCGACTCCGCGGTGCTTGCTTCGCTTCTGACTTCGCATTCTCGAACTGCACTATCGACAAAACTGTGCCATCTAAGCTTTCACAGTCCGAACTGCGCAGTTCCCAAACTTGTACTTCATCAAAATTGTGCCCACTTGGGCCATGCCCAACATTAATAGGGTAACTGACATGATTAAGGGTAACCAACAACTTGTTGATCTAGTTAATGGCCTAGACCTACGCGTGGTTCCTATGGTGGTACTTATCTTTATAATGATGGTAGCGTGTTTCCTGTTGGAATGTAGCTGCTATCTTGTCAGTGCGTAGTAGGTTGTAGTGTCCTTGTATGTGTAGTGATTCATAAAGGCTATAGATGTAAAGCGTAATCTAAGAGTGGGTAAATAGTAATGGTACAAGTGGTGTAGACGAAATGACTAGTGGATTCCAAGCCAATAAATAGTTGGTATGTCTTTTGTTGGTTCCTTATGTGACAAGCACATACTATTCTCTAGCAGGGGTTTATGTTTGTTTTTGTTGAAGCAGTTTATTGTAAATTTTAACAGAGTGAATAGTCTACACTGATTAGGGGTTATCTTGGGTATTACGAGTAACCAATAGTTTGTGAAAACAGTGACCCCCAAGGAGTATTAGAATCATATGTACTTTTCCATCTTTTAGACCAAACTACACATAAAATAAAAGTCTATGCACTACTTGTTTCAAATATAGCTTCCTTTGATAAGTTAAGGATTGGTGATATAAACTAGTAGAATTTGGAAACATAGCCAACTGTTAGAGACTCATATGAGGGGCCAACAAGTTTATTTAGAGGCCCCAGGGTTTCACAATATATAGGGCATGACAGTGGACTCATAGTCTTAGTAAAGTACATTTGGAATTTTAATACTTCAATCGAATTTTATTCAAGGGTGCAATCTTGAAGTCATAGAATGGGGAATCAGAGCCTCAATCGTATAGGGAGTTTGGATAAGGTTGTAGTAAACATTCCTAAAAACAAGTAGCAAACTGTTTGTACTTGTAATGTGGGTAGCTTTTTCTAACCAAGCTGACATTTGCTTATCATCTGGAACCACTAGTTGAGATTACAACAGCATATAGCAGTCGAGAAAATAGTTGTAATATGTGCCTCGACAAAGAAGAGAAAGAATCAAACATTAGATAGCCTTGTAAGGTGGGTATCCTTAAATCAACTTGAGCTTTGATGCCACATTCATACTTAGAGGTATTTGGCTGGAAGAAAAAAAAATCAGCAAAATTAGAACTACTTCACATAATTTTCAGTGCAAGATTATCCATTTCCTAGGCCCTACATTGACCTGGTGGGATTAAAGGATATGCAAGTTTTGCAACACAAACAAAGTTGAAAGTAAAGAACACAACCTCCTACAAAGCACAACCTATAACTAGTTTGAACAAGTATAAGATCACTGACAACAACCATACATTGCAATTTAATTTATATATTAATCAATCCATTGCATATCAATCCATGCCACATAATATGGTTGTAAAGAAGAAATAACTTATGGACAACAATTATTGAGAATTTACACAGTTCTCAATCTGGAACTCATATCTTCTGAGAGCCTCCCATTTCAAATCATGTACCATTCATGATATGAACATTAGATATCAACCTTAACATAAGATATTATGCAACCATGGTGTTATGTACAAACTTCTGCGCAGAAAACCTCAGACGTTCGAATAAATTCGCTAAACATCACCGAAAAGTTGTATCAGGATTAAATCAGAGTAATGGAGGCCATCTTCAATCCTATAAAACCAACTACAAACTCATATAAAATATGACATCATAAATATGAAAAAACGGATATAACTTTCTTCACATTCTAGTGTGCAACCAGAAAAATTCTCCCTCTTAACAAATGAACATCAAAATTATTCTCGGGCCCTTTTGGTTGTATAAAACCCTCCATATTTAATGACTAGAAGCCAAAATATTACTAAAGAAAAATCCCCAACTCCCAATTACAATCTCATTAAAAATACAACATGATAAATATGAAAAACAGATATCGATTGCTTCACATTCTAGTGGGAAACTAGAAAAATCCTCCTTCTAACAAATGAACATCAAAATTATTCGCAGGCTCTTTTGGTTGTATAATAAAACCCTACATATCAATGAAGCATCTAGAAGCAAAAACTTACTAGAGAAAAACCCCAAATCCACTATATCCCGTCTCCTTTCCTCAAGTTGAAGTTGAGAAGAGAAAACAATATATTCTAGAATGCTGGAAATCTTATTAAGAACAAGTCACTTCTATCAAGGATACATGTAAAGTTTGAACAATAATTGAATACCAGAAGCCACTGTAACCCGTCTCTTTTTTTCAAATTTATAAGAGACAACAATATATACCAAATGATGGAAATCTTATTAACATCACGTCACCTCTATGAAAAATAGAGGTGAAATTGAACAATGCCTCTTACAGGCCAAAGCATTACTATATTTTAACTCATGAAGTAAACAATTAAAGCATGTAATTGTATCCAGTAGCAGCAAGCCTGAAACATTCCAGTTGAAACATTCACATGATTCCATAAGCTCAATATATTTTCCACCAAAACAAAGAGCACAGGTATCTATTCCTGACATGGCTCAGGTATACTAATTAGAACCCAATTACATGAAAGATTTTATATGAGATCAAACATATTCACACAAAACCCTTAATAAAAAACAAGATTCCAACCCACAATTTCGCCGTAATACACATGCAACCAGCAATGCAGCTCTGGAACTCGAAAACCATATTAAGAAGCTTTCAACAGCGGAAGACACAACAATGGAAGACACCATATCTCATAAATAATCTGGTTGTCCGAATTTGCATTTACAATGATTAAATGCGGTGAAAGAATCAAAACCATCGAAATCCGAAAAATGCACAATCAATTGCTTGTTTAATATTCCTACCAACCTCACACGGAATTTAGCGAACAAAACAATGCACCTGGAAAATGGTTACGGTGGCCCGCACAGGGGAAGATGCCGAAGCTCGTCGGTGGCATCAACCTCTGTCGGATCTGCCCTGCGGGGATTTCGGTTTGTTATGTGTATGCGGGAACCCCACCAGGGAACCCCACCAGCGTAGGCTTGCAAAAGCAACACGAAAACCGATGATGTTTGCAAATCCTAAGCTATGGATTGATTCGTGTCCAACCAACTGCCATAAGCTCCTCGGTAGAAAACTCTCTGCCAGATCTACCCCTGCGGGGAATTCTTCCAAAACACCTGCATTAACTAGCCTCTGCAGAGCTGACGTCAGCCCGCAGCCGCCTCCTGGGAAGGGAGAATCAAGGCTGACGTCAATATCCTGCCACCAATAAGCTTTTTGAAAAATACTAATTTTAAAATTTCAACAAAATATTAAACGATTTCAATTATAACTTTTATATAGTCTGGGGAAAATTTATAGATTTAAAAGACATAATAAAAAGAGTTAGACGAAACATAGATGATTCCCTTCAAGGACATAATAAAACTACACAATTTTAAAGAAAATTAAATGCCAATCAGTTTTATATTTAAAAGTGGGAAAGCCTATTAAAAAATTAAGGTGGACCATAAAGCACGTGGAACCTATTAAGCACGAGGAACTGATATTTGACCATGTATAACTTAATGAAAAATTGAAATTAGAATTGAGAAAAGTAGGGTTAAACGAACAAAATACTTCTTTTCTTTTTTTATTTCGACGACGGTAACATAAGTGAGGAAACGATTGGGGGGCCGCTGTTATGGCCGGGTGGCTGGGGAGGTCGGCTGTGGCTGTCCCCACCCAGGATCGACCCCGAGACCCCGTCTGATTTGGCGTTGTCACCCACCATTGAGCGCCGGTTTAACTAGCATGTGAAAAAAAAGGGAGGAAACGATTGAATGTACAATTTCCATGCATAAAGATGGAAGCTTTGGTATTTAATATTAAAAAATAAAGTTTGTTAATCATTTTATGTTTAAGAATTTTCATGTCATTTTTGCTGAAATTCGTTGAGTAATCTTTGCTGATATTTGCTAATTTATCAATAAATTTAGTACTTTAAAAATATATATCAACAATGTCAAGAACATTTTAAATAAAAAACACGTTACATCCAAAAACCCCAGAGGAATTCTCAACTCGGTCATGGGTACTCTCCGAAAAAAAATATTTCTATCTATTTTTCCTGGTTCTGTTGTCTTTTAGTTCAACAATAGACATTCAACAATCTGATACTATGAGAAAAAACTTGATCGCGCTGCTCTCATTTTAGTTGCCGCCCCCTCTCATCCTAGGGTTCTCTACTCGCCCATCACCAGGCCGTCGCCTTCATGGCCACGCCTGGGGGAGGGCTCCCCCCTCCCTGTAGTGTCCCCTTCTCCTTAGAACAACAACGAAGGAAACATTAACAACATACCGGGCTTTTGGTAAACTTAGCCCCAAAATTTTTGCACATAAATTCCTAACATTTTAAAACTTATGTATGCAGATTCGACTTCAATAAAACACAGCGGAAATTAAACGTAATAACACACATGAGAACAAACCGAATATGATTCCATATGTAGGGTTCAATCCCATTCATATGCTATGCACAGACTTCATTTCAATTTCATTAACATGAAGAATAATCATTCAAATAACACATTACAGAACCCAGATATATATATACAAATTAAAGTCACGGAGAGCACTTATCTTGCAACGCAATATCCAACGAATGGCTACGTGAGAGCAACGTTCCACCCAACCATAGATCTCTGTCCAGCCTGTATTCTTTCAGCTGAAAGATCACCCCCGAGCTGGGCTGTGTATCCACTAAGGAGGAACTAGATGGCTCCCTCACAGTCAGGATTTCACTCAGACAACCATGCTAAGCCAACACACAGTTGGGTTTTTCAAGCATGCAATGGGAAATGGAGAGGGATGCTAGTCCACTAAGCTCAATCCCAGAGCTAGTACACATCAAGCTAGACCCCAATGATCCCAGCCTACATTCCAACATCCACACTTGGATTTCTCACAGCTTTGTTCAGCAAATAACCCAAATCCGTCACTGATTTTCTGGGCAGTTAAAACTGGGTTTTCCCATGGATTTTGGGGTAACTATTGCTCCCAAATTCGCCCCAAGGTTCCTACCAATGGATTCCCCATTGGATTTCACTATCCAATACCAAATCAGGACGTTTTTGGCTTCCCAAAACGTGGGTTCTCTCACAGTCGCGATTTCTGGTTTTCTCACTGTTGGGAGCTCGTTTTTGGATGGAGAAAGATGTCCCATACTTCCACAATGGAATGGGGATAAGGATGGAGCAACCCCCCAAGATGTAGAGTGACTTGTGGGACAAGTCAAAAGAGCCCATACCTTCCCATACGAATTTCAGGGCTGCCCATACTCCATCAAAGTCATTAACTTAATTCTTCAACCACTTCTTACAACATGAATAAATGTCATCTAGAAAGGTCAAATGGGTTCTCATAAAGACATATGGCAACCTATGGTTCACTCCCATAGCCCCCTCACCACTCCCTAGTGGATACACGTGGCCCCTTCTCATTCGTTGCCTCCATAGCCAGTCTTGGAATTTTATATTGCATGATGTCTAATTACATCCTATTACAATTTCCATGGCTTAAGAGCACATGGTGTCAAAATATCAAATACTTTCCCTTTAAATAAAATTCGGACTTTCACTAGCGGGGCCTTGGCCTTGAGCTCCACGCTAGGAAAACATACCTCACATGTACACATTATTTACATTAAAGGCTAATATATCCTAAGGGTCGAATTGGGGGTATTACATTCCCCTCCCCCTTAGAGCAACACCGTCCTCGGTGTTCCAAGACTTAGGCATACATATACAATTTACACATATCCAAGACTTCAAAAACTTTGCAGATCTTCCCTGCATTCTGTTCTTTACTTTGAACTTTCAGGACCAAGTCCTTTGATTTTCACGAGCTGCTCCTGCTGATTCGGATCTTCCAGCTCATCCACAAGTCTGAAAGCTTTATGGCTGCTACCTTCTTGGGGTTCTCTTGTTGGGCAATTGCGGAGGCAATGATCCCCTCCACATTTCCAACACTTCACTGGTTGCTTCATCTTTACCTGCTCGATTTCCTTTGAGTCTTCCCACCTGGAGCGTCTCTTAATCGGACGATTGGATGAATGCTTCTTCATTGATCCACTTTTCTCTCCCTTGCTGATTGCTTTCATAATGCTTTTTACCTCTTTCTGCAGACGAAGAGTGTCCTGCAAGACCTTGTGGTTCATCTCGTTCTGCTGCTTTTGCATCTTGAGCATCTTTCCAAGATTTTCTTGGGTCTTGGCAATTGTTTGAAGAAGACTTCCAGCCAATCCTAATAGCCCTTGGTCTGCCGCCATGGTCAATGGAAACAACTGACCACACTTTGCTCACTAGAAACACTTGCCTGCACCGGCTGCAACCAATCGATTCAATTTCCACCTGTGAAATTCATCATTACAATTCTTGTTAGGCCAAGCATAACCCAAACATTAAAAATCAGTCAATGGTTTTTCCCCAGTTGACATGGATAGTCCATGCTTTACTCATGAGACTTCCACACTTTTCATGCTTGCCCAACATACACATGAATTCCTTCATGTTCATCCATTCACAGGAAATTCATTAATTAGCATTCACAATTCACTTTAATCAAATAAACACACTTTTAATTTCAGTCATGCATGCATTCAGCAATTTTCTAATTATATAAATGTATCAATAAAAGGGAAAGAGAGAGAGAGCAATAAGAGTTTCTCCTCTTAGTTTTGTTCCGTCCTGGAACCCACACCACCACTGTGGTTTTCATGCTCCTGTCCTCTTTCACTTCATGTGAATGCTCGACTTGCCCTTCTTGGCTAAGACACGTAGTGTCTATGGTCTATTCCATATCTCTCAACCATGGAGTTCCTCCACTTGGTTGGTCTAACTCCTAGCTGCTAGGACTCACATAGTTCCACTAGCCCCATCTTTCATTACTGCTCATGCTGAGCTCTTTAGGGTGGTTACATGTCCACATGCATCCTTAAGATGCTTCCATAGTCATTGCTTCCAACAATACCTACACTCAAACATTGAATTAATTCGCATGTTTAGTTTATTTTCATAGGAAATCATAACCAAATCATATACACATGTATATTCATAAGCAAGAAATTACAAGATAACCAAATACTTATCTGCACTAGATGTCTTCACTTTATTCCATAGGGTCCTTCTTTGCTTTACAAGCCTTGGAATCGCCTATGGATTTGGGTGTTTGGCCAGTGCGCAGGCTGCCCCTCAACATCTAATAGTCTTGTATGTTTGTCCAGCACGCAGGCTGCTCCACAACATCAAATAACCTTGTATGTTTGGCCAGCACGCAGGCTGCTCCAAATCATCAACCATCTCACATGTTTGGCCAGCACGCAGGCTGCTCCAAATCATCAATAATCTCGCATGTTTGGCCAACACGCAGGCTGCTCCAAATCGTCAACAATCTCGCATGTTTGGCCAGCACGCAGGCTGCTCCAAATCATCAACAATCTCGCTCAACCAGCCACTTTCTGGATTTACCAAGCAACTTTTAGTTCTTTCAGGGTCCTTGCTTCCTGTATTGACCAAGGTTTCCAACAAAGAAACAATAATGCATCAGCTCACTGTTACAAGATTTATGCTTGAAACCTTCATTATTTCAAATAAGAAATGAATGAAAATGAATACTTATCTGTACTGTGCATTTCCTCTCTGGTCCATAGGGTCCT
The DNA here is from genome assembly GCA_027924585.1 of Larix kaempferi. Lineage (NCBI taxonomy): Eukaryota > Viridiplantae > Streptophyta > Pinopsida > Pinales > Pinaceae > Larix > Larix kaempferi. The sequence goes on from BSBM01001329.1 coordinate 7,758,325, forward strand.
GCTTTTACTTTATAAGCCTTGTGATCCTCCTGCGGACTAAGATGTTTGGCCAGCACGCAGGCTGTTCCAAATCATCAAATAATTAATGCCCTACCAGTACACCTTCACGCCGACTGGGTTTACCAAGCATTTGGTGGTGCCCAACCAGTCCCATACCTGGTTGGCCCTCTCCATTGCCGAGCCAGCACATACGTCTGGTTCATCGACCAATGGAAGGTAACTGCGCCACCGACCATTACAGGTCAAGGCTCCACTACTCTGCCTTAGGCTTGCATCAGCCTTTCACGGTATCACAATCCCTCAATGCGCATAACAATTCTTCACCCACACAAGGGTGGCACTTCTTCTCTTATGTAAACCGGCGGTTCCATTAAGGAATTCTTTTAGGTGACTTTCTTAACTGCAGGCTATCATGGCATCATGATACCCACTCACCCTACGCAAGGGTTACCACTGCTCATACAGTCTTCTTGAGTACTATTTTCTCACTTTTCCCTTTAAGGTGCAACACTTAGTTTCATATGTATAATCTGTCAACACAAAATGGATAGCGAGCTCATTAGTATCGCTGCCCTAGAATTGTAAACATATTTCATAACATTCACTATCCAACCTTGAAACACCAGGAATGCGTCCATTCCCTTAACGCGTAGTCAATATTGGCATCCCTAACATAACTTAGCACCAGAAAGGCCTGCACTCCTTACTGATGTGAACTATGAAGGTCCTAATCATACTTCAAGCAGTCTTTCATGATGGAAATAAAATCAAAACATGCTCTGCATATTAACTCTAATAATTAGGTATATATATATCATTCAGGGTTTATGGAAAACTTATCCATTTTGCCGATGTTATTTCTCTTCTTTAATGAGGAATGGAGGCTCCTTCTCTGAGTTGACAGTCCCTCGATTTTCCATCCCAATTCCTTTTGATGTTACATATCCTTCATATGTCTTACTGACATATTCTTCACCATCCCACTCATATTGTTTACCAATCATGTAGTGCAGATGAAACATTACTAATGTCTTATGGCATTCCACCTGGAACCCATTTTCAAATCATGGAATCCCTTCCCATGAAGTTTGGCTTCTGCAGGACCTCTCCCATGGTCTTCCTGCAATGTGTCTTCCTGGCACACTTATTGAACAACCAAATAGTTAGGAACATTTAATCAATACAATTCAAATCCGATTGTTCCATAACCAATCCATGGCACTAATAATTAAATTCAATATGAATTTGCAACTCTATCTACTACAGAAATTGGCCTTCTTATCCATGAGGCTATCCTCATATTGTTTGGCTCCTGTAAGTGATACCACTCTGCCCGTTATGGTCTTATGCCTGCTGCCATACATGAGCATCCACTTACAGCATGTCCTCCTTCTCATAACCTTTGGCTTCTACATGGGGTAGATTCCGGTCTCTACTATGGACTTATCCTCATTGCCATATCTAAGAATTTTCTACCTGAAACTAAAACTTCAATTAGCCAAACACGTTGTGAGTATCTACGCACATAATCATTCATTGCCATAATAGTCACTGAAGTGATCTCAGAATTATAACACTCAATAATTCAAACACCTTCAGCTGTTACAATTGAAATGCAATGAAATATTTACACTCTTCTATATATGCGTCATTATCATAATATAATTTCAAGACATAGTCACCATATCCATGCAACTTAAATAAATCGTAAATACTCATTATTCCACAGTCATATCATTCATACAATTTTGTCCTTCCACAAAGTATTCTAGCAGCCCATCGATCATGATTGGGCTCTTCATGCACTTACTATTTTGCATTCACAACAACTTATGAAATGATCCTAGAATTATCATCAATTCAGCATTTCATTCATTATTTATTTTGCAATAACATATGCATCATCCCTATGCATTCATACAATGCATCACAAGATTTATAAAATCTCTTAATGCACATCTACTTAATGCTATCTTGCATTGTTTCATGAGTACTATGCATTCAAGCATATTATGATCGAAGCATGACTATCTCGTATAACTTGCATTACCATAATCAGGACCACCAATCCTCACTTGCTTTGGTTATTAAGCACATAACCAACATACACATGGAATTATATAAATTCATATGAATGCATTGATATTTCTAAACAGTCATAGGGTGTAAGGATTATTTCCTTCACTTACCCACACCTCACCAAGCTTGGTAGGTTAACAGTCCCAATCGGTATTCAATATCACATGCAAACTAACTCAACATAACTCAAACATAGTTGGAGAGATCTTACCAAATCCTCTTTCAACATTCATGCAATTTGGCACCAATAATCATTACCTGCATGGTTACCATTAACATTGCCTGCTGTTACCTGATCAATTGGCCTCTTACCAAGGCTACTCAGTCCTTTTGCCAAATTTATGATCATAGATTTGTTGCACCATCCTTTCTGCATAAGGTTGTTGGCTTCATGCAACAACATCCTCAGCACATTTAGCCATGCTCTTTGTTATCTTTGGTCCTACAACCAATACCAACATCAATAATGATTATCAGCCACAATATTCTCCATCAGTGGTTCATTACATTTGCAGACTTCATTATTTTACCAATATGCAACATCCCATTTATGCACAAGCATTCCCACATGTACTATGCAATGTTTGTTAAGATGCCATCTAGTGCATATACATCTATGTAATCCCTTACATTTTTAACATTTTTAAGCCATATGACAATTTCATAATTATAAGTATGATAACAAACAGGGGTTTAAGGAATTCTTCCCTTTTCGATCCCTCCTCGTATCATGGAATTTCTCTTCCATATCATGCAATTGTAGAAATTGCTCACATTGACAACAAAATTTGTTTGTCAAAACAGCCGTTGGCACTCTTCTGCACTAAGTAACTATGATATCTGTAGACCCCATTCAAACTCTGGTCATGCATCATTGTTCCCTGTTGGACAAGCTTTCCAATGCCTGTCTTCATGCTCCATTCCGACATCAGGTGCGGAAACTGCATCTCTTCAAAAATTGACAACTTTCACTCCAGTTCTGCACATTTTACATAGTTGCATTTTGGTCCCGAATGTCAACTTCAGCCACCTGTGGAAGAAAATCTATGAGGAATCACAAAAACTTATCTATCGGGCGAAGTTAGTCCATATAACAAGGAACACTCATCAATTCACGGATTTCAATTCTGATGCACCATTCATCTTCTATGAATTTCTGGATTTCACTACTTCTCACTTTTCACATTTTCCCAAAATTCCAAATTTTGGGCCAAAAACGGCTATCTCCCAAACGGTGCATTTCTGGAAAATCTTCGTCTAACGGAAGTTGTCCGTCTTAATGAGAATATGAAATGTCTAGTTCAGTAAAATTTCTGATTTCCACGTCTAGGGTCACTTTTACTGCCCACAAGCTTTTCAAAATCCCGAGAAAGTGGCCCGGAACAGTGCATTCTGGCCTTCTTGCTCACCCCGACTTCACATCCCTTGGATTTTGGCTCCAAGATTCGGAACTTAACATTGTGCCTGCTTCATGACTGCCTCGTATCAATTTCAGCTTAAACCGGCCTTCTGTCAAGCCTTGGGACTCTGTCCTTTAAAAGCCACTATTCCCTATTTTCTGTCAAATCGGAGTGTAATGGGCTAGGGGTCTTCACTGGTTCTTCCATGGCCCTCGTCAATGGCCTCCGAGCCCCACAGGAATCATCGCATTCTGAGTCCGGATGCTCCTGTTATCAAAAAATCAAGGTTTTTTTTTTTTTTTTTTTTTTTTTTTTTTTTTTTTTTTTTTTTTTTTTTCGTTCGGGCGCGCGGGCCGGTTCTCCGAACGCTTCCGCAATTGCGGAGCAGTTCGTCGAATGCTTCCGCAATTGCGGAGCAGTTCGGCGAACGCTTCCGCAATGGCGGAGCGATTCGCTGAATTCTCCCGCAACTGTGGAGCCATTCGGCGAATGCTCCCGCAACTACGGAGCCATTCGGCGAAGGATTCCGTTGCGGAGCCATTCGGCGAAGGCTTCCGCCGTTTCGGAAGACTTTCCCGAATCCTCCCGCGATTTCGGAGCCCTTCGCGAAATCCTTCCGCCGTTTCGGAAGACTTTCTCGCAATTTCGGAGCCGTTCGCGGAATCCTTCCGAAATTTCGGAAGAGAATTCCTTCCGCAATTTCGGAAGAGAATTCTTTCCGAAAATTCCTTTCGACGCCGACACTTAGAAAAAATTTCAGCTTTTCGGAGCATTTCGCCGAATTTTTCCGCGTTGCGGGACAACTCGCGGAATCCTTCTGCAAATTTCGGAAGAGAATTCCTTCCGCAATTTCGGAAGGGAATTCCTTCCGCAAATTTCGGGCGACTTCCCAAACTATTCCGCGTTGCGGAAAAACTCGCAGAATGCTTCCGTAGTTTCGAAGCAATTCGCCGAATGCTTCCGCAACTGCGGAAGTCATTCGGGAATTCTTTCCGAAACAGACTTAAACGGATTTTCGAAAACACTTAGGAAATTTTAACAAACAAAAATCATTTCCAGCCATGCTCAACATTCAAGTTCATGCATTCAAGCATCATGGTCATTCAAGGAACATGGATTCATCATTAATCAAGGTCTCAAGCACATGATGCATCATCTCCTATGCACAACAATTAACAACAACAACAAAACAGCTTAAGATGGCAGAGGTTGTCCATGCTCCTTTCTCTGTTTCATAGAATGCCATCAATGCAACTAATGCAAGCAGCTTGCAAAAATCCCCAAACAGTCATGGAAGTGATTTCCCATTCCACCAAATAAAAGCCATGCAATCTTGAGGTTTCTTTAATGCATTTTAGTTCCGAATACAAAATGCATGTACACACAAAATGCATTTTAGTTCCATTTGATGCATTTACACACAATGATTTATATCTCTGTGAAGGCCCAACAGCCGTAGTGTTGAACCTAGAGCTCTGATACCACTCTTTAGTGTCCCCTTCTCCTTAGAACAACACCGAAGGAAACATTAACAACATACCGGGCTTTTGGTAAACTTAGCCCCCTCACCACTCCCTAGTGGATACACGTGGCGCCTTCTCATTCGTTGCCTCCATAGCCAGTCTTGGAATTTTATATTGCATGATGTCTAATTACATCCTATTACAATTTCCATGGCTTAAGAGCACATGGTGTCAAAATATCAAATACTTGCCCTTTAAATAAAATTTGGACTTTCACTAGCGGGGCCTTGGCCTTGAGCTCCATGCTAGGAAAACATACCTCACATGTACACATTATTTACATTAAAGGCTAATATATCCTAAGGGTCGAATTGAGGGTATTACACTCCCATTGCCCCGATCACTGCCGAAGAGGCTTTCAGGAAGCTGTTAACAGCGTCTGGGAAGAAGCATCCGGCACCTGCTATCCCGAAGTTCATTAAAAAGCTTGAAGCCGTGCCTGAGATCGACCTTCCGACTGACCAGCCCATCAAAATCGCCCTGGCTTTGGCTGAGCGAGGATTGGTAGGCCAGTTCATGGGACTCTGGCCCTCTACAAAGACCACAGATGATTGGATCCAAAGGAATTGGAGGCCTCAGATAAAAAACAGTGTCACCTGCTACCCGGTTGGACGGGGATTCTTCATCTTTGAATTCATTGCCAAGGAGGACCGAGATCTCATTTTCAGAAGTGGACCGTACTTCATGGGAAGCCAAGGTCTCTACCTGAACCACTGGAATCCGGATTTTGATCCTGAAGTTGACGTCCCGAAGGAAGTTCCAGTTTGGGTGAGGTTACCAAATCTTCCAATTCATTGCTGGAACATACAAACTCTGGAAAAAGTTGGTAACACGCTTGGGAGATACATAGACAAAGCTGAGAACAAAGGACAGTACACATGCGCTAGAATATGTGTAGAAGTAGACCTAGAAGCAGGATTATCGGAGGCAGTAAAGCTAAAAGTAGGATCATGGCACCATTACCAAAAGCTGGATTATGAATAGCTTCCATTCAAGTGTCGTCTATGCCATGAGCATGGCCACTTCCAGAGGAATTGCCCCAAAAACCAGACACTAGAAGAAGGAGAAGGATGGCAGAAGGTAAAGAAAGGGAAACCCCAAGGAAAAAAGACTTCCGGGGACATGCAGAAAAACCAGCAGTCAAATTCAACCAAGATGCCCCAGGAATCCACTCAAGCCAACCCAACTATCATACAGATCGTTGAAGACCCCAAGAAAGCTAGCGAACAAACTGGAAGAAAACCTGTCTCAGTGAGTATTGAAGAGATCCAGATCGAACATACGACAAATAGTAAAGAGGTAGAAAATCAGGCTGTTGATCCATTGGAACCAGGGGAGATCCCCAGTGCAGATCCAATGGAACCTTTGGCAGCAGGTACAGATTACAAAGAAGCTAACGAAGGACCTTCATTTTTAGAAACGGATCCTGGGGAAGATTTAGATGAAGACGCCTCTTCGAGTAGTTTGCATGCAGCCCCATTCAAACACCCAAGAGGTAGGAAATCGAAAAAGAAGAAAAGAGAGGAAGCCACTTATCTAGCTGTTCTTAAAGGCTCCCAAAAAACCCTGAAGGGAATGATGAAGACCAGATCCAAGAATGGAACGCCCTCGGCCTCTAAAGGGGCCAACCCCATCTCCCACAGTAATTAATGCGATACATCTCCTGGAACTGTAGAGGATTAGGATCTGCTTTAAAAGAAGATGCACTGAAAGACATGGTCAGAATCTATAAACCTGAGATTCTACTAGTCCAGGAGACAAAGATGGAGGAAGTCGATCTCCTCCAGGCAGGAAATTTTTTTTGGAAAAAAGGCCAAGGGATCGCCATCAATTCCAGAGGAGCTTCTGGAGGCGTTGCCACCTTCTGGGATCCCACGATCTATGATCTTGAAGCTGAAAAACGCACCATGCATTGGGTCTTCACAAAACTCGTCCATAAACTCACAGGCCGCACTGTAAGCCTCTTTAACTTATATGTTCCCGTTTCAATTTCTGAAAAAAAAGATTGTTGGAATATGCTTGAAAGTTACCTCAATTTACAGCAGCTAGAGAACATCATTGTAGCAGGGAATTTGAATGTCACCTTAGCCCCCAATGAGAAAAAAGGCGGATCCCCTGTCAGAGACCCTTCGAGGGAATGGGTGGAGGATATTATCCTTGATTGGGATCTAATTGATATCAAACCGGCCAAAGGTAAATTTACATGGTCCAATAAAAGAATTGGGCCTAGTCATATCGCAACTCGGCTTGACAGGTTTCTTGTCCACTCGTCTTTCCTCTCCCTTGGATTGCTTGCCTCCTCCAAAATCCTACCCCATTGTACCTCAAATCACAATCCCATTTTGTTGGAGCTGTCCCTTAGCAATGACCTGGGTCCCATTCCATTCCGGTTCAGCCCTCTTTGGATCCATCAAGAAGATTTTATGCAAGTTGTCTCCAACTCCTGGGGTATTCCAATAAGAGGGTCGCACTCCCACATCTGGGAAGGAAAAATTAAAAGGCTGAAGCAGGTTCTTAAAAGCTGGGCGAAGCTAATAACCTCCCCCATTACAAGTAGGGAAAAAGCTCAATCTGACCTGGAGGCCCACCAAACCCTTATGGAAGCCAGCCCAATCTCTGATAACCTTCTCATTAAGGAAGGGGTTCGACAGAAAGAATTCTTCTCCGCCTGCAGATTAGAGGAAGAATACTGGAGACAAAAGTCCCGTAGCCTTTGGCTCCTAAGCGGGGACAAAAACACCAAGTATTTCCACAAGCACGCTAAGCCTCGGAAAAACTTTAAAGCGGTCACCGAAATAAACTTTCAAGGAGCTCTTCTGAATGATTTTGAAGATATTAAAAAGGCTGCTTTATCTACTTTCAAAGATCTTTTCACTGCCCCTGTTGAAGATCAGCTTGATCCCACCTCTCACCCTTTGGACCTTATTCCATCACTCATCACACTCGAAGAAAACCGTCTCCTTGCTGCCCCTGTAACTATGACAGAGCTAAAATCTACTCTTGAGCTAATGAAACCTGATAGTGCCCCTGGGCCGGATGGTTTTACAGCTCGCTTCTTCACATGCTGCTGGTCAATCATCAAGAGAGATCTTCTAAAAATGATTCGGTACTCCCAAGAGACCAACACTTTAGGAGGTAGCACTAACTCCTCGTTCCTTGCCCTTATCCCTAAATAAAAAGGAGCCTCAACTTTCAATCGATTCAGGCCGATCTCCTTGTGCAACACTGGGTACAAGCTGATAACCAAAATTATAGCCTCCATAATTAAAATACTGCTGCCAAGGATAATCCCTGAAAATCAAGGCGGATTCATCAAAGGAAGAAGAATCCTGGATAACATCATTCTTGTCCAAGAAGCAATCCACTCCAGCTACCGCCGCAAAGAGAAAGGTATGGTCATTAAACTCGATTTAGCTAATGCTTTTGACCGTGTTAGGCATGATTTCCTGTTTGCAGTTATGGGAAGGTTTGGCTTCTCCAACACCTTTATAAGATGGGTCAAAGGTTGTGTGAGTGGGCCATGGATAGCGCCATTGGTCAATGGACGCCCAACAAAATTCTTCAAATCCTCTAGAGGACTAAGACAAGGCTGCCCATTGTCCCCGCTTCTCTATGCAATACAAGCGTCAGTGCTCAGATTTCAGCTCAATTTCTGTCAAGAAATACACACCCTCCCTGGACTGAGGATGGCGAATTCAGTTAGGGACATAAACCATGCACAATTTGCAGATGATGCCCTGCTGTTGGGAGGAGCAAGTATCTACTCAGCAGATTACTTCAGACATGAGCTGGAACTTTATAAGGTGGTTTCCAGAAGCAAAATCAATTTCCAAAAGAGCAGAATCTTCAGCCGGAATTGTTCGGCCAGAGAGCTAGGTGAGATAGCTAGAAATCTGGGAATGGAAGGAGCGTTGGATTGGGATGATTTCACTTATCTGGGCATTCCCATATCCAAATCTAAAACCAAAACAGCAAAATGGGGTACCATCCTGGAAAAAATCAAAAGAAAAATCCAAAATTGGAGTGCCAACTGGCTTAACCTCGCTGGGAAAACGACTCTTCTCAAATCTTTCTTAAACAGCGTGCCTATTTACCAATATTCTGTCCTGCTAGCCCCTGGAGTGGTAATTCGGAAGATCGAAATTCTGCTTAAAAAATTCATCTGGGAAGGTGGAAAAGGGAATGGAAAAAAACTGCATCTCATAAGCTGGGATAAAATCCAAAAACCGAGGAATGAAGGAGGGCTACAGGTAAGGAGTCTTTCTACCCAAAATCTAGCCCTGGGAGCTAAATTACTTTGGCAGCTGATAACTGGAAAAGAAAGCTAGAGCAAAAAAGTTCTTCGAAAAAAATAATTTCCAGGAGCAAGAAAGAGATGTCTGGACACCCATCCACCGAACAGAGCTGGCTCTTCGATCTTTGAAATCTGCCTCAAGGCTCTTGACCTCTTCAGAGGGAACCTCTTCTGGATTCCTGGAAGTGGGAAAAAAATCAGAATCTAGGAGGATTCCATACTGGGAGGGACCCCATTGGGGCAGCTCAGGGATGTGGATAATATTAAGAGATGGCTAATAGACAAAGGAGTCACCTCCTTATGGGATCTCTCATCGTGGAATGACAACAATTGGGTCGGTTGGGACTTTGGCGACCTCCCTCCTAAACTAGAATCCGAAGCAGATGTCTTAACCACCCTCCTTCAAGGCAAATCACCCCTAAATGAAAACTCCAGAGATAAAAGAGGATGGGGGAATATGTCAGGAAAGTATACTGTATCAGAAGGACATAAGCTCTTCAAAGCTATCCCCACTACTGCGCCTAATCCAGCAATCTAAAAATTCCTGTGGACAAAATATTTCATCCCCAAAATTGACATGTTCTGCTGGCTATTAGCCCATAGAAGCATCCTCTCCGGAGAAAATCTGAAGAAAAGAGGCATGGAAGGTCCATCCCGCTGTCCCCTCTGCAAAAATAACAATGAAACCACTGATCATTTAATAATAGGTTGTCCATACACCAGAGAAGTCTGTAGAGAAGATTTAGCAATCCCTGATCTCAATTTGTCGTGCACTACCCAGGACCTCTTCACTGATTGGATGCAGATTTCCCCTTTCAGATTATCCAAGAAAGACTTGCTTCAAACTGTTTGGAGGTGGATGCCCAAAGCCATCTGTTGGAATATTTGGATTGAGAGGAACAATCGAATATTCAGGGGAAAAGAACTCCTCCCTGCTAAAATTGCAATGAAAGCTAAAGCAATCTTAATGGAAGCTATTGAACACAGCCACTCCCTGGAAAATAAAGCACAACTCCCTGTAGAGTCACAGTGGTTAGACCAGCTTGCACCAAACCATAAACTTCGAAGCTGGACGAATCACTCTAAGATTGAAGAATGGGAAATTAGGTTGGACGAGATCACCTTCATTAACTGGAAAGCAACTCTGAAAGAAATCTGCCTCTTCTTCGATGGGGCATCCAAGGGCAACCCGGGCTTGGCTGGAGGTGGAGGAGTATTTGTCTCTCAAGCAGGAACTGTTGTAAGTAATTATGCCTGGGGAATTGGCATTGAATCCAACAATACAGCCGAATTCTGTGGGTTATGGCAAGGACTCAGAATCGCACATTCCAAAGGAATTACTAAGCTGGTGGTTTTCGGTGACTCTAGACTACTAATTCATGCGTTGATAAAGAAGAAGAATCCCTCTCAACTCCAATTGGCTTTGATGTATCACAAAATACAACTGCTCACACAAAGGTTTGAGTCCATTAAATTCTTCCATGTTTTGCGTGGTTTGAACGCATTAGCAGATGGTGAAGCCAACAAGGCCTGCCTCCTGAGCAGAGGATCATTACTACTTAATGGAAACACATCCAGATGTGACATCCCCTAAAGGATGCGGCCTCCAGATCTGCTCTGGGCAAGCAATATCAAACTGCAGTGAACATTTGTACCTTGAAGAATCCCCAACTGACAAATCTGGGAAAATATCTCTGAAAAAATCTCTTGAACACCATGATTCTCGTGACCTTAAGAAGCGATGGATATTCTATTTAACTCATGTGCCTTTAGTTTACAAATTTATTTCTTTGGAGTTCTTGAATATTAGTTGCAGTCTGGGGAGTATCCAGAGACCCGATCACTCTGTCCATCGTTTGAGCTCTGTCTTAAAGATTTTAGTTAACAGGCTTGCTGAGCAATGGCCTCGTCAGGCTCTTCATCAGTATCTGGACCTTCTGTCGAAGAAAGGTTGGACACATTGGAGAGCGCTGTGGACAGAATCAAAGCACAAGAAAACAATCAAGGCCAGCGTCTTCAGGAGACCACGGTGGCTGGAAAAAAGAACTGGGAAGTGCTCAGCGAAGACCTCAAGAAGATCAGAGCAGACCACTCGGTCGCGTTGGAGGAATTTCAAGAGGATGTACAGGTCTATCTCAAAGATGTTGCCAATGTGCATGGGGACTTTGGAATCCGTATCATTGCGCTGGAACAAGTTGTCTCCAAGATCCTTGAAAAAATGGAAAAGTGACACTCAAAGTATTGGACTTTGCCTCTCCTCAAGCCTTGTCTCCTAGCACTATTGCTATGCTGTCTCTGTGAAGCTGCGTCTTATATTATCTCTTGTCTTCTGTCTAGCTTTATGTTTGTTCTACAGTAATCTAGTCGTTGGGCATCATAGGATGCGTTCTACCCGAGGGACAAAACTTCCCATTCAACAATGCGGGTCAGAAATTTTGTTAAAGTACTCTGCAGCTGATTTGCAGGCCCCAATATAATCTTCCCTTATGTTTCGGTAAAAAAAAAATTATGTCAACAATATAAAATATTAAAAAATAAATCCACAACTTAAAGTATTTAGTTTACACTTTAAAATCATAAGTTTTAAAAAATTTGCCTTCAACAAAATTTCTTACATATTTAAAAATATTATATAAATGTTTTAAGCTTACATATGAATATAATAAAAGTAAGAGTCATATAGTAGTAATGCTTCTCTATCTTAAAGAAGAAAAAACAAGTAGTTGGGTGTTATTTATTTTTATGAATAATTATATATAAAAAAAAATTGTATTTAATTTTTTTAAGCATTGTTATTTTCTCAACTTTAATATTATAATTATCAATAATATTAAATTTTATTTAATAAAATTAATATTAATTATTTAATTTTAATTAAATTATTAAAAAAAATAAAATTTTAAAATTAACAAGAGCCACGAGGTGGCAATGTTTTTGACATTGTTACTAGCTCAAAAGTAATGCTTGTGCATGTTTTTGTCTATTTGATGATATCTATGTTCTTAATCCCAATGTTTTTACTACATGAATTCACTCTCATCTTTTTACCATAGCAATGATTGTATACATTTGCATCTTTTAAACTTAATTACAAACATGATTATCTTTATGGGCATCATTTTTCTCTATTGTCTTAGGTTCCACATGGGTAAAAAACTACCACATGCTTCCTTGAATAAATAATATCCCTAATGGTCCCTATTTGGCCTGAAAACACATCCATAAATTTTATTCTTCATTTATTTTTCTCTATATACTACTTGTATATACTACCATACAATTGTTCCACACAAATGATGTTGTAGATTTCATCCATATTCCTAGCATATTCCCAGCCTAGATGTAGCAATGACCTTTTTAAACAACTTTCATAGTTTTCTTTGTAATATACTCAAATATACACACTTATAGATAAACAATTAAAAATAATAATAATATTACTATGTTCATGACCCCTAATAATAATATGGTACTATGTAATACCAGTGTTGATCGTACTTGAGATAGAAATCTTGAATTTGTTTGAAACCAATATTATAAATATTAATGTTTAAAAGGTTAAGATACATGTTTGTCTCTTGTTAACAACATAAGCCTACACTATACAACACATTTATTCTCTTTTATATGCACGGTTTGATCATAATCCAACCTTGACATTAAACTTAATGTTTATGTATGATCAACACTTGTATGATAATTGTAGACTTATACCTCAATCTTAATACACTCTAGTCTTAACTATTGATCATGTTTAAGGTTTCTTTATGCACTCTTGCGTAACCACACCTTTGATTACACATTTATTATCATAGTGATATACATTATATAAGTTGCAATTGATCATGTCTAATTATATCAATGCTAATCATTTATTATATTTATTTATGGTCTACCCTTCTTTATGTTTCTTTTACTAGGCCTTTATTTATTTATGGTATACTAGGCCTATATTTCTAAATCGTAATATTATTTTGATTGCTGTTATTATTATATATATTTTATGTATGATTTTATAGTTCTTCCTTTGCATAGGTATTTTCTTTCAAATGTTACCTATGTTACCTATGTTATTTTATATATATTTATTATCATTTTAAATTTGGTACCATAAAGATTTATATACCTTGTCGTAATATTAGTTTTTCCTTTGTTATGCCTTGGTGATATGAAAGGCTTGATTACCCATTCATGTAAGACTTGTTAACATAGTCATCACCGTAACTACTTCGAGGGGTGTTAATATATTATACCAAAGGAAGAAGTAGTTAAAGGTTATGCCTGCTCTTCGATCTGTGTATTCATGTGGAGCTTGAGATGTGAACCAAACTACCACGGTAAAAATCAGATCCAAAAACTAAATAATAAATACTAAATCATAAGAGATCAAAAGTCTATTCTACAAAAATACCATTCATAATCGACCTACAAAATCCATAATCGGTTCCTTGCTAGCGGAGGAAGGTTTCTTATCCTATGAGTTTTGGTCCAACAATGGTGTTAGGGATGTTGGCATGATTGCCATGTATTGACCTTTTGGGTTGTTACTTTTTTGGGCGGGTCAGGGTGTATCGGCTTCTATTTTTGGTGATACTTGGTCGTTGTCCTATTTACTTTTTTCCTTTTTTCTAGCTGGGGGCATCTTTTTACTTTTGGTCAATGTTGGGGCCATGAATGGGCTAGTTGTTATCTTTCTTCCTGGGGCAGCTTGTATCCTTTGGGTTGGTGTAGTTTGCTCATGGAAGTGAGCTGTTGCATATCTGTCTAGGATGGGGGCACTTGTTGCTGAAACTTTGGATTAGATTCTGTTTTTTACTCTTTTCATATACTTTTTTATAAAATATAGATTTTAACTATGTGAAAAAAAATATCCATAACCAATCCACAAAATCCCTAACCAGACCATAGTCCAACTTAACAATCAATCAAAACATATATATATAAACATCTCCAAATAAATACAAACATGTTGCATGCAAAAACTACCATATACAACAATTTTCACCCTCCCAATTGTTCATAACCCAAAGCAAAACAAAATTATAGAAACAATATAGATTGGAAAATCCATTGACCAAAAAAACAAAGATAGCTTCCACTTGAACCAAGAAGGAAGCATAATGACTGTCCAAAAAAACCACAGTCCAATAAACCCCGGAATCCGCTAACATCTGCATCTACAAACTGGGACCACTATAATCCAATGCCATGACAACATGCCCCAGAGATATCTATATAATAATAACAAGGGTCTATGTTTGAAACTATATATATATAATAATAACATATAATGTCAACTTTTAAACCTCACGAAGCTTTTTTTTAATTCAATTTAATCATACTGAATAATAATTAAAGAAATTTCAAAAGAAAATTTTAAATTTTTTTGTTTGAAACACACTTAAAGCTAAAAGTAGGGTTTGTGTTGTTTTAAATAAAACTAAATAAATAAAAAAGTTTCCAAGACCTCGCATGCGGCTGACGTGCCTTTTCTCTCGAATCCTTCCTGAGTTGGACCTTGCATGAGGCTGACGTGCCTTTTCTTTCGAATCCTTCCCGAGTTGCAGAGAACAACACCTGGGTAATTAAAAACATACACGTAGTCCATATTAGGCTTTAAATGGTAAATGCACATATTTCAAGTTGCTAGGTCCTCGCATGAGGCCCACATGCCTTTGCTCTCGAATCCTTGGCCTCATGCATGAGGCACACATGTCCTTACCTCCATTTGCATTCCATTATGATTAAATAAATAAACAAAACAACTTTGGCTCCCTTCCCTTCTTTCTTGTTTTCCATTTCACTATGAATTTTTGTTAGGCAAACTATCAATTCTCTTAAGAGTCCGATTGAACTGGGATCCATTGTTTACAATTCATTTGAATCAGAGGGTTCTATTTTTTTTTCTTCTCTACATCATTACATAAGTATTGGACAAAATTTTTCTTGTTGAGTCAGTTTGGGCAGCCAATCCTATTTATTGTGATTATGTAAACGCTTTTCAGTGAATGTTAAATCCGTAGATATCGACGCTACTCCCACTAGCCAGTGGAAAGCCGACCATATTTAAGATTTCTACAACTTCGGGTAAGTCAGGTTTTCCCATATATGGTGGTTGAACAAGAAGAGAGAAAATTTGTATATATAGGGTTTAATTATTGTAATTTAGTTCTATTTTGCAAATTTTTACTTGAAAGGTTTATAATTCCCGAGCATAAGCTATAAGTAGGAACACTAGCTTACATTTCTTCCAGGAACCATAGCTGATGCCAGAATTCTGCTTCTTGGAACATATCCAAATATCCCCAGTTGTCGCAATCTTCTTAAAACAACTCGAAAATCTCTGCCATGGTCATAGAACGTGTGCTGGAGGATAGGTCTTTTGAAGGTTCTTTGTAGCCACCCAAGTTTCCCATTCTCTTTTATTATTTTCTATGTTGGACCTATGGCAATTTTTTTTTAGGTATTCCATAGCAAAAAAACTGAATATACTAACTCATAAAATGATGCTCCAGTGCTTTATGAGATGTCGAGCATCCAAACTTGTCATCAAGGCATTTTTTTATCTGTATGCAAATTTGTTGAGATAGCTTATAAATCCAATACAACTCTGGTGAGTTTCCTAGGGCTCTCTCTAAAAGCTGGAGCAATGGGTATCCAAGTCTATAACTCTCCGAGAGACTATCGGGCTCCGGTGCAACCTTCAATGTTCCGAGAGACTATCGGGCTCCAGTGCAACCTTCAATCTGGAATTAGGAAAGAGTGGTGCACTGAGGTGAAAATAAGAAATTTCTCTGCTATTGCTATGGTGTTATAATTCCAACTATTTATTTATTCATAATTATAATATATTTTTATCATTAGAGCTTTATCTTGTCTGTGGCTTGCATTTTATATGTGAATTGGTGCTCAGGCTTGGACTTAATACCGAAATAGATTATGTGTACTGCGTATAATAGGGGTTTGACCCACTAGTTGTGTTCTAGTTATGGTCATGGGCCATGGCAACGACTCTTTTTAATTTAAGAGTGCAGTCGTATGATATGGCCTGGTTACCAAAGGAATCTCTCGAAACAAATACCTATACCTCATTGTCCGTGTTATTAATGGACTTATACATAATTTTGCAAAAATTACTCCGTGAGTACAGCCATAACAGTAGGACTGATAGTACTGTTGTTTGGCATGGCCACGATTTCTTTCATATATATAAAAATCTAACTTTTCTTGCATAAAAAAGTATGTAATCTGTATAAGAACTGTAAATTATCTTAAATGTTGTGATAAAATGAAAAGTTTATATGTATATATCAATATCCCTCCTTTGTAAGACAAAGGACCCTTCTTTGCTCCTACCTTCTCCTGGTTCATGATACCTTCTCCTCATTTGAACCTATGATACCTATGATTTTTTCAGAGGAACATATACAAACTTTGTCCAGAATATGCTGAAGTGAACCATTCTCAATGGCTCTTTCAACTGTATCTGTTATAGCCATAGGTGGTGTTCCTGTCAGCAATTGCAGAATCATTATTCCCAGAGCATACAAATCCAACTTGGGGCCAAGACTACCAGTCCTTTGGTACTCAGGATCAATATAAAAAAATGTGCCTGCAGGGATGGTGTCAATGTACTGGGTTACCATGGCTGTAGTATTTTCAGGCACAAGCCTGGCAAGACCCACATCACCAATTTTGCTAACGAAGTTGTGGTCAAGTAAGATATTCGTAGGCTTCAAGTCACGGTGAACAATCGTTTGCACTGTGCAGAAAAAGTAATCCAGATGCCACTTCCCAAATAATTCTGAAGCGTGAACACGCTGGAAGAGGAGAATTGTTGTCTTTATAGAGCAGACGGTCTTCTAGGCTACCATTTTCCATATGTTCATATACCAAACACCCATGCTCAGGACACGCTCCAAGCCAAAGGACCGTGTGAGGGTGACGAATTCGGCTCAAAATCTCAATCTGAACAATTTAGGAAAATAAAGTACCCAATCAATGATTTAAAAACAAAGTAAGCAAAAACCCAAGTACTAGAAATCTTCTGCAGATTCATGTTGAGTTTTAAAATTTAAGATAAGTAACCATAGGTAATATTTCAAATTTGTTGTTGACAGAACATAATACACAACTTAGCCACTCAACTTTCAAGAAGATAGCGGCAAGGAGCTAAAAAGGAGAAAAGGGTAGTGTTTTGAGGATTTAATACCTCCCGTTGAAATTGATGTATTCCTTGAGTTGCTGCATTTCTAAGAACCTTGACGGCCACTGTGGTATGTTGCAAAGTACACTTGTAGACAGCACTGTAACCTCCCTGTCCTATCTTGTGTGCATCAGAGAAGAAATCCAAGACAGATTGAATTTCTTCGAGTGAGTATTTTCTGTATGCTTGACGGGTAGATGCAAGCGCGTTCTGTGCTCTCTTTCTCTCTTCTGATTCTATTGTGGCTCTTAGTTCTGCATCTCTTCTTTGTTGGACCTCCTTTTCAACAAGTTGTCTTGCTGTTTCAGTCTGCCTCATGGCCGTTTGACTCTTTATTTTCTCTTGAGCAGCGATAGTTCTCGCTATCTCTTCTCTTATTTTTGCTTCTTCGGCTTTCCTCACCTCTTGTATCCTTTGGAGAGTACTTGTTCTTTGGCCTGCCACCAACATTTAGCTCATAAACATCAACACTCCAGTGTACTACCTATTACCCACAACTGCATATACGATATTAACTTTTAAAGCAAGATAGGAAGATAAACTCACTATGATTTTTGCGTTATTTGCTTATTCCCTGGCTACAGCAAACATGTCTAGAGTATGCTTTAGCTCAATCTTCAACCTTTCTACCTCCAACTCTCCGAAACCTGCTAACCTTAGGCATGGAGGCCAAAACAAATCTATGAACCTTATCAATGGTTAAAGTCGGCTCCTCAATAAGCTCCTATTACATATACTGATTGCTCACATAATACCCCACGTGTATGAACTCTCTCCCTCTGTAAGAGAAGCTCAGAACAATGGCCGACACACCCAGTATATCCTCAGATCGAATCAACTCCACCTCTAGAGGATCAGCGTACAAAAACATCAAAATAAAGAAAATCTCAAAAACCCAAACACTGCAAATAAATAATTTCAAACCCCAAAGAGTATCTCAAAACACCAACACTGCAAATTAATAAATTCAAACCCCTATTAGAACCTCACTGTAAATTAATAAATTCAAAGCCTATCAGAGAATGCAAGGCTTATTGATTAATACATCAACACTGCAAATTAATAAATTCAAACCCCTATTAGAACCTCACTGTAAATTAATAAATTCAAAGCCTATCAGAGAATGCAAGGCTTATTGATTAATACATGAAGAACAAACCGATAATTCCCGACTTTCACTTTCACGGGCCCAACATGCATAGTCTAAAGGACTTGATCATATATTTGACTTTTTGCTTCTGTATTACACATTGTTATAAACGGTTGGAGAAGAATGACCATGATCAACTAAGAAGAAACTATCTACTACTTCTCAGTTGGCTCTAGACTGTAGAGGTTTCCTGAACAATTTTTCAGCATGTACAATCGACATGTCTGCCTTCTCAGAAGAATCCATGGCAACAGATTTGGAAGATTTTCTTTTTAAATACATCAACTACGAGCTCAGATGACAAATCTGGGAAGTAAGATCAGCTAACCTTATATATCCGAAGCCAAATATGTCGGGAATCAAGAGCCAATAAAATTGTGACAAAAAGGGTCAATTTATTTAAAATAATGGAGATTGGATTGGGATGGATGACATCAAGGTGGACAGATGTCAGGTGAAATCCCGTAGTTGTTTTTCGAGGTTGACCTCACATCTGTTCAACTAATAGAAAATTAGAAAAATAAAAATTATAATAAATAAAATTTAGATTTTAAATGTTAAACTTTAGATTGAAGAATATTAAACTATTATATGGTCAGTTTAATAGCTCCTCCCTAATTATATATGTCATGGACATAATAATGAGTAACATACATGATTAATAATTAGTTATAGTCTCGTTTCTTTATTTTCTTTTTATTTCTATGCATTTTGTTTAGAATATGTTTATCGTGAACGAATACCATTATTTTAGTAATTTTTTATACAAACTATAATAAACAAGATTTTACATCTATTAAATTAGATTAAGTGTGTTTTTTTTGTCATCTTTTTAAGTTTCATTTCTTACGAAGCAACCAAGTTACGACTTTTGAATTTACAAAGTCATTTTACAGTATTTTCAATGGTAATTTAATTTTGTAGATTTTACAATAATGTTCATAACTATTTTTCTAAAAAAAAATTGTATAGAGAAAAATATTATGCAATCAGGTAATCTGAATAAAGCATTGTTATGCACATGTAACGAGAACATAGCATCGTCACGGACACAATAATGGTAAAACTTATGACGCACAACATAATCGAGTAAGACTCGATCAGCAAAACTCGATCCATATAATTTACATGAGAAATTATTGAAGATTAAAATATATGTAATCTAATTAATTTTGGAATAGAATAAAATTGTAAGAGTGTTTTGAATAAAGTTAAAATTTTCTGATGTAAGGATTAATATAAAATGATATTATTTAATTTTAAGATGTTTATATGAACAATTTCAAGAAGACCTTGCACTCTAAATATATATAGTAATATCAACTATAAAATGATTTCAGAAATATTTTTTTAAATGATTTCAGAAATATTTTTTTTAAATGATTTATATTTTTTTAAATATTTTATAATTGAAATTTTAAATAATAATTCATATTATATTGTGTAGTGAACTTATTTAAATTTGGAAAAAAAAACTATGTTTTTAAAAAAAGTTATTTTAATGTGATTATGATTGTTAGTTATAATATGAATTTGATTCACAATTTTCATAAAAACTAGGTTATAATGATACAAATATAAAATCAAATTTTTACATTTTCAAATACAATATTGCTAAAACATCATTTTAAGAATTACTTAAACAGCTACTCACTAATATGATATACAAAAGAAGAAATTCTTACTCAAATAATCATTTAAAAAAAAAACATTTATTTCCAAAATATCAATTAGTTGAAAAATCCTACTCAACATGAAAAATGGGAATTGCTAGTTGATAGGTGTACTAATGTAGGTTTCTCTTTGCTATATTTAAAGAATTGATCCACATTGCAAGTAGGTTTCAAGCTATCACTTTAACATTAAGGTAAATAAAAGGAAATGTTAAGATAAGTTATCCATATTATTAGAAAGTTAAGATAAGTTATTGTAAAAAAAGAACTAGCAACATTTCCCAATATTATTTATATAAAAGTGATGTGTTATATCTCTTTGAAATTTATAGAAAACATTTTATATTGAATTTCAACTATTTATTTTAATAATTAATTATTATAAAAGTGATTATAAATTGATCTTTAATTTAAATAACCATTTTCTTTCTAAAAGGCTAAACAAATATTAAAGAATAATGACCAATTTGATCCCTACTGTCCACCATGTTTACATAAAATTCAACAGTACATGAATCAATATTCCATAAATTTATTAACTAAAATATCTGTAATGTCACCCTAGACACTGAACAAGAAGTAACTCGCATTTGCATGGTATGCCCAAACCCTCATTGCTGGCGACCAAGTCACATAAAATTCGAGGATATGAGTAGCTGAAAGGACAACTTCTTTGACTTGATGATGCACATTGACCACTGGTGATGGCAACCTATTAGGTCCAAGAATAACACGGTTTCAATTCAGCCGCGTAGGCTCTCATATTTCCCAATGTTTGTGTCTTATTTGTTTATACAATGTGAACTCTACCAATATCGTGAAATAGTTGCTGCATTGCCATCTCTACACACTGTACTTTCAATTTGTCTCAAAATAAATTTTATTAAATGCTTTGTCTAATTTTTCTAAAGGAGGGACTATGCTACTTGCAGCTCTTGTTTTAGTTATCTGTACTTTCAATTTGTCTCAAAATAAATTCTATTAAATGCTTTGTCTAATTTTTCTAAAAAAGAGACTATGCTACTTACAGCTCTTGTTTTCGTTATATGTATCTATGATGAAATTTTTTTATTACTAGTATAGAGCTCAGATATTATTTTTTATGGGAACACTTGCAAAGCTAATTAAGGTTACCATTTGCACGATGAAATTATCAATATCGATTACTATGTAATATATGTATTATTCAATGTCTTAATCTAATAGAATAGCCATAGACTCTAATCTACATTCTTCGTTGGTAGGTGGTAGTCGGCTTGAACTCGTATAACATAGACGGAAAATTCTTCGTTGGTAGGTGGCACTCGGCACCGGTAAAGATTATTGACTTTCTTTGTATCACGGCTGGGAAGAACGTGGAATATAATTCCACCCAAAATCTACAGCTACGAGGCGGCTGCAGAAGATTCACATAGAAAATAGAGGTTAGATGATCGATTCCCCCGATCACCACTC
Source organism: Larix kaempferi (assembly GCA_027924585.1). Classification (NCBI taxonomy): domain Eukaryota; kingdom Viridiplantae; phylum Streptophyta; class Pinopsida; order Pinales; family Pinaceae; genus Larix; species Larix kaempferi. Next base: position 7,780,105 of record BSBM01001329.1, read on the forward strand.
AATTTTATTACTACAATAGAATATTGATTTTTACGTTAATCATGTCTTTGAATTTTATGTCAACTTTGTCGTACTAAACTCAACCGATAAATCTTAATCAGCAAGCGCGTTTGGGTTGATTACTTAGCGTTCCATCAGATATATGGAACGACAATTATATGTTTAAACATGGCAAACATTATGCACATTTTACAGTTTGCACATTAATTAATTCTGAGAATGGCAATGAAACAATTCACGGATAATTTACTGTTCTCTTGGGAATTCATAAAAATCGCAACTATTCAGTCCATGAACTGATTCTTAATGTGTTTGTGGTAGAACTATTGGGTTGCTCAGTGGGGAGACGAGTATGTCAACGTTTCCCGACTTAACTTTTGGCACAAGAACTGCCAGTACAACTTCTTAGAACAAAGCTAATATGCATAATACGAATGATAGGCCTCTTATAAATCAACAGAAGTATTTAACAAAAACTAACTTGTATAATGAATGTTACTACTTTTATTCAGAACGATCTGCCTCCAAACTAAATTAAACGGCCATGCCGATTACAAACTCCAATTGATAAGGTGAGAACCTTATTTACGAATCTTATTATTATCATGCACACCCTTGAAATGCAAGGGGCCTGAATATTAGGATGTAGCATCCTTTATTTCACTAGGTGATCGCACCAATATTCTATCCCATGCCTGCTTTCTTCTGAATAATCGTGGTGGTGAGGGGACTGTGACGGCGGTGGGGAGAAGTGTAATGGTATGGTTGTGGGAGAGAAGACAGCGAGGGAGGAGACTTTTAGTAATACGGCGGCGGAGGATATGGGGATGGGGGCGGTGGAGACTTGTAGGAGTAGGGAGGAGGAGGAGATGGCGATGGTGGGGGAGGTGATTTGTAGTAGTAGGGGGGAGGAGGAGAGGGTGATGATGGGGGAGGGGACTTGTAGTAGTAGGGAGGAGGAGGAGATAGGGATGGAGGAGGAGGGGACTTGTAGTAGTATGGTGGAGGAGGTGATGGTGATGGGGGAGGAGGAGATTTATAGTAGTAGGGAGGAGGGGGAGATGTAGAGGGAGGAGGTGGAGGTGGTGACTTGTAGTAGTACGGAGGAGGAGGAGACGGAGATGGGGGAGGAGGGGATTTGTAGTAGTATGGTGGAGGAGGAGATGGAGATGGGGGAGGTGGAGATTTAGAGTAGTATGGAGGAGGGGGAGATGGAGAGGGAGGGGGTGGTGACTTGTAGTAGTATGGAGGAGGAGGAGATGGAGATGGAGGAGGAGGGGACTTGTAGTAGTATGGTGGAGGAGGTGATGGCGATGGGGGAGGTGGAGATTTATAGTAGTAGGGAGGAGGGGGAGATGGAGAGGGAGGGGGTGGTGACTTGTAGTAGTACGCTGGCGGGGGAGGAGAGGGAGATGGTGGGGGAGGGGATTTGTAATAGTAGGGTGGTGGAGGAGACGGAGATGGAGGGGGAGGAGATTTGTAGTAGTATGGTGGAGGCGGTGATGGGGATGGGGGAGGTGGAGATTTATAATAGTATGGTGGAGGAGGTGATTGGGATGGAGGGGGAGGTGATTTGTAGTAGTAGGGGGGAGGGGGAGATGGGGATGGCGGTGGTGGGGACTTGTAGTAGTAGGGAGGAGGTGGTGAAAGTGATGGAGGTGGGGGAGACTTGTAGTAGTAGGGAGGTGGAGGAGATGGAGATGGTGGCGGTGGGGACTTGTAGTAGTATGGGGGTGGAGGAGATGGTGATGGAGGTGGTGGGGATTTATAGTAATATGGTGGTGGAGATGGAGAGGGAGGGGGAGGTGACTTGTAGTAGTATGGTAGTGGAGGTGAAGGAGATGGAGAGGGAGGGGGAGGTGACTTGTAGTAGTATGGTAGTGGAGGTGAAGGAGATGGCGGAGGGGGTGACTTGTAGTAGTATGGAGGAGGGGGTGATGGTGAAGGGGGTGGTGGTGATTTGTAGTAATAGGGGGGAGGAGGGGATGGAGATGGTGGTGGTGGAGATTTATAGTAATAAGGCGAAGGAGGTGGCGGAGACTTGTAATGATATTTAGGGGGAGAAGTTGGTGGTGATTTATAGTAATACGGAGGCGGAGGGGACTGAGATGGGGGAGGCGGAGATTTGTAATGGTAAGGCGGAGGAGGAGATGAGTAGTGATATTCGTCCGCATTAGCCGTTAGAGCAATGGTGGCAAGAAGCAGTGGCAATAATAATGCAGTCATTCGGGAGGGCGAGAGGCCTCCTCCCTGGTGAAATTCCGCCATGGCTGCTTCCTTGCAAGAGTGCAGTACTATCGCAATCCGCTTCTCTCTGTTTGTGGGAAGGGAGGATTAGAGAGTGGAGGAGGATATATATCTCCTCTCAGCCTCCGAGACAGGAAACAATGTCAGCACTCACCGATATTTATAGGGTTCCAGCCACGGTTCTCGGTGTTGACTATTCACCGCGAGCGACTTTTTCCATATAAGATTTGATGAATGATGTAACACATGAAGATTCAAACAAACAATGTAACAAGGATGACCAATTCTAAGTGCGTGAGTGGCGACCAACTGAGCGGGCCTTTCGCTGGCCGAGTCATTGGTCAACCGCTGGTCGTTGGCAAAACTTAATGAACACGTCGATTAGTGATGTGAAAACCGCGTTTAAATTGATCAATTTGGACGCGTTATCCATTATTTTGTTGTTTTTCCGATCAAACTGAAAACAAATCAAAATTCTAATATTTCGGATAGTTTACAAAAATATATTTGTAATTTGGGAGTTTAAGTGAGGAACGTGTAGAGTGGTTTCGGTGACTGTCAATAATATTATAGTTTAGACTGCCTGTGATAGTCAAGCTATGAATGCTGTCATATATTTGTCCAGTTTTAAGAGTTGGATTGACGTCGATTAAAAAAATCCCAAAATCACCAAATTGCCACGTTTATTGTATTAATTGATTCTTCACCTCAATATTGTAACACATCATGCCGATTCAAACAAATAATGTAATATGGATGACTATTAAATTAGTATTAGTTTGTATGAAATCGAGGGTTGAATTGTCGATAGTAATGACCGAGCCAGGGAAAGCGTAATGAACACGTAACTCCCCGCTAGCTCAAACCGTTGTTACTCAAAATTCTGAGAGGCAATATTCATTATTTTGTTGTTTGTTTTCACTATTATTTATTATGTCCTTGACATATATTATTCAGCAAGTCGTATTAATCCAGGCTTGGAATGAAATATTTGATATGACTATGGACAAAAGGTTAATTCCGTTTTTTTATTCTTCATTTTTTTTAAAAATAGATTATTTTTTCATGATTTTATTGGATCCGGATATATGACGTCTCTCTCGTTTTTTGTGTCCCGGGTTTGGACGACGTTGTGACCTCATCGTATCTCACTTCCCGGATTTGAATAAAATCTTGCAGAGAGAGCCACGTCCGGATTCGTATGTCGTGGTTGACTTTCCGGTGATGTCTAAGCACCATCTCCGGTGCTGTTCTAGCAACCCCTTTGTCTTCGCCCAAGTCTTCGTTTATATTTCAATGTATATGTTATGTAAAAGAAACCTGGCATCGCCTCCTAGGATATTGACACTCGGCCATCAGCTCTCAATATCCCCGCTTCCATTTGTTAAAACCCTCACTGGAAAGACAATCACTCTCGAGGTCGAGAGTTCGAACACCATCGATAATGTCAAGGCCAAGATCTAGGATAAGGAAGGGATTCCCCCTTACCAGTAGCGTCTAATCTTCGCTGGAAAGCAGCTCGAGGACAGGACAACCCTCGCTGACTACAACATCCAAAAAGAATCTACCTTGCATTTGGTTCTCCGTCTGAGGGCAGGTATGCAGATATTTGTCAAAACTCTCACGGGAAAAACCATTACACTGGAAGTCGAGAGCTCTGAGACCATCGACAACGTTAAGGTCAAAATTCAGGACAAGGAAGGAATCCCCCAGACCAGCAGAGACTTATCTTCATTGGGAAGCAATTGGAGGATGGTCGAACCCTGGCTGACTACAACATACAAAAGGAATCTACTCTGCACCTGGTACTCTGTCTGAGAGGAGGTATGTAGATATTTGTCAAAACCCTTATTGGAGAGAAAATTACTTTGGAATTCGAGAGCTCTGACACCATCGACAATGTCAAATCCAAGATCCAGGATAAGGAAGGAATCCCCCGGGCCAACCGAGGCTAATTTTTGCTGGTAAGCAGCTAGAGGATGGAAGGACATTGGATGACTACAACATTCAAAAGGAATCGGCCCTAAATCTTGTGCTTCATTTGAGAGGTGGCATGCAAATCTTTGTGAAAACCCTGACTGGGAAAACTATCACTCTGGAGGTGGAGAGTTCAGACACCATTGATAACATGAAGGCTAAGATCCAGGATAAGGAGGGGATCCCTCCTGATCAACATAGGGTGATATTTGTCGGCAAGCAGTTGGAAGATGGGCGCACTCTGGCAGATTATAACATTCAAAAGGAGTCAACTAGAAATTGACTTTGTAGGGGTATGTAATCTCTAAATTTTACGCAATTAGAGGGTTTATGTCATTGGATTGGCCATTCTGATTGCGAATTTGATGAAACGTTGTTTGTATAAGGTTTCAGCCTGTAAATTATCCATAATTTGAGGGTTTCAATCATTGAATTGGTGATTATGAGTGCAAATTTGATGCAATGTTCTTTGTTTGAGTTATCAGCCTGTAAATTATAGCCAATCTGAGGGTTTATGTTGTTGTAATGCTAATATATGTGAATTTGTTGTAAAGATTGAGCTTTTTTAGCTGCAGTTGCTAGAAAATGTGTGAACAGATTAATTTAATATATAAATATCTACTTCTGAGTCTCTTTATCTTTCTGTTGTTGAATTAGTGATTTTGAGGGAAA